>CM041781.1:235522026-236722026 GCA_023374045.1 Limonium bicolor
TTTAAATGCTTGTGTTATAATTGAAAGAGAAGAGCATCCATAAGGTTTCGGTAGTGTGCCCGGAATGTTTGTCCTTTGACAAGACAAGTAGGGAACCTACGGTTCTCCTTCGCTACTTGTCTCATTGCTTCGAAGTTGTTGAGCGTGATAACACCAGCTATTTGATGATGCCATATCACCAAACGTGAGTATATATACTATTGAATTTGCATATGAATTATTATAGCTATATATTTTATTAATTTTTCACTAATGTTATTGAGCTTTAAATTATAGAAATTATTAGGTTCTATTTTTGTTCTGCACCACTACTTCAAGATTACTTGTGCTTGATCCATTGGGACAGTGAGATAAGGTACATCTGATGCATACTTGAAAGTACTTGAATCAAATTAATGATATTAATTTTCATTGTGCTTAATGCTTTTTTAATATGCGACAGTGCTCATAAAAAACCATCATTCTTGAATTTAATCAATTGAAACTAGATTTATTCAGCTACAAGTAATTCATATGTCAATTGTAATAGTTATCATTAATTTACAAATTTTTCACATGAGATACATATTCAAGATTTGTTAGGGTATCCTACGGGTTTGATGATAAAGAGAAGGTAAACTAATGCTTGACTTATATCTAACATAATTGTTCAACACCTTTTTGAATGTAAATCTACATATTTTGGAGTAAACTAAGTTGTATTTCCTTCCTTTGCGTAGATTTGTACTCACTTTCAGATAGCGGTGGGTACTTTTCGGCACAAGATTTAACCTTAATGAGAGAACACTTAGCTAACTTTCTTCTCAAAATTAGGTGGTAGCTAGGCTAGCTAGCGTTTTGTGATGTCAATGTCTATTTTGTACATTTAAGTCGTCGAAACTAGCTACAATGTCTGTTCTGATTGTAAATTATATGTGACATAATTTTGTTGAAGTTTTGATCAAATTGCATTTGTGGCACAAATGCATTAGTTTGTCAACGCAAATGGTGCATTTTGTGACAATAAAACTCTTTGGAGCTGCTTTTGTACATGTTTGAATATTTATTACTGCTACTGTAACAGGTTTATGGTGTATTTCTAAAAAAAAAGAAACAACTTCAGATTACGGTTTCCTTAAGAACCATAATCTAAAGTTCCACACTAGATTATGGTTTCTGCAAAACCATAATCTAAAGTCCTTTACCTCAGTTTTAGTTTAAGACAACCGTAATCTAAAGTTCAGTAAATCCCGAGCCAATTAAGGCTTTTAGTTATGGTCTTGAATCGTAATTAAAAGTTGTTAGGTATAGATGACACTGACTGTAATCAAACATAGTATTTGACCATAACCGTTTCCTTTAGTCCCAGCTCTAATGGGAGGTAAGCAAGCAAGGGAGGAAGCTTTGCCCTTGACAAGAGCCATCCCAGATAACGTAAACCCTTTCCTATGTGGAAACAACCTATGTCTCTAATCCAATTAGAAGACGGGCAACGAGCCGGGAGGGCGAGCCGGCCCACTAATCTTCTTCCTTATAATAACAATTAATGCCTCATTTATTAAGAGGCTCAAACTTGTACTCTATTCTCTCACTCATATTCTTCCAACATTACTAGGAGCCTCTATCAACCACCCATGGATTAGATCATTTAAGATCGAACCATGTAAATTTCTGTGCTCCTCTCATTATCATTGTTCGTAACTCACCAGTATCACATAACTTTACCGCTAAAGAGTTATCTAAACCTATAACACATATTACACTCTAACAGACATACTAAAGATTATTCTTATTCTATCAAATAATAAAGAGAAATACATTGCAACATTTTTTTATAAGTGGCACTGTAATAACAGGCGTTCAAAGTTTGATCATAAAGCTTGGTTTATAAGCTTTATAATTATAGTTAAGGAATGAACTCTTGACAAGTATACAATAATTTTTTGTGTAACAAATATCTCTTTGTCATGTGGCAGTGAGAAAATGCAAAATGAGATTAATATCTAACAAGCTATCAAACAAACGGACCCTAAAATGAGTTATAGCAGGAAGCATAACCTATAGCAGGTCTGCGCGATTCTTCCTCGGTATCTTAAACTTCACCAAAACAACATTCTTCCTTGGTATATCTCAAATTTTAGACAATTAAAATCTTAAAACTAATCAAATTTTAGTCATTAGCTAATTAATTAATATCAGCAGCATTCTTACAGTGATGCACGACACATTCTCTCGCTATCCCAGTAGCGGGATCAATTGATCGTCTGCAGCACAGGGATGGTGGATGGGAAAGTTAGAGAGCAGCTGGGCCGCGAAGAAGACAGTGGCGCTGAAATTTCTCAGACAGTGGTCAGACGGTGGAGGTCAGGTGGAGAACAACTATTGGTGACCATTCAGTTTGGATATTTAGATTTATCAAAAACTGAATTAACAGATTTTGTTTTTAAGATTTTTAACCGAATTTTCTAACCAAATTGAAAATTTCACTTAACTGAATTATCCTAATTATATTTTTGGTTTGGTTTGGTTTTGACTTTTTCTAATTCAGTTAATCGAAATATCCTAATTTTTTTTACAAAAGATTATTCTATTTTCTAATTTTAATCTTTAATGACAAATAATCAAACACAAACCCTAAATTTTAATAAGTTGAAATCTAAACTAATTAAATTTGGATTTCAGTTTGGATTTCAGATTTCACTTTTAAAAATTTTGGATTTTGGATAATGGTTAATTCGGTTTTGGTCTTAATTTGAATAATTCAATTTTTAACCAAAATAACTGAAATCTAATATATTTTTTACAATTTGGATTTCAGTTAACCGAATTATCCAAATGATCACTCCTAAGAACGACGTTCATGGGTTTCTGGGCGGTGGATCACGAAGAAAACAACGATGTGAGTGGTGTTCAAAGAAGTTATGAGGTGGGGAGGTTGTGAAGTGGGGGGTGAAAACAACGGTGGAGAGGGTTTACAGGGCGGCGATGTGAGTGGTGGGGCGGTTGAATGCGAGATCGAGGCTGAAGATGACACAGAGCAAATTAAATTCAGCTCCCGACTCTTTAAGGCGCTGTTCGGTAAACGCGGGGATAGCTGCGTCTCTGATTCAGCTATATGTGGTTAAGTATATTGACTCTAGTTAACCAATAAAAGGAGAACAAATGGCTTTAGATGAGATTTTACTTTTGAGTTAAACAAATGATAGGAAGACATGTGGACAAGCTAAAGCTGGATGAAACTAATTCAGCTTGGTAATGAACGGACCTAAGTGAAGTGTGAAGAATTTAGGAAAAATCAACACATAGTAAACTAGCTTATAATATAAATAAAAGAATAGGGTCTATGTTGAGTTTTGGAAACAAGGGTAATCAGAAACGACTCATTAGCTTGCAACCATAGGCCATAAGTCTCATCCTGACTATTATACATACTTATGTAACGATTACTGGAAATACATAATACAAAATGGTTTCAGTGAGTTTTCAACCAAGGGTGGTTGAAAACAACTCATGAACCCGCATAAATGGATACCTTCAATCATGATTCCATTCCATTTAAACTCAACTTCGATTCCGAGCCATGACTCTCATTCTTGTCATTTTTATAAATAATATCTATATATTATTGTTATTTGTATAATATGTGACCAAACTATATAATATAAATTGTGTATAGATTAGTCTAGAAATATTTTGCTAATATTGATTGTATTATTTTTTGTTTTTAAAAGGTAGATTAATTTGTTTTAAATCTTTTAAAATATATTAGTCAACTTTTTTCAAGTTAAAGTACATTAATCTACTTGTTGTTTTCTATTATAGATTAGTCTACTTTTATATTTAATGTGCCACACTTTAGTTTGATACAATTTTAAGTGTTCCAGTTTCTAGCTTATACAATATATATATATATATATATATATAAACAAGGGAAAAATTCAACCTATTTTATCCATTATCGAGTTTATACAAAAGATATTAAAAGTTCTACTTATCTAAGACATTAGCCCCATACTGGTTTAAAGAGGGCATTGGATTTGAACTTCTCGCGGGTGTATTTGACAGTATTTAAATTACGGTTTTGTTTTAAACAGTGAGTTTTGTCTAGAGGGTGACTTTTAAGCATCGTTTCATTAGGTTAATGTATAATGGCCCAAATGCAATATGGTTTAAAAATCACCTTCTGGACAAAACTTATCTAGGTTATGGGTGATTTTGGTTCAAATGAATTTGGTTTGGATGACTTTGGTTCAAATTTATGTAGATCCAAATGCAATTAATAGAACAAGCATGTTTCAGCATAGAAACACAAAAGAAATAAACTAGGAATAAGTTAAACAAGCATGATATTCATTGGATGTCTAAATATTTTATACTTAAGACCAACACTTAACCTTATGGTAGCGTTGACCTAAGACTAGTAGAAAAAAGTGATAAATCACGGCTAATTATACACAATTAAATACGGAACCGTGTCTAATTATCCTTTTAATCATGATTAACTATTAAAGTCTGACTTAATGGAGGGAGACGAATGTAGGTCAGGTTATGGGTGACTTCGGGTCGATTAATTTTGGTTTGGATGACTTTGGTTCAAATGATTATGGATTGTGGTTTATTTTTTGTTATACAATAATACGTTTCGGTTTGGTTCGGGGTCAGTTTGTTTTTGAATTATGGTCATTTTTCAAGTTATAATTCAGATCGATTCGGTTTACTTTTGTTAGATCTATTTATACGGGTAATAAAGGTGTGTTTTATGCTCGGAAGAAAATTGTTCATTTATAAAGAGGATTGCACCCATTGATATCTCTATTTACCATATTTGTAAGACAAAGAGTTGAATGGTATTTAAAACTAATAATGGCCACTGTGATGTTGATAAAATTACGAGCTTATGCAATGGTGGGACCGATTTAAACATAAAGACAACAGATACATGGATATCTAGCACTTTTATATAAATTTGGATGTGCTATGTATATCTTGTCTGGTTTATTGACTCCTTTTATCTAGTGGTTTTCATCTATTATTTGTTCTATTAAAGTGATACTTAATGTTCTAATCTAATTTTATCTTCTCATTTTAGTTTTCTTCCCGCCCCCTTATCAGCGTTTGCATCTTTATCATCATCTGCCTTCTCGATAGCCTGATCTTCAGCTGATTCGTCGTCATCTTTCGCATCATCTTTCTTTTCTTTATCCTCTGCGTCGTCTTTCACTTCTTTTGCTTCATCTTTCTCCTCTTTTGCCTCATCTTTCTCTTCATCTTTTTCATCTTGATCTGTAGCCTTCTCATCCTTATCCACAGCCTCCTGATCCTTATCTTCTTCTTTCTCATCTTCCTTCACAGCAGACTCATCTTGCTTCACATTCTGTTCCTCTTCTTGTGCATTGGATTGTGCTGTTACCTCACCACCCGGTGTGGCGGAAGCGTCATTTCCAGTAGGATCTTGAGCACTAACGGCGTATATGGTTGTGGCCATGATCAGTGTGCACAAGAGCACTACAATCAACTTGTTGTTCGCCATGTCGGTATCTTTGTGTATGATTTGATTTTGTTTACTTCTTTGGTGTTTATAAAGTTGGATGAAAAGACAATGAGCATCTAAGAGTCTTTACCAAGTTTTTATAGACCTCCAAAAGCTATTTTTGCAAGAAAAAGTTGGTCACTTCAATGGACTTCAATCATGTAATTTGTGGTTCGTACTCAATATTCTCTCACTTTAATGCCAACTTATACGGAAATTCTAATTTTGTCATATGTGGAAATCACTAATTATAGAAAGTCAAAGAATAACTTTGTTTGGAGATCTCCTAAAAACAAGTAAAGCCTCAAACATTCCAAGGCGATTGAGATTAGAATAACTAAATCAGACAATTGAAACCACTATCACGCATTCTTCCTTTTTTTTAACCTGAAAAGACATACAAATAGTTTATCTGAAAAATATAAAATATTTTCAAAATTTCCTTTAATTTAAAAACCTTGCCCAACTAATTAAGTGTAACTAACTAAAAAGGTTTGTGTCTCTGTGAAATTATATATATAGAGGACACAAAGTTGTATCGTATTCAATTCTATATGAAGTAACGCGTGGTTAAAGTATAATTAATCGATTTGGGTGAAGCGTAATATGAAAAAATACCGCGCAACTTATAGAAACCTAATTCTTTCATGATCTTGAAAAACCTTTACACATCAAAACCTTGAAGTTTACATACTCACGTGCGAAATGCGTTACTCATATCCTTCAAACACTGATTGATTGCAAATTCAATTAACACTCCACTTACATAATCAGCTAACTTACAAAGATAAATGACATAATGATGATTAACTCTCTCTTAATGATCTATTCTCACAAATTCGGTTGCACTTTGTTCTAAGGATAAGAACTCCTTATATAAATAGTGGACCTAGGGGTGACAATTTCAACACGACCCGTTTGACCAACACGAACCCGACATGAAGTTAGCGGGTTTGGGTTTTAAAATTTGACACGATTAAATAAACGGGTCAACCCGAACATGACTCGTTTAGTAACTGTGTCGGGTTTGGGTTTAAGGTATGTAACCCGCTAACCTGTTTAAGTAATTTATATTAAATAATATATATTATAAATTATAGATTATTCATTTTTTTATTATCAAATTTTAATATAAATAAGATATATAAATATTAAAGTTAAGTATTTAACTAAATTAAAGTTAATAATATCATAGAATGACAAATCTAATGTTAATTAATCAAATTATTTTCTTTTATATAACTAAACATGTTAGGTTTGAGTTAACTATATGTGGATTTGAGTTTTAAATTTGGACATAATTAGTTAATTGGGTTAGACGGGTCAACCCCTTTGATAACCCGGTCAACCCGTTTAATAAACGGGTCGGGTTTGGGTTTCATATTTTGACACGATTAATTAAACGGGTTGGATTGGGTCAACCCGTTTAATAAACGGGTCGGGTTTGGGTTTAGCCTAACACGACCTGCGAACCCGTTTTGGCACCCCTAAGTGGACCGCCAAGGACCTCAGTAATGTGTTGCCTTAATTTTCACATGAGTGTTCATTTTTGCAGTCAGTTTTTTGGTTTTCACAGTCATTTTAAAAAAAAATACAGTCAAATTTTTAAATTTCGCAGTCACCAGTATAAAGTCATTATTCCAGAGTTCGCAGTCGGAAAAAAAACGAGTATATATACCCCGAGGCACCCTATCTCTCTACACGCTCTCATTTCGCACGAAAAAATCACATTTCATAACCTCTTAAACGCTCTCCTTCGGCCGAACTTCATTTCTCCCGTTTAAGGTAAAACAAATCACGCATCTTTCATTGTTTTATGTTATTCTATGATTAGGATTAGTTTAGTAGTGATTTACGTTAATTGGAAGTCAAATCGAGCATAAAAATTTTAAAAACAAAATAAAATGGACCCGCAGATCCGTTCGTAAAATGAACCACCAGCCTCACCGTCCGTTTCAGATGGTCCATTTTACGGACGTTAAGTGTAACGGTCCGTTTTACGGACGCTAAGTGTAACGGTCCGTTTTACGGACTTTAAGTGTAACGGTCCGTTTTACGTACGTTAAGTGTAACGGTCCGTTTTACGGACGTTAAGTGTAACGGTCCGTTTTACGGACGTTAAGTGTAACGGTCCGTTTTATGGACGTTAAGTGTAACGGTCCGTTTTACGGACGTTAAGTGTAATGGTCCGTTTACGGACGTTAAGTGTAATGGTCCGTTTTACAGACGTTAAGTGTAATGGTCCGTTACGGACGATGAGGTTGGTGGTCCGTTTTACGGATGGATCTACGGGTCCATTTTGTTTTTTTTTTAAATTATGCTCGATTTGACTTTTGATTACCGTAAATCACTACTAAAAATAATCCTAATCATAGAATAACATAAAACAATGAAAGATGCGTGAATTTTTTTATCTTAAATGGGGAAATGGAGTTCGGCCGAAGGAGATTGTTTAAGAGGTTTTGAAATGTGATTTTTTCGTGCGAAATGAGAGTGTGAGAGAGATAGAGTGCCTCGGGGTATATATACTCATTTTTTTCGACTACGAACTCTGGAATAATGACTGTATGCTGGTGAATGCGAAATTTAAAAATTTGACTGTATTTTTTTAAAATGACTGTGAAAACCAAAAAACTGACTGCAAAACACAGACGAGTTTTCGCATAGACCACTCAGGGAGTTAGCACGTCCAAAACTTGGTGAAGTATTTTACCAAATACCTTCACGATTTGAGTGAATTTCATCAAATACTCTTTTTACAACTTACTACAATATATCTTTGAGTTTTTCATTTTCATCACGAAATACTCTATGTTCAAATTCTGTCATAGTACATTTTAGATATACCCATTTTACCCTTTCACTACATGATATAACACTCTTAAGAGTATATGATCAATAATTTGTAGAAAAATGTATCATATTTAAACAAAAATAACTAAATTCATATAAATTAAGAATAATTTCTAAAATGACGTAAAATTATAAAAACAAAAAACGCACAACATATAATTAAAAGCATAAAGTTTAGAGTTACTTTTAAAAATAATTGAAATAATATAAAAATCGAAACAAATTTTGATAAAAGACAAAAAAGTAAAAAAGTAAAAACACAAAATTTGAAACCTTGAAAATGTTAAAAGTAAATTCGAAAAATCATATAAAATTTTGATTTTTGTAATAAATGATGAAAGTTATACAAACTAAAAAACACACACAAAAAGTAACTATAATATACAAATTTAAGTTAAGAAATATGATAAAACATTAAATATTTTTATAAATAATAAACTTTATAAAAAAAGGTTAAATACTTGAAAAATATTTATAATTACAAGTTTACAGAAAATTATAAAATGATGCACTATATGAATTTGTGACTATTAATATTTTTATATATTCAGTAGATCGATGAGCCATATGCGAAAGAGACCCTACCCTCGTAAGTCGGCTCATTTGCCTAAGCCATAAAAGATCCTTCTTATGAAGGTTGGCTTATATTGGTTAGACCCTAGATATATCAGGGATAACTTGTTCGCATGCTAGATAGTCATGCAAACACTACAGAAGTGTTCACTTGGTGACAAGGGCTAGTGGGGGGGGGGGGGTGACAGATTGTCAAGTTGGTCCAAACGAACGGTGGTTTAAGACTTGTTGTGAGTTCAAAGAATTTGTTTATATGACCCTGCGAGTTGGGACACTAGTCTTTTGCAATATGTAGCTTTTTTGTGCCTTCATACTTGGTTATGAGCCTTCTTGGGTTTTGTTTTCTTGCCTTTGGCTAATTCATGCTTCGGTTGAAGCTGCGATGCAAGAATTTCGGCCACATGTTGCTTGAGGTAGGCTTGTTAAGGGATGACCTGAAACTAGTTTTGGCTACAGACATAGTCCTGTGATTTTGCTTGTGTTTGGTTAGAGCTAAGGTCTAAGAAGAGTCTTGAGCGCTTTTGGAAGTCAAATACTCGAAACTTGAGCATAACCTTGTGGTGTCAGGTTGGATGACTAATAGTCGGCTTCTTAGGGAGATCCTTACTGCCGTGGGAGCAGCACTGCTCTGTTGGTACTCTGGCACAGTCAGATGTTTAAACATCTTCTTCACTTGAACAACGATGGATGATTGGAGGGAAGGTAGATCCCAAAGAGTATTATAGAACCTTGTTGTATTCATTTAATGAACGTTTAGACACGCTGGTCGATCTTACTTTTTTGGTTCATTTGTAGACATGAACCGTGTTAAGGTTTTGGATCGGTCAACGAATCATTACTTTAGTGGTTGCAACCAAGGATTGACCTAACTAAGTGTTTGTGTCGGGTTTTGCCCTTGTCGTCTCTAGCAAAGTTGAAATTGTAGGCATTGTCAACACTATTGGTGAGTCTTTGGACTCCGATTTTAATCCTGTGTTCGAAGGGTTCAACCATCTTTGAGTGGTTGACAGATATTGATGGTGATGACCTACTAGCTAGTGTTCGTTGAGCAACTTGGTTGTTGCAGTCAGGACCCGCCACTAAGATGTGGTATCCAAGTTGAGTTAAAGATACACACGGCGTGCACACACTATTACCATAGATCAATGGGTTAACCTAATATGTAGTACACTGAAATATGGTCAAGCTCATAATGACCGAATCTGAAGGTGGACACGCTTTTAAAAGAGAGAATCGGCCCCCTTGGTTAATTGTGGCAATTTATGGTCATTGAGTTCCTTGATAGTTTAGTTTGTCCAAGTTAGGCAGACTTGTGATGGTCAGTGGCTGATAACCCAAAACTTCTCCGCTCCCATTCCTCTATTAGTTCTAACTTCTCCAAGCAAACCTGTTATATTGGTATACAACTTTAGGGTTTTCGTGGGCTCGGTAACGTTGTACTTTGTTGTAGGCTGTTAGGCCCATTAACAAGGTCACGTTACCGACAAGACCATGCGGCTACACCATAGTCAGGCTTGTTATGGCAATGACCCAAGTCTCCTGAACTCCAAGGGCTGGTTTGAAAAGAGAACCTGGTAAGGACGCACATTAGGTGTTGTCCCATAATGACTCTACCCTTACTACCTAATGAAGGGAAGATGTGTTTGGATGTTGTTCACGGGTGTCATAGGTCCTCGGTTATGTGTTGTGGACTATAAAAGTTTGATCCTAAGGTAGTGAAATACCTTAAAGACATGTCTAGGAGAATTGGCATGGACATGACATAGTATGGAAAGGTGCAACATGGTGTCGGGCAAGTAGCTCAACCTAGGCAACAAGTAGCTTGACATGGGCGGGACATGTTGGTCTAGGACATAACAGGGTAGTTGTTACAATCCTGAACTCCAGGGGTGATTAGCGCTTGAACCCTAACTCCCAACGACCATATGAACACGCATGATTATAGGTCACCAAGTGTTACTCAATGCAAGTGAAACTTGGAAACTGGGCTTTCCAAGAGAGCATGTGGGTGTCTTGAGGCTACGTACACTAAGGTGCAGGCCGTGTCACTGAGAGCTGGCTGTGACGTGCGTGAGACAAGTGATAAGTTTGAGTTCCTGGCACGCTATCAAAGAATTGAGGTAACCTGACGAGGTTAAGCGAGTCTTGGAGACTTGGCTGTGAGTTGGGCTCACCTTGAACACAAGTGGGTGGAACTGGTCTTTTCAGATTGGGGCTTGACAGGTGACAGTTGATAATGGTGGGATCAAGCACAGGGCAAAACCAATGGTGGCACAGGGTGTCATGAGCTAAGAACTGGAAGAGGAATTGCATGATTTCCGGAGAGCCGATTGCAACTCAAGTGTCATTATGGCTTGGTCTGGACAAGGGTCGTCATGACAGGGGCCGTGGCATGGGGCGAAGCTAAGGCGTGTTGTTAACAATGGGTGATTCCATGACTAGTCATAACATAGGCCTGGAGCTTGTTCACGGGGTTGGAAAGTTCCGAGAGTTAGTTTTCACGACGAGGTGTGACATTGCATGACACGGGTGTGGCTGCGCGAGGAGTGGACATTGGCTGTCACTGCATGCGCGGGGTGACGCTTGACATGGGCACTGAGTGCTGGATGTGACAGCGTCCATTGAGCATCAGGTGACAAGGGCGCCGACATTGGCTAGGGCATAGGCATGTGCTTGAGGAACTAGCTGTGTGCGGGACACAAGGCATGAAGTGCTAGGGGCACGCCCGAGACTCTTGTTGTGGGAGTTGCCTTACATTGCGTTGTGATGATTTGTATTCCTTATCTTCTCCCTAATTATCCTTGCGATGATTGGAGGTCCTTTAGAGCTAATGATTGGTTTTTGCTAGCTGGTTGAGGCCTTAGGTAAAGCTGCATTATATTGGGGTTGTTACCGTATGAGTTTCTGCGGTAAGATTTGGATTTTGTTTTGGAATTCCTCTTTAATGGCTGGAGATGGTTTTGATTTTAACGGGAAGAGAACAATGTTCATTCGGTTATCTCCTTGATTACAAGATTAAAAGGCTGGAGTTGTAACACCTTCTTTTGATTAAAGGTGCAAGGGTTAAGGAAGACTAACCACTTGGCTGCCTACTTAATTATCTAGTAACTTATGGAGTTAATGCTGAAGAGTTAATTGGAGCAATTGGAAGGATAAGGCAGCAGCTAGATGAAAGGTTCCTAATCAAACGCATTGAAGAGGTTGAATTAATTATTCAACTGATGGAAGCTCAAAGGGTAGCTCTATCTCTTTCATTGATTGACTGTTTTAGGAATTAATTGAGGTGATTTTCAATTGAGGGATAAAGGAGGTTTCTGTCCTTCATCTATTGTTGGCGCTTAAGGAGGTTAATGGTGAGAGTTACTTAGTATTAAGTGGGCAGTTTCATTAGTCCTAACTCCGTAAGTAATGGCTACACTTATTGAGATGAGTTACAACATTAGTGAAGGAATCTCCATGTAAATAGGAGTGTTAGGCGATTGGAATAAATCATTCATTCATTCAATCATCTCCTCACCAATTGTTGTTTGAGTCATCTTTGTTCCCAGAGTTGCTCCAGGAGAAAACCCTGCACATTCGTGAAAGAGAAAGATAGAGCTTGGAGTTATTGATCTCACTCGCTAAGTAAGAAACCAAAGTCCACATAGAAAGACATAGTTCCATCTTTGCAATTTCCAGGAGAGGATTGTCGTGTTTCAATCCCCCTCTCTACTCCTAGGAAGCTTGGCAAGGTGTGGGAACTCCAAAGACCAACCAAAAGTCACAGTAATGTGAGTTGTCTAGCTCCATACCTACTCTCGAAGTTGAGTGATTGAAGGAGTACTCAGCTAGAGTTGGCTTGTCAAGTTGAGGGCAGTTCCGCGTTCAAGTTCCTCTTTGTTGGCACGGTGCCTGCGAGATGGGGGAGGGTTGCTGTGCGCACTTGAGATCAAAGAGGAGAGGCTGGTCAACTTGGGCGTAAGTGGAGCCTGTCATAGTGCCTATTTTGGCCTGTGACAAGAGCGATCAACCTACCCCCTATAGAGGTTTATGGACCTTTCGGGACATTGCAGCCATATACATACCCCCTTCCTACCAAAACACGAAGAACCCAAATATGGCAAGTAGGAGGTGGCAAGCAAGTAGGCGATGCACACACACACACAAGCAGATGATGCAAACTCAAGGTGAAACATAGGTGAAACATACATGTACACTACTAGGTGACTAAGCCCCGAAATGCTAGCAAACCACTTTCCTTCCAAACTTAGCTAGCTTGTGAGTGGTTAGAATACATGGTCCACTTTGAAGAGAAGTGCTGACATATCTTCATTAAAGTCTTTAGTGTTGTCATCTTCTTAGTTAACCATACCTTAGGTCCAATGGAAGATTAGCAAGTGGAAGCAAGGTGTCATGAGCTAGAGAAAAGATTAACCATTAAGGTACTCAACAATATCTCCTTATTTCTATGAATGGAACCATAAGCCTTCATTAGTATTCATTCACTTCCAAGCTTAAAACACATGCTTAAGAAAGAGAGAAGAAAGCAAAGAGAGAAGTTAGAACCATTAAAGGGAATTCTTGTGAAGCTAGAGCCAAGAATTAGAAGAAGAAGGAAATAGCTTAGAAGCAAGCCTTAGACAACATCGAATCAAGAAATATGGGAAAGAATGAGGTAATTCTTGTGTTCATCATTTCTGTGTTCTTGGTGATGATTGGTAAGGTGTTCTTGGTTGAGTATTTACGCAAGCTTATGTTGGTATTCTCTTCTATTGTTCTTCATGGATTTGAAGTTATTAACTTGTATTTGGAATAAGGTGTTTGTTGATTTTAGATTGACAGGATTGTTCTTGTTTATAATGAGAAGGTTATGTCATGGTTTGATGAATAACTTGTATAAGTATGTTGGTGTTTACTTAAGTCATGAGCATGTTGTTATACTCTTGTTTGTTAGTCTTTGGAGATGTGTTTGTGTGTGGTTGACAAGGGAAGTTGGTAAGGCCATTTTGGAAAATTTTACACTGAACATTCATCGCTTTCAATGTATTACGACTAAGCTACTATGATCTACTCCACGGGTAAGGTTTACCGTTGGGGGGTGTGCATACATAAGGACATGTGGTGAGGGGTAAGTTGCCTAAGGGGCTGTGGGTCTTTGTGCCTTTTGTTGTAAGACCGATGTGCCCCAAGGTTGGTAAGATAAGAATCATGTTGTTGATTCCTTTGATGATTGTTTGGTTCATTGGTTTGACTTAACTTGTAAGTGTACATATGAAAATGGTTATTTATATTTCAGCATGCCTTTATGTATGTTGCTTGTCATGTTTTATATTCTATTGTCGCTTATGTTCCCTTTTGTTATAGCATATCAAAGAACCTCAAAATATAAATGAATTTAACATATTGAAGTAAGAATTACTCAATTTAACTGATTTGCCTGTGACCCCTTTCTTTGTGTATGGTTTTATAGTTGCAGGTTGACATGCATATGGCTTGACTTGAGGATTTTGGGCACGCTCATATAGATTGCTTATTTTGACTATGTTTATACTTGTATTAGTCTTCTAGGGCATGTCTCGGGAGAACTAGGATTGGCACGAGTTACAACCGTGCACATTTTGACATAGGCACAAGGGAGCTTGTTTCCTTGGCATACTTTGGTTTATTAATAATTAAGTAACTTTGGTATTAGATGACTTTGCCTTAGCATTCACATTAGTGAGTGTGACGGTAACAACTCGATAAGCTTTCTTGTATATTCCACTATAAATTTGACTAAGTGTTCAAGACTTGACATGAAAAAAACTTAGGCTAAGATTTGGGGTGTTACAAGTTGGTATCAGAGCTATAGGTTAGGATTTCATGTTTGCTAATCTATGTGGGATGGGATTATGCTTATTGCTTGTTTGCATGCATGCTTGATTCTTTGTATTGTTTGTGAACTCATGTGTGTAGAATGATGAGGTTTGGGTCTGAGACTAGAGTAGGCGATAAGGGACAGATAAAGTAACTGAGGGTGTTAGCCCTTAGCATGGGTGAGATTCTTGAGAAGCATGAGAAGAAAGCTGATGCAACGAAAGATTTTTCTAGAAGGATTGTGGCTATGAAGCCTAGTTCCTTCTCATGTGAAGAAGATCCAGTAGTTATGGAGGATTGGATCAGTGAGTTTGACAAGGTATTCGACATCGTCAATTGTTCAGAAGCCAGGATGTTTGTGGGGCAGTTTACTACTTCAAGAGTGAAACCGATATGTGGTGGTCAGCAGAGAAGGACGCCTTAATGGAAGAACCTAATTTTGGTTGGGAGACTCTCAAAGTTGCAGTGAGAAAAAGATTCTATCCTGAGCATGTACGCATGCAAAGGACCATAAGTTTTCATAGTTGAAACAACTATAACTGATGTTAAGAGCTACAACACCAAATTCATGAGTTGGCATGATTCGCATCGAATATGGTGCCATTTGAGGCGTCCAAAGTTGAATGTTTCATTGGTGGGTTGAATTGGAGCTTACAAGAAGCCCTAAGTGTTGTTACGGTGTCTACCTTACAATAAGCCTATGACAAGGGGAACAACCTTTATTATGTACAACAAAAAAGGAAAGAAACATAGTCTAACCAAAAGAGGAGATTTGAGTCAAGTCAAGGTGGTGGGGAGAGCCAAGAGAAGAATCCAAAGTACAAAGGCAACCAAAAGTATGTTAAAGCGTCATGGGGTAAGCCGAATTACTCTGGGCAATCATCATATGGTGGCAATCAAAACAAGAAGGTTAGACACTTTTATTGTAAGCAATGTGAAAGAGACTACCCGGGGGTGGATTGTGAAGGGAGGATGGTGAGATGCTATGCTTATGGTGAAAATGGACATAGAGCCTTTGAGTGTAACAAGAAACAACTTAATGATGGTAGTAGTGGTGGTGGAAGCAATGGTGGCCGGTCATATGGGCAACTAAGTAATCAAAGAAACTACTACTACAACAACAACAACAACCAAGTCCAAAAGAACTATAACCAAGGTGGAGGAAACTATAACTAAGCCGGTGGCCAAGGTGGGAATTACAATGGCCAAAAATGGAATCAAGGAAGGAGACACAAAATAATGGTGGAGGCGGCCAAGGAGGAGGATATCGAGGTCAATGTTATATCAATGTTATAAGCAAAACCGAGCGGAGCTTGAGGGCAATGTTATTTCAGGTACCTTTTCAATCTATGGTGCCAAGGTTATGTTTGATTTGGGAGCATCATGTTCCTTTATGTCTTATAAATTCATAAGAAAAAATGGGGGTAAAGCCCAATGCTATGATTTGTCTTGTATGTCAATACCATCGGGTAGATTAGTCAAGTGTGACAAAATGATTAAGGGAGTGAAAATATGTGTTGGAGGGGATGAGATTGAGGTAGATGTGGTGGAGTTTGAGTTGAAGGATTTTGATTTCACCTTGGGGATGGAATGGTTGAGTAAACACAAGAGGCGAATAGATTGTGCAACGAAAAAGGTTAGTCTTGTGAGGCCAAATGGGTGGAGAGTGCCATACACTAGTGATGAAGTTAAGCAAGAGGTAAGAGTTGTCACGTCAATGAGTTTGTGGAAGGAAATCAGAAAGGGCACCCAACCTATTTGTGCTATGTGCAAGACATGAGTGACGAGCCGTCATCCAGTCAAAAGACACCATTGACCATCGATGCCATATGAATTGTGAGAGAATTCCCTAATGTTTTTCCTGGTGAGATTCCTAGCATGCCACCAGCTTGTGAAGTGGAGTTCAACATCAACTTAGCACCAAGAAATTCACCAATCTCTAAGAACCTTTATAGGATGGAACCATCTGAGATGAAAGAGTTAAAGGCGCAACTAGAGAAATTGTTTAGCAAGGGTTATATTTGACCAAGCGTGTCTCCATGGGGATCCTCAATATTTTTTGTCAAGAAGAAAGACGGTAGCATGCACCTTTGCATCGACTAAAAGGAGCTAAACCGTGTCACGATCAAGAACAAGTATCCCTTGCAAATAATTGATGACCTATTCGACACTACAAGGTGCCAAGGTATTTTTAAAGATTGACTTGAGGTCTATCTATCATCAATTGAAGGTTGCAGAGAAAGACATATCAAAGACAACTATTCACACAAGGTATGGCCACTATGAGTTCACGGTCATGCCTTTTGGGCTGACAAATGCGCTAGTAGTGTTCATGGACTTGATGAATCGAGTCTTTAGTCTATTCATCAACCAATTTGTGGTGGTATTCATCGATGACATACTTATATATTCAAGAAATGAAGAAGAGCATGAAGATCATTTACGACAAATCCTACAAACCCTACAAGAGAAGAAGTTATATGCCAAGTTGTTCAAGTGTGAGTTTTGGCTCGAACAAGTGTCTTTCCTTGGACATTTTGTCACAAGGGAAGGAATAACAGTTGATCCTATGAAGATCCAGGTGGTGAAGAGTTGGCCAAGGCCGACTAGTTTCAAGGAGGTTCGAAGTTTTCTTGGTTTGGCTGTCTACCAGCGAATTGCAAAGACTTTGCCAAGCTTGCAAGGCCTCTCACCAACCTAATCAAGAAGGTGGTGCGCTTCCAATGGGATGAAAGTTTTGAAAAATCTTTTCAAGATTTGAAGGAAAGGTTGACAACAACACCAATACTTGTTTTTCCATGTAGGTGAGAGGGTTCAAAGTTTACAGCAACACATCCAAGCATGGCTTAAGGTGTGTTTTGATGCAACAACGTAAGGTAATAGCTTACGCACCTAGGAAGTTAAAGGACTACGAGACAAGGTACCCCACCCATGACATGGAGTTAGCCGCAATAGTGTTTTCCTTAAAGATTTGGAGCACTACTTTTATGGCACATCATGCAAGATCTACACCAACCATAACAGCTTGAAGTATATTTTCACCCAAAAAGAGTTGAACATGAGACAAATATGATGGTTGGAGCTCATCAAGGATGACGATCTAGAAATCATGTATCATGAAGGAAAAGCCAACGTTGTGACTGATGCCTTGAGCTGCAAGAGAAGTCACATGGAGGAATCCATGTGGGTGCTACAAGATGAGTTGGTAAAAGATTTTCAAAGGTTAGGCCTTGAAGTAGTGGAGCCCGGTGAAGTGGACAAAGAAGTTTCCTTTTACAATATGAGCGCATCTCTTGATATTTATGAAGAGATCTTGGCGCATCAACAAGGAGATAGCAAGTTAGAAAAAAAGAGAAAAGATGGAAAGAGGAGAGACAAAAGAGTGAGATACTTGAAAATGGAAGTCTAAGATTCCAAGGGAGATGGTATGTGCCATGTGATTGTACCAGTGTCAAAAGAAGTTGATGAAAGAAGCACATAACTCAAGTTACTCCATGCATCCTGGTGAAGAAAATCTATATACATACTTGAAGAAACATTTTGGTGACCTGGATGAAGAGGGAAGTGGTCGCACATGTGTCTAAGTGCTTGACATGTCAAAAGGTAAAATTCGAGCACAAGAAGATGAGAGGTATGTTACAACCTCTAGATGTTCCAAAATGGAAGTAAGATTCAATATCTATGGACTTTATAATTGTGTTGTCAGCAACCAATGAAGGCATGAATCAGATATGGGTGATAGTTGATTGGTTGACAAAGACTGCAAGGTTTGTGCCGATGAAGAATACATGGTCTTTGGAGAAACTAGTCGACACCTACATCAAAACATAGTCCAGTATCATGGTTTTCCATCTTAGATCATCTCCGACAGAGACTCTCAATTTATATAAAGGTTTTAGAAACAATTTCAGAAGGCGATGGGCATACATTTTGAGCCTTAGCATGGCATTCCACCCAACAATTGATGAACAAACCAAAAAACAATCCAAACCCTGGAATACATGATGAGGGAATGTGCCATAGACTATCAAGGGTCATGGATTGACAAGCTTCACTTGATAGAGTTCTCTTACAATAATAGGTACCATGCAAGTATACAAATGACACCATATGAAGCTTTGTACGGTAGAAGGTATCGAACTCCATTGTGTTGGAGTGACACGGTCGAATTGGTGATGGTTAGGCCATAATTAACTAAAGAGATGAAAGACAAAGTTAAAAACATTCAACAACGAATGAAGGTTGCCCAGGACAGACAAAAATCCTTTGACAACTTGCATAGACGGTCCGTGGAGTTTAAGGTGGCAAGGTGTTATTGAAGGTATCACCCACCAAAAGAGTGGTGCGATTTGGCAAGAAATGTAAACTTGCTCTAAAGTTTATTGGTCCATATGACGTATTGGAGAAGATTGAAAAGGTGGCTTATAGATTGGCGTTGCCAATGGATTTGGACAAAGTGCACAATGTCTTCCATGTATCATAGTTGAAGAAGTATATTCCAGATGAGTCGCATGTGTTGCATATGAAGGAAGTGGAGTTAGAACCTAATTTGTCCTATGAGGATCCAATCAGAATCTTAGATCATAATACTAGGGAAACAAGGGGGGAACCCATTGAGTTAGTCAAGGTTTTATTGTCATATAATGGTCTAGAGGAGGCAACATGGGAGGTCGAAACCAAGATGAGTGAGCAATATCCAAACTTATTTGTCCAGGTAAGTGTCTAATGTTTGGGGCGAAACTTCTTTTAAGGGAGGAGGAACGTGAGGCATGGGATAAAGGTTGACATGGTATTGTGCTTATATTGCTATTTGGTGTGTCTTGACATGGGATATATACGTCTTGACATGATATATGTGTGTTCTGACATGGTTTACATGTCTTTTGACTTGGTATAAGTGCGCATGTGGCATGACTATTGTTATTATTATTGCCTTGCTTATTGATTGACATTCGTGATGGGTTTAAGCTTCGGGGATGAAGCTTTGTTTAAGGAGGGGGGGATGAAATACCCCAAAGAAATGTCTAGGAGAATGGAATGGACATTGAAGAGGGGAAAATATGCCCGGAAGCCCCGAAGAAAAAGCAACAGCCCAGTAGAGCTAAAGAAGGAAGAGGAAGGTCAGGGCGATGACCGGCGTCCCCGTCCAGGCCCAAACAGGTCACAAGCAGTGACCGGTCGATTCCAACCGGACGCCTGGAACACAGGATACAATACGAGAAGCGACCGGTCGCCTGTGACCTGTCGCTAAATACGCAAAGTATGGCACGAATAGCGACCGGTCGCCTGTGACCGGTCGATAGGAGAACGAGGCAAGTGCAGGTAGCAATCGAAAGTAGGGAAATTAGGATAAGATATTTATTAGATATTTTATAGGCCTGTCAAGATATTTATGCGCCAGCCTGCACAATGTGATAGGCCAGGAGGCCTGTGAGAAACACTATAAATAGGAGTTCACTCCCTCAATAAAGGATACGCGATCATTACTTGAGAATTTCCATTGCTGCATTGCTATCGCATTGCCATTAATCTCTCCCTCTTGTGTTCTCTTTACTCGGTAACAAGGTAACCCGATAGAACTGGAAGAGCTTGACGATAGATTAGGATCCCGATCAGTGTATAACTAGAGAAGATGTTTAGGAGCTTAGGGGTTTATTTGATTTCATTTGGCGCCGTCTGTGGGAAACGAACAGCTCAGATCTAGCAACCACGAGTCCCGACGAGAATAGAAACTTTGGAAAACATACGAAGCCGACACATCTAAGAACGGAACTGTGTTTTTGCAGGTTAGGTACGAAGATGGCACCCAGAACAAGGAAAAATCTGCAAACCAACGACGGAAGTACCGGACCCGAGGCGACCCACGACTCCATTTCCAAAAAGACTTGGAGAACATGCTGATGAGCCTCACCAGATCCATCGACGAAAAGATCGTGGAAGGAAACGAGCTCCTGCAACAGGAATTGATGCAGAGAGACGAGGAATTCCAGCGAAAATGGGAGGAGATGTCGGAGGCGATAGACCTCCTCAAAGGTCAGATGCGGCCGGAAGCAATGACGGAAAAAGAGGCACCCGAGGGGAAGCCTTAATCACTATTGAGGAGGAAGAAGATGATGCCATCGACATGAGCTTATACCCCTTCTCTGAAAGGATCCGTAGAGCCAAACTCCGCCCCACTTCGTCGCCCCGGTGGTGGAGAAGTACGACGGTACTGGGGATCCTGCTCAGCACATTAAGAAGTTCATGTTCGCCATGAAAACCCAGGGATTAGCTCACTCTCCTTGTGCACTTGTTCCCCGAACACTCTCTAAGAGAGGCTTGCGCTAGATCTCATCCAGACCACCCCAATCGATCTCCAGCTTCAAATAACTAACCGAAGAGTTCCAGCAATACTTTGCGGCTAGCAAAAAGGTAAAAAGGGAGACGATAGAGCTCATGGATGTGAAACAGGCGAAGGGGGAGACTGTAAAAGAGTACAGCGAGCGGTTCCACAAACAGGTGGCCGAAATCGACGACATCGATGAAAAGATACTGATCAAGGCCTTTGGTAATGGCTTGGCCCACCCCCGCCTCGCTGGAAAGATAGCCACCAAGGCGCCGAAATCGCATGGTGAGTTGGCCGAGATGATCCACGACTTCCTCAAATCAGAAGTTGCGGAGAATAAGGCCAAGGAGCTCCTCAATAGCTTTAGATCCCCCGCCGCGGGTGAGAAGAAAGGAAGCCAGACAGGAGGGACCGTTACGACCGGAGGATCGCACCAAGGGGGAAGCCGATACAAGCCTTATTCCAAGACCCCGACCTCCCAGGAACAGCGGGCCTCGAGCTCTAGAACCTTCCCAACAGTACAAATAGACCCAGGGAAGTATGCTGCTGCCGTAAGGGAGGGACTCTTGCCCCCACCGAGAAAGCCCAACCCGGGAGAGACGCCGGTGGCCTTTTGTGAGTATCACGGACACCGCAGTCACAGGACAACCAATTGTGCGAACCTCGCCAAGGAGCTAAGGCTGATTGAGGAGAACAAGAAAAAAGGAAGGGGAGCCCAGCAGAGGCAGCACTACGGTAGCCAGTCCTCCCGGCCTAAGCCAGAAGAAGAAGTCCACCCAGAGTTGGATCATAGCAAGTCCTTCGGGGTAATCACAGGTCTGTAGATTGCCTAGTGTGGCTCTCTAGGGAAGGGGGCGAAGTCCCCCTTTAGAAAGAAAGAATCACCTCCGTACCCCGCGGGAGGCTGTAGCTCGTTACCACTTTATTAAAGCTTTTTATATAAATGCTTACATCCCGATAAAGTCTCACGTATCTCGAAACTTACAAATGAACAATGCTAACAAAACAAGATAAAGAAACTAATAAAACTCTCCTTGAGAATGTTCACAGGACTATTCTCAGAATTGGGGCCCCTGACCCCCAATGAAAGGAAAAGACACGTCCATGAGGTTCACCGAGAACTCCCGGACAAAAAGGACGCGAAACACCAAAAGCTCCCTCCGATCTACTTCACTGAGGATGATGAAGATGGAGTCCTGTACCCGCATAACGACCCGCTGGTCATAAGGGCCCAGGTGAACGACCGCATGATGGAAGGAATCCTGGTCGACAGCGGAGCAGGTGCTAATGTCATTTCTGCCGAGGCGGTAAAGAAACTCGAGATACCGGAGGATAGGATCAAACCCTATTCAGCTGTACTAGGTGGCTTCGTAGGTGGGATTTCGGCTAAATCGACAGGGAGCATCGACTTCACCATCACCCTAGGACAAGGGGACGAGAGGCGCACGGAAGAATTATCAGCCTTCATCCTTCCCAGGCTCTCTGGGTACAATATGTACCTCGGGCGACCAGGAATAAACGCCTTCAAAGCCATTTGTAGCACCCACCATTTGAAAATGAAGTACCTGACCAGGTCAGGGAAGCTCGTTACGGTGAGAGGGAGCCAGAAAGTCACGCGGGTATGCGAGGTGCGGATCATGGAGAGCCTACCAGGAAACGAGACCGTCAAAACCGTGGGGTCCGAGAAGGAATTCAAGGGAAAGCTCCCCCTCCCCAGCGAGACAGTGGAACAAATTCTTTAAAATTGGAAATGCCTTTGACAGCGAAGAACAAGTCCATCTAACAAGATTCCTGGAAAAAAGAAGGGCCACATTCGCCTGGAGCACAGAGGAGATGCCCGGAATAGACCCAAGCGTTATCCAGCATATTCTCAACGTAGACCCAGCGCACCCGGCGATCCGCCAAAGAAGAAGGGTGATCGGAGCAGAGAGGGACCAGGCTGCTCGAGAAGAAGTCCAAAAACTCCTGCAAGCAGGTTTCATCAGAGAAGTGTCATACCCCAAGTGGCTGGCGAACGTAGTTATGGTGAAGAAATCTAATGGGAAATGGAGAATGTGCGTGGATTTCACCGACCTAAACAAGGCATGCCCCAAAGACTTTTACCCGTTGCCATCGATAGACCGACTGGTCGTCTCGTCGGCCCAAAGCTCCGTCTTGAGCTTCCTAGATGCATTCTCCGGGTATAACCAGATAAAGATGAATGAGGAGGACTCCGAGAAAACTTCTTTCGTCACCTCAGCAGGAATCTTCTGCTACAAAGTGATGTCGTTCGGATTAAAAAATGCCGGCGCGACTTTCCAACGAATGATAGACAAAGTGTTCCGGGAGCAGCTCTCGAGAAATGTGGAAGCTTATGTAGATGACATAGTCGTGAGAAGCCCGTCCAAAGAACAGCACATGAAAGACTTGGAAGAGACATTCACCACGCTTGACAAATTCCAGATCAAGCTAAACCCAGAGAAATGCGTGTTCGGGGTCACCAAAGGAAAATTCCTTGGTTTCATCGTTGGACAACGAGGAATAGAGGTGGATCCGGAAAAGACCCAGGCGATTCTCGACCTCAGCCCTCCCAGAAGCATCAAAGACGTCCAGGCCCTCAACGGGAGACTCACGGCCTTAAGCAGGTTCTGCTCAAAGCTACAGGAAAAGGCAATTCCGTTCTTCAACGTATTAAGGAAGAACAGCAAGTTCCAGTGGGGCCAGGAATGCAAAGAAGCCTTCGAGAAGATCAAAGAAATGCTTCGAGAGTTACCCAAGATGGGAGTCCCAACGCCCGGTCAGGACCTCTACCTCTACCTGTCCGCATCGGCATGGGCGATGGCAGCGGTCCTAATCATGGAGGACGAAAAGAAGGAGATTCCCGTCTACTACACAGGAAAGATCCTGACCCCCGTAGAAAGACACTACACCAACATCGAAAAAGTCTTTCTTGCTCTAGTAGTGGCATCCCGGAAGCTACGACCGTACTTCCAGTCACACCGGATCTTTGTAAGGACTAACTGGCCGCTGAAGCAAATAACGAATAATCCGAATGCGTCAGGTCGCATGGTAAGCTGGGCAGTCGAACTCACCCAATACGAAATCCACTTCCTACCGCGAACGGCGATCAAAGCTCAGGCCCTAGCGGACTTTATAAGGAGACCAGCTTCGACCAAGAAGAGGGAAAACCACCCACCCCTTCATCATTCAGGTAGACGGCGCTCGGTGCAAGATAGGAGCGGGAGGGGGATTGTAGTTCAAACTCCCGATGGACGGGACATCAACTATGCCTTTTGGTTGGAGTTCGAAGTAACCAACAACGAGGCCGAGTACGAAGCTCTCATTCAAGGCCTAGAGGTTGCCATTGCCCTAGGCGCAACGGACCTGGAAATATACTCAGACTCCTTACTGGTCACCCGGCAACATGACAACATATATGAAGTAAAGGAAGAGAAACTCTGGAAGTATTTGCTCAGGGTCCAAGAGCTAAAAACAAGCTTCTCGAGATGTGAGCTGAAACACCTTCCCCGGACAAAAAACACCGAAGCAGACGCGCTAGCAAAATTAGCGAGTATGGCCGAAAGGATACCAGGTAGGGTGTGGTTGGAAACCAAGACCAGCCCAAGCGTAGACGAGGCCCAGGTCCTGGCGACTGAGCCTCTCGCATCCGAGGAATCTTGGATGACTCCGATCGTGGAATACATCCTTGAAGAAAAGTTGCCACCGGGGGATAAAGAGGCTAGGAGCGTGAAGCGGCGAGCGGCATCATTTTTCCTCGAAGGGGGACGCCTCTACAAAAGATCATTCGCAAGACCCGCCCTCCGATGCGTCACGAATGAAGAGGGAAGTGAACTCATAACGGAGGTGCACGAAGGGGTATGCGGAAACCACCAAGGGGAAAGAGCCACGGCCCACAAAATTATGAGGCTTGGTTACTACTAGCCAAGGATGCAGGACCACTGCAAGGAATACATTCGGAGGTGCGCCAGATGCCAGGAACACGGCAGCAAGATACACAACCCCCTGGCCATGCAAAAAGCCATACTGTCCCCGGTACCGTTCGCGATGTGGGGGCTGGATATCATTGGCCCCTTCCCGGAAGCATCTCCCGGAAGGTTCAAGTTCGTGTACGTAGCAATCGACTACTTTACGAAATGGGTCAAGGCAATGCCTACCGTGTCCATCACAGCCAAAAGGTCACAAGAGTTTGTATGGAGGCACATCGTGTGTAGATTCGGATTGCCAAGGACCATAATAACTGACAATGGGACACAGTTCAATTACGACAGTTTCCGGGAGTTTTGCGAGCAATGGAAGATAGAGGTAAGATTCGCATCGGTGGCACACCCTCAGGCCAACGGGCAGGTCAAGAACGCAAACGGGCAGATCATAAAAGCTCTAAAAAGAAGTTTAGGAAACAAAAAGGGCGGTTGGGCCGAGCTACTACACCAAGTCCTATGGTCCTACCGAACGACAGAAAAGGGGCCAACCGGAGAAACACCCTTCAGATTGACCTACGGCTTAGAGGCAGTTGTCCCAGCTGAAATCATGATCTCATCAATTCGCTGGGAGTCCTATGACGAACAGCTCAACGATGAAGGAATAAAAGACTGCCTGGACCTACTCGAAGAAGAAAGAGCCGTAGCGGCCGCCCGGATGGCAGAAGACAAAAGGAAGGTAGAAAAGTACTTTAATCGTAAGGTCAGGGAGCGAAGCTTTGTCCCTGGCGAGCTGGTCCTAAGAGAAGTCAAGCAGCCCAAAAAACTCGACCCTAGTGGGAGGGTCCTTACATTGTCCATCAGAAGGTTGGGCGAGCCTCATATCACCTAAAGAATGTCGAGGGATATGAATTGCCCCATTCCTGGCACGCAGAATGCCTCAAGAAATTTTATGTGTTAAAATCGATGTAATGCTTTGACAACATCAATAAAGGGGATTATTCTTGGAAAATCCGCGCATTAAAAGAAACACCCGGGCCAAGGCCAACAGGATGTAATGCCCTGAAAAAAGAAACACCCGGGCCAAGGCCAACAGGATGTAATGCCCTGAAAAAGAAACACCCGGGCCAAGGCCAACAGGATGTAATGCCCTGAAAAAGAAACACTCAGGCTAAGGCCAACAGGATGTAATGCCCTGGAAAAGAAACACCCGGGCTATGCCCTACAGGATGCAATGCCCTGAAAACCTTGTTATGAGTCGTCGCACTCAAGCAAGAACAAAATAAAAAAAACCCATCTCCGAAAACCCCGGGAGCTCTGGTCGCCTGTAATGGGTGAATCATTAGGTGTGGGACACCACACTGTACCCTGGTCGGATCCCCCCCGCAACTCTTCCTCCCTTACACGAGGAAAAGGAAAGGGAAAGGGGAACGACCACGAGTACCATCGCTTGGCTTCCAAAAGCAAGGATAGGGAAAGAGCAAACGAGAAACGCCCAGTCACTGATTGCGACCGGGCGAGAGCAGGAATGACCAGTCGTCGAGAACGACCAAGTCGCATCCTTAAGATACAAGCGGAACGACCAGTCGACTGAGTGCGACCGGTTGCACCCGCAAAATAGAGATAATCGACTAAGGGAAGGCAGTCGGTAGCACGCGCAAAATGAAAGCGACCGGTCTAAGAAAGCGACCGGTCACGAAACAAAAAAATGGCATTAATTAATGAAACTGACAAATAATTCCATTAACTGTTAAAGGCATATACACACCAAAACCAAAAAAAAGGGGGGAAGGAGGACTAAGACTAATCTAAATTTTCTCCGGCCTATCTAAGTCTCCTTTACAGTGTCGAGATTCGCGGCAGTAGCCCCTTGTACGCTCTCTAAAGATCCAGACCTCCCGGCAGAGGCCCGGAGGCCTACACCACCCTGATGCGCGGTGCTCCCAGGAAGGCGCCCAAACTTCTCAAGCACCTCGTAAAAGGAGGTCTTCTACGCAACCTCTTTAAAAGACAACTCCCGGTAAAGGCCGTCGTCCATGACCTCTCCCTTGCCTGTAAAGAACCTCAAGACATTCTGGCGGCATGATTTAACCATCCTCCCGCATTGAGAGGTGAAGGATTCCTTTAGGTGGGAAAACTTCGTGCTCTGCTGTTGTAGGTCCTCTCGCACCTTCCGAGAGTAAGCCTCGAGACCGGCCACCTGTTGCTCCAGGGTGTGAGCATAAGCCCGGTACCGATCGCGGTTAGCGTTTGCGGCAATCAACTCTTCTTCGAGGTCATCGATCCGCATGTTCAATCTCTCTAGCCCCCCAACAGGATTCCCAGGCCTCGAGCCTAAGGAAAAGGAAAAAGGAGGAAAACTTTTAATAAAAGGGCAAAAAAAAAGCAAGCAACAAAGGATGGTTGGGAAAGACCTCTCGCGGCCAGCTCGGAGTTTTTCTAGCCGCAGCTTAGCAGATTCCTCTTCCAGCATTCTTACTTTCTCTTCGGAGGAAAGTCGTTGCTCTATGACAGCCGCAAGCTCACCAGACAACTTATGGAGCTCGGCGGATAACTTCTCCTTTTCAGAGGCCAGGACCTCGCCCACCCGGGCCACCTCCGCTGTCTTCACCTCGGAGGACGACAACTCCCTTTTCAGGAGAGCATTCGCCTCGGAGGCAGAATGAAGCTCTTGAGCAAGCTTGGCCCTATCCTCAGCAAGCAACGCCTTCTCCTGTGCTAAGGTGGCCTTCCCGGCACGGAGACTCTCGACCTCTTGATCGTGGGAAGCTCGGGCCTGCCCCACCAAGGACTCCAAGTCAGAAAAGGCATGCAACCGGGCGTCAGCAAAACTCACTTCATACCTTTTAAAAGACGCGGCTTCCGTCTCCAGCGACCGGACCTGACTCTTGAGGGAAAAATTATCCTCGCGAAGCCTCTTCAACTGCTCCTCGTACTCGTCGCTCTGCCTTGTGCACGTCCGGCGAGCATCGCCCAGCTCCTTCTTTATAGTCGCGGTCTGCTCATGCACCCGCCTGGAGATCTCCTCTTGAACGGTGTCAACAAAGATGCTGTTGGAGGACCGCTCTACCCTTAACTCCTCTTGGGCATTGCGGGCCCGACATTCCTCGCGGTAGAGCTTCGAGCGAAGAGTTCGTGTGTGTACTTCCACACTTTGGGCAAAAGCCACCGTCTGTACAGAATAAAACAGTGAACATAAAAAATCCGAAAGAGGCATGCAACACCGGCATTAAGGCAAATCACTCACCCGGTAGATCCCCTGCCACAAATAGTTGAGCGAGTCGTCTAGAGGGAAAGAGTGACGCATGATAGCATCCGCTCCGCCCCCTCCAATCCTCAACCTCTCCTTAGCCGCAGTTAAAGTCTTCATAGGAGCAAAGAGACCGTCAGGAGAGTCAGACCGGCGAATTGCCTCCTTCCACAGGTCGAAGTAGGAGGACGATTCGGTCACTGGCAATAGAGGGAGGGGATGGCCGCGTGGTAGAACCATCCATCCTTTCCAGACGGCCCACAGAAAGAATCCACTGGTGGGCGGAGGAGGTGAGAACGGTGTGGCGGTATCAGCATCCTTCGTCGCCTCCGGGCCTGTGGGCACCCCCTCATGCTGCGCCCGGCGTAGCGCCCGCTCCGCTGGCGCCTCCCCCCGGTAATGAAGCCCCGGGCCCAGAAGGGACAGTCTCCTCCAAAAGCTCCCGTTGTGGAGCTGTATCTGAAGCACCTGGCTCGTCAAGGTGTACTATGTCAGAGGCCTTCGTCCTCTTAGCCATATGCTTCACCTTACCCTTCGAAGCAAGGGTCTTCTGGCGGTGCTGAGTGAGAGATGGCTGACCGGGCGCCCCGCCCGCGCCAGATTGTCCTACTCTCTCCCCGACCCCGGCCCTGCCGGCCTCGGGAGCTGCAAACAAGAGAAATGCGCACAAGTAAGTAACCTCAAAAGAGAAAAAAGCAGGTAGCAGCCAAAGCGAAGAAGAAGACAACGAAAGCCGGAACAGGTAAAGCACGGAGAACGAGACCGCACATGCACGCCCTCTCTCGTCCCATGGACTAAGATTGAGATCTGACCCAGGCGTAAGAGGAAGAAATACCCGACGGCCGGAACCTGGACTAATGTACCAAGTACCTGGTTGGTTTGAAGTGTCGGGCGACCGGGCCTCCGGTGTCCGAGGAGACCCCTCTTCATTGCCACCTGCCGGTCTCTGCTTCTTTGCCGGACGTTCAGCTTCACCTCCGGACCTCTTCCGACCGGCAACAGCCGCCTCTTCCTCGCGAAGAGCCGACCTCTCCACGGCATCCAGGGTGGCGTAGTAATCCACCTTCCCTTCCCCAGTCTTAAAGGACACCAGCTGCCAGCTATGGAAGGGACCCACCTTTGCCCCAAGCTGGGGAAAATCTGCGACAAGGGGCAGGCAGATAAATAAGAGCCGAGGCAAGGCAAAAGTGAAAAGAGAGCAGAAAGGGGGGGAGAAAGCTCTTACCCTCAGAATGCGCAAGTGAGGCCAGGCGCGGGCCGGTGAAAAAGTCCTCCACGCTCGGATGAAGATCACTCACCGCCTTCAGGACCCGGGACATGCGGAGCTCCGACTTGGGTGGCGTAGGGCAGTGTAGGGAGCCCTTGATAATCGAAGGACAGTAGGCGACCCCGAGATACCGCCCGGTAGGCGGGACGATGACGAACCACCGCGCGTTCCAGCATTGAGCAAGCTTCTTGTACTCAAAAAGCGAATATCCGGACCGACCAGATATGGTCAAATTGCCGGAATCAACCCTGCTTGTGAACAACTGGACGAACTCCATAGCAGAAAGCGCAACCCCCTCCTCGGCGCAAAGAGCAATGTAAGCGTGGAGTTGGCACACCGCCTTCGGGTGGAGCTGAGCAAGCGTGCAGCAGCGACGGATCAGAAACCCCATTACGAACGGGTGGGGAGGAACCGTCATCCCACGCAGAAAGAAATCAGAGTACACGGCGTACCCACGACCAAAATCGTCAAGGGGATGTGAATCGTCGGAAGGAAAATCTGAGTCCCAGTGGGAACCTCCACCTTCGCAAGAAGAGAATCGAGAGCTTTAACATCTAGAATGCTAGGTAACGGCTCCCGATTACTGGAATAAGTGGACGTAGGTTTCAAGAGCGTCGGGCGGAATTTCCCCCCCGATTTAGAGCCCATGATGGCGCTTATAGCAGAAACGCGAGACGATTTGGAACTGGAGGATGCCATTGAAGCAGGGAGGTACGGAGAGTGAAGTAAAACATGGAAGAAGAAGCAGAGCGAGGAAAGAGAGGAGGCGGAAATAGCAAAGTGAAAAAGGAAGCTCGAAAACCTGTGAAGCGCAAAAAATTGGAGGAAAGAGAAAACGTCGCTCTCCCGAAACCTTTTAAAGGCGGTAAAATAATTTTGGAAATATTTAAATATAAAAAAAACAAACAAAAAGGCGCTTTTTGCAGGAATAGTACAGAGACTCTGCACATTCTGCAGTGACGGTTGGCGTGCAAGAGACGATAAAAATTCGGCAACGGTTACTCCGTACAGACACAGACGCAAGTGTGGCACAAGCGCGGCACGCGCATCGCACAGGCCATAAGAAGTTCCATCCTTTTGTCCGAGAGAAAAAGGGTAGAACTTGTGGGACTGGGAGATAGGGAACGAGAAGGCAAGGCCCAATGCAAAAGCAAAATTTTTTCATTCTCCTAACCGGACCAGAAGAGCCAAATTCTAAGTTCTACTTTCTTCCCTAAAATGCCAAAAGTAGAACTTGTGGGACTGATGAAGAGGGGAAAATATTCCCGGAAGCCCCGAAGAAAAAGCAACAGCCCAGTAGAGCTAAAGAGAAAGGAAGAGGAAGGTCAGTGCGATGACCGGGCGTCCCCGTCCAGGCCCAAACAGGTCACAAGCAGTGACCGGTCGATTCCAACCGGACGCCTGGAACGCAGGATACAATACGAGAAGCGACCGGTCGCTAAATACGCAAAGTATGGCACGAATAGCGACCGGTCGCCTGTGACCGGTCGATAGGAGAACGAGGCAAGCGCAGGTAGCAATCGAAAGTGGGGAAATTAGGATAAGATATTTATTAGATATTTTATAGGCCTGTCAAGATATTTATGCACCAGCCTGGCACAATGTGATAGGCCAGGAGGCCTGTGAGAAACACTATAAATAGGAGTTCACTCCCTCAATAAAGGATACGCGATCATTACTTGAGAATTTCCACTGCTGCATTGCTATCACATTGCCATTAACAAGGTAACCCGATAGAACTGGAAGAGCTTGACGATAGAACTGGAAGAGCTCCTTGTGTTCTCTTTACTCGGTAACAAGGTAACCCGATAGAACTGGAAGAGCTTGACGATAGATTAGGATCCCGATCAGTGTATAACTAGAGAAGATTGTTTAGGAGCTTAGGGGTTTATTCAATTTCAGACATGACATAGTATGGCAAGGTGCGATACGGTGTCGGGCAAGTTGCTCGACATAGGCAACAAGGAGCTCGATATGGGCGGGACATGTTGGTCTAGGACATAACAGGGGAGCAACCAACCTACCCTCTATAGAGATTTACGGACCTTTCGGGTCATTGCTTCCATAGACATATCCCTTTCTTACCAAAACACAAACATACCCAAATATGGCAAGTGTGAGGTGGAAAGCAAGTAGGCGATGCACACACACAAGTAGGTGATGCACACACACAAGTAGATGATGAAAACACAAGGTGAAATATACATGTACACTACTAGGTGACTAAGCACCGAAACTTTCCTTCCAAACTAAGCTAGCTTGTGAGTGGTAATAATAGGTTCACTTAGAAGAGAAGTACTGACATATCTTCCTTAAAGCCTTTTTTGTTGTCATTTTTACTGAACCATTCCTTAGGTCCAATGGAAGATTTGCTAGTGGAAGCAAGGTGTCATGAGCTAGAAAAATGCTTAACCGCTAAGGTACTAAACAAATATCTCCTTAGCTCTATAAATAAAACCATAAGCCTTCATCAGTATTCATTTTCTTCCAAGCTTAAAACACATGCTAAAGAAAGAGAGAAGAAAGCAAAGAGAGAACTAGAATACGAGAGAGAAGATAGAGCCATTGAAGGGAAGTCTTATGAAGCTGGAGCCAAGAATTAGAAAAAGAAGGAAGGAACCTAGAAGCAAGCCTTAGATAGAATCGAATATAGAAATATAAGGAAGAATGAGGTTGTTCTTGTGTTCGTGGGGATAATTGGTAAGGTGTTCTTGGTTGAGTATTTGCACAAACTTATGTTGGTATTCTCTTCTATTGTTCTTCATGGATTTGAATTTATTATCTTGTATTTGGAATAAGGTGTTTGTTGATTTATATTGACAAGATTGTTCTGTTATAATGAGAAGGTCATGCCATGGTTGATGATGAATAATTGTATAAGTATATTGGTGTTAAATTATGTCATAAGCATGTTGTTATACTCTTGTTTGTTAGTCTTCGGACATATGTTTGTGTGTGGTTGACAAGGGAAGTTGGTAAGTCCATTTTGGCAAAGTCTACACTGAATATTCGCCGCTTTCAATGTATTGTGGTTAAGCTACTATGATCTACTTACGGGTAAGCTTTACCATTGGGGATGTGCGCACTTAAGGACATGTGGTGAGGGGTAAGTTGCCTAAGTGGTTGAGGGTCTTTGTGCCTTTTGTCGTAATACCGGTGTGCCCAAAGGTTGGTAAGATAAGAATCACGTTGTTGATGCCTTTGATGATTGTTTGGTTGATTGGTTTGACTTAACTTGCAAGTGTACATATGGAAATGGTTATTTGTCTTTTAGCATGTCTTTATGTATGTTGCTTGTCCTGTGTTATATTCTATTGTCACTTGTGTTCCCTTTTGCTATAGCATGTCAAAGAACTTCAAAATATAAATGAAATTAATACGATAAAGTAAGAATTACTCAGTTTTACTGATTTGTCTGTGACCCCTTTCTTTGTGTTTGGTTTAATGGTTACTGGTTGACATGCATATGGCTTGACTTGATGATTTTGGGCTCGCTCATGTATATGGCTTATTTTGACTATGTTTATACTTGTATTAGTCTCTTGGGCCATGTCTCTAGAGAAGTAGGGTTGGCGAGTTATAACCGTGCGTATTTTGACATAGGCACAAACTTTGGTTTATTAATGATTAAGTATCTTTGGTATTAGATGACTTAGCCTTAGCATTCACATAAGTGGGTGTAGCGGTAACAACCCAATAAGCTTTCTCGTATATTCCGCTGCAAATTTGACTAAGTATTCAAGACTTAGCATGAAAATAAATTAGGCTAAAACCGGGGTGTTACATGTAGTCTCACCAGAATGTGTAGATGGGAATGTGAGAGAGTGAAGGGACTTGTCATTAGGATGATTAAATTCACTCTTGACTCTAGCTTGTGGCTAAGTTGTAGGCTTGGCTTGGCTTGGCTTGTTGGGTCTCTGACCTAACACCGATGATGCCTAAATAGTCTCTTAAATTGATCCATATTGCCCTTTCCAGGATCTACATCCGCGTAAAAAAATCAGGTTAAGGTTGGGCATTACACTTATGTTTTGAAATTATGTGATACTTGTAATAATTACTGTGTTTTACACATTTTTATTATTTATTTGTTATATTTTTAAAAGGAAATCTCAAAGGGTATATTATAGCAAGTTGTAAAAGATAGGGGTACTGGATGAAATTCGCTCAAACCTCAAGGTATTAATTTGGTGAATTTCCCAAAATGTTAATATTTGTAGAAGAATATTTGAAACTTGCCATAATTTTAACTCTAGGCCACGTTATGGGATCATTTGTAACAACCTTTGAAAGCCAACCAAATAGCTCAAATCCTTAAGTAGAAAATCTGGATTCAGTTATGAAGTGGTGCAAGATTCGCCTTATCTAATAGTTCTTATGACTAGTTATTTTGCATATCAGAGCATGCAGCACCTTTGCGCCAGCTAACATGTTTCACATAACTAAATACTTTTATTGGGTTTCTACATGAATTTTCTTAGTTCTTAAGATAACATATATTTTCCATTATCAACATGAAGGAACTTGATGAGTGCACAAACTAATTAACAAATGTTTTCTAAAAAAATCTTACTTTGACTCCTCTACTATGGCTTCTCTTTGAGTTGACATCCTTAGTTTCTCGTATTGTCTTTTTTATTTTTGTAACCAGCGGTAAGATATTATTAAACTAGGTTTAGAATAATTTGAGGGAAGTTCTCACACCAGATTCCCTCATAAGCCTCTAACCCGCCTACATTCACAAGTACATGGGCATCTACATTCTTAGAACGGTCCACGTGAGACCAAATGACTCTTTCAAAAGAAGACAAGCTAGTGAGTACGTTCCACAGGACTAATTCGACATCAACTCTTACATCAACCTTATTTTGGAGGTGCTGAACTTTATAAAGACAATCTGTGAACAAGTGATAAGACATGGATCCTAACTTGTTAGATACTTCAATTCCAAAAAGGAGAGCTTTGGCATCGATCACTTGGGTTGTCCATGGTACCTCTTCCTTTGCAACCCCTATCGCAAGTATCAAGCCATTAATGTCTCCATAAATAACTCCCATACCTAATCCTTTCAAGTTTGTACTTTCATCAACAAATATCTGGGCAGCTACACTCGAAGACTCCACATCATCCAAAAAGACCTAAGAACTAATAGAACTAACAGAACTAACAGAGCTAACAGATATAGCAGTGTCAAGGAAAGATTCTGCTTGATCGATTCCTTGCTCAAAGGATTCAACATTTCCATGGACTACTTTCCATTTTGCGAATCAAAGCTTCCAAAGGAAAATGACAACCTTTTTCAAGTTGTATTCTCCCTTTTTAAGGCAAACAGAGATAAACCAATCTCGAAGAGCAATATCATCCAAAATGCCTTTTGGTCATGGAAGACCCTCAATGTGCCACCAAGTCTTAACCTTAGGACATAACATAAAGAAATGCGTTATATTATCAAAGCCACCACAGATTGTGCATCTCTTATAATAATCTGTTTGGCAACGATTTGCAATAAGAGCCCCACATGGGATGATTCCTTGTAAAAGCTTCCACGCAAAGAGCTTGATCCTGACTGGGAAAGCACATTTATAGACATGCTTCATCGCTCACCCGATCGTACTATTGTAGGAAGTTGAGCCATTACTGTGTTAGGATAAGGTACAAGCCAGGTAGTAAGCCGATTTCACTATGAATATGACATTCTTGGTACCCATCCTCCCAACACCAACCATCAGCTTGGGTTCTTATACTGATAAGTGTCTTAAGGATAAGGTCAGCATCCTCCTCAGTAAACCAAGCTTTAACTTTTGAGACATTCCACATACGCTCCTTGTCATTGATCAGCCATGATACAAGACCATAGTCTCAGGGTAAAGCAGGAAGCTTCCAAGTCCAAGGTTTGCTACCTTGAGTATCAAGAAGCCAGGGGTCTGTAATCTTAATCGTGGATCCATCCCCCACGACTCTTCTAGCTCCCGCTCTTAGGTGGGATAGGATCATCCATAGGGATTTTCACAGCGGGCTTAAACGTGTTCCCAGGTCCGCATTCAAGATACTACCTTCCATAAAACATTTTGCAGTAAAAGCCTGAGACAAAAGGAGATGGAATTTTGAAGAAACCTTCAACATTGTCTTGGCACTAGAGCATCATTAAAGTTTCACAAATCTTAAAATCTAAGCCCTCCATCGTCCCTGCTCCTACAAAGGGCTTTTCAGCTTCGCCAACTAATGCCATGACTCTGTAAGAATCAAGTCCACCAGAATTGCCAAATAATCCTTTTGAATTTCATAGATGAGTGTCATTGGCAACCGAATGACATCCATCACGAAAGATGGAATGGCCTGTAAAATTGATTTTATAAGTATCTTCCCGTCTGGGACATCATCTTGTCCCAGCTCCACACTCTTATATACACCCTATCTCTAACATACCCAAATATTTTACCCTTATGCCACCGGATAGAACTAGGAAACCCTAGATAATGCCCTAAATCTATGACCTCTTTAACTCTGAAGACATTAGAGACGTGTTTCCTGACACAATTTGGAAGGTTGGCTGAGAACATGAGCCCCGACTTGGTGACATTGATAGTTTATCCTAATGCTTCACCGATTCCTTTATATTATACATGAAGTTTGTGGCATTATCTTGATTAGCACCACCAAAGATCACACAATCATCTGCAAAGAAAAGGTTAGTGATATCAAAACCCAATCCTCGGTAAGTGAAGCCATAGATAATCTTAGAGGATGCAACAATTTGCAAGGCTGATGATAAGGCTTCCATACAGAAAATGAAAAGGAAGGGTGACAGCAGATCCCCTGTCTAAGAACCCTGTATGAAACGAAAGAACGACTTGGTTGCCCATTAATGAGAACCGTAAAAGAGACGAAGGTTATACATTTCTCAACTATACCAACCCACTTCTCATGAAATCCCATACTCCTTAAGACACCCAAGACAAATGACCTCTTTTTGCTACCTTGGAGGTCTTCATCATGTTAGTGATCTCATTTGTATAATAATATTGTAATAAATTAATCGTCGTGGCACAACGACACCTTGATTATCTAAGATGACAAGTTTGAGGATTTCCCTGATTCCATTGATGAGTACCTTGGGGATCACTCTGTAAATTGTATTGCACAGCAAAATCGCCCTAAAGTCCTTCACAGAGTAACCACCTGATTTTTTTCAGAATCAGCATAGTGTGGGTGATTAAGTCTAAGCGGCATATGGTCCGTGTTCAAGGTAAGAAAGGCCATGTTGATTAAATCCTCTCCGACAATTTCCTAGTAGGCATTGGGAAAACACCATTAATTCCATCAAGTCTTGAAGCCTTATTAGGATTCATACCACGCAAAGCCTGAATCACTTCATCCCTAGAATATGGGAGACCCAATAGCTCGTTAAGATGAGGTGGACTCTACTTTTCACTCAAATAAGAAGATGAGGGTGTTGAACCGGATTAGTAGTTTGAAATAGATTAACAAAGTAGTTACGGGAAACCTCTGTGATACAGTTCCAATGTGCAACCCTTCTCCCATAATCATCTTGAATGTCATGAATAAGGTCTTTTCTTCTTCAGGCCTGAACACGTTAAAAGAAAAAACATGCATTTCTATCACTGTGTTTGATCCTTTTATGGTGAGATCTCTGTGCCCACCTAGTTTCTTCCTTCAACAAGACCAATATAGTTGAGCAAAAGCTTAACCAATTACAAGTGACGGTTTCCAAGTACCTGATGAAGGTAGTTGGAGTCTACAAATTAGATAGAAGCAACTTGATCAATCTATATAATACTTGGATCATATTTGTAATAGTTAAGAAAGTAAGAGGAGAAACACAGATACACTACTAGAGAGGATAAAGAGCAAACCATTGTAAGATCTGAGCTAAGTGTTAGTCTCATTCTCATGTCAGTAAGTAAGTCTGTAGTGAGCAGTAGTGTAAGTGAGTGGAGTGTTGTGACTCATATTGTTGAGAACACAAGAGTAGCTAGCACAACCTAGTTGCAGTCGAGGAACTGTTGGGAGACTGTGATAAGTGCGGAATTTATCTATGTTTCTATGCTTTATGAGACTAATATTTTATTGGTTTATATGAAAATTCCTTACCTATATGCTTAATTATTTTAAATGTTTAGATTATTCCTCACATGTGATTTTATGCTAAAATAGGTTAAAAACGGTGAAGAGAAAGTCTAAAAACATGTGTCAAAAGCTTCACAATCAAACTGGGACCAAATAGAAGCAAAAACGGTTTTTCTGCTTTACAGCATGTGAGCCTCGATTTTAAACCCTACCCTAAGTTGATTAAGGTTGATTAGGATATAACTGGGTTTTAGGTCCACTTATAACCTAAGATTAATAACTATGTCATATAACAATAATTATTAACACCTAAGCTAGCTCACTGGAACCTATTATGAGTCGCCACCTAATTTTAACCTAGATCAAATTAGGAAAGGAGAGTTCGGGTTCGGGGGCTTGGTATTCGACTTAATTGGGGTTCAAATTACTTTCATTACCCCTAGAAGTCATTTTTCCTCTACTTAGTTTAATTACGGCTTATTACGAGTCGTTTTAACCTAAGTGCACGAGCTTCTGTTTTTTTATGTTTTTTAGCATTTTTTGACTGAAAATAAAAGTGAAATTAAAAGCTACCTAAACTAGGGTTTCAGAGGCAGAATTAGGTCAAATTTTAATTTTGTCCGTGGCCACGGACCCACTGTCCGAGACCACGGACCCCAATTAAATTAAATAACTCTGAAAACAGAACTCAAATAAAAACGCAAATTTGAAAAGTCCGGGGCAACCTAATTTTTTTAAAAAATTAAAATCCCGCCACCGTCCGTTGGTGGCCGTGGTCACGGACAACCCGTCCGTGGTCCCGGACAATGCGTCCGAGGTCACGGACCACCCACGAACGGTGGGTTTTTGATGGTTCCCGACGGTGTTTTGAGCTCAAATTTTATGGGCGCGTAGCCTGAAAGATTTACAAAACGTTAGTGATTGAAAGTTTTCAATTTGAAATCGAATTCAATGCGAAACTTAGCGAACAAGTAATTGGACAGAAGCTTAAGTAAACGGCAATACAGAAGCCACGAAAGGTTAGTTTGATTCCAAATTTCGATATAAAACTGATAAAGTCGTAGGGATTTAGGAAAGTGGGATTCCAACCTGTTTTACCTTCGGATTTACAATGATTCTTCACGTCTGTATTCGTCGAGTGCTCCGTTGATGCCGGTTCCGGATTGAGTTCGACCCGAGCTTCTGGTTGTTGATTGTTGATGATGTTCTTCACTTTTTGGAGGTGGTTTGGTTGATGTTTGATGATTGTTGATGTGTTGGGAATTGAAAAGTGTGTTTAGATGGTGATTTCGGGGGATTTTTGATGTGATTTTGGTGCTTGGAGGTGTAAAAACGTGGGGGACTTGTGACGGCTAGGTTTTCTGGTTGCTTAGGGTTCTTGAGGTTCTGATTTGATCATGAGATAAGATTCCTTATATAGGCTTCCTTAATGATAGAAAAATCCGGTAAAAACCGAGATTTACCGACGTTTTAGCTCAAGGGCTTCCAAAAGGAATTTGACTATGAAATTTTAAACATGGGTAAAGGATGGTATTTCTGATTTTTCTAAAGTGGAATCGAATTTTTTGGATATTGAAATATTTTTAAATTCAATTTCTCGTCAGATTCAATCAGAAATTGCTAGAAAATTATTGGAAACTCGAAAAATCGAAATTCCAACGCCATTATGTCCAAAATGTCATCCTCTATCATGGGTTAAAAATTAAAATCATTTCAAGTTGATTTGAGCATCTTTTGGAGGAGAGAGAAAGCCTATAGGAGGTCTTGGGAGCCCTAAAAAATTACGAAAACGCCCCTGACGATGACGAAGCTGCTCCCAATGCCCCGGAATGCGCCGATCGACCCGGAATCCCTCATGACTTGATTGAAGTGCCTCTCACAACACCAAAGCATTGCAGACCCTATCCAGGGGTGTCAAAATTTTGGGTATAACAGATTGCCCCCCGTCAACTAGACTTTGTAATGAATATGAGAAGTCTAGTTGATGCTTGAGTGATGCCCCAAAATTTTGGATCACGGACAGTCCCTGCATGCCGTTCGAAATCCGGTGGGTTATGTCGAGCTATTCGAGGGTGCTGACTACCTAAAGGAGAAGGAGAGGTTGAACTATTCGAAGGCGCCAACTCCCTGGAATGATGGTGTTCTGTCGAGCTATTCTAAGGCACCGACTACCTTTAGGTAAAGTGGAATAAAGTAATGTCAAGTGATTCTAAGGCGTTGACAACCTAAAAGTAAAAATGAAATAATGTCAAGCGATTCTAAGGCGTTGACTACCTAAAACGTGAAAAGTGGACTGAACTAAGAGCGAATAATCTAGACCGAGCATCTAAGGTGTCGGGAACCTAAAATTAAATGGAATACACCGAGCATTATAAGGTGTCGGGAACCTGAAGTTGAATGGATTACGTCGAGCATTATAAGGTGTCGGGAACCTGAAGTTGAATGGATTACGCCGAGCATTATAAGGTGTCGGGAACCTGAGGTTTGAATGGAATCCGCCGAGCATTATAAGGTGTGGGAACCTGAGGTTGAATGGGATACGCCGAGCATTATAAGGTGTCGGGAACCTGAGGTTGAATGGGATACGCCGAGCATTATAAGGTGTCGGGAACCTGAGATTGAATGGAATACGCCGAGCATTATAAGGTGTCGGGAACCTGAGATTGAATGGAATACGCCGAGCATTATAAGGTGTCGGGAACCTGAGATTGAATGGAATACGCCAAGCATTATAAGGTGTCGGGAACCTGAGATGCAAGTGTAGATGATGAATGATATGAAAATGATGCTTGGAAATGTGCCAAACGTGGCAATGATGAGGATAAGAAATTGTCCAAAACAAGAAATTGCTGGAAGATGTGCCAAACATGGCATAAAAAATTGCACAAAGCAAGAAATTGCTAGAAATGTGCCAAACATGGCGACAATGCAAATTTGTCCAAAGTAAGAAATTACCAGGAGTATGCCAAACATGGCGACGATGCAGATTTGCCCAAAGTAAGAAATTACTAGGAATATGCCAAACATGGCGATGATGCAGATTTGTCCAAAGTAAGAAATTACTAGGAATATGCCAAACATGGCGATGATGAGGTGCGTGCAAAAGTTCATAAAATGCAATCATAATGCGTGTAAAGTTCTGGTTCAAAGCAACAAACCATTGAAAGATGTGCCAAACATGGCAATGATGAGGATTAAAATTTGTTCAAAGCAAGAAATTGTTGGAAAATGTGCCAACATGGCAATGCTTGGGGAAAACCCTACTGAAAAAGGAAAGTGAAAGAATCACTTCCTGACTAAGAATTTCAGATTTGCATTTTGTTTCTTAGAAGATGAATATACCACTGGTGGAGTGTGTTTTCTTTTTTGTGGTGCTAAAGGCTTTTTCAGTGGTGGTAGGGCTTATGACGGGCCATGGAATTTTATGTGGAGGTGAAGGCTTATGTGGGCCTGAGGTGTTTGACGTGGAGGTAAAGGCTTATGTGGGCCTGAGGTGTTTGATGTGGAGGTAAGGGCTTATGTGTGCCTTTGGTGGGATGGTGGTGCTCACGCTTTGGGTTTCAATTGGTGCTTTCATGGCAATTGTTGGAACCAACAATTGCCCCCAGTATTTTTCCTTAGGACAATCTGAGCTTGGCAATCGATCGGAACAATCGATTGCCCCCAGTATTTTCTTTGATTAAACGTGGGAACAAGTCTCGTCCTCACAAGGTCAAGGCTTATGTTTTGAAGTGGTGCTTCCTAACCTACACTCAGCGTATTTGATGTTTGCACTCATTTCTCGCTCATGGTCACAACTTTTAGATCATTGAATTCGAATTTGATGGATTTACACATTTGATCTGTTACTTTCACGTGATTGGACACACAACTATCAAGTCGGAAGTCTTTAAAGCTTATAACGTGGCCATAGGGTGTGATGAAAGACGACGGGATCACGGAGGGATATTTGAGGTATGTGGAGCTTAAATGGGTGACCAAAGCTGCAACTTGTGTCTTCTCTCATATTCATCTTCCTTGTCTTGAAGTCGTCTAGCTGCTTCGTGTTGACGCTGTTTTCGAGCTTCTAGACCTGGACCTTTGAAGTTGTCCTTTACACCATTTCTCTTTTTGTCATTTGGATTTCTTTGAGGCACTTTGGGTTTGCCTTTTTGTTTTATCCTTTCTTGACTTTGCCTTCGGGGTTCTTGTGTTTCCCGGTTTTGGGCTTCGAGAGCTGTTTTGATGTGAGCTCTTTGGATCCTATGTCACTCTGGGACCATTTACGGATCGCTTCGTCATGCTGATAGCGGAGTTGCTTCTTTGAACTGATGAAGATGTTATCCGAGACTCGGGCTCCTCGCTTCCTTTGGTCACCGGGTCGGACATTCATCATTGGCTGAGTTATTTTGTGGAGTTCATAATATCGAAAAGGGATATACAAAAGGCTCAACGGGGGTTCCTAGGGTTTAATGATAGGGTTTACAAGCTTTTGGCTGTGTGGTGTTGTACCTAGGTGCTTCGTCATTCCTGATAGTTGTGTATCCGTTCTTTGTTACTTTTCGCAGGTCTAAGAGTAAATTTACAAATTATCTCCTTCGGTCGGAGTTATGCCGCTTACCTCACCTTTGAATGTGGTCTCACCGGAGTCGTGTAAAAATGACACGCTTATTCGCTCATGGTTTTTCCACTCAAGACACTCTCGTGAAATTTTCACTCAGAGACTTGTTCACACATTAAAACGAAAAAATTAAAGATAACAAACCTAACTCAGATTGCCCCCAGTATTAATCTAGGGTTTATGACAACAAATTGATAGATACGGATTTGGAATCGCTTTGGGGGTTATTTGGATGTTTTGGGATAAGCTGTGTGGTTTGGTAAGGCATGCTCAATATTTCAGAAACAGAATACAAGTCTTTGTATTCCATTGTTGGGAAATAATTAATTCATGAACCATTTTCTCAAAAGAAACTTGTGTGAAACAAAACCTTCTTTTTTTATGTTATCATTTAGACTTGAAAAAGTCATTCATTTGTGAACATGAGGAAGAAGATGATTCAACAAAATCGATGCTTCTTATTAGTGGTTTGAAAACAATCATTCTTTGAAAACTATGAGTGATGCATTTGAAAGATGAGTGTTATGGCAAGTTATGCAGTAGAATGCATGGGAACCCTAAACTTTCTATTGAATTCAAACTCTGCTGAACTGTCTGATGTCGGCATGCTGACCGAGCTCTTGACCACCGGGGTGTCACTAAGATGACTGTGATCGCCTTCTTCTTGGACTCTTATTAGGCTCCACGAAATACCTGAACTAGGAATGCCTATTTGGGCCTGAATCTTTTACAAACTAAATGGGAGGTGCATGAGTGGAAACAGTTTCATGAATGTGGATTGGCACTCGGGCCTGGATGATTTCATGGATGTGGATGGGCACTCGAGCCTGGATGAATTGAAAGTGAGGCACATAGGCCAGAAATATTTGAGGATGTGGCGCTTGGACCGGAGTGTTGTAAGAATGTGGCACTTGGGCCGGAATGTTGTGAAGATGTGGCGCTTGGGCCAGAATGTTTAAAGAATGTAGCACTTGGGCCAAAATGTTGTGAAGATGTGGCGTTTGGGCCAGTGTTTGAAAGTGTGGCGCTTGTGCCAAAAAGTGTTTGAGGATGTGGCGCTTGGGCCTGAATGTGTTTAGGAAAGTGGCACTTGGGCCGGAACGATTTGGGATTGTGGCACTTGGGCCAGAACGATTTCAGATTGAAGTAAGAAATATGGGCCAGAGGGACTTCTAGACTGGAATGGATGTGTGGGCCTGAATACCCTTAATCTGGAAGTGGAGTAACCGGGCCGAAGGAAACCACATGGACCGTGAATGGGCCACTGGGCCGAGAGAGAAACCTTGAAGCCTAAGATTCGTTTGATGATCCTGTTGGGCCTTGAGGCCAGAAACTAGAATGAATGGGTTGCGCAAACTATCTGCGATTCGAATGTTTTATGCTATGGGCCAAAATTTTGGATTGAGAGCAAAGTTCGTGGGCCAAAACTATGAATTGGTCTGTGGGCCCAGATTAAGTGAGTTATGAGTGTGGTACTTGGAATATTCTGAGAATTTGGCACCTGGCCCAGAATGTGTTTGGGCTAGAAATAGGGCGCATGGGCCGAAATGATTTCTAAACCATGTCCTGGATGTGAATTGGAATTTGGGCCGAGTAATTCTGATTGGGCCTAAAAGATGATACTTATATCTAGGATTTTGGGCCAAAGCCCGAGTGGAAAGTCTTTCTAGACTAGAATAAACCATGAAACGGAAAGGCCTGATGGATTTTCATGAACTGCTTTAGGTGGATTTGTTTTTCATGGGCCTAGAACTAAATTGATAATTCAAATTGGGCCGAAAGAGAGAAATCACCTAAGTCTAAACTTTTAGGCCAGAGCCCAAACAAACAATTCATTCATTCAAACCAAACAGGGCCTTTGGGCCGCAAACAATGAAGTCGTAAATTCCAGGTTGGGCTGAGTGGATATAGGAAGAGTTCCTATTAATTTCTAGGCTGGTAGTGGGCCGGTCATACAAGAAAACAAGGCCCACACAAGTTCAACATGTCCTCACTAGACGCTTCAACCAAATTGGGTATGGATCGATCCGGAGAGGTGCTTGGGGCATGGGCCCAGGTCACCACAAAGGAATAGGGCTTGCACGCTATTCTCTTTGGGCTTCCCCACTTTTTCACATCACCTGAAGGTGTGTGTCTACGGTCGGGTCTTTGACTGACCAAACAATGGGCTAGGTAAGGGTACTGCCAGGAAAATGCTTGGGGCTAAAGCCCTGGTATTAAGGGGGTGTGGTTAGACGACACCCTCCTCTTTTCCCGCACTTATTCACATCACCTAAGAGGTGTGAGTCCCTGACAGGGGACCCTCAAACGGGTCCCGGGGTGAAGTTGGTTTGCGTGGACCCTCACTCTCATATGATGCAAAGGTACAGAAGTTAAAGTGCGCACGAAAGAAAACAAACAATATAATAAAGCCATAAATAAACATTTTCGAGTTAAGCCCTCTTTCTTAAAATTAAAACAAGTTAAAATTAAGAAGTTGCTCCCCAGCAGAGTCGCCAGTCTGTGAGCCTCGATTTTAAACCCTACCCTAAGTTGATTAAGGCTGATTAGGATCTAACCGGGTTTTAGGTCCACTTATAACCTAAGATTAATAACTATGTCATATAACAATAATTATTAACACCTAAGCTAGCTCACTGGAACCTATTATGAGTCGCCACCTAATTTTAACCTAGATCAAATTAGGAAAGGAGAGTTCGGGTTCGGGGACTTGGTATTCGACTTAATTAGGGTTCAAATAACTTTCATTACCCCTAGAAGTCGTTTTTCCTCTACTTAGTTTAATTACGGCTTATTACGAGTCGTTTTAACCTAAGTGCGCGAGCTTCTGTTTTTTATGTTTTTTAGCATTTTTTGACTGAAAATAAAAGTGAAATTAAAAGCTACCTAAACTAGGGTTTCAGAGGCAGAATTAGGACAAATTTTAATTTTGTCCGTGGCCACGGACCCATTGTCCGAGACCACGGATCCCAATTAAATTAAATAACTCTGAAAACAGAACTCAAATAAAAACGCAAATTTGAAAAGTCCGGGGCCACGGATAGGATGTCCGTAGGCCCGGACATAGTTTAGCAAAACCTAATTTTTATAAAAATTAAAATCCCGCCACCGTCCGTGGGTGTCCGTGGTCACGGACAACCCGTCCGTGGTCCCGGACAATGCGTCCGAGGTCACGGACCACCCACGGACGGTGGGTTTTTGATGGTTCCCGACGGTGTTTTGAGCTCAAATTTTATGGGCGTGTAGCCTGAAAGATTTACAAAACGTTAGTGATTGAAAGTTTTCAATTTGAAATCGAATTCAATGCGAAACTTAGCGAACAAGTAATTGGACAGAAGCTTAAGTAAACGGCAATACAGAAGCCACGAAAGGTTAGTTTGATTCCAAATTTCGATATAAAACTGATAAAGTCGTAGGGATTTAGGAAAGTGGGATTCCTACCTGTTTTACCTTCGGATTTACAATGATTCTTCACGTTGGTATTCGTCGAGTGCTCCGTTGATGCCGGTTCCGGATTGAGTTCGACCCGAGCTTCTGGTTGTTGATTGTTGATGATGTTCTTCACGTTTTGGAGGTGGTTTGGTTGATGTTTGATGATTGTTGATGTGTTGGGAATTGAAAAGTGTGTTTAGATGGTGATTTCGGGGGATTTTGATGTGATTTTGGTGCTTGGAGGTGTAAAACGTGGGGGACTTGTGACGGCTAGGTTTTCTGGTTGCTTAGGGTTCTCGAGGTTCTGATTTGATCAAGGGATAAGGTTCCTTATATAGGCTTCCTTAAAGATAGAAAAATCCGGTAAAAACCGAGATTTACCGACATTTTAGCTCAAGGGCTTCAAAAAGGAATTTGACTATGAAATTGTAAACATGGGTAAAGGATGGTATTTCTGATTTTTCTAAAGTGGAATCGAATTTTTTGGATATTGGAATATTTTTAAATTCAATTTCTAGTCAGATTCAATCAGAAATTGCTAGACAATTATTGGAAACTCGAAAAATCGAAATTCCAACGCCATTATGTCCAAAATGTCATCCTCTATCTTGGGTTAAAAATTCAAATCATTTCAAGTTGATTTGAGCATCTTTTGGAGGAGAGAGAAAGCCTATAGGAGGTCTTGGGGGCCCTAAAAAATTACGAAAATGCCCCTGACGATGACGAAGCTGCTCCCAATGCCCCGGAATGCGCCGATCTACCCGGAATCCCTCATGACTTGATTGAAGTGCCTCTCACAACACTAAAGCATTGCAGACCCTATCCAGGGGTGTCAAAATTTTGGGTATAACACAGCATGGTCCGGGTTTATGTACTGCTTTATAAAACTGGACCCCAAAACAACGAAGCCTACTGTATAATTTTACATGTGGTCCGGTTTTATATGTATGAAACATACCCGGACCAAATACTTGCTCTCTCAGCAGTCCGGACCGATATTATTGCAACTTGCTGGGCCAACATCTTCAACAACCGCTGGCGTGATGGGCCGACAAGCACATGCTGCATGTGATTATCATTCTTTGACTGACAACTTCAGCCATGCACTCACATATGAGCTACAGAATGGACCGACATTCTTTAGGGAGGGAAATTGCACATTTGGTCTTCATGTGTCACGTACAACAATATATACGTACATGGCCATGCATAGTTGGGCTGATAACATCCGTACAAGTAGGCGCAAACATTTGAAATAATGGACAAAGGCGCAGAGTTTTGACATGGGCCGCATTACTTACCATGCTGGTACATGACGTGGAGGAGCTTGGACTGGTCCAAGCAGAGAGCAAGACCTGGAGGACCGGAGCAGACAATTTCTGAAGGGAGGGCGTAGCGAATACTTGCAGGAATTGGCAGGGCGGAACTAGAAATTAATTAAGGGGGGATGAATAAAATTCCACATAAGTTGGGGGGTGTTTTTGTTAAAATTTACAAAAAAAAAAAATTTTACACTATAATCTTATGTAATTTAGCAAAATTGGGGGGGTGTGTATACCCACATGTTCCCCTACTAGCTACGCCCTGGGAATTGGGGCGCAGGCTTTGACCATGACTAGGCCGACAAAACACTTCTAGCCGCAAACACTGGGTAACAATTGTAAACACGGCAGCAATCTTTGACTGAGGGCACACCTGCGCATGAAAGAAAGCAAGACAGAAAAACATGAGACGATGACGAACAGAACAATAAACCGTAACCCTAGCTGGGAGAAAAAATGACAAAAAGAGGAGAAAGCCAGCGAAAGAATGCGCCGTCACGCGCGAGGAGAAACCCTCCCCTTTCTTCTTTGTCGTTTGAGTTTTGCCCAACGAGAGGAAGAATATAGCTAATCATGAGCTATCATCACAGATATCACTAACAAAAAATATGGATAATGACATTTTCTTTAACCTCACTTAATAAAGGTAGTAAATTTTTTAATATAACCACTCTATTTAGTTACACTTGTTTGTGTAGAACTATAATAAGAGCTTATGCTAAATATAGGTACAAGATGTATATATAAAATACAAAGATCTATAATATCTCTACATCTATTATGAACACACTTATAAGTGAAGGAGTAATTTTCCACATTTTATTTGTGTATAAAATTTGAACTTAAAAGTGTGAGCATACTATATGTAGTAGTGTATGTGCTAGCCTACTAGTGGTGCAGTCCACAAATCGAAAGAGATTGAGGTTATTGAATGTGAGGCCAGAGAGAGGGAGAGGAAGACGGGGGACTAGGCATGCGGGACTGGTGCATCGCATCTGGCATCAATGGAGGTGGTTGTGGGGAAGCAAAATCACCACGGCTTGCAAGAGGAAGGGAGCGAAGAAGAATCAGTACCGGTTGGATCAAACAGTAGAGGTAGATCTGACCATCAAATCTTTGACTCTGTTTTAGATTTCTCTGATACAAAATCTACAGATAATCGCGTAACACCAGTAGTGATTATGATTACTTGTTATAGTAGAATGAGAATTAGATCTAGATATATTTTGATCTATGATTTGCACTCTTACCCAATGCATTCGTATCTCAAACATTAAATCCAAAATCTTCCTCAACTAGTATTCTCGACTTACGCCATGGATAATTGTTAACAAGGAATTTGTAGGGATAAAAGATGTACAAAAGAATGGAATAATAGAAGCAAATATAAAATAAACCTACAACTCTATACGGGTAGCAAACAATTCCCGGTCGGAATATAGCGTAAGCAAATTACGACCACGAGTATCGAACCCAAGGGACTTAATAGAAAGTAGTCCTAATCCTGGTAATAGCCTATTCTAAAGCAAGGGGGAAATGTAAATATCAATCCTACACTAAACAAACTAATTACAAATCCTAACTAAATGGTATTTACAGTGAAATATCTTTGACTCGGGATGATAATCGACATAAGAACAAGTATGATCACAAAAACCAAGTTGACAAGTTTCGAATTAACCAACTTTGGAACGTGCCGGATAGGTTGCCGGACAAAGGAGGCATGCACATTCAAGAACTTGAATGTGCCGGACATCAGACACCCGGTCACCATGTTCAAAATGCCAAGATTGTTGAAACACTCTCAGACCATTATCGAATCCAGCAAATCTCTTGCTAAAAATGAACAAGAAAGAGAGAGAATAGAAATAGGTTAATTCCAATCTTAGATCTTATTGCCCATCCATAGAACAACAAACTTTTAGACCACTAAGATCCCTCAACCAATTCTCTTAGAATTTTGAAGATAAAGAAGAACAAATAGCGAACTTTATTCTTCTACACTATGAACCAAATCTTATTTGAAACTCATAAACTTTATTGATAATTATAAGAGGAATTACAAGGAATATCATCCCTAACCAAAGATAGCAAGGAAATCTAGTACACCATCCATATGAACAAAGAAGAGAAACAACAAGGAGAGGAAATTGATCATAACCTTCACCGATAGAGATCTTCTTTCTTCCTTGAAGATGATGGAGCATAAACTTCCTTGGACACCAACAGTGGAATAGATGTGGAAATGGCGTGTAACTGGAGTGTATAGGTGTGTAGGATGGAATGCTGGGTAAAAAGTACCCGACACCTAATCACGTGCCAACTGTTAACGGTCGAAACCGCCAAATCGGAGCGAAACGATGCATGTGCCAGACAGGGAATGTCCGGCATCGTACCCGGCATCGGTTAAGTCATCAACGGAAGATAACTGCTATCGTTTGGCGAACAGTGACGACTTTTCTCTTGAGCCGGATAGGGAGTACCCGACACTGGATCCGGCAGTAACATGTTTCTGCTCTATACTTGTGCCGTGCAGCAACCATCCGGCATTGTGTCCGGCATTACTTGGTCAGAAGCTATTCCTTGCATTAAAACATAGAAACATAAGTCTGAACATATATATAGACTTATACATAATATAACACAATATTAACTATTCTAACTCTAATTTGACTAATATTCTTATAACTATATACTAAAACATGATATGTTTAAGGCTTATCAAGGCCCTACACTTACCTTTTGCTAGTCCTCGAGCAAAAATAAATTAGGAAAGAATAATTGCTTATGCACAAAACAGATAATCTCAATAATGACAATTAGATAATTATTTCCAACTATCTGACTCTAATTCATAAGCATCATTAATCATCCTTTTCCTATCAAAATCATACTAATGGGTATAAAACAAACATTCAATTTCAAGACTGATCAAAACTCTTGGGCTATTTTGCATAAGGGATTCTGTAGTCTCTCCTTTTTCCGGTTTCCAACATTCAGCCCTATTTTTCAAGGGTTTCTGAATGTGGCCTAGACTCTCATCAATGGTTTTCGTGGTTCAGCCCTGTTTTTCAAGGGTTTCTGAACAACCATGATTTTTTCCATTAAAGAACGTGGAATTTAGGAGAAAAACAAAAGGAAAAACTCTCGTATGTTACTTATTCTGAGGCAATTTTTGCAACCTCAAAGAATATAATGCTTTCCCTTTGGAAAAAGACTTTTTTTTCTCTTTTTCCTTTCTTTTCTTCTCTTCGTGTTTTTTTTTCACATCATCCTATTGAAAATATTCACCCAAAAGACTTTTCACAGGTTCGAAAGAGAAGGGAGGAAACAATACCCAGAAGTAAATCAAAGATAAAAGTAGGAGTAAGGTCATATACTCATGCTAATAAAAAGAATCAAGAAGTTAAAATAGGAATCTAAAAGTCATTAGAAAGCGTACCTCTTGAGTGAACAAGAATTTATCCTTCCCTAATCTTATTTGATAAAAACAAACAAAAAGTTTAGTAGAACACTAATAAGACTCTCAACTTATACATATTATTTATCTACATAATTTTATAATTATTTTTAAAGGGGGATCCCTGCCCTACACTTGGCAGGAACACTGTCCTCAGTGTTCGGACTTAAAAGAATAATACGATTTTTCTTTATTTTTCTTTTTTTAGTTGAAACTAGACAAAATTAAAAAACAACTTTACCACGAACCAAAATAAGAAAAATACAAACAAATAAAATAAAAATAAAGGAAAGAGTAAAGAGTAAAGAAAGAGAGACCCTCCTGTGTGAAAAATATCAATGCGTGAGGAGGGCCCACCCTACACTTAGCCTTTTGGCTACTTGGAATTGTCAGAGATCTTGGATAAGATGTGGACTGAATTCGCATGCTCCCTTGGATTAGTTGAGTTTGAGACGGGAGTTGACCTGGTTGTCGAGGTTGTGCCAGAAGTTGCTGTAATTGCAACTGCAATGATTTCTGCTCCTTGAGAATGGTCGAGATCTCGTTGTGAGCATCCTGGGTTTTGTTCATTTGGGCCGACATCATATCGTGCAGTTCAGCCATCTCGGCCTCTGATGAAGATGCAGGTTGAGATGGTTGGTTTGAAGGGACTCCTCCGTAAGAAGGCTGCACGTATTTCCTCTGACCTCCCTGGTAGCCGGCTTGACTTTGGAAATTTTGAGGGGGTTGGCTCCCCTGCTGCCAAGGCTGCCTGAACCCTTGGTTGCTCACATAACTGACTTCCTCGGCATTCTGAAAGTCTTGCAATTCAGGGCCCTGAGCGTGTGGTCGTGCACTAACCACATTCACCAGCTGAGGAAGGTTATTCATTGCTATTTGCTCCACCACCTTTTGCAGAGCACTAACCTTCGTTGACGTTTGAGCATTGCTCTCCAACAATGCTCATGACTTTCATCAATCTGTTAAATTTGTTGTCACCCTTGCCCACTTGATATAGGCCTGCGGTACCACCACCCTGGATCCACCTATGGCCCAATCTCGAATCTCTTCGCAAAGAGATTCAACTCCACTAAGTAATTGATCCCCTGGCTTCTTTAGTATATCAGCACCAAGGGAGGATAGGATCATGGTTTTACATTGGTTGACCAATCCTTTGTAGAACAACTGAGATAGTTGTTCCTTGGTGAGGCCGGTGATGAGGACATGTTCGGAGCAACCCCTTGAATCTGTCCCAAGTCTCACAGATGTTCTCCGAGCCTGGTTGTCGGAAGTTGTAAATCTCGGCGATCATCTCCAGGGTGCGACTTGGGGGCAGGAACTTGTCATAGAACTTGGTTGCCATGTCCTCCCATGTGGAAATAGTACTGTGTGGGTCAGACTATGGTACCATTTGCTGGTGTTCCCGTGAGACTATGGGGAAGAGAGGGAAAGTCTGGCATATTGAAGGACATTATTGGAGGAAGTTGGGCTATTTGTGTGATGCAGAAATTTGGTTATGTGGATCAAGGTGTCGTCCGGATTCGACCCATCAAACATGCCCAACTCTTTGACACAGCGAATCTGATGATATGGCTTAAGTTTTTGCCATTCATCGTACTTGTTTTGTGCGAGGAGAGCAAGGTCGATTGCTGGTTTTTGGCCTTGGTTGGAAGGCCTGTTAATGTTGCGGACGGTTGGGGTTGTCATTGTGTAGGGGTTGTATTTCGTAGGTTTCTTTGTTGTCTTAAGGAACGAAGACAGGTCCTCTCAATCTCCGGATCAAAGTTGGATAAATCTTCAGGGAGACTATTTGATCGGAGAAGCATTCACCTTATATGACTTTAAGAGGAGCAAAAACAAAATATTAATTTAACAAAGTATAGTACGAAAAGCAATAATATAAGAATGTGACAAAATTAAAAGAAAAATAAATAATATTGAACATGTCGGACATAGTGCTGGGCACGGCATATCCGGCATTGGACTTCCTACGTTAGTGCGGGTGACTTTACCCGGCATTATGCACGTCATATTTTCAAACCGAGAGAAAAATAAATGAATCAAAGAAATACAAATAAGAGGAGAGAAAAATAAAAACGAATGGTATAAAAAGTAAGAGATCATTTATATATGTCTCTACTATTTACGAAAAAATTGGAGGGTAAAATTGAACGAGCCGGGCAACGTGCTGGATATAACCTGCCCAGCGTCGGACTTCCTCCGAGATGCCGGACGTATGCTACCCGACATAGTGCACGACACGCTCATCCTAGTGAAAAAAACAATGGATAAATTAAATCAAAGAATCAAAGAATTAAATAATATGGCGATTACCAATTTTAGGACTTGGACTAATTCCACGGCGCCAAGTAATTTGTAGGGATAAAGGATGTACAAAAGAATGGAATAATAGAAGCAAATATAAAATAAACCTACAACTCTATACGGGTAGAAAACAATTCCCGGTCAGAATATAGTTGTTATACCCAAAATTTTGACCCCCTGGTTAGGGTCTACGAGGTCCTGGTGTTGTGAGGGGCATTTTAATCAAGTAGTGAGGGATTCCGGCTCGAACGGCGCATTCCATGGCATGAGGAGCAGCTTCGTCATTTTCAGGGGCGTTTTCGTAATTTTTTAAGGCTCCTAAGACCTCCTATAAGCTTTCTCTCTCCTCCAAAGGATGCCCAAACCAGCTTGAAATGCTTTGATATTTTAACCCATGATAGAGGATGACATTCTAAGCATAATGGCGTTGGAATTTTGATTTTTCGAGTTTCCAATAATTTTCTAGCAATTTCTGACTGAATCTGACAAGAAATTCGATTTAAAAATATTCCAGCATTTAGAAAATTCGGTTCCACTTCAGAAAATTCATAATTTCCATCCTTGACACGTGGTTAAAATTTCACAGCAAAATTCCTTTGGGAAGTCACCTTATTAAAATATCAAAAAATCTTACTTTTACTAGATTTTCTTTATCTTTAAGAAAGTCTATATAAGGGGATAGGTTTTTTGATAAAAGCAGAACCGCATATGCACAAGAACCCTAGAGAGTCAGAAAACACAGCCTCCTCTCTCTCTCTCACGTTTTCCAACACCCGGCCACCCAAATAATACCGAAAATCCCCCGAAATCACCATCTAAACACGTTTTCCAATCCCCAAAGCACCAATAGTCATCAAAACCTCACAAAACACCACCAAAACGTGAAGAACAGTAAGAACAACCAACAACCAGAAGCTTGGTTCGAAATCCTTTCGGGTCTGGCATCAACGAAGCACTCAACGAATCCCGGTGTGAAGAATCATCTTGAATTCGAAGGTAAAACAGGTTACAACTCTACTTTTCTAATTCCCCACGACCTTATTAACTCTCTGTCAAATTTTGGGTTCAAACTAACCTTCGTACGCTTCTGTATTGCTGTTTGTTTAAGCTTCTGTCCAATAACTTGTTTACCAAGTTTCGTGCTTAATTCGAATTCAAATTGAAAACTTTCAATCACTAACGTCTTGTACATCTTTCAGGCTACACACCCACAAAATTTGAGCCAAAAACACCTTCGGGAACAGCCTCAACGCCGCCGTCCGAGGGCGGTCCGCACCCACGGACGTCATGTCCGGGGTCCCGGACTCCCTGTCCGTAAGCTCGGACGCCCACGGACGGCGGCGGGATTTTTTAAATTTTAAAAATTTAGGTTTTCTAATAATGTCCGGGCCCACGGACAGCCTGTCCGTGGCCTCGGACTTTACAATTTTCTGTTTTCTGTTTAATTCGACTTTTATTTTCATATAGGTTAACTGGGGTCCGTGGTCTCGGACATTAGGTCCGTGGCTACGGACGGAAACAAAATTTGACCTAATTCTGCCTCCGAAACCCTAGTTTAGGTAATTTTAATTTCCACTTTAATTTTCTGTCAAAAAACGTTAAAAATAAAAAAAACAGAAGCGCGCACCTAGGTTAAAAACAACTTTGTAGAAAGCCGTAATTGAACCAAGTAGAGGAAAAACGACCTAGGAAGGGTAATGAAAGTAATTTGAACCCTAATTAAGTCGAATATCAAGCCCCCGAACCCGAACTCTCCTTTCCTAATTTGATCTAGGTTAAAATTAGGTGGCGACTCATAATAGGTTCCAGTGAGCTAGCGTAGGTTTTAATAATTATTGTTATATGACATAGTTATTAATCTTAGGCTATAAGTGGACCTAAAACCCGAATAGATCCCAATCAAGTTAATCCACATAGGATAGTGTTTAAAATCGAGGCTCACAGACTGGCGACTCTGCTGGGGACAAAATTCTTAATTTTAACTTGTTTAATTTTAAGAAAGAGGGCTTAACTCGAAAATGTTTATTTATGGCTTTATTATTCTGTTTATTTACCTTTGTGCGCAATTTAAATTTCTGTACCTTTGCATCATATGAGAGCGAGGGTCCACGCAAACCGATTTCACCCCGGGACCTGTTTGAGGGTCCCCTGTCTGGGACTCGCACCTTTTAGGTGATGTGAATAAGCGGGGGAAAAGAGGAGGATGTCGTCTAACCACATCCCCTTAATACCTGGGCTTTAGCCCTAAGCGTTTTCCTGGCAGTGTGATGTGAAAAAGTGGGGAAGCCCAAAGAGAATAGCGTGCAAGCCCTATTCCTTTGTGGTGACCTGGGCCCATGCCCCAAGCACCTCTCCGGATCGATCCATACCCGGTTGGTTAAAACATCTAGTGAGGACATGTTGAATCTGTGTAGGCCTTGTTTGCTTGTGTGATCGGCCTACTACCCAGCCTAGAAACTGATAGGAATTTCTCCTACATCAACCTAGCGTAACCCAAATTTTCAACTCTATTTGTTTGTGGCCCAGAGGCCCTGTTTGGTTTAATATGTGAGTCATTCGGGCTTCGGCCCAAGAGCTTAGACTTAGATGATTTCTCTTCTGGCCCAATTTGAATTATCAATTAGTTTTAGGCTCATAAAAAGAAATCCATCTGAACTTGAAATAACTCACAAGTCCTGTAAATAAAATCTCTTTCGGCATAGCAACCATCTTCTCTGACCCAAAGAAAGTTAGGCCCATTTGTGATTTAAGGATCGTTCCAGCCCATGTGCTTTATTTCAGGCCCAAACACATTTCGGCCCAAGGGCTCATTCTAGTCTTGGTAGACTTCTTATCATGACCCTAACCCAAAATCCTAGATCTAGGTGCCATCTTTTAGGCCCAACCAAAACCACTCGGCCCAAATTCCAGTTCATATATAGAGCAATCAGTCCGGCCCAAGTACCACACTCATGACTCATTTCATCTAGGCCCATAGACCAATTCATAGTTTTGGCCCATGAGCTTCGCTCTCAGTCTAGAATTTTGGCCCATAAAACATTTGAATCCAAGATAGTTTGCATAATTCATTCATTCCAGTTTCCGGCTTCAAGGCCCAACAAGAGCAACAAACGAATCTTAGACCTCAAGGCTCAGTGGCCCATTCACGGTCCATGTGACTTCCTTCATCTTGTTTGCTCAATTTCTGGACTAGGGGATTCGGCCTACATGTCCGTTCTAGTCTAGGAATCACTCTAATCTGTGCACTTCACTCTCAGTTTGGAGAAGACTCAGGCCCAGTTACTTCCTACATAACCCATAGGCATTCCTAGTTCAAACATTTTACAGGGCCCACTCAAAGTTTGGAAGGAAGACAATCATGGTCAATGGCATCCCGACAGTCAACCGCTCGGGTCTTCAGCGCGTCAGCATCAGACAGCCCAACATCACTATTTTAGAAGTTTTCTCGATTTGGTAGTTTTCTTTTCCCAGTCGTTCTCCCAACTCTTATGGTAGCTAGCTTCCTTTATCATTTTAGGTAGTTTTCTTAAGATTACAATTTTTGATGTTGTCTTTCCATTGATGAATTAGAGCATAGTTCCATTTTCATTATTTTTTGTGCATTTATTCACAAAACCAGAACACCAAAAAATAAATAAGTCATCACGTCATCTCACCCACACCCACTACCTTCATCACATACATCCCATGTGCTTCACCACACTCCCCTCTCCACATGAAACTCATTCTTGCGTAAGGAATATCTCACCACCTTGTTGGCTTCCACCACTCATCACCTCTCAATGGAAAATTTTACCGTACACTGAAAGCATCCCACTGCCATGTTTTACTTTCATCATTCCACCAAAACAACAAGACTTCATCGCCATGTACCACCACACATATAGCCACCTCCAACAAATAACCTGGGTATTCAAAAGGCTTGTCAAAAGACCCCAAAACAATACTGGGGGCAATTTGAGTTAAGGGTCGATAACGTTTGTTTCATTGGTTTAAAGCGCGCGAACAAGTCTCTGAGTGTACACTTCGCGAGAGTACCTTGAGCGGTAAAACCAAGAGCGAAAGAGCGTGTCATTTTTACACGACTCCAGAGAGGTCACATTCAAAGGTGAGGTAAACGGCGTGACTCCGACCGAAGGAGATAATTTGTAAATTTACGTTCAAACATGTGAAAAGTAACAAAGAACAGATACACAACTACCAGGGATGACGAAGCACCTAGGTACAGCACCACACAGCCAAAAAGCTTGTGAACCCTGACATTACACCCTAGGCCCCCGCTGAGTTTTTCATATATGACCTCTTTCACAATATTACAAGCTCCACAAACAAGCTAGCCAATGATGAATAACCGACCCGGTGACCAAAGGAAGCAAGGAGCCCGACTTTTGAGCAACAACTTCACAAGTCCAAAGAAGCAAAACCGCTACCAGCGTGACGAAGCGATCCAAATGGTCCCAAAGTGACACATGATCCAAAATGAGCTGACATCAAAAAACAGCTCTCAAAGTTCAAACCGGGAAACACAAGAACCCGAAGGAAAGGAGATTCAAAGAAAGGCAAACCTGAAAAGCCTCAAAGAAACCCAAAATCGGAAAAAAGAAAGAAGATGCAAGGAACAATCCAAAAGTTCCAAGCCCCAAGTTCACAAGCGAAGTCATCACGAAGTAGCCAAACGACTTCAAGGCAAAGAAGACAAGTCCGAGAGACGGTGCAAGTTGCAGATTTGGTCACCCTTATAGCTCCACATATCCTAAACATTCCTCCATTGTCCTGTTATCATTCATCACACCCCATAGCCACGTTATAAGCTTAAAAGACTTCCGACTTAGTAGTTGTGTATCCAATCGAGTGAAAGTAACAGGTTGAACACGTAAATCTAACAAATGTCAAATTCAATGGTTGAGAAGTTGTGACCGTAAGTGAGAAACGAGTGTAAACACCAAACACGTCGAGTGTAGGTTAGGAAGCACCACATCAAAACATAAGCCTTGACCCTGTGAGGACGAGACTTGTTCGCACGTTTAGCCAAAGAAAATACTGGGGCAATCGATCGTTCCGATCGATCGCCATGAACTCTAACTCAGATTGCCTTAAGAAAGAATACTGGGGGCAATTGTTGGTTCCAACAATTGCAACAACGACACCGATTGAGGCCCAAAAGTCCAGAACCCGAAGGTTCAAACCATCCAAACATCCCACAGGCCCGTCCTAAGCCCTTCCTCCACATCAAAATCCCACAGGCCCGTCCTAAGCCCTACCTTCACACCCAAACATCCGTAGGCCCATCTTGAGCCCTACCATCTCCAGATTTGACATAAACCCTAATCCTTCTGCATCCATTTAGACCCGTCATACATTTTACTCACTTTCACTTAGAACCATCCTTTAGGCTCGTCATAAGACCTAGATCCATCCTTTAGGCTCGTAGTAAGACCTAGTCGCATTCCCTTAGGCTCGTAGTAAGACCTAGTTGCATCCCTTTAGGCTCGTCATAAGACCTAGAACCATCCTTAGGCTCGTCATAAGACCTAGATCCATCCTTTAGGCTCGTAGTAAGACCTAGTTGCATACCCTTAGGCTCGTCATAAGACCTACTTGCATTCCCTTAGGCTCGTAGTAAGACCTAGCGTTACCCTTTAGCTTACCCGCTCTTATCAAACACATTGCATTCATCACATTCATATAGGCTCGTCATAAGACCTAGTTGCATTATCCAGGCGCGTCACAAGACCTGGCGACAGAAAAGTTGGCGAGGTGATGGCAATAAATCCTCATTTTGCGTGATGTCAACTTATTTTCGGGATCAACGAATGGTGGGCAAAGGCAATAAGTCCCCAAGGTTTTTACCAGGAGTTATCCCTGCACACCGGCTTGGGGGGCGATGGCAATAAGTCCACATTGGGTCCAGCCAGGAGCATTGGCACGGGTTTCGGTCCCCAGAAGCATCCGAGCATCATCAGCATCATCGGCATCATCATCAGCATCATTAGCATCATCAACATTTCAACATTCTTGCATTTGCATACCACCCAGTTATCATCATTATAGGTAGTCAAACGCCTTAGAATCGCTTGACATTATTCATTTCCACATTTTAGGTTGTCAACGCCTTAGAATCGCTTGACATTATCATTTCACTTTTTTAGGTAGTCAACGCCTTAGAATCGCTTGACCTACTCATTTCACTTTACTTATAGGTAGTCAACGCCTTAGAATAGCTTGACATATCTCATTCGTCACAGGCAGTCAACACCTTAGAATAGTTTGACATCATATCATCATTATAGGTAGTCAACGCCTTAGAATTGCTTGACATTACTTCATTTTACTTATAGGTAGTCAGCGCCTTAGAATAGCTCGACACAATTTATCAGTTTTCGATAACATGCAGGGTCTTGGAAACATTTGAAATTTTGGGGTATCACTCAAGCGTCAACTAGCCTTCTCACTTTCATTACAAAGTCTAGTTGACGGGGGGCAATCTGTTATACCCAAAATTTTGACCCCCCTGGTTAGGGTCTACGAGGTCCTGGTGTTGTGAGGGGCATTTTAATCAAGTAGTGAGGGATTCCGGCTCGAACGGCGCATTCCATGGCATGAGGAGCAGCTTCGTCATTTTCAGGGGCGTTTTCGTAATTTTTTAAGGCTCCTAAGACCTCCTATAAGCTTTCTCTCTCCTCCAAAGGATGCCCAAACCAGCTTGAAATGCTTTGATATTTTAACCCATGATAGAGGATGACATTCTAAGCATAATGGCGTTGGAATTTTGATTTTTCGAGTTTCCAAAATTTTCTAGCAATTTCTGACTGAATCTGACAAGAAATTCGATTTAAAAATATTCCAACATTTAAAAAATTCGGTTCCACTTCAGAAAATTCATAATTTCCATCCTTGACACGTGGTTAAAATTTCACAGCAAACTTCCTTTGGGAAGTCACCTTATTAAAATATCAAAAAATCTTACTTTTACTAGATTTTCTTTATCTTTAAGAAAGTCTATATAAGGGGATAGGTTTTTTGATAAAAGCAGAACCTCATATGCACAAGAACCCTAGAGAGTCAGAAAACACAGCCTCCACTCTCTCTCTCTCACATTTTCCAACACCCGGCCACCCAAATCATACCGAAAATCCCCCGAAATCACCATCTAAACACGTTTTCCAATCCCCAAAGCACCAATAGTCATCAAAACCCCACAAACACCACCAAAACGTGAAGAACAGAACAACCAACAACCAGAAGCTTGGTTCGAAATCCTTTCGGGTCTGCCATCAACGAATCCCGGTGTGAAGAATCATCTTGAATTCGAAGGTAAAACAGGTTACAACTCTACTTTTCTAATTCCCCACGACCTTATTAACTCTCTGTCAAATTTTGGGTTCAAACTAACCTTCGTACGCTTCCGTATTGCTGTTTGTTTAAGCTTCTGTCCAATAACTTGTTTACCAAGTTTCGTGCTTAATTCGAATTCAAATTGAAAACTTTCAATCACTAACGTCTTGTACATCTTTCAGGCTACACACCCATAAAATTTGAGCCAAAAACACCTTCGGGAACAGCCTCAACGCCGCCGTCCGAGGGCGGTCCGCACCCACGGACGTCATGTCCGGGGTCCCGGACTCCCTGTCCGTAAGCTCGGACGCCCACGGACGGGGGGGATTTTTTAAATTTTAAAAATTTAGGTTTTCTAATAATGTCCGGGCCACCATGTCCGGGCCCAGGACAGCCTGTCCGTGGCCTCGGACTTTACAATTTTCTGTTTTCTGTTTAATTCGACTTTTATTTTCATATAGGTTAACTGGGGTCCGTGGTCTCGGACATTAGGTCCGTGGCTACGGACGGAAACAAAATTTGACCTAATTCTGCCTCCGAAACCCTAGTTTAGGTAATTTTAATTTCCACTTTAATTTTCTGTCAAAAAACGTTAAAAAAAAAAAAAAACAGAAGCGCGCACCTAGGTTAAAAACAACTTTGTAGAAAGCCGTAATTGAACCAAGTAGAGGGAAAACGACCTAGGAAGGGTAATGAAAGTAATTTGAACCCTAATTAAGTCGAATATCAAGCCCCCGAACCCGAACTCTCCTTTCCTAATTTGATCTAGGTTAAAATTAGGTGGCGACTCATAATAGGTTCCAGTGAGCTAGCTTAGGTTTTAATAATTATTGTTATATGACATAGTTATTAATCTTAGGCTATAAGTGGACCTAAAACCCGAATAGATCCCAATCAAGTTAATCCACATAGGATAGGGTTTAAAATCGAGGCTCACAATAGTGTAAGCAAATTACAACCAAGAGTATCGAACCCAAGAGACTTAATAGAAAATCAGTCTTAGTCCTGGTAATAGCCTATTCTAAAGCAAGGGGGAAATGTAAATATCACTCCTACACTAAAACAAACTAATTACAAATCCTAACTAAATGGTATTTACAGTGAAATATCTTTGACTCGGGATGATAATCGACATAAGAACAAGTATGATCACAAAAACCAAGTTGACAAGTTTCAAATTAACCAACTTTGGAACGTGCCGGATAGGTTGCCAGACAAAGGATGCACGGCACATTCAAGAACTTGAATGTGCCGGACATCAGACACCCGGCATGTCATCCGACATGTTCAAAATGTAATGATTGTTTAAACACTCTTAGACCATTATCGAATCCAACAAATCTCTTGCTAATAATGAACAAGAAATAGGAGAATAGAAATAGGTTAATTCCAATCTTAGATCTAATTGCCCATCCATAGAACAACAAACTTTTAGACCACTAAGATCCCTCAACCAATTCTCTTAGAATTTGAACATAAAGAAGAACAAGTAGCGAACTTTATTCTTCTACACTAGGAACCAAATCTTAGTTGAAACTCATAAACTTTATTGATAATCATAAGAGGAATTACAAGGAATATCATCCCTACAAAAGATAGCAAGGAAATCTACTACACCATCCACATGAACAAAAGAAGAAAAACAACAAGGATAAGGAAATTGATCATAGCCTTCACTGATAGAGATTCTTCTCTTCCTTGAAGATGATGGAGCATAAAGTTCCTTGGACACCAACAGTGGAATAGATGTGGAAATGGCGTGTAACTGGAGTGTATAGGTGTGTTGGAATGTGTCAAATGATGTAGGCACTCGGCCTATTTATAGACACCAATTTCTCTTTGGGCCGGATGGAATGCCGGGTAAAAAGTACCCGACACCTAAGAAAACACGTGCCAACTGTTAACGGTCGTGAAATACCCCGAACTTAAATATAACGATTAAAATTATCCTAATAGGTATTTAAGGGCCTAATGGGGCCTAAGTAATATTGGTAAGGAAAAATAAATCCAAAAGAAATGAAGAAACGCTTAAAAAGCGAAAAACGTAAAATAAGCGTTAAATAACCATAGGAGGTATGAGACCTCGGTTAGCATATTATATGGATTCCTAGGGCTTAATAATACCAAAATAATATATGGGAACAACTCCCGAAGAAAACGGAACCAAATAATGTATTAAAACGCTAATAGAGCTTTAGCGCGCATTTTTCGAGAAAACCTGAAAACGTGATTTTAAGTGGACAAACGAACCCGTAAAAATTATAAATCATTAAATAAAAATAATTAAGCATTAATGGAAGCTTAATAACCAATAAAATTAAAGAAACGAGGAAGTTCCGGAAAACGGGCCCGGTTGGTGAATAGTACCGAAACCGGGTAAATTAACGAGCGTTTTCTGTAAAAGACGAAAAATGCTCCAACTAGTAATACTGTAAGGGGGCCGGTTTTAATAGCTAAATAAGTCCCTCACACACATGTAACTAGCTAGTTAAATAAGGCGAGTCATAAAGCAAAAAGTAGAAAGTACAAAAAGTAGAAAAAGGACTCTCTCTCCTCACTTTTTCTATTCTTTCTCTATCCTTTGCTGCCTTCCTCTCCGTGAGCTTCCCCCTCCTCCCTTCTTCCTGCGATTTTGAAGCTCCCAACAATAACAATGGCTTCCCTTCTTCTCTTCCATGCTCTACCTCCATGTGAGCTGCAAATGTAAAAATAATTACATATTCTTGCTCCCCTCATCATTCTCTACACTTCCTCTTTTTAGAATTTCAAAATGAGGAAGTTCATCTCCATGGGTTTTCCCCATTCAAAGAGAAAATAGCATCAATGGGTAGCTTGGAGTCTCCTCCCTCCATTAAGGTAAATATCTACATGAAAAACTCAAGTTTTCTTCACCTTCCTTTGTAACGATTTTTACCCCTCTTGTAATGCTCTATTTTTCTCTCTCTTTTGAGCATCAATTCAACCTTGCAATGGTGGTGGATTCACCTTCTTGAACCAAGGGCTAAAACCCCTCCTAAAGCACTTCAAAGGTAAACCCTAGAATTTGTGTTTTAAACATTTCAATGAATTAGTATAAATCTAAGGGTTAGTATTTTAATTACACTTGTTTATGTGTGCTTTGGGTGATGGGAATGGAGTTTGGAAACTCCATTCCCCATATGGCCGATTTGTGCAAGAAAGAGAGAAGGAGGAGAATTGGAAAAGAAAGAAGGAATTATAAGCTCAAGGTAAGAGCTCCTTCTTAATGCTAAATTTTAAAATGCATTAGAGTAATGGGAATGGGTAAAGTAATTAAAGAACCCAAAATATTGTACTATTATTGTAGTTTATGGAAGTTTGAATATTTGTGAACTAGTATTTGAATTGTAGGCCTTAGAGCCAAATAAATTGTGTATGTGTATTGGTATTGTGGATGGAAGAAGTATTGATGAATTGATATTGTTTTGAGTGCTGGTAGGACCCTTGTATGGGTGTGGCTAGATTAGGAATGATATTGGTGAGAATGGATATATGTGGATGAGTGAGAATTATAGGTGAACTATGGCAAAATTTTAGTAGGAATTATGCATTATTAGATAACTTGGTGAATGGGAGAACCAAGGTGTGTATTGGGTTGAGTAGAGAGGTTTAGTAACCATGGAGTAGTAGTTGTAGTATGAGAATATAACAGGGCAAAATCTGTAGCAAGAAGTGTAGTAATGCATTGTAAAATCTAGGAAGAACTAGTGTGCAAGATTTAGTAAAATGAGTGTTGGACTTGGGTATAGATAGTGTATTGCTTGGAAATGAATTGGAATGGTGAAATGAGGTTAAGACAAAGTGCTAAATTTAAAGAGAGGTGTAGGAATGCACAAGTGTGCAAAGTGTGAAAATGTGAATGGAAATTTGTAGAAATTGAGCAAGAAGTTGAGTAAGTATTGGACCATGGATTTAAGGAGTTTTAGTGAGTGTTTAAACATGTATAAAACATGTGGAAAGATTATGGAATGATTGGAGGTGGATTAAGGGTTGATTTGGGGTTGAAAAATGACCTTAATAATAGTTTTTAGTAGGGTCCGGGACTTAGGATATGTACCAAGTCCCGGACCGCTTCAAAAAAAAGGCCCGAGAGTGAATGCAGGAATTGGTCCGGGACTTAAGTCCAGGACCAAGTAGAAGAATGAGCCGAAAGAACACAGAAGTAGTGGTCCGGGACTTAGGGTCCGGACCAAGTCCCGGACCACCCCCAAAAATGCCCAGAAAGTGTTTTAAAGTGTCTAGAACATGGGGGATTGATGGGTAATGGTTTTAGAAGTTGTTATGGCCTTGTTTGGTGACCTTTAAAGGCCCTAAGAAGTGTAAACAAGTTTGAGAAGTATTAAGAAAGTTGAGAGTATAGGAACATTAAGTTAAACCGAATTTACGGGATAACGGGGTAAACGGGAGTAGTAAGTATGTATGTATTGTAATGCTTAGTATTAATGGAACCATTTGGCATGTAGCCGGAGGTTCAAGAATAAGACTCGAGGACGAGAGTGAACCAAAGGAACAGGGAACACCCGGTAAAGTAATTTCCTGAAAAAGGTATGATTTCTTCATGCTCTGTATCCTAACATGGTTAACCCGATTTGTGTGCTTATTTGATCACCTAAATCAGATAAATTCATGAATCGGACTATAATGCACTTACTTGTGCTTGTTTAATTTGTTTTTGCTATTTTGTCTTGAACATTTAGTTTGTATAATTCATGAAATGAATGGATGAAGATGAAGTGTGTATGTACCTTGTAGTGTATTTGTGTATTGTATTATACCTTGTGAGTGTGGATGGGAGTAATGTATTATTGTGTGGCTTGGATGTGAATGACTTCTACTAATTCCTAACTACCTAACTCTAACGTAAGTATTGAGTAAATTGGAATGAGTAGAAGTGATATAGCTTTGGCCACGCGTGAGGATGAGGAGACACAAGAGGTTGGATCCGATTCCTGGTTCTTAAACTTTCCACGGCCCAAACCCCTTAAATGGGTAGCATCCTGGATTAGTGAACCAAGTAAATCTCGGTGGTGGGAAGAGTAGTCCCCAGGCCGGAGGTCCCGACGACTTGACTTGAGTAAGTAAGTAAGTAAAGTATGAGTATGTATGTGTAAGTATTGTGTAACGAGTAAAAGAGTAATCTCCACCCGATTAACCCGGGTGGACAAAAAGGAGCTAACAAGTATGGTGTATTGTGTATGTATTGCGTATGTATTGTATATGTATTGTATATTGTGTACTTCGGGAAAGGTAAGTAAGTATCGGTTGACTTGTATGGTTTACCTTGTATGTATTGATGTGTATGCCTGTATTCCTTGTATAAAGTATCGTAGTATTATGTATGAAAGCATGTATGCATGTATGTATGAATAAAATGAATTACATGTATTCGACCAAGTGGTCGGCGTACCCTCGCTAGTACGCGGGGTATGCGGTTATCATATTCAGCGTAAGCTGAGCCCCTTGGGGCACCATTTTTAGTGTGCAGGTACCCGAAGCGGATATGATCACGGTAAGAGATCGACAACTATATTTAGACAGCTAGGAGTGAAATGTAGATAGTAGTGAGTTGTGTAAGGCTTATAGCCTTTGTTGTAGAAGTGTACCAAGGGTACACCATAAGTATTGGAGGTTAGTAGTTGTGAGGGATGGGTAGATGTAGCCTCTTAATGAGTATGTGTGAAATTGAAGGAGGTATTGTATTTGTATAAGGATCTTAGTAAACTCGGTGTAGTATATTGTATTGAACTTATGGAGCATTGTATGAAATGGAGCATTGTAGTATTTGTAGGTAATTGAAGTATGTATTGTAATTGTGTAGTACTCGGGTATTCCGGTCCATCAGACCGATGCTGCATGTAGTAGTAAGCCTTGTTGGTCACGTGGGTGGCTAACGGCAATGTATCACCCACCGTTGTGTAAGTATGTATCCGCTGCGTGAATCTGGAAGTACGAGGAGATTGGACGGTAATGACAATATTAGCAGTAGGGGTGTTACAAAAAGTGGTATCAGAGTGAAGTATCGCTCTGATGACTGGAAATACAGAGTTTAGGAAATACCGAGTTAGGAAATAGAAGCTTAGGGCTAAGGGCTGAGTGTTAGCATTAGAGATATGCTAGTTAGGAACCACCGGTGTGTGCCGGATACCTACAATACCAGTCCCGCCCACCGCATCCCCACTGTATAACTTGGGAAATAAGCCAGAGAGAAGGAAAGTCCTCTCATACTTGGGAAAACCCGATCTGGCAGTTGTGAAATAATCATACAGTAAACAAGAACCGACATATGGTAGATACCAAGAATTGGGAGTCCCGGAGATGGATCCCGGTTAAATAACAATACCCGCACTTAATAGCGGTAGAATGAGCACTCCAACCACAGGAGGCTATAACTTACAACAGCATGGGGCGACATGCTTAGCAGTCGTCGAAACCTGGCTAATCAACCAACAGCAGGAAAAGAAGCACTAGCGTGCAATGGAGCGGAAAAAGGAACCGTAACGAAACCCGAGGCACAAGTCTACGGGACAGTAATAGCTAACAAACACCATCAACGGTATGCTAACTAACTAAGGACATAGTCGGGAGCGAGTAACTCCAAGACTACAACGCCAAAGAGATTACAATACCTGGCTAGTATGCTTACACAGCTACGAGAACATTAACGGGAATAAACCGATAGGACTACGGGGGTAGTGCCTAAACAAGCTAACGCTCTGTGACCACAAAAAATGTGAGGGAACGAGCAACAAGGAAAAACACCAATCCAAATAAGTAAGGATCTCCAAGGATTGGAGAAGCACCCCGATTTAAGACAGCCATGTCAAGATCATTGAGAAGTTACTCAAAATCGAGTATCCCAAACGGAGATCAATGAGATAAATGGAAGAGTCAACAAGACTACCCAAATACGAGTGGAAACCATACCGTGACCGGTATAGGTTTACTCAAAAACCACCAATACCCGTGGAAACCATACATGAACCAAATCTAGAAACCAAAGCCCTTTCTTTGAGTCAATGAAGTAGGGTATAATTGCTTTTCCTTCTTGTTCTCGAGTGAGAGTGAAGCCAAACACATCCTTGCAAATGGTCCTTGGCATTTCCAAAACAGACTCCTAGTCTTTATGCCCCTTAATCCTGCTCTGAGTTTTGTGGAACATGATCCGAGAACTATCGAAGTCTGGGTTGGAGTTCATGGTCTACCAATTGGTTATTGCAACAGATCCTTAGCTATTCTCCTTGCCCAAAGACTGGGTACCTTCGTTGAAACTCCTGACAAGGTAAACCCTCTTCTCTCGAGAGTTCTTAGGTTTAGGATCGAGATTAATGTAGAAGACCCCCTGTGTAGAGTTCTTCTGTTTACTACTGGTCAAACCAAAAGAATCTGTCGTGTGTCATATGAAAATTTACCCAACTTTTGTTATAGATTTGGAAAGTTAGTCCACACTATGAATGAATGCAAGGTGAAAAAGGAAAACCCTAAAGACATCGAGAGATTTGGTCCTTGGATCAGAGCTGAGAATGCTAGCACCATGGCCCCTGTCACAGAAGAATTCTTACTTCATCAATGGAGAGAGACTAATTAGAGATGAGTTCTTCTTTTCCCTTCATCCCTTGGCTCCTGGTAACAGTCACTTCAACCAGGTAAATGTAGAACTCTCCTTGGCCATGACTTCCCCTAGAGAACTCAATCTCAATGCTAGACCTAACCCTTCAGATTTCCCAATCCAAGAAAAAACTCAAATCCCAACTCCTCTGAATTTCATCCCTCTTCAGCTAGCCCTAATACAATACCCCAAGACTCAAGTAGGGGTAACTCATCAAGCCACAAATCTCACTAGCAATATTCCCTCTTAGATAAACCAAAATCTGACTCTCACCCCTTCAGCTCTGGCAGAAACCCAAATCACGGCCCCTTAGCAATTTCCTCCTGCTCAATATCACCCCATCCTGGGTAAAATCACTCATCTGGTCATCCAACAACAAAGTAGCCCAACCTTACCTCAGTACACCCCCCTCCTCCAAACAACCAATTATATCAAAACTTTGACTGGAATGCTGCTGTTTCTTTCTTTGGCTCTGACGCTCTCAAAAAACCCAATAGCCCTGATTCCATCAATCAAAACACCCCTCAGTCTATCACCCAAATCATTAGAGAGGCAGACCAGAAAGCCAATCAAACCACAAGCATTATATCCTCTTCGAACCAAAAAGAATCTTCTCCCCCCTTTATTCAGAGACCTGGAAAACAGAAAGCCTATCCCTCAATGGTTCTTGGACCCAATAGACCCGTCTTCAAAAAAAAGGAAAGTTTCAAAACCCCAGCCTCTAATGATTAGATCTCCTCAATTCTATGAGGAAGAGATAGAGGAGACTGAGTATTACGAAACCATCCTAGAAAAGGCAGACCTTGCAAACCAGCAAGGCTGCCTGCCTAAATGAGTTGCATTACTTATAACTGTCGGGGTTTAGGTCGACCCCAGGCAATATCTTGGGTTTCAGGGTTATTGAAAAAACAGAAACCTGAGTTTTTTTTTTATGGAGACCCACAGATCATCTGCTCAGATGGATCTGATAAAACTTAAATGGAACATGTATGATGGAATCAGTGTACCTAGCAAGGGGAGAAGTGGTGGGTTAGCTCTGCTGTGGAAAAACGAGATAGATATCTCTGTGATCAACTCCTCTTCTCAACTTATTGCAGTGAAAATCTCTCTACCAGGTATGAAAACTTTTCATTTTACTAGGTTTTATGGGTGGGCTAATTGGAACTTAAAATATCTTTCCTGGAAACTTCTTTTAGCCCTTAGGAACCAAGTTAGCATCCCCTGGATAAAAGCAGGGGACTTCAATCAGATCATGTATGAAAAAGAAAAAAAGGGAGGTGGGATTAGAAAAGACACCCACATGGCCCCCTTTAGAGATGCTATTCGAGAGGCTGGGCTTATAGATGCTGGTTTTATTGGCTCCCCCTTTACATTTAAAAACTGCAACCTGGCCCTCACCTTTCTATTAGTAGATTATATCGAGTGTTTATTTCTCTAGAGGCTCAGAATTTATTTCCTGCTCTCTCAGTACAACACCTACCTAGGGAAAGTTCAGACCATAGCCCCTTCTCATTAAACTACTAGGAACTCACAAAAAACAAGGGACCATCTTTAGATTTAAGGATATATGGCTAATGGATGGAAAATGCAGAAAGATAGTGGAGGACTGCTGGGGTCCCAACAATCATAATCTGATGGAGAATATCAAAAGCTGTAAACTAAAACTACAGTCCTGGGATGGGTGGAACATTCATAAAGTCAGAAACAAAATCAAGAGCAAAACCCAGGAGCTTCACAAGATTACTCTAGTTGGCCAAACCGTGGGTAGTATCTTAAATAAGAAAAGATTGTTATCAGAGATAGAACTCCTCCAATACAAAGAAGAGATTTGGTGGAAACAAAGAGCTAGGGATAGATGGATAAAAGAAGGTGACAAGAATACAGCTTATTTCCACTCTAAAGCTACAACCAATAGAAGAAGGAACTCGATTTTTGGGCTGGAACAAGAAAATGGCAACAAGGCCTTCTCTTGGGATGAGTTAGATCAAATTACCAGATCTCATTTCCAAAATCTGTTTAGAGCTACAACCCTAGATAGCCCTAACCCTTTTGTAATTTGGTTGATAACATCATCAATGATGTTCACACTTCTACCTTATCCAAGGAGTACAGCCAAGTAGAAATCCTTAAGGCTGTTAAGAACTTAAGATCAGATAAAGCCCCAGGCCCAGATGGATTTAATGGAAAGTTTTTCAAACAATTTTGGGGTGTTATAGGCAATCAAGTAACCCAGTTGGTCCTTAACATCCTTAATGGACAACCCCTACCCACTTCTCTAAATGATTACTATATTACCCTGATACCAAAAATCCAGGAGCAACCCATCTAAATAATTTCAGACCCATTGTCCTTTGCAACTTCACATACAAGATTATCATAAAAGTCCTAGCCAACAAACTTCAACTTATCCTCCCTGAGATTATTTCTGAAAAACCAATCTGGCTTTGTGCAAAGACCTATTACTGATAACGTGATACTAGCAGGAGAACTACACCATAAAATAGCCAAGACCCAAGCCACAAAAAATCCCTTGTTTGCATGTAATATCGATCTGAATAAACCCTATGACAGATTAGAGTGGCCTTTTATAGATAACATGCTTAAAGCAATGGGATTCCCGGATCAATTGAGAGTCCCAGTTATGAATTGTATATCCTCTGCTAAAGGATCTGTCATCATTAACGGCACCCCTGGTAAAATCTTTTCTCAACAAAAGGGGATCCGACAAGGAGATCCCCTCTCACCCTTTCCGTTCATCCTGGCCCAGGAAGCCCTCTCAAGATCCTTGAATAAAGCTATGACTGATAAACTATATCAAGGGATTAGTATCAACAAGCTAACCCATTGCATCTCTCACCTAGCTTTTGTGGATGATATGATCTTTTATGGTATAGCTAAACCTCAAAATTTTGAATACCTAGGAAATCTTCTCACAAATTTTCTAAAAGCATCTGGACATGAGATCAACCATCAGAAATCTGAGATAGTCTTTAGTAAGAAAGTCAATGCAGTGACCAAAGCCCAAATGGCTAATTCCCTCAATGTCCAAGTTGTTAGTCACTTCAAAAAATACCTTGGCCTCCATACTTAGATTGGCAGAAACAAGATTGAAACCTTCGGATACATTCTAGATGCATTAAGGAAAAGAATTCAAAGCTAAAGTAGACCTATGGCCCAAGTAACAAGGTCTGTTCTCACGTCCAGTGTTCTCATGTCAATCCCCACTCTGACTATGTCCATTCTCAAAATCCTTAAACACATCATAAAAAAAATGGGTTCGATGATAGCCCAATTCTGGTGGGCAGGTAGCTCCACAAAAAAACCACTCTACTGGTCCAAATGGGATAAGATCTGCAACAAACAACAAAATGGGGAGTTGGGAATCAGATTCTCCAAAGATTTTAATCAAGCCCTACTAGCCAAACAAATCTGAAACCTCCTCAAAAATCCAAACACCCTAGTAGCAAAAACGCTTAAAGCCATATATTACCCTGTAGACCCAATTTTAAAGGCTAAACCCTCCAAAAATGATAGCCCGATCTGGAAATCAGTACTCTTCAGTATGCAACTGGTGAAAACATGAGTTAGAAAGGAAATAGGCAATGGCAAAACCATTGAGATATGGGAATCCCCATGGGTGCCTAGAGCTGGAAACTTCAAGATCATCTCCCCCAAGAGAAATCAGTCGAGTATCTCCAAAGTAAGAGATCTCATGAACCAAGAAGGCAAGACTTGGAATACCGAGGTGATCAATAGTACCTTCCTACACATAGACAATACAAAGTTGATTAAAATAAAAATCAACCACCAGAAGGAAGATGAGTGGATATGGCATTATTCAACTGATAATGAATATTCAGTGAAACAAGGATGCATGATTCTCCAGGATAACAAAAATTTGAGCAATAGCTCTAACATCAACCGAGGTCCCTAGGACTTTATCTCAAGGATCTCTTCCAAACAGTCCCCACCGAGAGTGAGACTACTTTGTTGGAAAGTACTTAATCATTAGCTACCGTGCATGGCAAACATTGCTAAAAGGGTAGGGGAAAGGGAAATGCCATTTTTCTTGGGATCTAGACAAAGAAACTCACACTTTATTTCACTGCTGGACAAGCAAAAAATTTTAGGACAAGCTGGTGGATCTGAAAAAGACATACCTGAGTACAGAAGAGGAGCAATTCAAGTCTGGCTTATTCAGAAAGCCAAGATTTGGGCAACTAGAAAAATTTCCAGAGTGGCTAACAATATGTGGGCCATATATGATGGGAAAAATAAAGCTAAACATAACCCTGATCTCGTGGTTATGAGCTGTATTGAATCCTATTTAGCATTTACTGCTACATACCAAACAAAATGATAAGTAATGATAGCTATAAAATGTATGATAACCATATTTTACATATGCAAGATGAGATCTTACTTGTAACCTCCTTTTACAGGAAGGAAGGTCACACAGCAATTACAGGTGGGCTTTGTATTGATCATGGCAACAATCCGAGAGTGGCCTTCAACATCCAAACTTCTCCGGAGAAAGAAGATCATGAGATGGAACTACAAGCCATTATTCAAGGCGTCAAACTGGCAAGAGAAGAAGGTTTTACCAAGATCCATATCCAAATGAATCAAGGCAAAACAAACAAGATCTGTAATGATGTGAAAAGAGGAGATCATTCGTCATGCAGGCACCTCCCGGAGTTAGCACTTGGTTTCAGAATCATGTCCCATATTAAGTTTTATGTTTGCAATGCACAATATAAACAATTTCTGCTTTATTAGTCACTAAACTGTTAAATCAATCTTATGTCTAGAAGATTTGGAGAAGGGAGGAAATCCCTCTTGCTGTAACACAAGCTTGTGATTTAAATTTGGACAATCCCTCTCGGGATAGTAGCAGTAGTATGTGTAATGATGCAAACTTGATGTAGCATCCGATATATATTATATATCAGTATGGAATGACAAGCTTCATCAAAAAAACTATAACCCTAGCTAGTCGTAGCCGTTTGAGATAGAAGAAGGAGATATTAGTCAGTTATGGTAGACCGAAGATGGCACAAAAATTGGGATTTCGACATCAATTCTTCATCGCATATTTGATGGCGTTCTTTCTCTCTATTGTTGTTTCTGTATTTATCATGTCTGAGTAGTCGTTTAGAATTATGGTTTGCTATAGAAAACTAGTTTATTATTTTGCTTCCTGAGTTGTTGAATATAAATTCGATACAATTGTAGTTTTCTTTCTAGTTATTTATTAATTCTCTTGTGATTAATTATTGCTTGATTTATTTGGTATGAATTGCTTACAAGTGAGAACTGCGGCGTTCATTAGACCTTAGGAATATTACCAGTGAAACTACAGATGGCAATTCCTGGGGATTAGCTAACTAGAAACCAGATGTATCGTTAATGCTACTAGTTAATTTGTAAATTCGTAACGAGAGTTAGGATTTGGGAATTGCTAGTAAGAATCTATCTTGCGGGAGACCGGTTTTAGATTAATTTAGATATGAGGTGGCAATATAGAATTTAGAAAACACTCGGGAAGGGAATTGATAAACTAGGGAGAAGTAGTAAGCCAGGATTCGCTTTTTAGATTGATTAGAAACTCCCCTTTAATTGTTTTTATTTTAGTTTATTTAATTTCTGCAATCAAACCCCCAATTTTATTATTGTTATTTTTCCTTCAGTTTATTAGTTAGATTAGGGTAGAGATTAAACTAGACACTGCCTCCTTGGTTCGATAACCTTGGGAATATGTTCTAGGAAAAACTTGCTACGATAGACCAGTACACTTGCTGATAATACATTTTAAACCGTACAGAGTGTCGGCCGAATAGGTTCAGTCAAGGTAGAAGGGCTTAGGGTAAGTCCTAAGCTGTTCTGAGTCCACAGGGTTGGCAGGGGAGATTGAGTGATTGCGAGGGTAATACTCAATTGAATAAGATATTACACTTTGAATTATCCATTGTCTTCTACTCTAATGATCAACATTCTAAGTGTTCGATTTTCTACCACTAAGACACGTCCATGACCGGTCATAGACGTGTATTAGCGTACAAGCTTGCTACATAGCTTACCCACCAATCTATGATAGACACTAGGGTCTTCGAGTTTTATTGTTTGTAATTGTTGTGCAAAATGTAAACGAATATATTCTGCAAATTATGGGTAGTGAACCCAATTGTTGTAGTCCAACAAAGTGTATCCATAGGAACTTCGTAACTATCTAACTAATTATGAGTTTAGTGAATATGCATAAATATAAAAAAAAAGTGTAATAATGTAAATTGTTTTGGGGGTTTTGTTGGTTGGGTTGATAATTAGAGAAATAAAGGAACCAATAAAATAAAACTATCTAATCTAGGATAGGTGTACCATGAGATGGAGCTTTGCATCCTTCACCCTTACTACCAAACTACAAATCATGAAGTCATATATAAATCATGAAAACACTTAAATTAATAACCGAACCTGGGTCTACTAATCCTAACTAACTGATTCGGAAATCTACAGTTTGTTCGACTACCTAGTCAATCGATAGCATTAAGAACAAGTTCCTCTAAGTTGCAATGTACTGTAGTCTTAAAACCATTAAGATTTGAGTATGTTGATTTAAAACCATTAAAAAAATTCAAGATTCAACAATAAAGATTTACGGATTTTGGGGCAAAATTCTCATCCCAAAGGTACAAGGAAACTACACAACCATTAGAGCATAGAAATTAGAGAAGGAGAAGAATTAGCCATGGGAGGTTGATGAAGAGCTTAATTGAAGGTGAGTCTTCTCCTCCTTTTCTTCCTCTTATTTCTTCTTCTTTTTCCTCTTTCTTTCTTTCTTTCTTTTCTTCTTTTCGGAGTTGTGTGTTGTTTTCCAAGTCCCCTCTCTTCTTTCCCTTCTTCCTTTAAAATCGTGAATCTAGGCAAAATTTCCGTCCGACCGACCCAATTAGGTAGGTTTCGTCGGTTGATCAATTCCGGTAGGTGCAAATATAAGTTCGATTGACCCACTTAGGGTGGTATCCTGGGTCGTTTGGTTCCAGAGTGGTCCGGCCGACCCATTTGAGTCGGTCCTATGTGTAGGTCGGCTTTCTAATCATTGGTTTTACTCTATCTTCTTTGTTTTAGCTCCAATTTGAGATTCATTTACGCCTACGTGTTTCTCTCTTCGTTTATTGTGCTCCTAGCTAGGTTTTTATCATGTTTAAACAATAAATATATAAGAAAATCACTAAAACACAAAACTAGAGGAAAAGTAACTAAAGTGGCGAAATGAGCATTATAAGTGTTGATTTTTCATATGAAATACACCCCTAAAACATGCTCATTTAGACACTAATCGGTAACTCGAAGCTGAGTACCCACAAGCTTGGGGCCTGATGTTTCCTTCCTACTTAGACAATCATACTCCTTAAGAAAATCCATGCAAAATTCCCTTGCGCTAGAATCAAACCCTGTTTGTTATGAATGAATTCTAACCCTAGGAAATATCAAAGTTCCCAAAGATCCTTAAATTTAAACTGTGCATCCATAACGTGCTTAATCTTCTCGACGCTATCATGATAGGTTCCCCTCTCTATCATGTCATCGACATAAATTGCTATATAAGTTCTTTGATCTCCTTGTATGCAGTGGAAAATGGAATAGTCATAATTTGATTGAACAAACCATAGAGTCATGAGAAAGTGGGCTAGTTTGTATAACCATTGACTACGGGTGAGAATGTTTCATGGTAATCTAGACCATGGATGTAATGCCCCTATTTACAATAAATACAGCGAAATATAAAATCTCTACTGGCGTTTACAGATCATCGGGCACCAAACACCCGGTATAAAACCTCCCTTGATTACAACAATTAAAATTATCTAAGCTACGGTCTGAACGTGAGAAAACGAAAGCATTGAATAAATAACAAGTAAAACAAATAACTCTCAACTAATCCCGACCCATCTCTCAGTCACTTCGTGGTCACCTGCAATCAGTGTGTACCTGCCATGATGAAACCAAAGCAGCCCACCCCAAGAAGGGTGAGTCAGTTCCCTGGAATGGAACTGGCACGATTCTCTAAAACAGTCATTTAAAACACAACTCTTAAAATAAAACAGTAACTTGAAATCAAACTCTTAAAAAGCAAAACAGAGTAATAAGACACTTCAAAACAATTAAATCATAGAGAAAAGAGAACAAGACGAAGATAGAGATAAACAACTTTAAAATCAAGTCAATCACTTAAGAAATCACTCCATAAAGTTAATAAGCATATAATGTTAGATCCAGTTCCAGTTAAGAGAAGAAAGACTCTGGTAATCACAAAGGACTAGAAATTATAAGAATACCCATAACCCGCGGTAGACAGCTTATGTCACCACCATTCCAGAAAGTTGATTCCCATAGACAAACATACTCAAGAGTAGAATAGAAACAAAGGGAGAGATGGCTCTCACCGCCAGTCAGTTGTCCACATGGACGAGGTAAAGCAGACCTCCGCTGCCACCGACCCGTTCTCGGTCATCGGTGAAAGTGTGTGCACCACTTAATAAAAAGACTCCATACTCAAGAAGGCTGACCAAGGACTCAACTCATGGATGAAATAGTACCCAAAGTCAAAGGAAGAATTACCAAGATTTGACATTTTCCCGTAACCATACAAGTTATACATCCAAGGCTCAGTTAGTCACATCAAGCTGGGTTAGTCACACAAGTAGTTTTCTTTTTCAAATTCATTTTAAGCTCAGTTAGCGTTTTTCAAAAATGTTTCCTTAAGTCTGTTAGCAAAAGTATCTGAGTACGAGAAATCGTACCTGGTATGAGTAGAAGCAGTAACCAAACTTGAATGTGCGAACTTCCCACTAATAACCTATAATTAAGGTGTTTCAAGTATTGATTAGCTAAGGAGCTTATAATGCTAAACATCTTTTATTCTTACTGGTTTATAGTTTCTGGTTTACAATTATCCTCTCATAAGGACTTGGGCTAGGTTTTGCTAATTAAATCTTGGGAAATTTCACATGATACCCCTGAGGTTTGAGTGAATTTTACGAGATACCCCTGAGGTTTCATTTTCTTTACGATATACCCCTGAGGTTTCATTTTCTTTACGATATACCCCTGAGGTTTCATTTTCATTATGATATACCCCTGAGGATTCAATTTTTTACGAGATGCCCCTCTGTTGAAATTCTGATATATTATATTTTTCATATCCTCACCTTACCTCGCACCATATGCCCCGTAATAATCTCAGGGTTTACGGTCAATTTTTTTTTAAATCTAAAATTATGAACATAATGCACATAAAATTAAAAGATCAATTAAAATTTTAATTCAATTTAAAAAAAACTTAAATACAATTTTATAAACAAATATAAATAATTAGAATCATAAAAGTTTAAAATAAATAGAAATTACTAAACAACAAAAAAAATTAATTTATTTAAAAAACATATATTATTACATAATATAAAACTATTATGCAGGTGACTTAAAATTGTAAAAACTTTATAAAAATTACATTAAATATAAGAAATTGCTAAAAAGAATATGAATTATAGTAAAAAATTATTAGGAAATATATTCTTTGATATCAATAATCACAAGAGAAATGGTCATATTATATGGTCTTTATACTTTATTTTTCTAGAATTAAAATAATGATTTTTCTATGTACTATATGAAATTGTTATTTTTAATATTCTTCATAATATTGTCATAATTTTTTTTTTACAATTTTAAGTCGTCTCAATGTAACACGTTAACAATTTATGTTTATTTTTCAATTTTTCCATTTATTTTTTTTAATGTTTTTTTAATTATATTAATTTTTTAAAATTGATTTCAAATTTATATGAACTTTAATTTTTATGCGCATTTTGTTCATAATTTTAATTTTTTTAAAAAAATTGACCATAAACCCTGAGATTATTACGGGGCATATGGTGTGAGGTAAGGTGAGGATATGAAAAATATAATATATCAGAATTTTAACAGAGGGGCATCTTGTAAAAAATTGAAACCTCAAGGGTATATCATAATGAAAATGAAACCTCATGGGTATATCGTAAAGAAAATGAAACCTCAGGGGTATATCGTAAAGAAAATGAAACCTCGGGGGTATCTCGTAAAATTCCCTCAAACCTCAGGGGTATCTCGTGAAATTTCCCTTAAATCCTTCATTAGACCCATTTCAATTAATCTGGAATGATTTTGGGTTTTATCCTGAAAGCGGCCCAAACTCTCGCTGAACTGTTTAAGTGGGCTTTTGGAATTCATGGACTTAGGCCCAGTAGGTTAGCCCAAGTCCGCGTTACGTTTTCGCCAACTGATTAAATTTATAAAAATGGTTTTTGCGAGGTTTCAAACGCGCAACCTTAATTTAGTTCTGGGTTTGACTTGACCATCTACACCATTGAACTTGCACGTCTTAAGTGTACCCTAAATTTTCGTTTATATAATTCATTAATACTATTCATTTTGGACTCTAAAACATTTAATATCGTAGATATATCTTTCCTATGATTTTTAAAACCCAAGATTCCAAGGATTCCCTCTTTATTAAATTCCTAGCAAAGTCTAATTAAATCTTTATCTCATAACCTTAATTAGGTTCGTCTAAATGTTGTATTATAATCCAAAACTACTAGTATTATGTATAGGTTAGTTTAAGTTATTAATTTCTTCATATTTTATTTTCCATAAGGTATTTCATTTCTTTTATTTATTCTTTGTTATATATATTAGGATTTATTTAAAACATTCTTTACGTAGCTCAATTGTATTTAATTACTCCTATTAACTTGTATCCACATCTACATCCAATATATGATTTATAACATAAAGTACTTTCCTTAGTTTCAATTCAGTATGTTAGCTTCTATAGTATATATTTAATATAAAAGTAAGTAAATTTTAATTCCTTGATTTAACCTAAGATAATCCTTTATTTCTTTTATTTCTTGATTTCTCTATTTCTACTCAAATGTTTACAGCCTAAAATATTTGTTAACATTTTGTGCAAATGTTAGTTTAGCCTTCTTATATTATTTTCAACCTATAAAGTTTATTATTCATTGATACTTTAATTTTTATTACATTAAAACCATAGGTTATAAGATAACTTATGAAAAATTCAGAAATACAATTATTAAACCTATTTCCTCTTATCTAAAAAGTCTCAAATTCAATATATAGTAACTATGATATTTTAGACATATTATAAAATTTATATTTCATAAAAATCTCTTTGTTAATTATCTAAATAAATCCATAATACTCAGAACTTACAAAAATTATAACTTACGTTTAAAAACTCAAAACCCATATTAATTTACATGAAAATAAACTAGATTTTATAAGGAATCTATGGTTAAAATTTCGTGTCAAAATACATTAGGAAAGGTCATTAAATAAATCTAGCAAGTTAGAGTATTATTCTATGATTTATATCAACTTAAAACATCATTAAACTTCTAGTTTAATCTCGGCCGTCCATCCTCATAACCTACGATCGGATGCCCCAAATTCCGCGAGTTCATCTGCTAACCTTAACCATCTACCGAATAGGAATTGATCGATTCCTCGCAATCCACAGAACGAAATTCAGCGATTCTTGTTTTGTTCAACTCGAAACCTCACAACGATTCTAATGGTACCGGTTTCATGACCTATAATGCAAGGCGCTACGATTTCGATTCTAGGTTCGTTCAAACTAGGGTTTATACTCAGTTTTGTTCGAATTTGACTAATTCTCTCGATGTAGTGCGTTCGTTATAGGTTAAATTAACAATTGGGTATGACCGGAAATGCGACAACGAGTGACAACATCGGTGTAAATTTGGTCGGAAACATACCGGAATAGCACCAGCGAGGAGATCTGATAAGGCTTTTCTGGAAAACTCTCGACTTTCTGAGTGAATGAGGGTCGTACTTTGCGAAACTATAAAATACAGTGTAGATCGAGTTAGGCTATGGTTTTGGGCTTAATCAATAGAGGACATGTAGCTCTATAAGCTGATAGAAAGGTATTGATCTAATTCGTAATAAACATAGAGAAATCTGAGTTGAAAGATTCGAGTTTATACCTTGAGTTTTTCTGGAAAACTTATGATTTTATGTGCAGACCAAGTAGGCCACTTCACGGATCAACTCATGCCACCTGAGAGGGATTCAATCCATGAAACCTATCACAATTTAAACTAGGTATGTAACTCTAAACACGAGTGGAAAAATCATTGAAAACCATAGACTAAGGAAGAAGTTATAGATCTCAAAAGATCTGGGTTTACTATTTCGTTTCTGGAAATATTCTGGGCAAGAACACTGCTAGATCGAGTTGGGGAATTTAGACGCTTCGATCTTCCATACGATTGAGAATCGGCCTTGGTTTCCTTAATAAGAGTTGTAGAGCAGTTAAAGATCTAGAAAACGTGGTATGGTACATGAATTTTCATTCACGAACGAAGAAGATAGGGTTGAGCAAAGTTTTATCTTCCCTACTGGATTTCTGGGTTTCTGGGTTGCAGATTCTCGGGGAGGCAACTTGAGCATGATCTTGTGACGAATATGGGGAGAATTAGGTCAAGTGAGAGTAATGGTTCGAATGTAGGGTTGTAAGAGGGTTTAATGCAAAAGACGGCTCCCAAAAATGTGGATCTATGGCTGAGAAATAGGAGTCTAAAGTTTGCTCATCGTTCTAAAAATTCAGTACTTAGCCGATTTTGTAGAAACTGAATAACTGGCTTGGCACAAAAACCGAGGCATGCGGCTGAGTCAGGAAACCCTAGCCACAACAGCAAACTTCAAAATTTTGGCTCTAAACTTCCCTAGATCATATCTTGAGCTAGGATGATTCATTTTTAACATTCTTATTATCAATCTTCTTGGTTTTCCATAATATTTTTATTGATATAGGTTTCATGGGCTGGTTTGACCATTCTCAAAAAGTCAACCCTAGCAAGGCTTAAGTAGCTGTAAGGTTTCTATGATTTTATATTGACTTTTATGATTCAAATCAATGCTCCAAATATTTCTAAAATCTTTATAAATAATTGGAGTGCCTCAAAATTTTTCCAAGATTTATTGACTTATAAATCTTATTATTAAATTCATAATACCATATAATAATTTAGTGTTTAATAGTATTATTTAGGGTTTAATAAAAGAAATCCCCTTAATTAATTTAGATTAATTTATGGGGTATTTCAGTCTACCCCCCTTAAAAGAAACTTTGTCTCAAAGTTTAAAATCAACTAATAGCTACTCACACCGCTTCGGGTGTGCTGGCAAGAATTCCAAGATGTTCATTCATTAATAATTTCAAATACAATTCCATACCAATCCTTTATTTCCATCCATTTCCATTTCCATTTCTAAATTCCACTCAAGATTACTCAAAATCAAACCAAACCAAGATATTTCATAGATAGAAATCAAGAGTCACACAATGTGTAACCCAAGTACATATACCTCTCCATCACCCTACTAATAAAACAAACAGGGCATAATCTGGATGAGGTGATGAAGAAAAAGTATGCACTGTGTGGCCTGCGTGCCAAAGCGGACAATATCACAACATTGGGATACTGGGCTGTTACAGATGGTATCAGAGCCAGACCTAGGTCGGTGTGCCAGTAGAGCCCGCGAGGGAGCTGGACTCCTCATGGGGGGGTGGATATAAAGACCCAAGAGTGGTCCTCTCCCACATCGATGGGAAGAGAGCACGAACGACTACCTTATAGGGGTGAGGATACTCTTCCTTGTCGTGAAGCCTTTTGGGGCTAGGAAACCCCAGGAACAAAACCTTGCGGCCTTGGGCCAAAGCGGACAATATCACGACAGTGGGTTGATTAGGCTAGGCTGTCACAATGGCGCTCCATGAAACCTTTAACCACTAATCTTGCCTTGTACCTTTTTAAGGATCTATCTAACTTGAGTTTGATTTTGTAAACCCATTTTTATTCAACGACTTTCTTTCCTTTAGGAAGATCCACAATCGTCCAAGTGTAGTTTTCTTTTAGAGCTCGAAGTTCATGTTGCATGGCCTCTCTCCATTCTTTGTGTTGGACACCTTAGTTATATTGTTCTGGCTTTGAGTTCTTCATGAACTCTTCGAAATCTTTGCCTTTCATGGCAACTAAACGAGCTAGGGTTTGCTTCGGTCTTGTCTCGGTCACGGTATCACAATTTGAAAGAATATTTATCTCCTCTTTTATCCATTAACCCTTTCATCCAGAATTTCATGAAAAATACTACTACAAACATAGTTGGTCAAGTAACTAGGTCAATGGGTTTCTCTACTAGATCGTTAGAGTCTAGATTCGCTTTATTCTGGATCTTCCTGGACTTGGAAAATTCAGGCCCTCGGGCTTCCCTTTGGTTTGGCCCAGATTCATTAGCTTTCACGATTATTTGCTCTTTCTCATCATAAATGGGTAAGAATTGGTTTTGAGTTTGAGTTATAGAATGCCATTATGGGGCCTGGAACTCTTGCACTTATTTCATGTTGACGTGAACTAGTGGGTCACCACCTGATCCTTTTAAAGGGAAAACTTTGGGAAGGGTATTTCACATCCCTAAATATCTCAATTTTGTGAGTCCCTAAGCTTAAGACTTTATACCCTTTCTTTCTTGGATCATCTCCTAAATAAACACAGGCTTTTACTTTACAAGTAAATTTGTCTCTCTTTCTTTTCTTCAATTATGGATTTTTAGCAAAGACACACAAAAGATTTTATTATATTATAAAAAGGGCTTCTTCCCATAAAGACACTCAAAGGGAGTCTTGTCTTTGAGGATTTTAGTTGGAAGTTTGTTGATAAAAAAACCCTAGCATGAAGAATGCACTCGCCCCAATAAACTATAGGAACATCTTCTTAAAAGAATATAGCTTCAGATGTCTCTAGAATATACTTATGTTTTCTTTTTACTACTTTGTTTTGTTGTGAAGTATAGCCACAACTTGTTTGGTGTATAATCCCTTGTAGAGTGAAAATTTTCTTCCCCTCATTGGAGCTTCCCAATTTGTTGGCATTATCACTTCTAATGATATTCACCTTGGAATCAAATTACATCTTTGTCAATTTAATGAAACCTTCAATAGCCTTCTAAGATTGTCCTTTATATTTAATCAATCGAGCCCAAGTTATACCAGTATAATCATCAACAAAGTAAATGAAGTATTTGCAACCACTATGAGTTTCTGGAATCAAAGGGCCGCAAACATCCACATATATTAACTCGAAAGCTCTAGTAGTTTTGATCTCTGATTTTGTGAAAGGGAGTCTATGAGCTTGTGATTTGTAGCAATCGTCACAAGAATCATTAATGGGAACATCTCTATGATTTATCAAGCCCATTTTTACAAGCTTTTCGTAAGGTGTGTGAACCAATTTTGGATGGATCTCTATGGCTAGTGAAGAAGTTGCAGTAGTAAGGCCCACCCTATTTCTGGCCCTTTTATTCACCAATTCTCTGGCCAGTTTGCCTTCTCTTCCTTTTTGGTTGGCGTAACAAACAGACTCACACCATTCATCAGCTCAACTCTTATCCAACAAGTATAATCCTGAATGCACCAACCCAATATTCTTAATCCCTATAATTGGGTGTTGAGCACAACATTCATTAGAAAAAAAAATCAAGGGTTACTTGAATTGTTTAACAAGTTTTCTGACCAAGATTAAGTTAAGCATGAAATCGATAATGTGGAGAACTTCTTTCAACAATAATTTTCTTCCTACTCTAACATCCCCAACCATAGTAATTGATTGCGGTCTCCCATCAAACAAAATCACGCTCCTTTCATAACTTGATTTCCGCTAATTTTCAAAAAATTCAGGTAATCCACGCATGTGAACTGTAGCGCCTTAATCCAGTATCTAGTCTTCTCTTAACCTAGTGATACTTTGTGCGTGTTTGCTCATTAGAAAAAATTTATTAAGCGTATAATCAATTATGTTACCAATAAAAAGGAAAAAACCCTCTCTCGGTTACTGTTCATCGTTCCCCTTCAGGGGCGATTTTAGAGGCGATTAGGCGTCCTCTCTGGTTCTCTTCTGCTCAGCAGGGAGATTGTTATCCCAATTAGAGTTACCTCCTTCATTAGTTGGTGGTGCTCTTGGTCAGCTCAAGTCTCGGTCGCTGTCTCTTTTGCGGTCCTTGTACTTTTTCTATCCGCCTTCTAGGTTTGTATCGGCTCTCATCGTCTGGTGTGTTCGCTGGCAGTAGTTCAGGTCAGTTTTGCTTCTATCCTAGTTGCTGGTGGTTGTGTTGGGTCAGAGTTCTTCAGCCATTGAAGGTCTCTGGTGGGGTTTTGTTCTTCATATTTCTCTGCGCTGGGATTTGTTTCCGCTCCGCTTCTCCTACTCGTTGGGTCGGCTAGCCTTTTTTATGCCGGTGTTGCTCAATCTGTTACTGGGGTGGTAATATTATTCTATCTGCTGGATCTGTGTTGTCTGGGCGGTTATCCCTGGGTTTGTTTTTCCCTTCTCCGAGGTGTGGTCTCCTCAAGGGTGAAGTGCTTCTTCGCTTGTGATTTTCGAGCCGGGCAACCTGGGTTGGTTAGAGGAAGTGTCCAGATTACAGAGGTGGAGTTGAGTTTGGACCTGGAATGTTTCAGTTGCTCTCAGTGGGGTCGTTTTTCTGCTGAAGCGCACTTAGCTTTCTGAGTTGTTGTTCCTCTTCGATTTGTCAAAGGATAACTCGGCTAGTGTACAAAGGAATTTCATCTTCTGTTTTGATCGAAGATAAGGAGGTGATTTATCGGCGTTGCCCATGTCCACCTATTCGAAATGTGGTATATTCGGTAATTAGTGCAGCTGGTATTATCGTCAGAATCTGCATCGGAATTTTCAGTGATTTGTTCCTTTTATTACTGTCTTCTTTCGGTTGAGGTGAATTGGGGATTTCTCTTGTGGTGGCGCCTTCCCCTTTTCTACTATGGCCAGTGCAGTAGTCCCTATCTGGTGAAGTTCTTTCACGCAGGATTGTTGGACAGTATCGCTCCAGTGTTGGTGGCTCTCTTTGGGAGGATATTTGGCTCTGGATGGCTTGCATTTCAGTAAACTGTAGGGGTCTAGGCAAGGCTGAGTCGAAGTATTGGCTGAAAGGTTTAATTACAACTCATAATCCGGAGATCATCTTCTTGATGGAGACTCATAAATCTCAAGAGGATATGGAAAGATTTTTCCGCTTCTTCCCTTCTTATTGCGGGAAGGTCGTCGTAGGAAGAAGCTGGGCTTGCTCTAATGTGGAGTTGGTATAGGTGTTAAGACTATAAACTCTTCTCTTCATCATATGGCAGATAGAGGTTACCTTCCCCGGAGGAAATTGCTTTCATTTTACTGGTTTCTATGGGTGGGCAGATGGAGACTCAAATTCTTTCGTGGAAAACTTTTAAAGACTCTTAGGAGTCAAGTCACCCTACTTGGATTGTTGCCGGAGATTTCAATCAAATTTTGCATAATTATGAAAAATCTGGTGGTAGAAGAAGACATGAAGCTCAGATGAACCCTTCAGGGAAGCTATTCATTTCTGTCATTAGAGGATTGGGTTTCTTGGGGAAGCAGGTACTTACTCCAACTGTCAATTGGAAGACCGTCACTGTTTTGAGTAGGCTGGATAGGGCCTTCAATGTCCTTTGGGGGTCTACATGTTTCCTAATATCTAGTGGAACATCTCCCTAGGGAATACTCTGATCATTGTCCTATTCTTATTAGATTCTTTGGTCGGCAAAAAATCCCAAAAAACATTTTCAGATTTGAAAATGGATGGTGTCTAGAGGAGAAATGTAGAGCAATCATTTTGGAAGTATGGGGAAATTGCTATCTTGATTTGGGTCAGAAACTCAATGAATGTGCTAAGAAATTATCCTCTTGGAAAGGATGGTCTCTTAAGAAAATAAAATGGAAGATTCAGAAGAAGAAAGATGAATTAGCAGTCCTGACAAAAAGAATTCCTTCGTTGGGCTCGGATGCTAATAGAAAGAGGCTCTTGGTGGAGATAGAACTTTTGGCTGTTAAAGAAGAGATTTGGTGGAAGCAGAGGGCTAGAGATTCATGGGTGAAAACAGGGGACAAGAATACTTCCTATTTTCATTCTAAAGCATCATATAACCAAAGATCAAATGGTATATTCGGGCTCAAAGACTCTAACCAAGTGATGTGCTATACTTGGTATGATTTTGAAAGAATCTCGAGAGACTACTTCCAAAATATTTTCACATCTTCCTCTCCTACAGGTGATTCTAGATTTGAGGAAGCAGTCAGAGGTAGACTATCTAGTAACTTCATCTATGAATTGAATCTCCCTTACTCTATGTCAGAGGTGGTGGAAGCAGCTAAGCTTCTTGGGTCAGATAAATCTCCTGGTCCAGATGGATTCAATGGGAAATTCTTCAAAACTTATTGGCAGATTGTAGGTTCTCAAGTTTCTCAATCGGTGTTAGCTATTCTGAGAGGAGGCCCTATACCCGAGGGTTTCAATGATTACTTTATCACTCTTGTCCCAAAATTGAAAGGAGCAATTGATATGAATAATTTCAGACCAATTGCTTTGTGTAACTTCACCTACAAGATTGTCTCTAAAGTGTTGGCTAGAAGGATCCAGAAAATGCTTCAGTCAGTTATCTCAGAAAATCAATCTGGTTTTGTTAAGGGTAGATTGATCACTGATAATATCATTCTAGCTGGGGAGTTAGTTCATTACATGGGGAGGAGTCAAGCTTCCAAGAAAGGATTCTTTGCTTTGAAAACAGACTTGAGTAAAGCATATGACAGGTTGGAGTGGAGCTTCATCTATAAGATTCTTACTGCTATGGGGTTTCCTCCTAATTGGCTCACACCTGTAATGAATTGCATCTCTTCGGTTAGATGTGCTATCCTTCTTAATGGATCTCCCGGTCACTTCTTCCGACAGACTAGGGGTATTAGGCAGGGAGATCCTCTGTCCCCTCTTCTTTTTATTTAGTACAGGAAGCTTTAACTAGCTTCCTTAACCACTCAGACATGATAAAAGGCTACAAAGGAATTAAGATGAAGCAAGGGAGTCCTTCTATAACCCATTTGGCTTTTGCAGATGATATTATTTTCTTTGGGTGGCCACGTTGGAAAATGTCAATTTCCTGAATGATAGTGTGAATAGATTCCTCCTTGCATCAGGCCACCAAGTGAACTTGGAGAAATCGGAGATTGTGTTTAGTAAGAAATTGATGCATCCTCTTAAAGTGCAGATTTCAAATGCTTTGGGGGTTTCAGAAGTTCCTTTTTTCTCTAAATATCTGGGCCTCCCTGTGAAGATAGGGAGGAACAAATCTCAGGTTTATGAGTATATCATAACAGCAGTCCAGAAGAGGATCTCATCATGGGTCAAGCCTATGTCCCAAGCAGCTCGATCAGTTATGGTAATGAGTGTTCTACAAGCTATCCCCTGCTATACTATGTCTCTTTATCTCCTCCCTAAAACCATAATTAATAAGTTAAACTCCATCATCTCGGGGTTCTGGTGGGAGGAACAAGAGTTCGAAACCTATGCACTGGCTGCAATGGAGGAAGGTGTGCAAAAAGAATGATATGGGAGGCTTGGGATTTAGAGCTTTGGAGGATTTCAATAAAGCGCTTCTCACGAAGCAATTATGGAGGGTTCTGTCACAGCCTAGCTCTATGTTGGCTGTTACTTTGAAGAGCCTGTATTTTCCTAACAGCTGTTTAATCCAAGCTAGTCCTGCTTATAAGGATAGTCCATTTTGGAAATCGATGGTGCCGAATATTCCTCTTCTCAAGATGGGTACTACTCTCCAAGATGATAGTTGGATCTGGCGTTTCACGAAGGATAAATCCTATAATGTTAAATCGGGATTTCAATTACTTCAACAATCTGATAAGCAAGGTCAATCTTCTGATGATGACGAGTGTGCCTTCATCAAAAGGAAGATTCTTCAGTCTTTCTGTCCTCCGAGGGTAAGATTGGTTCTCTGGAAATTTCTCAAGGGTATCACTCCTTGCCAGGGTAACATTGGGAAGCGAATTCAAGGTCCAACCGAATGCTTCTTTTGTGGGGATAGAGATTCCCAAGCTCATTGCTTCTTTACTTGTTGTGCTGTCTCCTCTATGTGGATTACAGTTATTGATACTCAGGATATTCCTAAGTCGAATGATGAGGCTATTATTGATTGGTTTATATTCAAAGCAAAAAAGTGGGGAAGGAGTAAGTTGTCTGATGTGGCCAATAAGATGTGGGTGATTTATGATGCAAGAAACAGGTGTAGACATGACTCTAACCTTGCCTGGTGGACTGTCATCGAGCATAACCAAGCTTTCATTGATGCTTATATTGCTTTGTCTACCTCTCATCAACCTAGTGTGGGTAATTTGTCTCCGTGGCGTCCTCCTCCAACAGGTATCATCTCTATTTGTATTGAAGTCTTTAGTAGTAAAGAGTTTCCTCTACAAATTGGTGGTCTTTTGAGAAATGCAGCAGGAATTCCAGTTCTAGCTTTCAACAAGAACTTAAAAAGCACCTGTAAGGTGCACCAAGCGGTGATAAAAGCAGCTCGTATTGCGGTAGAACTTGCTCTTTGTGAGGGTTTTTATTGTATCTGCTTTGATAATTTCCGCGAAGATATGAAGAACATAATGTTCGGGAATGAGATGGAAGAGGTAGCAGATAGTAGGCATGATTTATTAGCCTTCAAAAATCTTTGTTCTTCCTTAGATAGTTTTGCTTGTAATACTAGTTATGGAGATTTTAATCTCCCTACCTTTTTAGTGGCAAAGATGTACAATACTGTTTCTGATAGGATTAAGGTTTGGGAAGAAAGTAGTATTCCTTATCGTGTCCAAGTTGCTTGTAACTTGGACAAGGAGTCTTAAAATCTTTTGGTGTTTTTGTTCTAGCTATATAAAAAGTACCAAAGTTGGATAAAAAAAAATTATGTTACCAATAGTCACCTTTTCCTTAAGTTCATTTTATTTCCCCATCTTTGATTCCCCCATTCTTGTGAGCAAGGACAATTTTTTTCATCTGAGGAGTTAGTAACAGTCACTCACAAGGTGGCCTGGTTTTTTACAGTGAGAGCACATTTGCCTTCAGAAGTATTCCTCATATGTGTGCCATCATTTCTTGCAAACAGAGCAGGTACTTCTCTCCTTCTCGTGGCTTCTCGTACCATTAACAAAAAAAGGGGTTACTAACGTCCATACTTGACGTTGCCATGGAAGCTTCACTGGTCATCTTTTTGGTCTTTCCTTCGTCATCCATTGTTAATCGTGCTGAAGTTCCAAATCAAAATCTTGCTTTGATACCATGTTTGATTGTGAACTATCAAAAAGAATTGGTTTGGTGAAGAGAGAGAGAGAAAAAGAAAGTGAAGAAGGATGAAAACTCAATTGTGATCTGGTGCAAGTTTGAGTTCTATTTATACAATAGGGAAAGAGAGAGGATCAGCAATAATCTAGGGAATAGAATCAAAGCAGTAAAGTGAGGGAGATTACAAAGACCAAATAATCAAAACTACAAAAGGAAGTCAAAGAAATTGCTGATCTTCCTAACTGATTTGCCTAACCATTCTAATTGCTAACTTGGGCCAAACTTGCTCCTTGTGCGCTTGTCGTAGTCCAACAACTGTACAATTTAATTAAAAAAACAATGTGTACATTCAATACAATTTCAGTAATATAAGAGTTCATTGTGTAGCTTTATATATACATCAATATAGTTTTATATACAAAATATATATACAAGTTTTGATAGACCAATACATTTATGTAACTATCTGTACGCATAGTAGGTGGTAGCCAAGAAGTTACTGTACCCAAATGAACAACTAGATCCGTTTTCAATAAATTTCGATCTCTTACACTAGAACAAGTATTCCAATGCAACAGTGGGCATTTATTTTACTTGTATTTGTGATTATTTTGAAGTGGTAGTAAATCTTTAGAAAAGAATCTTAGTCTATGTCGGTGTATTATGAAATAATGATATGCATTCTCAATCAAATAAAACCGTTAATCTCCAATATAATTCACTTTGTGGTCATCATCGTTGCCAAATCATAGTTACTTCCTACATTAACCCAATTTTGAGCAGTTCGACTAAGTAATCTGACAATTCGTCTTCATGTCCCTCCTCCCTCTCTATGACGGCCCAACTTAGCCAAAACCAACCTTCCTCCCTTATTTCTAGCCAGCTCTATGGCTACCTCAACAAAATCTTTCTTCCTCATCATTATCTTCTTCTCCACTTCCATCTCGCCTGTAGTCTTCTCTAAGCCAGCCACCACCAGCTGCCCTATCTCCACTTGCGCAAACACCACAATCCGGTTTCCTTTCCGACTGGCCGCCAGCACTGCTCATCATCAACCACTAATAAGTTGCGAGCATCACGACCAGCCTCCAGGATTTATGCTAACTTGCCACCAAAAGCTACAAAACTTGACAACAACAGTTGTCAACCTACCGAATTCCGGCGACTTCCTCGTGAAAAACATCAACTACAGGAGTCAAACTGTACAAATCCTCGACCCAGGAAACTGTCTCCCAAGGAGACTGCTACAAATGGACGGTATTGATTTGACAGGCGGGTCTCCTTTCCTAGCTGATCTCCCTTCCAATACCACCTTGTTCACTTGCCCAAAGGGTTTCTCTCTGCCCCTCTCTGCTGCAGGATTAGTTTCATCATTTACCCATGTAGAGTGCCTTGACAATAAAACCCGGTCCGTCTGGGCATCCACGGTTGATGATCATAATCCTGTCAATGATTCTATAGTCAGAACATTTTGTCAAAAGATGGGTAATTTGATGCTTCCCAGTGGGAAAATATATGATGTTCTTGAACTGAGATGGGATAAACCTGATTGCAAGCTGTGTGAGACCAATGCTGGGACGTGCACTGGTGGTGTTGATGTTGGCAAGGAAAGTAGTAGGAATGGTCAAGATGATCGGAATGTTCATTGCTTGCTTGCTACGAGTGCTGGTAAATGCTTATATTATGCTCTTTTTTTGTTCTTGCCAGTTATTTCAATTCTAGAATGTGATTCTATATATCTTCCATATCATTCCAATTTCCTCGAATGTCCCCCAAGGAACTAGAATGTGATTCTATCTTAATTTACTAGACCAGTTAGTTGTATATGTGACGCTAACTTCAAATGTAATTTTGGCAATTGTTCCACAAATGTGTTGTTGTATAGTAAAGATTACCCAAAATAAGAATGCCAGCCGACTTTGGAATAAAGCCAATAAGAAAACCAAAAATCAGAACAATTAATATGCCGGCTGAAAGAAATGAAGATTGTTGCATGTAGCCCACAAAAAGACGAACTGGACTGATTAATATGGAATCCATGGCAGTAGCAGCTAGCTAGATTTAGCTTGGTAGTCACTTTCACTCATTTATGAATTTCAACAACCCCGTGAATGACAGGTAACAACCTTATTCAATAAAAGTACGTACGCTCACTCACTACTAATCTTGACATTACCCTGCCCTTCAATCCAGGCAATTCCTTCCATCCTAATCATTCCCAGCAAAAAAAATATCAAGACGGTTTATGTGCAAAACTGAGGATATTTGATTCGAGGATATCACTCTTCTACCGACCAAGTCAGACAATTTCTTCTTTCGTAATCATTCTCAGAAAAAAAATTATCAGGACAGTTTATGTGCAAAACCCAAAACTTTTGATTCGAGATACCGCTCCTCTACTGACCTAGGCCGAGGGCTTGGCGCTAAACTGACTGTTTATGACTGTTCCTTTTCTTTTGCTCATTAAATCACTGTAAAGGCTACCAAGACATATGCTCAGGCAGCACATTACAGAGTCCAAAAGTCCAGTTACTAACAAAACAATAGTCTGTACAAACTGAAATATATTTACTCATTACAACACAGCGTTTTAGGTTATATCAAACCCTACTATAAATAGACAATTTCACTGTACAGCCCGCAAGGCAGAGCAATACAAATACAGAAAAGAATTTCATCAAAGTTTGTGCTCTCTGTTCTTCATCACGTTTTGGTAAAGGCCATAACCCGCAATCTTTCCTTTTCCAGGATTAAGTAAAGCAATAATTTTCAGCTCTGTTTGCTAACAGCTATAAATATATATATTAATTGTCAACAATCAAGCATAAAACAAAACACAATATAGTACTACAGAGTTAATAAGTTTCATTTCCAAGTCAACTCAACTAATCCCACACAAAATTAACATTTGCAAGGTGGCCCAAAAACAGCAGCAAAAAGCATCCAAGTCCTAAAGGTCATCGCGATGTCAATAGCGTTCCCAGCCATGACATGTGTCGTCTGCACTGGAATCTTCTTCGGCTTACTAAACGGGAGAAGAGACTCTGCCGCCCAGCAAGTTGCGGCCTTGACACCACAACTCCAGCCCGTTGTGATTGGGCTTGAACAGTCCACAATCGAATCCTACACGACGAAGGTGGTTCTAGGTGCAAGCAAGCGAGTTCCAGGTCTCAGTGATGGAACTTGCTCCATCTGCTTGTCAGATTTTGATACAAGTGAGAGCGTTAGATGGATACCCGAGTGTCAGCATTGCTTCCATGTTGAATGTATTGATGAATGGCTTAGGATTAATGGGTCATGCCCGCTTTGTCGTATGTTACCGCCTCCTCCTACCCATGGCAGTTGAGTACAGGCGGGTGTCCTCTATTTGCAAGGAGCATTACGTAGAGGCTCTTTTGGTCTCAGGGAGCATCCATAACATTGTGGGTTCTGGTCTACTAAGTCTATGATCTGTAAGCCCACATATTAGGCCCAGATATATCAAGCCCACGTCTATAGATCGTTCTAGTATGATTGTACTGCTATATATACTGCCCTGTATGTAACAGAATTCATTCAATCATATACAATGAAACAGTTTACTACATTCTTCTTCCTCTGTCGTCTTTCATTAGCATGTATCAGAGCTGCTAAACTCCTCCGAGCTCCATGGATATACACCCACAAGTTAACACTCCATCGGGTCAGAACAACGCTACTATCACCAATGGCACCACCACCACCACCACCACAATTCCAAACTTAGTCGGACCTGTTGCTTCATTCCACAAATTAACCGGCGAAAACTATCATCTCTGGCGTCAACAGTTGGAATCGTATCTGAAGGGGTACGATCTCTTCGGACATGTCGATGGCTCCACATCTGCTCCAGCTTCCAATGACACTGGATTTGCAGCTTGGCAACAGAAAGATCAGATGATCGTGTCTATTCTTATGACATCTCTCACGGAGGATGTGCAGGGGCAGGTAATAGACTATGAAACTTCATCTCAGATCTGGTCATACCTCCATGAGATATATGCTTCACAAGCTACAGCTAGGTTGCAACAGCTTCGGTTTCAGTTATATTCTCTTAAGAAAGACTCCGATTCCATCAAAGTTTATTTTAATCGAGCCAAGCATCTCTCGTCCTCTTTATCCGCTGCCGGATCTGCTATTTCTGAAAATGACCTATGTCATTGTATCCTTCATGGCTTACCAGACGAATGATTCTATTTGCACGATTCTTCTTAGTCAGTCTGGGAACCTGAGTTCATCTGCAGTTATGAGCCAATTACTTGCAGTTGAAAATCGCTTGGCCAGGCAACATGCGACCACAGTTAATCAAAGCAACCTTTCTGTCAATAATACCACCGTAGCTATTTCTGATATTTCTGCGAATACTGTAACACGTGATAAAGGGGGTTCGAATCCACGAGGTCGTGGTACATACCGTGGTGGCAGGTCTTCTCGAGGCCGATCTTCTGGTCGACAAGGGGGTGGTAGAACTGGCTCATATTACTTCAACGGCAAGACTGATTCTCGACCTATCTGTCAGATTTGTGAAAACATGGACATTAAGCTATTAATTGCTACCATCGGTACAATCACTTGTACCAAGCTTATCAGCCTTCTTTTCCGACGGCCAATTTTACTTCAGCCTCATACAAATCATCTCAGATCTCCGCTCCTTCTTGGTATCCTGACACAGCAGCGACGGATCATTTCACTAATGATCTGTCAAACCTATCTATCTCAGCCCATCCTATTCTGGATCTGAAGCCGTGTCAATGGGGGATGGCTCTATGATTTCTATCGATCATCAAGGCACAGGCATTCTATCCTCTACCAATACTCATTTTCGCTTGTCAAATATTTTCCATGTCCCTAACATCTCAAGGAATCTCTTATCCGTTAGACAATTTTGCGTGGATAATAGAGTTTTCTTTGAATTTCACTCTTCTCATTTTATTGTGAAGGACCTGGATACCAAGGCTACTCTTCTCACGGGAGGGCTTAAGGATGGATTATATCATCTTGTTGCTCCTGTTCATCGATCTCCTTCAGCTCATTTGTCCAGCAAAACAGACACCCACACTTGGCATCTCCGTTTTGGCCATTCCTCTGATAGGATCATTACTTTTATTTTGAATAAGTTTAGCCTGCCTTGTACTAGCAAACATGCGCCTGTTTCTCTGACTGAAATACCCCAAATCTAATTAACATTATAAAACCATTATTTAACGGAATATAATCCAAATATAAATCATTTCACGTACGCATGCAAACCCATGCATGAGAACGATACGTAAAAATAGTCGTTTCTCCATAAACGCTAAAACACCTTAGAAACATATGGTCAAGCATGACCTTGTATGACCTTCTAAAACTTAAACCAAATGGTCACACACTCATTATATGAATATATAAACATACTTCCTAGGCTATATCCAGTCAAAAACGCAAAACGCTCGGGTGCTCACGCACGCCCCTTAAAGCACGAAAAGCCCGAAGGAGTGCCGAGGTGGCACGAACTCCTATAAAATTAATTCCTAGAGTTCCTAACATCATTATAACCATTCTAAAGAGAACCCACGAAGTGGTTTCTCAAAATTCAACAAAAACCACAGGAGGATTTCTTAGCGCTCCTTTTTGCCCGGGAGTGTCCCGATGGCCCGTAAATTATGTCACGGGTTAATGTAACCCCATATAACTCAATGTAACATCTTAATATATGTTTATTTACCATAATAAGTGTTTATAAACACTTGGAAACTCATAAAACCAATTTATTTCCCAAAATTTCCTTAGAGCACAAAAACACACCTTCGGGTGTCACGAAAACGTTTTACGCAATTGCCTTGTAGTTTTTGACATGCCACGAATTAAGAATCTTAAATAGGGTTAAAATGACCCTCTAAATCAGTTGGAGTCACTACCCAAAAAGGTGCTCTATAGGGGCCGATTTTATGCTCAAAAACTAGTATAAAACTTACATTAAAAATTTATAAAAGGCATAAAACATGGTGACTCACCTTCCCATGTGTTATAATACTTAATGTCAAAGTATGTAGGTCTCATTTGACCACCAAGCTGTCGAAATAATGCAGAGGAATAAGGCCATGTGAGCTAGATACAAACAAAATGCTAAAAGTGAAAAGTAGATCTAGATTCCACCTTTTTCATTTCTTAAACTTCAAGAGACATTCCATGCTTCTTCCTTGGCTCTTCATCACCGATTGAGACCCTCCATTTGAGCTTGGAGTTCGGCCACCTACAAGAGAGGAAGAAGACAAGCACAACTTAGAAAAATCAAAAGAATAAACCTTACTTTTCTTACCTTGTCTCTTAGCTCACAATTATTTCCCTCCACCTTGCCTTGTCTTGCATTATGGCCGAACACATGCTGGAAATAGGGGCATTTATTGAGCCAATAACTCATGGAATAAACTAAAGAAAAGAATGGTCAAATGACATTAAAATTAACAAAACAAAAATCAAATTCCAAATTGCATTCTTGCATTTACGTGAGCTTAGCCTCATTTCTCCTCCTTGCACACTTCACTCACGAATTGGTAAGGCTCTCTCCTCTCTCTTCTTGCTTCATCTTCTTCCTTTGAAGCTCTTAAGTCCATTAATGGAGTTTTAACTTCTATCTTCATCTTTAAGGTAATTTCCTAGCATTTCTTGTCAAGCCTTGAAGCAAAACTCTTCCTAGCACACCATAGCATTTTGGCATCAACTAATGTTCCAAGGAGGTTGTCCAAACCAACATTAAACCAAGGAGCATCTCAAGGTTATCTTAAGGTAGTTTTCAAGCTTTGAAAATCCTTAAAGCACATTTTATTGTGTAACCGATTTCTATCTCTTCTAAGGCTCTCTTCTTCTTCATTTTCATGAAGGAAAACTTGTTCTTCATCCACCTTAAGTGAGCCGAAATTATAAGGAGAAAAACTTAAGGTAAATTCTTGTAAAACTACTTACAAATCTACTTAAGATCTTTATTGAAGATCTAACTCCTAAACTCCTTCACCACTTGCATATAACCGAAGTGAGCATCAAATTTCATTGGAGAAGCTTGGAGATGCAAGAAGAGTTCAGCACTTAACCACCTTTGTTAAGAAGTAAGTTTACTAAGTAAATCTTTATGTTATAAGCTTTGTTAAGCCTCTAAAAATTATACAAAAATTATGTACATCTCCTAGGTTAATTAAAACCGAAACTATATGGTATTATATGCCAAAAATATAATCTATAACATATATGGAAAATATTTACCTTAAGACACATTTTTGTGTCACAAAATTTATTTATGTTACATATAAATTCAAGCCGAAATGTCAAGGGCAAAAATACTTTATTTTGAGCTAAGAATCAATATAAGACATTACAATAATTTTACATGAGTTATATGACTCATATGAATTTATGTATTTATTATGACATATAATCCACTTTTATATACTATATGGTAGCTATTTAATTATGGCCGAATTGTCTAAGTGAAAAATAGATTTTTATGAGCTACTTATGTATATAAACTTATACTATAAAGTTTGGTGAGTTAAAAATATTTTATTAGAGCTTAAATGGCTAATTAATTAAGTTATGTGGCTTAAATGTAATTTTTACAAAGTTTTGAGTTTAATGTGAAAACCGAGAGTTAAGGGTCTGTTTGGTGTAATTATAATATAAGGTTAGGAATTAAGTTTATGAATTTTAGATAATTTAAACAAGTGTTAAAATAACATTTTATAAAGTTTTGGGCTATTATGTAATTTATAAAAGTTGTTATGAAAGTTTGGAACTTATTAGTGGGCGAATTCATAATTAAGAGATTTATTAGGTTCACCTTCGAAATTTTGAGGAATTAAATATTTAGACTATAGTTTATAAGTTATTAAGAAACTATTATAAAGTTTTGGGATAAAATGTAATTAAGGAAAAATAAATGACAAAGCCGAATTACTTTGGGGTTAGTTTGGTAATTTAAAATTTATATATATATATTCGGCATTTATGGAGAATTAAAATTAAAACTATAGTTTATAAGGCATTATGTAAAGATTATAAGATTTTGTGGCTAAATTGCAATTATAAGAAATATATATATATAGGCCGAGAATTGGAGGGGCTAAGTTGTAATTTTCAAAGTTACAATATTTAAAAGTATATACCAAAATATTAATGGTAGTTTTGTGATTTAATTAAATAAGGAATTAAAACTATATAATATGATGAGATTAGAATTTAAATAAAGTTTATGAATTAATGTGGTTGTTTTGTAAATAACCGAAATATAAGGGTAAGAATTTAGATTTAAATAAATATAGGTCCCATGGATATTTGGAGGAATTAGAAGAAAGATTTTGATTAAAGGAATTATGAAGATGAAACTATGACTATATAGTTATAAGGAAATTAAAGGTAACCAATAATTATAATTTATGGTTAAAGGAGGATAATAAAACTATAAGAATATGTCCATGTATGACATATAAATATAGTTAAGGAATTATAAGTTGTTATGTCACCTACAATCAATAAAAAACAACAACATAGTACATGAATAAATAAATACTTACATGTACATTAAAGGATTTATAAATAAATAAAAGGAACAAATAAGTTGTACATGAAAGCATGAGGTAATTAAAAGATAAACCTCACATGAAATAACAAATACGAAATTTGTTGAATGATCCAATAACTATTATATAAGGGTAACATAAATTAACCCTCTCAGTTAATCCTATTCTAGGACTTTGTTTGACCAGACGTTGACCGGGAATTAAACAAGTACAGTCTACGGTGAACGGTATGGGATTCTTGCAACCTGTTTTCTACCGGATTACACCGGCTTGTGTGCTATCTGTTGTTTGAACGAACGACCAAGATAATTAATGTAAAATGTTGTTTATTCTTGTGCACTGTGGTATTATTTTATGGCGTGAATGATGCTAACTACAACGTGTATGTCCCACGCATACAAACACTACTATACCAGTGGACTAAATACCTGCGCTTTATTATACCGAGAACTTGTACACAAGTCTCTCACTAACTTCACTTTATAACAAACGTCGTTGTCCTAAACGTGACAACTGACAATGCACATTGAGTTCTTGTTTAACATACTTGGTTGACACCTAACAATTTTATACTACGAGAACGAGGAGCCCAGTTGGATCTGGCCATGCATGCTACAGGAGTTGTACCTGTCTCAGGTCGTCTCCTATTCAATTTACGTCGCGACGGGAGTTCTGGGTGCACTATGTCACTCACCGGGACCGTACCGGAACATTTTAAGTTGAGAGGAAGACTCTATTTCTCTCGAGGGTATGATACCCACCATTTGAAGTACAGGAGTTAACCTACGTTATCTTCTGAGGGAACTGGTACCCACCTCTCATAACAAGGTCACTATACCTTCATTATATTGACACACTCTTTATACCATGTCAGTCCCACTGTGTGGACCCGACAACTATCAAATGATTATAGTTCATCTAACTTGACCTTCTGAAGTCTTGTTTTATGTAACATTGTTGTCCTTGTATGGATGCTTGTTATTATCATACTATGCTTGTTTACAGCTTTACAAAAAATGAACTGCATGTATTCGACAAAGTAGTTGGTGTGGCCCGGTAGACGATGGGCTGCACGTTTTCCATACCAGCATTGTTTGCTGAGCCCCTTTGGGGGCACCCCCATTTTTCAGGTACCTGAAGTTGAGAAGATTACCACACCGAGTGTAGGTGGGGTAGATTCAAGCTATGGGAGTCTCCTACTAGTTATTTGTTTTACTTAAGTATTTTACATTTGAGTTTGATTCCTAGTATCTCGGATTGTATTCGTATTCAGACCGTGACTTTTGGAGATTGTATTTGGAGTTAGCCTTGTTGGTCACAAGGGTGGCCAACGGCATTGTAATACCGCCCGGTTGTTGTATTTATTTCCGCTGCAGTTGTATTTTATTTGGGAGTGATCGCCGTACAGGTTATTGGATTTCGGGTTGGGGTGTTACAAAAAGTGGTATCAGAGCGTAGTTACGCTCTGGATACAAGGATACACCGATTAGGATTTCTAAAGCTTAGGTACGGGTTGAGAGATAGTTTAGCAAGGAGTTTAAGTTAGTTTTACTTAGACTACTATCCAAGACCAAGATTGTGACCACAGTATCTAATATACCTCAACATCCTGCAGATGTCAGGAAGAGGAGGACGCCGTGGACAGGCCGAAGAGGAGCCAACCATCAGGCTGGCAGACATTGCTACTTTAATAGCTCAAGCATTTGCACAGGCGGGGGTTGCACAGCAGCAGCAGCTACCTCCACCACCCAGAGAGAGAGATTGGGTGAAGAGTTTGGATCTGAGGCCAACTGCATTCAAGGGGCAGACTGACCCTGCACACTTGGAGACTTACATTATGGAGATGGAAACAGCGTTCGAGACACTGGCAGTCCCAGCTAGGGAAAAAGTGAGACTCGCTGCCTTCTACCTGAAGATGCAGCAAGAGATTGGTGGAATATGGTGAAGGCCGACCACCTGGATGACCCAGCTTTCACTTGGGGACACTACACTGCACTACTGGGGCAAATACTACCCGGCCCACACCAGGATGGTGAAGACTAGGGAGTTTGATGCACTGGAGCAGCGACAAGAAGATGACTGGATGATATTATGCGAAGTTTACTTCACTACTCCGACTACTGCCCGGATAGGTTACTCGGACCAGGTTTGGTCGACCGGTTCTACGGGGGACTGAGCCCTCGACTCCAGTTTGGGATGGGACCAATCATCCCCACCAGTTTACAGGTAAAACGAGAGACATAAACCAGTTGAAAATTTTATTACCTACTATACCCCGTCATGGGAGATTTGGAGATTGATACCTTGAGATTTCAGGAATGTTACCATGCTGCCTCCATTGTGGAGAACATGCAAGAGAAGGGATGCTTTGAGCTCCCAAAAGAGAAGGACGGACCTGGCAGTGAGGATGCCAAGCAGGGAAACTCCAACAGAAGGAACAAGCCCTATCAAAAAGGCCAGGGGTCCTATCAAGGGAAGGGGAACCAGACTACTGGGAACCCCCAGTCAGGAACCTACGGAGCAGCAAACTCACAGAAAACCTACCCATCTAAGGGTAGGCACTCTAACCAACAGTTAAATTTGAAACTTGTGGTTACTTCAACACCGTTGGAATATGTAATTGACCTCGATTGTATCAGGTTCTGGACAGGGCTCCAATACGGGTCAGAAGTTTGTCCGCCACTTTAACTGTAGACAATGTGGCAAAGATCACCCCGGCGTGGACTGCCAAGGAGAGAAAGTCCAGTGCCGCCACTGTCAGATATATGGACACCGTGCCTTCGAGTGCATCCGAAACCCGGAGAGCAGGAACTACCGCCCGGGAGCAAGGCAAATACCGGCCATAAGAATGGAGCCAGCGATACTCGCCCTCCACCAACAAACCAAGCTCAGGGGAATAAGGGCAAAGGCCCAGCATCGGGACCCGCCCTGCATGTCATGGACCGCTCAGATGAGGCTGGTCCTTCTACCAACCCAGGTATTTCTAAACCCATGCGAACCTGTTATTGAGCAATGGATGATGTGAATGAGTGCTTGCATGCCTTGATTGCCTAGTTGCATAGGAAAGAACTAATAAGACTCACTAGTAGAATTTTAAACCACGTAGGAAGCTATAAGATATGCTTTCCTATCCCCTCACCGCCCTCCCTGGAAGAAAACATTATCAAAGCACAAGAACCAACGAACAATGTAAGGTTATCCAACCAGGTTTGATACTACTCAAAGGATACCTAACACCGGAGACACAAATTGCAATCATCAGAAGATGTCAAGAATTAGGAGCAGGACCAGGAGGGTTCTACACTCCAGAATTTCCAGGAGGATCAAAAATGAAGTTGAAAATGATGTGCTTAGGAAAAGATTGGAATCCCTACTCAAAGACCTACCAGGATACAAGAAATGGAGATGGAACACAAGTACCAAAAATCCCAGAAGAATTTTCACAAATTGTGGAACAAGCAGTTAATACAGCTCAACAGCTAGAAGAAGATCCAGTTCCCAATTTAAGGGTTGATCTATGTATCATCAACTTCTATGAAGAAGGAGGCCGCTTAGGGCTACATCAAGACAAGGATGAAACACAAGGGTCCCTCGATCAGGGGATACCAGTATTGTCTTTGTCAATTGGAGATGACGCAGAGTTCCTTTATGGCGAGCAGAAGCGTGTGGACCTTGCAAAGAAAATCATATTGAATTCAGGAGATGTTTTAATAATGGGTGGAAAGTCAAGGTTGCTTTACCATGGAATTAAAAGGATTAAATTAAACACAGCACCTTCGACAGTGATAAACACCACTCACATGAAACCAGGAAGATTAAGTTTGACTTTTAGAAAGTACTAGTGTTGTAATTGTTTTTGGACATCTGAAAGGAGATCATCTCATCAATGAAGCATTATTGTTATGAAAGTGAATGTCTTTAGACCCCATCATATATCAAAGCTTACCCAGATTCTGTTGTTAGGTTGTGCTAAGGAGACGGAAGGTGCCTTAAGTATTCTTACTGAGGAGGAGGCCAGCAAGGGCGGCGCGATCCTCACTGGTACCTTTCCTGTTAATGGAGTGGATGCATTAGTACTGTTCGACTCCGGAGCCTCACATACTTTCGTTTCGCCTTCGCTTGCGGGGAAGTTGGGGCTAGACGCTGTAGAGTTACCTGATTTTAAGGTGGCACTCCCGTCTAAGGAGAAGATCAGTTGCACTCGTCTTTATAGAGGAGCCACTATCCGTATTAAGGAGGAGGAATTTCCCATTGACCTTATTGAGTTCAGAGGTCTAGGATTCGACGTTATAGCCGGGATGGACTGGTTGGGGCGGCACAGAGGCCGCATTCTTTGTGCAGAGCGCAGACTGTTACTTAAGAGCCCATCAGGAGTGACAGTATCATACCGCCAGAGCCCTAGAGCACCATCAATAAAAGTGATATCTGCTATGTCCATGTACAAACACGTCAGGAAGCAGAAGGAAGTATATTTATGCTATGTTCAGGATGTAGAGCACGACCCTGATTTTGATCCAGATATGCCAGTGGTGTCAGAATTTCCAGATATTTTTCCAAAGGAACTTCCAGGCTTACCGCCACCCAGAGAGGTAGAGTTCTCCATTGAATTACTACCAGGTACCGGTCCCATAGCTAAGGCACCGTACCGTATGGCACCAGCAGAGATGGCTGAGTTGAAGGAGCAGTTGAAAGATTTATTAGACAAGGGATACATACGACCTAGCGTATCTCCTTGGGGAGCACCAGTTCTTTTTGTGAAGAAGAAGGATGGAAGCCTTCGGTTATGTATCGATTACAGAGAGCTTAATGCAGTATCAGTGAAGAACAAATATCCACTACCACGAATTGACGATTTGTTTGATCAGTTAAGAGGAGCAAAGGTGTTTTCAAAGATCGATTTGAGATCAGGATACCATCAGATACCTATCAGGGAGCAAGACATAGAAAAGACAGCTTCAGAACACGATATGGCCACTATGAGTTTACAGTTATGCCTTTTGGCTTGTCAAATGCACCCAGTCTTCATGGATTTAATGAACAGATTATTCAGAGAGCAGTTGGATAAGACCGTGGTTGTATTCATCGATGACATCCTAATTTATCAAAGTCTAAGGAGAGCATGAGAGTCACCTCCGACATGTACTTGAGATCTTAAGGGAGAACCAGCTTTATGCTAAGTTCTCCAAATGTGAGTTTTGGTTGGACAGAGTTTCCTTTCTAGGACATGTTATCTCAGATGCTGGGATCGCAGTGGATCCAGCAAAAATAGAAGCAGTTCGCACCTGGCCTAGGCCAAAGACAGTGACTGATATCAGGAGTTTCCTTGGGTAGCAGGTTACTACAGGAGGTTTGTCAGAGACTTCTCCAAAATAGCAAAACCTATGACCAGTTTAATGAAGAAACGCACCATTCACATGGACTACAGAATGTGAGACCTCATTCCAGTTTTGAAGAATGCTTTGACATCAGCACCAGTTTTGACTATACCTGAAGGCACAGAGGGTTATGAAGTTTACTGTGATGCATCAGGCAGGGGATTAGGGTGTGTACTCATGCAGAATGGGAAGGTAGTCGCCTACGCTTCCCGACAGTGAAGAAACATGAAAATCCCACACATGACTTGGAGCTTGGAGCAATTGTTTTTGCATTGAAGATCTGGCGCCACTACCTGTATGGTGTCCAGATGACCGTATACTCGGATCATAAAAGTTTGAAATATGTATTCACCCAGAAGGAGTTAAACATGAGACAGAGAAGATGGGTTGAATTTCTCAAGGATTATGACATTGATTTGCAGTACAAGAAGGGAAAGCTAATGTAGTAGCAGACGCATTGAGTCGACGAGCACATTCCTTAAATGCCATTGTGGCTAGCTCGAGTCTTATAGACGACATACGTAGCGCACAGCAGAATGATCAGCGAATGATGGAGATCAGTCAGAAGCTGTCTGACGGTACATTTGAAGGTGGGAAGTATGAGTTTCAGTTACATGATGATGGACTGATCAGATTAAGGGGCAGATTATGTATTCCCACAGAGACACTGATATAAAAGAGCATATTCTTCGAGAGTCCCACACTTCTGCCACATCTGTCCATCCAGGAGCTTCTAAGATGTACAAAGATCTAAAGAGGTATTTCTGGTGGAGTGGTATGAAGGGCGACGTGACAGAATATGTGATTCGATGTCTCACTTGTCAGAAAGTGAAATTCGAACATAGACGACCAGGAGGTATGGTACAGTCTATGCCAGTTCCAGAGTGGAAGTTTTATGATATCTCTATGGACTTCGTGGTGGGACTACCACCTACGAGAGGAGGACTAATATGATTTGGGTTGTTGTTGATCGACTGACTAAGGTTGCTAGGTTTATTCCGATGAAAGACACTTGGAAAGTGCCGAAGTTGGCAGAACTATTTGAGAAGGAGATTATCAGACATCATGGAGTACCAAAGACTATTGTTTCAGATCGAGATACTAGATTTCTCTCACGATATTGGCGAGCTACTCGCGAAGCACTTGGAACTGAATTGAAGCTTAGCACAGCATTTCATCCTCAGACGGATGGTCAGTCAGAGAGGACTATTCAGACCTTAGAGGACATGCTACGAGCATGTGCCTTGGATTTCCAGGGCAGCTGGATAGATAGATTACATCTCATCGAGTTTGCATACAATAACAGCTATCACGCCTCTATACAGATGTCACCCTTTCAAGCCTTATATGGCAGACCATGTCGCACACCATTGTGCTGGGACGAGTCTAGTGAGACCGTCATCATTGGGCCTGAGTACTTAGAGCAAGTTCAGGAAGAAGTACAACAAATCAGAAATAACATGAAAGCAGCACAAGACAGACAAATCATATGCTGATGAGAGACGACGAGACCTTGAGTTCGCGGTTGGCGACCAGGTATTTCTACGAGTATCACCCATGAAGGGTGTATTCAGATTTGGACAGAAGGGCAAGCTAAGCCCGAAATTTGTAGGACCCTACGCTATCACAGAGCGGGTGGGCCTTGTGGCTTCGACTTGATTTGCCAGCAGAGTTGGGCAAAGTACACAATGTTTTTCACGTGTCTCAGCTTAAGAAATACATGCCTCATCCTTCTCATGTTCTACAACCAGAGACACTCTCATTAGAACCAACAATGCGGTATGTGGAAACACCGCAACGAATCTTAGATAGAAAGACACGAGATACTCGAAACAAGTCTGTGAGCCTCGTAAAGGTTCTTTGGTCGAACCACGATGTGGAAGAGGCCACATGGGAACTAGAAGCTGATATGCGAGCGAAGTTTCCCTCATTATTCACCGACTAGACACTTTAGTCTAGGGTACGGGGGCGTACCCCTTTCTTTTTTGGGGGGGGGGAGAGCCTTTTTCGTTTGTGAGTTTATTATGCATTTTGTTGCACTTTTGTGCATTTCTATGACAATTATCTTGTATGTGTTCTTGCGTAACACTGTATTTGAATGTACTTTGTACTTCTACTTGCTGATGTGTACTTCGTTACACTACAATGGAAAGATTATGTGCACTACGTTGCACTATTTGAAATGAAACATGATTGTGTTTACTACTTTGCACCACATGGTAGGTATATGATATGACCTTCCAAAGTATTCCTGTTATGTTTGATATACACTATGAACTTAGGAATATAGAGACTTGGGACTTGATCCCTAAAAACTAGATTGAGTTGTGGATACTTAGTGGAACTTGATTCCCCACAACCTTATAATTTAGATATGAGACTTCGGGGCGAAGTCCTTTTTAAGGGGGGTAGATTGAAATACCCCAAATCTAATTAACATTATAAAACCATTATTTAATGGAAATAATCCAAATATAAATCATTTCACGTACGCATGCAAACCCATGCATGAGAACGTTACGTAAAAATAGTCGTTTCTCCATAAACGCTAAAACCTTAGAAACATATGGTCAAGCATGACCTTGTATGACCTTCTAAAACTTAAACCAAATGGTCACACACTCATTATATGAATATATAAACATACTTCCTAGGCTATATCCAGTCAAAAACGCAAAACGCTCGGGAGTGCTCACGCACGCCCCTTAAAGCACGAAAAGCCCGGAGGAGTGCCGAGGTGGCACGAACTCCTATAAAATTAATTCCTAGAGTTCCTAACATCATTATTAACCATTCTAAAGAGAACCCACGAAGTGGTTTCTCAAAATTCAACAAAAACCACAGGAGGATTTCTTAGCGCTCCTTTTTGCCCGGGAGTGTCCCGATGGCCCGTAAATTATGTCACGGGTTAATGTAACCCCATATAACTCAATGTAACATCTTAATATATGTTTATTTACCATAATAAGTGTTTATAAACACTTGGAACTCATAAAACCAATTTATTTCCCAAAATTTCCTTAGAGCACAAAAACACACCTTCGGGTGTCACGAAAACGCGTTTTACGCAATTGCCTTGTAGTTTTTGACATGCCACGAATTAAGAATCTTAAATAGGGTTAAAATGACCTCTAAATCAGTTGGAGGCACTACCCAAAGGTGCTCTATAGGGGCCGATTTTATGCTCAAAAACTAGTATAAAACTTACATTAAAAATTTATAAAAGGCATAAAACATGGTGACTCACCTTCCCATGTGTTATAATACTTAATGTCAAAGTATGTAGGTCTCATTTGACCACCAAGCTGTCGAAATAATGCAGAGGAATAAGGCCATGTGAGCTAGATACAAACAAAATGCTAAAAGTGAAAAGTAGATCTAGATTCCACCTTTTTCATTTCTTAAACTTCAAGACATTCCATGCTTCTTCCTTGGCTCTTCATCACCGATTGAGACCCTCCATTTGAGCTTGGAGTTCGGCCACCTACAAGAGAGGAAGAAGACAAGCACAACTTAGAAAAATCAAAGAATAAACCTTACTTTTCTTACCTTGTCTCTTAGCTCACAATTATTTCCCTCCACCTTGCCTTGTCTTGCATTATGGCCGAACACATGCTGGAAAGAGGGGCATTTATTGAGCCAATAACTCATGGAATAAACTAAAGAAAAGAATGGTCAAATGACATTAAAAATTAACAAAACAAAAATCAAATTCCAAATTGCATTCTTCTTGCATTTACGTGAGCTTAGCCTCATTTCTCCCCTTGCACACTTCACTCACGAATTGGTAAGGCTCTCTCCTCTCTCTTCTTGCTTCATCTTCCTTTGAAGCTCTTAAGTCCATTAATGGAGTTTTAACTTCTATCTTCATCTTTAAGGTAATTTCCTAGCATTTCTTGTCAAGCCTTGAAGCAAAACTCTTCCTAGCACACCATAGCATTTCGGCATCAACTAATGTTCCAAGGAGGTTGTCCAAACCAACATTAAACCAAGGAGCATCTCAAGGTTATCTTAAGGTAGTTTTCAAGCTTGAAAATCCTTAAAGCACATTTTATTGTGTAACCGATTTCTATCTCTTCTAAGGCTCTTTCTTCTTCATTTTCATGAAGGAAAACTTGTTCTTCATCCACCTTAAGTGAGCCGAAATTATAAGGAGAAAAACTTAAGGTAAATTCTTGTAAAACTACTTACAAATCTACTTAAGATCTTTATTGAAGATCTAACTCCTAAACTCCTTCACCACTTGCATATAACCGAAGTGGAGCATCAAAATTTCATTGGAGAAAGCTTGGAGATTCAAGAAGAGTTCAAGCACTTAACCACCTTTGTTAAGAAGTAAGTTTACTAAGTAAATCTTTGTTATAAGCTTTGTTAAGCCTCTAAAAATTATACAAAAATTATGTACATCTCCTAGGTTAATTAAAACCGAAACTATATGGTATTATATGCCAAAAATATAATCTATAACATATATGGAAAATATTACCTTAAGACACATTTTTGTGTCACAAAATTTATTTATGTTACATATAATTCAAGCCGAAATGTCAAGGGCAAAAATACTTTATTTTGAGCTAAGAATCAATATAAGACATTACAATAATTTTTACATGAGTTATATGACTCATATGAATTTATGTATATTTATTATGACATATAAATCCACTTTTATATACTATATGGTAGCTATTTAATTATGGCCGAATTGTCTAAGTGAAAAATAGATTTTTATGAGCTACTTATGTATATAAACTTATACTATAAAGTTTGGTGAGTTAAAAATATTTTATTAGAGCTTAAATGGCTAATTAATTAAGTTATGTGGCTTAAATGTAATTTTTACAAAGTTTGGTGAGTTTAATGTGAAAACCGAGAGTTAAGGGTCTGTTTGGTGTAATTATATAATATAAGGTTAGGAATTAAGTTTATGAATTTTAGATAATTTAAACAAGTGTTAAAATAACATTTTATAAAGTTTTGGGCTATTATGTAATTTATAAAAGTTGTTATGAAAGTTTGGAACTTATTAGTGGGCGAATTCATAATTAAGAGATTTATTAGGTTCACCTTCGAAATTTTGAGGAATTAAATATTTAGACTATAGTTTATAAGTTATTAAGAAACTATTATAAAGTTTTGGGATAAAATGTAATTAAGGAAAAAAATGACAAAGCCGAATTACTTTGGGGTTAGTTTGGTAATTTAAGAATTTATATATATATTCGGCATTTATGGAGAATTAAAATTAAAACTATAGTTTATAAGGCATTATGTAAAGATTATAAGATTTTGTGGCTAAATTGCAATTATAGAAATATATATATATAGGCCGAGAATTGGAGGGGCTAAGTTGTAATTTTCAAAGTTACAATATTTAAAAGTATATACCAAAATATTAATGGTAGTTTTGTGATTTAATTAAATAAGGAATTAAAACTATATAATATGAGATTAGAATTTAAATAAAGTTTATGAATTAATGTGGTTGTTTTGTAAATAACCGAAATATAAGGGTAATAATTTAGATTTAAATAAATATAGGTCCCATGTGGATTTTGGAGGAATTAGAAAGAATTTTGATTAAAGGAATTATGAAGATGAAACTATGACTTATATAGTTATAAGGAAATTAAAGGTAACCAATAATTATAAATGGTTAAAGGAGGATAATAAAACTATAAGAATATTATGTCCATGTATGACATATAAATATTTAAGAATTATAAGTTGTTATGTCACCTAGACAATCAAAATAAACAACAACATAGTACATGAATAAATAAATACTTACATGTACATTAAAGGATTTATAAATAAATCAAAGGAATAACAAATAAGTTGTACATGAAATCATGAGGTAATTAAAAGAAATAAACCTCACATGAAATAACAAATACGAAATTTGTTGAATGATCCAATAAGATATTATATAAGGGTAACATAAATTAACCCTCTCAGTTAATCCTATTCTAGGACTTTGTTTGACCAGACGTTGACCGGGAATTAAAACCAGTACAGTCTACGGTGAACGGTATGGGATTCTTGCAACCTGTTTTCTACCGGATTACACCGGCTTGTGTGCTATCTGTTGTTTGAACGAACGACCAAGATAATTAATGTAAAATGTTGTTTATTCTTGTGCACTGTGGTATTATTTTATGGCGTGAATGATGCTAACTACAACGTGTATGTCCCACGCATACAAACACTACTATACCAGTGGACTAAATACCTGCGCTTTATTATACCGAGAACTTGTACAAGTCTCTCACTAACTTCACTTTATAACAAACGTCGTTGTCCTAAACGTGACAACTGACAATGCACATTGAGTTCTTGTTTAACATACTTGGTTGACACCTAACAATTTTATACTACGAGAACGAGGAGCCCAGTTGGATCTGGCCATGCATGCTACAGGAGTTGTACCTGTCTCAGGTCGTCTCCTATTCAATTTACGTCGCGACGGGAGTTCTGGGTGCACTATGTCACTCACCGGGACCGTACCGGAACATTTTAAGTTGAGAGGAAGACTCTATTTCTCGAGGGTATGATACCCACCATTTGAAGTACAGGAGTTAACTACGTTATCTTCTGAGGGAACTGGTACCCACCTCTTATAACAAGGTCACTATACCTTCATTATATTGACACACTCTTATATACCATGTCAGTCCCACTGTGTGGACCCGACAACTATCAAATGATTATAGTTCATCTAACTTGACCTTCTGAAGTCTTGTTTTATGTAACATTGTGTCCTTGTATGGATGCTTGTTATTATCATACTATGCTTGTTTATAGCTTTACAAAATGAACTGCATGTATTCGACAAAGTAGTTGGTGTGGCCCGGTAGACGATGGGCTGCACGTTTTCCATACCAACATTGTTTGCTGAGCCCCTTTGGGGGCACCCCCATTTTTCAGGTACCTGAAGTTGAGAAGATTACCACACCGAGTGTAGGTGGGGTAGATTCAAGCTATGGGAGTCTCCTACTATTTTTTTTTACTTAAGTATTTTACATTTGAGTTTGATTCCTAGTATCTCGGATTGTATTCGTATTCAGACCGTGACTTTTGGAGATTGTATTTGGAGTTAGCCTTGTTGGTCACAAGGGTGGCCAACGGCATTGTAATACCGCCCGGTTGTTGTATTTATTTCCGCTGCAGTTGTATTTTATTTGGGAGTGATCGCCATACAGGTTATTGGATTTCGGGTTGGGGTGTTACACTTACTTGCTCTGGTTGTAGAGCAGGCAAATCACATGCCCTCCCCCACCCCCTTTCCTCCTCTAGATCTGATAAACCATTTCAGTTAGTTTTCATGGATGTATGGGGACCAGCCCCATTACTTGGGTCTGATGGAAGTCGCTATTATTTGTCATTAGTGATGATTATACCAAGTATATATGGTTATTCACGCTGCAATTGAAATCTGGTGTACTGCTGCAATTAAAGAATTTCTGGCTTATGTGAAAAATCAATTCAACACTTCTGTTCTGGCATTTCAATATGATGGAGGAGGAGAATTTCGTGTCTTAACACCCATGTTTAAAGAACTGGGAATTATTCATCGAATTACATGTCCACATTCACATGCTCAAAATGGGAGCATTGAAAATCGACATCGTACAATAGTGGATAAAGGGCTTTCTCTGCTGTATCAGTCCTCAGTACCATTTAAATACTGGAACTATGCCTTCTTTACAGTGGTTTTTCTGTTAAATCGACACCAACAACTGTATTGGATATGCACAGCCCGTTTGAAAAGCTATTTGGTTTTCTCACCAGATTATAACTTTACGAGTGTTGGCTGTGCCGTATGGCCCAACCTACGTCCCTACTAACCTCACAAATTTTTTTTCGTAGCACTCCGTGTGTATTTTTGGGATATTGTCTCCAACACAAGGGATACTACTGTTTGGATTATCAATCAGGGCGTCTGTACATTTCTCGTGACGTATACTTGATGAAAAATCCTTTCCATTTGCCAAGACTACCTTGTCTTCTTCCCCCCGCATTCCGTTGACTTCTCCTGATCCCAACATTGAACTCACCGCCTTTACTACAAATCAGCCCTCTGATGTTTTCCCTGATAGCTCCGCATCACCTAATAATCCCACAACACCTGATCCTCCAAACTCCCTATCTTACCTGCTCCTCCCACCATGCCTCCCGCTTCAGATTTAACCTCCACCACAAACACAGCCCCGCCCCAACCTCTAGCTCACCCCATGACCATCGTTCTAAAGCTCAGATCCATAAACCTAAAATTTGTACCGACGGTACAGTTGCTTGGCACTCCTCACTTCAGCCTGCAGGATCTGTTCCTGATGCACCTTCTTTTTCTCAAGCTTTACAATATCCAGAGTGGTGCACGGCTATTGACCAAGAATACAAGGCTCTCCTATCCACAGGGACTTGGACTTTAGTTCCCCGTCCTGCTACAACCAATGTGTTAGGCTGTAAGTGGATCCTTAAAACTAAGCACAAGGCAGACGGTAGTATTGAAAGGCACAAGGCCCGTCTTGTTGCCCAGGGATATTCTCAAGCATATGGAGTTGACTATCTTGAGACATTCAGTCCAGTGATTAAGCCCGTGACAATTCGTCTTGTTCTTGCTCTAGCAGAAATGCAAAACTGGTCTATTACACAGCTGGATGTGTCTAATGCCTTTTTACATGGTGATATCAGTGAAGATGTTTATATGTGTCAACCCCCTGGCTACATTGATCCTGTGCGTCCTGAGTTTGTCTGCAAGCTTCGAAAATCGATTTATGGTTTGAAGCAGGCTCCCAAGGCATGGTTTGAGAAGTTAAGTTCCACGTTAATTGCTGCAGGCTTTGTTCCAGCCAAATCAGACTCCTCTCTCTTTGTTTTCTCCTCAGGTACTGACCTGCTGTATATTCTGGTTTATGTTGACGATATTATCGTCACTAGCTCATCTTCTACACTAATCAGTCAGTTTGTTGCCCACCTGAAAACCTTTTACCATGTTCGAGATCTTGGACCTTTGTCTTACTTCCTACACTAGTATAAAAAACGCCTATTTCGGCGGTTGTAACAACAACCGTTGAAATAGGTGCCCTGAAAATTCTAGGAACCGCCGAAATAGGTGCCTTTTTTGAAATAAAATTTTCGGGGCACCTATTTCGGCGGTTCCTAGCTAGGAACCGCCGAAATAGGTGCCTTTTTTTAGACATAAAATTTTTGGAAGCCTATTTTGCCTTTTTTAAAAAAAAATTCGGTCGGCGGGAAAATTTCAGCCTATTTCGGCGGTTCCTAGCCAGGAACCGCCGAAATAGGTGCCTTTTTTTAAACTAAAATTTTGGAAGCCTATTTTCCCGGTTTTTTTTTTCAAAAAAGTCGGACCGCGGGAAAATTTCAGCCTATTTCGGCGGTTCCTAGCTAGGAACCGCCGAAATAGGTGCCTTTTTTTAGACATAAAATTTTCGGAAGCCTGTTTTCCCGGTTTTTTTTTTTTCAAAAAATTTGGACCGCGGGAAAATTTCAGTCTATTTCGGCGGTTCCTAGCTAACAACCGCCGAAATAGACTTTATTTCATTATATATATCGCAACTGCTCTTCATCTCTCTCCTCTCACGGTAATTTTGCAACTCTAACTGGCGAATGTACTTGCTAAACGCTCCTCTCTGCATCTCGCTCACCAGATTGAAAACGGGGTTGAAGTAGTTCATTCTAGAACCGGTATATACTCGAACTTATCTTTTTCTCATTGGAGAACAAGCTACATACATGCTCTGCGCCTTTCATTCTCTTTGTTTTGTCTACCCATCTCTTCATTCTCTTCTTGTGTCTACGCCTATGTAGTGACAAATCACTGAAACCGCTGCATCTCACTCACTAGATTGAAGACGGGGCTGAAGTAGTTCATTCTGGATCCGGTAATATACTCAAACTTATATTTTCTTTTTGGAGAACAAGAAACATACATGCTTTGCGCCTATTTATTCTCTTCTTTGTGTGTGTGTCTCTTTATTCTCTTCTAGTGTCTGCGCCACTACAATCTCTTCACACTCACGGTGATTTTGCAAGGCGAACAAGAAGCTTACATGCTCTATGCCACTGTTCATTCTCTTGCGTTTGCGCCTCTACAGAGATGCAAAACTGTTGCATCTCGCTCCCGAGAAAGAAGACAATGCAGCTAATTTTTTTTTATTTTTTTAAAAAATACCTATGGCGGCGGTTGTTAGCTAGGAACCTCCGCCATAGGTGTGTGTTTTTTTTTAAAACCACCTATGGCGGCGGTTCCTAGCTAACAACCGCCGCCATAGGTGTGTGTTTTTTTAAAAAAAGCAACCACCTATGGCGGCGGTTATAGCTAGGAACCGCCACTATAGGTGTTCTATCTCAGCGGTTTTATAACCGCCGAGATAGGGTCTCATCCCTATTTCAGCGGTCTCCATTTGGTGGTTCTAGAACCGCCAAAATAGACCTTTTACAACCGCCGAAATAGGCCCTTTTTGTACTAGTGCTAGGTGTGCAAGTCACCCGCACTCCTCACGGTCTGTACCTCTCCCAGTCTAAATACATTTCCGACATCATTGTAAAAGCCAAAATGTCCAATTGTAAATCAGTCGCCACACCCATGTCCAACACCACAAATCTGTATGATTCTTCTAGCCCTCCATTTCCAGACAAATCTCTTTTCCGCAGCCTTCTTGGCAGCCTTCAGTACCTCAGTCTTACACGCCCTGACATCTCCTATAGTGTTAACAAGTTATGTCAGTTCATGCACTCTCCTTCTCAGATACACTGGGCTGCTCTCAAAAGAATCATCCGTTATCTAAATGGCACACTTTCTCTTCACCTATTTATTCCTTGGACGTCTGCTATTTCTCTGTCAGCTTATACAGATGCTGACTGGGCTACTGATATCACCTCCCGCAAGTCTACTTCCGCTTATGCTATCTTCTTGGGGTCTTCTCTCATCTCTTGGCTCTCTAAGAAACAGGACACAGTGGCACGCTCCACCACCGAAGCAGAATACCGTGCCGTTGCGTCTGCTACAGCTGAGCTTATCTGGATTCAGCAGCTGCTCCAAGAATTATGTGTTCCTCTTTCCAGACCACCAGTTGTCTGGTGTGACAACTTAGGTGCTACCTATTTGGCAGCTAACCCAGTTCTACATTACAAGACTAAACATGTGGGCTTGGACTTTCATTTTGTTAGAGAGCGTGTTCGCTCCCGCTCTCTTGTTGTCTCGCATCTTTCTGGTGATCATCAGTTAGCAGATATGCTAACCAAGCCTTTAGCAGCTTCTAGATTCACTAGTTTACGATCATTACTTGGGTTAACCCACGCACCGATCGCGGGGGCATACTAAGTCTATGATCTGTAAGCCCACATATTAGGCCCAGATATATCAAGCCCACGTCTATAGATCATTCTAGTATGATTGTACTGCTATATATGCTGCCTTGTATGTAATAGAATTCATTCAATCATATACAATGAAACAGTTTACTACATTCTTCTTCCTCTGTCGTCTTTCATTAACTTAGCATGGTCCGTAGTAACTGTCATAGGGTGAGTACTGTCGTGGTGTCTCGAACATTTTTGGATGTGAAATACTATAGCTGAGCAAAAAAAAAAGGAATTTCATCTGGTAAATATATATATTTCTCGTTTGTTTTTAAAATCACATATGATAACTTCTATTTTTATTTGCAAGTATCACCCATATCGAGGAAACAGTCTAGAATAGAGGTGATCATGCCCGGCAGCCCGGTCTGACCCGGCCCGTAAAAAAGCCCGATAGGCCCGAGTCCGATTGGGCTTCCGGGCAGGCCTGGACATAAAACCAGGTCCGAATAAAAAATCGGGCCGGGCCGCGGCACATTTTTTGAGCCCGTGGGCAAGCCCGGCCCGACCTGATATTATATTTTTTAAAAGTGTAATATATACATATTTAAACTTATTTAATTTTTATATAATATATACAAAAATTTTATATAATATATAAATTTTAATTAAGTTATATATATAATATATGAATCTATATTAAAATATAACCTCCGTCCCTAATTGACCTTCTTGTTTGCTTTTTGACACGTTTTTCCACCTCAATATTAAACATATAAGATAATATTTTTATAAAACAAATTTCTACAACATATAGATTTTCACATGAGGATTCCATTGCAATACTTAGATTTATAAAATTATGTTATTTTACATGTTAAATATTGAAGTCAAACGACATACCCAAATAGTAAAAGGAAAGGTCAAATTGGGACGGAGGGAGTATTAATTAAATTTTTTTTATTAATTTATATATAAAAAAATTAAAAACCGGGCCGGGCGGGCTGGGCTTCGGCAAAACCTGGAAAAAACCGGGCCTAGCCCAGCCCGAGCATGTAAAAAACCGGGCATGGTTTTTTAAAATAGGCCCGGGGCCTAAAATTTTCCTTCGGCCCGGCCCGCCCGACCGAATGATCACCTCTAGTCCAGAATAATAACAAGACCAAAACAGACAAAGCCCGAGACGAAAGTAAAGATAAGAAGCCGGACATTAGCAAATGACTAAAGAGCCCAATTTTTACATTCATTCCTTCAGTGTACATACTTACTCTAAACGCAACGTTCTGTGTACACTAGACATACTATATATAGAATCATTCTAGGTCATGTACAGGGCGGATGTCTAATCATTGAATACAAAAGTTATTCCTCATTGAATTCATCGCTGCCACCTGCCCTACGTTTTCTATTATGGTATCAAAGCCCAGTAAGCAGGCGTCTGCGTCTCTCTTCGGCTCCAGTTTTCTTCATTCTTCTTCTTCACTTAGGTGCCTTTCCTTTCTTGTCTTCATCTTCATCATGTCTACTGGTGGTTTCCCAGCTGGCTCATCAGCTTTAGGTAATAACCAATCTGTTGGCTCTGTTGTTGGCTCACAACCCACATCTCAACCCACATCATCGACATCCATTTCTGTTTCCTCCATTCTGGCTCTGTCAGCAAACTTCAATAAGCTCACCTCTAAGAACTTCCCTCTCTAGAAAATTCAACTTGAACCTTATCTGAGAGGTAATGGCCTCTTTGGCTGGGTTTACGGCTCTAAAGCTTGTCCCCCTGAAACTGTCAACAATGCTCCCAATCCTGAGTATGCCACATGGATACAGAAAGATCAGCTTTTCATGTCCTTGTTAAATGCTTCTATGTCTGAAAATATACTCACTCAAGTAGTGCTTTCTACTTCATCTTCTCAGACCTGGACTAAATTTCAGGAATGTTTGCTGCTCAAGTCAATTCTAGAATCATGCTGCTACGTGCTCAATTAACGAGTATAAAAAAAGGAACAGACAGTATTACCACATATTTTAACAAAGCTAGATCCATTTCCAATTCCCTGGCTTCAGCTGGTGCTCCTATGTCTGATTCAGACTTTGTGAGTTGCATTATTACTGGGCTTCCCTTAGACTTTGAGTCAGTAAAGACAAATTTGATGATGAGAACAGAAGCCTCACTCCTGATGTTTATATGGTCAATTACTTACCTATGAGTCTCATCTTGCTCAGCAAGCATCTGAGATAGTTAACAACACTCAAATCTCAGCTCATGCCACTCAAACCCGGAACAACCTCTAACAACAGAGGCGGTGGAAACAGAGGGGGAAGATCTAACAGAAATGGAAACACCAATTACAGGGGTGGTGGCAGAAACAACTCAAGGGAGGAAGAACCAACAATAATCAACACTTATCTGGCAGGTCTGATCCTCGTGTTCAATGCCAAGTTTGTGGCAAGTATGGTCACACTACTACCGCATGCTATCACAGGTTTAATCATGCATATCAAGGAACCTCTACCCCAATTTTCAGCCAACTATACCACTGCTGACTCATCCTGGTACCCAGACAGTTGTGCTTCCAATCACTTTACCAATGACTATGCCAATCTAACTTGGAAAACCAGATCACCAACTCTACTGATGAGGTTAATCTGGGTAATGGTGGTACTCTACCAGTGAGAGGTCAAGGAACTGGTCTACTACCTACCCTTATGGTCACTCCTTTACTCTATCACATCTCCTTTATGTGCCTGATCTAAACAAGAATCTGTCTCAGTCAGACAGTTTACCTTTGATAATAATGTTGTGTTTGAATTTTATCCTACTTGTTTTCTTATCAAGGATCTTACAACGGGGAGAATTCTACACAAGGGAGGAGTTAAGAATGGTCTCTACAACTTCTCAACTACCAACAACCACAACCAACCATACACCAATATGCAGGCACATGTCATTCACAAAACAAGCAGCAACATATGGCACCAAAGGTTTGGTCATCCATCAGCAAAAATCATAGATTTTTTTAATAAAGAAATTTCAGCTTCCAGTTTCTGTTAAAGACTTTTTGTTATCTGAATGTAAGGGTGTCACATAGAAAAATGTAAGCCTTACCACATCCCCCTATGACTCTATTTCTAGTACACCTTTTGAGCTTTTATTGTTGGATGTTGGGGACCTACTCATGTTCAGTCTATTAATGGCAAGAAATACTATCTTTCTGTGGTTGAAGATTAGAGCAAGTTTATTTGGATTTTTCCTATGGCTGCCAAATCAGAGGTTTATCAGATATTCAGCACTTTTCTAAATCTTGTTCAAAATTATTTTTCCACACGAGTAAAAGCCATTCAGGTGGATGGTGGTACAGAATTCAAACCACTCAAAACTCTACTTCAACAACAAGGCATTGTCCTACAAATCTCCCCTATTCCCATCAACAACAGGGCATAGTTGAGTCCAGACACAAAACAATTGTGGATAAAGGGTTATCTCTTCTCTCATGCAAACTTACCTCTGGACTACTGGGAGCATGCTTTTCATATGCTGTTTTTCTCATAAACAGAACCCCTACAATGGTACTCTCTTACAAAACACCCTTTGAAAAACTCTAAAACCTTCTTGATCTGTATACTCTTAGGGTGTTTGGATGCCAATGTTGGGCTAATCTCAGACCCTACCAAAAACAAAAACTCAACTTCAGATCCACTCCCTGCATTCCTAGGGTATGCACCCAACTCTAAGGGCTACCTCTGTCTTGATCCTACCACTCAAAGAATTTACACCTCAAGGGATGTAAATTCACTGAAACTCACTTTCCTTTCATTACCCACTACCCCAACCAGTCCTTCACACTCTACACCTTACCATGTCTCCACCACACCCTACACAATACCTACTACTGTCACGGCCTCTCACCACTCCTCACCCGATCCAAACACTGCTTCTCTTATTCTATTGCCTTCCTCACCATCACCCTCTCCCTCCTCAGGGCACACAAATACACAGCACCTACCGGCACCTCAAGACTTATCATCTCCTACTTCACCTGAACCAGCTATCCCTCTCCCTCACCTCTCCTACCCTCCGCTACCTAACCCCCTTCCTCTCCACAGACCACAAATTTCATCCCTCTCCACATCAGTCTCTCCTCAGCCTGCTAGTGCCGCAATCTCCTCCACCAAATCCAACTCACCCATGACCACCAGAGCCAAAGCTAACATTAGAAAACTCCTTATAAGGACTGACGGCACTATTGACTGGCCTAATGCCCATGTCACAGAAACTATCCCAAAAGAACCCACCTTTAGCAGGCTCTTCAATTGCCCCATGGAGAGATGCCATGCTAAAGAGTTTCGAGCCTTCAAATAACCCACACCTGGACCCTAGTTCCCCTACCACCTAACACTAAGCCACTTGGAGTTAAGTGGATTCTCATAACAAAAGAAACATGATGGAACTATAGAGAGGAGAAAGGCAAGACTAGTTGCCCGAGGTTACACTCAAACAGAGGGGCTAGATTACACTGACACATTCAGTCCAGTAATAAAGCCTACTACTATCAGACTGGTGCTAGCTATTGCAGTCCACAAACAATGGCCAACACACTAAGTGGACATAGAAAACGCTTTTTTGCATGAAGACCTACAAGAAAAAATTTATATGCAGCAACCACCTGGATTTATACATCCCTACATGCCTAATCATGTCTGCCTCCTGCAGAAGTCCATCTATGGACTTAAACAGGCTCCTGGGGCCTGGTACTCCAAGTTCAGTGACTCTCTCACAACTATGGGCTTTCACACTTCTAAAGTAGACACATCTCTCTTTATTTATCACTACAGTGTAGACACTCTATTCATTCTCATATATGTGGATGACATTGTCATTACAAGATAATCTTCTGCCCTCATCAAACTTTTCATTCACGGACTAGCCTCTCAGATCCCAGTAAAAGATCTCGGCCCCCTACACTATTTCCTAGGAGTGGAAGTTCACGGAGATTCCACAGGCTTACACCTCAGTCAGAAAAACTATATTCAAAATCTCCTTCTCAAATCAAACATGTTCCACTCTCGCCCTGTTTCCACCCCTATGAGTACTACTCAAACTCCCCTTTCCCCACAGCCTACTCCCTTCGAAGATCCCACAAAATTCAGAAGCATCCTTGGTGCTCTTCATATCTCTCCCTCACCAGACCGGATCTCAGCTTCTATGTCAACAAACTCTACCAATACATGCACTCTCCCACCACTCAACATTGCCAGCAACTCAAACACATCCTACGATACCTAAAATCATCTCTCAATCTCACCTTTCATCTACCCACAAATTCACCCTTTCAGTTGCAGGTCTATTCGGACGCAGATTGGGCAAGTGACAATTTAGACAGAAAATCAACCTCCAGTTACTGTATTTTTTTGGCAAAACCCTAATATCGTGGCAATCAAAGAAACAAGCTACGGTTGCTAGATCAACTATTGAGGCAGAATAAAGCCATGGCACACGCAACAAGTGAACTAATCTGGCTACAAAACCTAATTGGTGAATTAGGGTTGTACTTACCTCAATCACCCATTCTCTGGTGCGATAACCTCGGCGCAACATACTTGCCGGCAAATCCTGTGTTCCATGCCAGAGCCAAACACATAAGGCTTGATTACCATTTCGTGTGGGAACGTGTTCAATCGAATTCTCTAAAAGTTGCCTTCATCCCAGGCGTCGAGCAGGTGGCGGACGCGTTGACTAAACCGCTCTTGACTCCCTGCTTCATTCAACTCTGCCCCAGACTGGGTTTACACCCACTTGGACCGTGGGGGTGTATTGAGGAAACAATCTAGAATAATAACAAGCCCAAGACCAAAATAGACAAAGCCCAAGACGAAAGTAAAGATAAGAAGCCAGACATTAGCAAATGACTAAAGAGACCAATTTTTACATTCATTCCTTCATTGTACATACTTACTCTAAATGCAATGTTCTGTGTACACTAGACATACTATATATATAATCATTCTAGGTCATGTACAGGGCGGATGTCTAATCATTGAATACAAAAGTTATTCCTCATTGAATTCATCGCCGCCACCTGCCCTATGTTTCCTATTAACCCAATAACATTTTTTGCTCATACCATTAATACCCTTGATAGTATTCTAAAATGTATCTCATATTAGTTGACCAAATATCATTTGGTACACTTCTTCTACTCAAGATGTCTCTGCACCTAAAATTAAAGAAATAATTTACTTTTGTCAAGGGCGTCTAGACCGGATGCTATTTGTTCTCTTATGTAATTTTGAAACAAACATTCTTGACTAGAAGCATATGTATCTATCTTGGCTACATTGAAAATTGTACAGTTTGTATAGTGTAAAAGTACAGGTTTTATAAGATTATTGTAAAGTTTAAGAAATTAGTATGTACATCTATTAGAATTTCTAAACTATCCCTAAGGTTTATTAACCTAATTAAAAGATAAATCATGGGATTAGAAAGGCTAATGAGCCTTAATGAATTTATGAACCATGAAAAATCCTAGCACACTTATATAAATAAATATACATAGTCCATGAAGGTTATTAAACCTTATGTAAACAAATGGACAATATAAAGGAGGAAATCAACTTACAAGTTGATTTATCATGTTATACATTATTACATGAACAAAGAACACAAACATCTAAGGTAAAATATACCTTAAGAAGTCTTAATGACTTGTAGGTGAAATAATCACTTGAAACATAAGTGCATTCACCTTACGAGAACTAAATACATGTGTTACACATATAACACATCAAACAAGTCCAAAATGTACAACATGTACAAAAAAGAAACGCCAATATCAAGAATGAATAAAATAATGTATTTTACTAGTCACAATAAATAGTAAAGTATACCAATCACTCACAAATATAAAGTAACACACTTTACGATAAATAAATCATGTTGGTAACAAACTAACACATGATATAAGTCCAAGTGTACAACATATAAGTCATAATGTTACAAAAGAGCAAAAAGACCATTTTGCCCCTTATATCAAAAGTTGGGCAGCAATCATAAAAAGGGTGGATCACACCTTGCAAAATTTGACAAAATATCTTCTTAAACTAGCCTAGTCATCCATCTACTAGTCATAACCCATGCTTTAGTCATTAAGACATTAGATGACAAAAATTGAAACTATCTCTCATTCCTCTCATTCCAGCTGAGTTTACTCCTCTGTCCACTCTCCATTTTCAGATTTTTTGTTCTTGAGCAAGGAACAACTCCAAGAACTCAAGGTAAACCCTTAACTTCTTCTACCTTGATTCTTCTTCCCATTTTCATTAGTTAAACAAAGAGCACAATACCAACTCTTTTCCATCTTTAACTCAGGCTGAAAACAAGCTGTTGGAGGGCAAGAAATTCGGCAAAATACAAGTATTGGAGCAACGGAAGACAAAGCTATTCTTAGAGGTAAAAATGTGCTCTAAGCTTCCATCCTTTCCTTGATTCCATTAATGGCCGAAAATCATGAGTTTTTCCACTCATTATTCTTCCCTTTCCATTCTAGAGCTTTATCTCTCTTAAATCATAAAGGTTAGCCGAAAACAAGAGGGAATCATCCCTTAAGGAAGACTTCAAGGGTAAGTCAATTTAGAGGTTTTGTGTACCTTAATCAATCCCTTATGTATGAATTTACATGAGAATTAACTCTCTTCATACTTCTCTAAAAAAAGGGCAAAAATAAGCTAGAGAAGCTCCTTGAAATTCAAAGGTAAAATCACATCTTAAATTTCATCTTTATGACTTATGATTCCTTCTTATGTTTAGTATATTCCTATACCTTAATCATACCTTATTCTCCATATTAAATCCATATCAAGAATCTGAGCAAAACTCCCCAAATAGCCGAGAGCAACAAGGTTGAAAAATTAAGTGTAAAAGTCATCTTTGAAGGGTAAGAACAAATCTAAACCCTAAACCTTGTTAATCACCACTTAAGCTTTATATTTGTGTAAAATCCGATCTAGAACCATATTGATGTGTAGAACCGAGAGTGGTGTGAAGGAAATCAAGTTTTAAGCTTCAAATTTCAAGGTAAACTCTTAAGACACATTTTTATGCTTTAAGGCTTTTTAACTTGTGTATTAAATTAAGGTCAAGAGATAGGTGAGAAAATGGTCAATTTTGACCTTAAAATGGATAGGAAATAATATGGTCATCTTTGAATAATCACTTAAGTGAATTAATGACTTAATTGTCAAGTTTAAAAGATTGTGGGGTGATTTGGTAAATAACATAAAGTTCTAGGTAAAACAGCAAAAATCCATGAGTGAGATGTTTTTTTATGACCATTTATGTGTAATTTTTAGTTATGTTGAGTTTTGTAATAAGGCCATGTGATATAGGCCAAGTTTTAAGTATTTAAGTACTTTTAATGCTTTATGATTTAAGTATTTGGTTAGTTTATGCTTTGGTGAGAAAACCTGCTGTTAAGAGGTTATTAAGAGTGTTAAAAACACCTAAGAAAGTTCGGATGAAAATACCTAAGAATGGGTAACATTAAGTGGTGTTAAGTGACAAAAATGACGTTAAAGTTGTTAAGCAACTTAAGGATTGTTCTAGTGAACAAATGAGTGCTATGTGAGTATGTGAGTTAAATAAACAATATTTAGGGTGTGAATTTATATAATAGCCGAAAGTTAGGCTTAAAAAGGACTTAGATGCAAGATATGAGTTTTAGTAAAGTTAAGGACTTAAATGAAAAGTCTTAGGAAAAATGTATCGTAAAACCGTAAATATGAGGAAATGCTGGTCAAAACAGATTGTGGTGGTCAAGGAATGATTGTTGACCAAGTTAGGTGAAGAAATAATCAAAATAGCAATTTTAATGAAGTTTTTGAAGTGAATTGTAAGTTTTGTAAACCTAGGGGGCTAAAGTGTATATAATTGAAAGTATTAGGGCAGAAATGTGATTTAGAACGGCTTAGGGGTCTGTTATGAGTTATTGGAAAAGATTAGGTTGATTTTGGAGTTAGATTAATAAGTATTGTATAACATAAAGTTTAATGATGAACTTGTAAGATTGTAATAACAAATATGGTCAATTTATAATTTCCAGAAGATTTGGGTGAGTGAAACAAATCTGGAACAAAGAGGGGACTGTTCAGAAATAAATTAATAATGGTGGAGACTTTGGTTTATAATTAATTAAGAGAGAAAATGTTATGATATATGGTGTATAATGTAAGGTTGTAATGTTATAAGCGATAATGGGGTGATAATGTAAATTAAGGAAAACATTTGGGGTGCTATGCGAGATTATACAGAACCTATAGATGAATTTATAATAAGTGTAGAATGTCATTATATGACTACAAAGAGTAAGTTAAATAATAGCTCATTAAATTAGTACAAAGTTTAAGGAACGTTAAAGTTCACCTTGGATTATGAGTGAATATATGGAGTGTTACAATTATATATTAAAGTTGTAATTGAATATATATTAAGAAAAGAACTTAATATATGAGAGCATCATATTATAAACATTAGACATGAAGGGTCTAAGTTAATATATGGAGAGTTAGTCCAACAAAAAAATTATATAATTCGAAGGAATTAAATTGTGAATTATATAGAAATATTGACTTAAATACCTTAGCCAAGTCAACTACATTGACTTAGTCAACTCCATTGACCAAGGATTGTCAAGCTTGACAAACTCATAAGTAGTCAAATGTACAAGTAACATATAATAACAAAACTATATGATATACATATATATATATACTTATATATACAATAACACCTATAATTAAATGAGATAAGTTATTAGGATTACATCCTAAGTTGTAAGAAATACAACAATGTCATTAACACATGAATTAAAGTACCATAACTAATCCCGAACACATTCGAAAACCCGGGTAATAATGATTAGTTAATCACGGGGTTAATTACCGTGGGGATTAGTGTTTATTCGGAAATACTAGATTAAATTACGATCATAGGATATTGATACAAATTGTTATGCGTATTCGGATCCTAGTGCGTATATTTCGTAGAGTGCGGACCCGGGACGGGACTTCTGCACATCCACCTTCGGTGAACGGTATGTTGTTATGTGATTTGATTATCTCTGAGAGCTTCCTCAGTTCGGATTTATGTGAAATCTGTGACAAGATTAATTGCTTGCTTGTGTAAATTAATATGCATGATTGTATATTTATTGTTGCCTGTCTTATTGTTATGTTATGCAATATTTTTGTATGTACTTGTAAACCAAACTAAGGCAAAGTAATGCTATCTTATATTAAGATAATAGACGTAGTAATAAAATGTCATAGCATAGGATAATAATGACTTATATTATCCGAGACTTCTAAGAACTTACTTAGATGAAGAGCAACAACTCGATAAAAGCCGCTCTTATTATATTCACATTCGAATGGTATAAATAGCCTAGGAATACTAGGTATAAGTCCTTGATGGAACACATTCAAAATGTTAGTCATTGAGCCCTAAGTTGATACTTAGGATTTTGATTAAGAGACCTTAATCATCAGTGACATGTATATGGAGGAAGAATATGGAGATATCCAAGGGGATGTGGCTCTTGGTTGCGTTGTGAAACTATTAAGAGGATGTCCGCGTACGGGTCCTACTCTTTCAATATAAATTCCAACTATCTCAGATGTTTCATTGGTCAGATACTCCACTGTTGGAGGTGGCTACTACGTTGGTGACCCGTCAAATATAGAGGTATGGTTTAGAGACACGTCGTTCTTAACGAGACGTTGTCATTAGACTTGAGACATTTCCCAGCTAAACAATAAAACAAACTGCTAGATAGCTCGTATAATTGGCGAACATTATTTAAGGCTTTAATGGCTAAGTAACAAGAATGAAATGAATATTTATAACTCTCGTGTTATTCGCCTTGTTGTTTAGTATGCCTAAACTATATTGCGATGTGCTATGAAAAGCATGAGTTATGTGTGTTATTATAAGGTTAGTTGTACTATGTTTTACTTTACAGTTTTAATTATTAAATGGTATTGCATGTGTAAAATGAACTGCATGCTCTCGACCAATTAACTGAGGGGTTTGAGGGGGCATGACGGTTAAATAGTAACATACTCAGCAGGGGCTGATTCCATACAATACAAAACAATCCTACAGGTTGTAGCTGATTACCGACGCAGAGGTGCGGATTTTTGATTAGCGGTATACTGTTTAGGAATTAGACATGCTTATGTTTTAGACTCGGCATCTGTTATACCGAGGATGTACTATATTATCTAGATTGCTCATGAGTAGTAGTATTATGGATTGTATTGGGATCAGTAAGCTATTATCTATCTCTTGTCATCATTGCAGTAATGTTTCGTATTTGTATTCAGTTTAAGTTGGAAGCTTTATCACTCGCATGGGCGAAGTGAAGGCAGAGGAAAGTTCGTAGAGTAAAGTGTAGTAAGTAAAAAGTAGTGTAAAGTAGTAGAACAACCATTAGTATGCGATAATCTTTATTTTATGCGATTGTTTTAAGTTAAGTAAGACGATTAGACGGATTTAAGAGACGTTTAGGTAGGGGGTGTTACAATTCACTAATACCAGAATTCAATGTATAACTTTACATATTATTTCATACATTTTTATTTACTACTGTACAACTTTTATAGAACAAAATGTACATGTATGTAACCACCTATAGCTACATTTGGATGTAGCCAAGAAATTCATTATTGGCTACAAGCATATGGCTATCTTTGGCTACATTTAAAATTGCGCAATTTGTATAGTATAAAAGTACATGTTTGGTAAGCTTATTATACAGTTTAAGAAGTTAGTATATACATCGAGTAGAATTTAAGTAATATCAGAATTCAATGTATAACTTACATATACATCCGTACAGTTTTTATTTACTAATTGTACATAGAACAAATGTACATGTATGCAGCCATCTATAACTACATTTGAATGTAGCCAAGAAATTACCTGTTAATCTATATATAAGTTTTTCTATACAAGACCCTCCATATATGAATATGTTTTGACTAAACATAATTTTTTAATATGATTTATGATAATACACTAAATAATAAAATGATTCATTAAGATTGGTATTATGATTCATTAATTTACAAGTGGTAAAGATATGTTTCCGACATATTTTGAAACTAGTGATGAATTTTTATTATTTTGTGATGTAATTTATTGTTGTGGTGAATTAAATATTTTTCTAACGTGTACATTTTGGGATTAATGATAAATTATTATTGTTGTGAGGTGTATTTTAAACCATATATGGTGAATCATAAGTCCTATTGATATGTATTGATATGTATAGATATGTATATGTAGCTAATATAAAAATTTCAGCTTGCCAAAACATATCTGTAACTAGTCTTGTTATAAAGAGATTGAATTTAAATTAACAATTAATGATGTAAAAATTTTACACTCTAGACATATTTTCATAATTATAATCATTTTAACAAAAAAAATATCAACTCGTATACCCAGTTACGTGCTATGTGGCCCCTAGAACTTAAAATGGCGGTGCGGTTCTATCTCCCAATCCCTTGTGAAAGGGCAAATACTATTGTACAACCGGTGATACGGTGAGCATCGTACCGTTCATTTGAGTTCAAAGACTATTCATGTTAGTATATTGATTGTTTAGATTGATGTAAAAGTTTATGTGTTAATATAAAGGTTATTCAAATTAGATGTGAAGATTGTTCAAGTATGTACCTTATTATTGTACGACAGATCGTACAATAGCCAGATTGAGAAAATGAAGAGGACTAATTTAATATAATTAATCATTTTATTTTTCCCAGTTTCAATTTATTAATTTGATTTGTAACACCCCAACTCATTCCAAATGTGGTCTCGCAACTTAACAGTATATATATAAACATGTCACAGCGGAATTCTTACAATCCAGGACCTTGCCACGGTCTGACTACAGAATATACCGAACATTAGTACAAAAATCTTAACCATATACATATCCTTCTTACAATCCCCTCACATAACATCCTACTAACTCAAATTGCCATACGAGTGTACATGCACAACTCGTAGGCCACACTAAACCCTTAACAGTATCCTCTTCTTACTCTCGCGTCGGCCGCTTCCTGATGTACCTGTAGTAAAAACAGCCCCCAAAGGGGGTCAGCACGAATGCTGGTATGATCCCCTCATGCCCCAAGCTAACGTGGCTACGAGACTAATTGTCGAGTAGCATGGAGGTTGATTATATGCACAACATAATGAATGCTGTAAACAACTATCCAAATATGAACAATCAAAGTTCACACCAATGAACGATTAAATGCGTTCCCTTAATCAGAGAGTTAGTCATTTAATCCTTAAGTAATGTTCCCTCTTAATCTTAGTCCATCCTTATCTCACCTCAATCTTAGTCTTATCTTAATCTTAGAAACAACCATCCTTTAATAAGGAGTGGATGTAACCTACCTTAATCTGAATAATACAAACCATCCTTTTTAAAAGAATGGTTGCAACTTATCTTAACCTCACCTTAATCTTAATCTTATCTTAATCTTAATCTTAACGATACAAATCATCCTTTAGAAAGGAATGATTGTAACTTAACTTAATACTTAACATATTAATCTTAACAATACAAATCATCCTTTAGAAAGGAATGATTGTAACTTAACTTAATCTTAACTTAATCTTAATCTTAACAATAAAATCATCCTTTAGAAAGGAATGATTGTAACTTAGCTTAATCTAACTTAATCTTAATCTTAACAATACAAATCATCCTTTAGAAAGGAATGATTGTAACTTAGCTTAATCTTAACTTATTCTCAGAATACAAACCGTTCCTGGGGGGAAGGTGGTTGTAGCCTAAGTCCAAACCTGGGATTTAGGTGATCCCAGCGCACCATCTTAATGCCACCTACCCTGGACGGGAATCCAGCGTAGCTGAGCCGGCAACCGGCCCTAGGCCACAAGTCCGAAGACAAGTCCTTAAGCGGAGGGCGGATCTGATTCAGATACCGTCCCCCTTTTTTAGCATGCATGACCGGAGATCGGTCCCGGGTTTCCTCACTCAAGTTCCAGTTAGCAATAGTCTCAAGACCATGTTTGTTGGTTAACCTCTTTCGGTTCATATCGTCCCTCATTAAGGGCGTTCCTTAATCTCACTCAATTCCTTACTAAACATTGGTTAGTAGTTCTCACGGTATGTTGTGTTAGTTTTCAAACATCACACAACAATACAATATATAATATAGTTCCGGTTGCATGCTTTATCTTGTTAGTGAGCACACAAAACAAATAGCACACAAGCCGAGGGACACCTCGTTAGCAAGCAGGTCACAAGAGAACTGTACCGTTCACCGTTGGTCGTTCGGCGGCTTACTCTCTTCCGGAGTCCCAACTCCCAAGTCCTAAAACATTCATTCAGTTTTAGGTTGTTAATCACTTAATTAATATGACTTACTTAACTTGTTTAACTTACTTAATTCCTTAATGATCCCCACCTAACATCTCTTAAGTCTTACAACTTAATCTTACAAACTTAATCTTAAACTTTCAAGTTTATACTTAACTTATCTTAATTCCTTAAGTTCTTAGGGTCCCAATCATTACTACCCTACCAAAGGCATACCTTATTACCCATTGCCATTTTTAGAATTCAAAATTTCTTTTTTTTTTGTTTTTAGGCTCGACCGGACTTGCCGACCGGACTTGCCAAGTCCGGTCCGTTCCAGTACCCTTTACCGTTTGAAAATTCACTCCGACCGGACTTACAAGTCCGGTCCTATGTCCGGTCGATTCCAGAGACTTATTACCGTACAAAATTTAAGCCCGACCGGACTTGACAAGTCCGGTCCCATGTCCGGTCCATTCCAGAAACATTTTCCGGTATTGTAACAGAGCCCGACCGACCTTGCAAGTCCGGTCCTAAGGTCGGTCGGCTCTAGAAACTTGTTTCTAAATTCTCTTTCAACTCCAAACTTTCCTCATATATTCTAATATGTTATAACCTCATTTGGGCACCTCAAATACACCTTAAGCCCTCCTTTAAATACCTTAAATCATCCACCAAGATCCACCTTAGTCATTATGCATTTTCCTTGTAATAATGCTAACACTTGTAATTTTCCTCTAGGTTCTAGGTGGTGGTTCATACTTAATGTAACCACTATGCCAAATGTTTTCCTCACCACTAAAATCATCTCCCAAGCATTTCACCATCGAAAATCCTTTTATGCATTTACTTAAGGTTCCTTCCTAAGCTTAAGCTTCCATCCACTAACACCTTATTTCCTTCCTAGTTGTTTACCAACATTTGCCTAAGTCCTGCATGCTCAATTGCATCCTCTTGATTCTTAAATCCTCCAAGGTAATGCCTAAGTCATTATAACTCATTACCACACTTTATATCACCCCTTTTCATCAAGACAACCTCTAAAACTTCCTAGTACTTCCTAGTAGTAATTCCCCTTAGAACATATTCAAATCACCTTAATCATTACACCTTCTCCTTAAACTTATGTTCAAATCTTATATTCCTCATCTCATGATTTTGGTGTGCTCAAAACACTCACCATTCCTCTAACTCCTCCTAGACATCACTAAGTCATCCTAAACCTCAAGGACTCCTTAATTAACTAATCTCCACTCAAATACCTCGTAATGATTCCTAGTAAATCCTAGGTCATATTAATTCACACCATCGCCTAAACACTTTTTCTACTCAAATTTTGCCATAGCACCTCTAGCATCATAGCATGCCCAAACACATTATTTTCCTCATTTAACCATTTCACACACCTCAAGTTCTTTCTCATCATATCTCATCACCCAAACCAACTCATTCACAACAAACTCATATATTGCAATAATCTTAAATTGCATAGCACTAAGGCTCTTAATGACATGGCTCTTAGGCCCTTAAATGACTTAAACTTAAACACTGAATTTCCCACATATATAAGCTTTCAACCTGCAAATACACTCATCAATCTCATAGTAGTTATAATGCTCTTAAAATCCACCTTAAACTTATATTCTAAACTCATTCTCATTAGCTCCTTAATCACAAGTTCATAAGCTTGTTTAAGTTCTTTTTCCTTAGGTTATATATCCCAATACACAATGTAAGCTCTAAGCCACATTGGTATTTATCTAAAACTCATTCCTTAATCTTAAACCACCATTAGGTAAGCATTTTACCTTGTTTTCTCAAGCTTATCTTAATCTCCTCCTTAGGCCTTCTCCTTGCATAGATCTCGGCCACCACTTAAATTCCTTTTGCCAATGTTCTAATCAATATTTAAGGACTCATATGAGTACTAAACAATGCACTAACCTCAAGGAATAAAAACCTAGGTTAGAAATGTGTTCTAAGGCAAAAAGTGGATGATTACCTTTGAAGTCTCAAGGTAGACTTTGGCATTGAATGAAATAGGACCTCCACTAGTCCTTGGTGAATAAATCAAGCTAGAACAAGGCATAAAAACATAGCCCCATGAGAAGGAATTTTCGGCCATGTACAAGAAATGATGAAAACATGGTTTTTCTTACATTTTCTTTACCTTAAGAGAATGGAGAAGCTAATGAGCTCTTCAACTTGATTTTCCCCCATCAATGGAGTTTTCTCATGGCACCAAAATGGAGCTTTGAAAGATTTGAAAAGGTAGAAAGATAGGTCTTGTCCTAACTAAGACAAATATGCAATTTGTTTGGATTTGGAGCTTGGAGTTGTATTTGGCAAGTGATTGAAGATGGAGAACCATGGGGAAGCAACACTCTCGGTTTTGGAACAGAGAGAAGAAGAAGAAACCGTGGGTGAAGGAGAGAAATGGAGAATAAGGAGAGAAGTGAGCTAATATAAGATATTTGCTTTAATAAAGCAAATAGTAACTTCTTTACTTATCTTTCTTTCCTTCATTTGATGACTCATGTGGTGACTCCCCACATAAAAACCGGCACCCTCTAAGTATTTAACATACATAAGGCCTTGTTTGGCCATTTAGCTAATTAAGGTTGACTTAAGTCAAAACTAGCACTAAATAGTTACTATTCACTAAACAAGGCACATAATCGGGAAATTTTTGATTTCCCATTGATTTAGACCTCCTAATTTGATACTAATTAGTACACATGTTGATTAAAGAGTAATGATGGACATTTAGCCACTCAAAACTCAATTCTAAGACAATTTCTCAAAAATGTGCTTTAAGACTTCTTAAAGCACATTTTGTGTTTTAACTTGTTTTCAAGCTTGGTTTCCTTTGCTAATTGATTTAAAATGACCATTAGGATATTACTAAGGTCTTTCATGATATTTGGGTACTCCCAAGTCTCTCCAAGCTTAGAGCACGTTTTGCCCTGATTGCCTTTAAGGCACTTTCTTGTGTTTTCCTTGGTTAAAGTTGTCTACCAATCCTTCTAAGGCATATTCTAGCCTTACTACATCATATTTTGATGTTTACTTAGCATACTTAGGTTTGGGGTATTTCAATCTGCCCCCCTTAAAAGAACTTTGTCCCCAAAGTTCCCATGCATTATCTTATTAGAATACATGTCTTACCTCATTCCTTAGATCATATAGATCATACTTATGTATACTTAGTCTCATTGGATCATTGGATCCGCCATATTCTCATACTTAAATATCACACAACATGCTTAAGCATGTGTAGCACTCAAAATCCTTTTTGTTCCTTTTGATGATTAAAACATTCACATAACTTCCAACGTATTCTCCATGTCACCGGTCCGTAGACAATGGCTCATTCGTCCTCGTCACCATGGGCCAGAATACAAAACACGCTGCTCTCCCCATGTCACCGGTCCGAAGACAAGGCGTGCGTCCTCGACTTCATGGGCGAGACTCAGTAAAAAGGTAATCCTTTTTACGAGGTCATGTGAGGAATTCCTCTAATTAAAAATACAAGCAACTCCAATTTCATTTTTATCCCAAGGTCTCTATCCTTAGTGTGATTTAATTGTGACCACTGGTAGGGAGTTTCAGGAATCATCCAACCCTGATGTGATCAGCATCAGTGTAGAACTATCCTTCCACCCAATTTGTGTTCGGTTTCCCTTGATCCCTAGAAAATCAAGTTCCACCTCCCACGTCATTTTCAAACATCCAAATAATTCACTCATGTCCAATTTCTATCTTTTTTAGTTCTTCTAATCATAATCAATACATCTCCAAAGTGTGAACTCATTCCATCAAGCATTCCCAATTCATCTCTTAGTAATTACTCAAGACTTAAATTCTACTAAATTCTATATCAGTCTCATACCAACTTCCACTGTCTCATACCACATAGCATTACTATATCCTAACTCATGCTCATATCAAATAGTATCTCATAGTGTTATCTTATTCTTATCTCACACATAGTCTATATCGACTCATACCTCATATATTCTTATTTCTTAAGTTTCTTGATCCTCTTCCTTAATTCTCTTAACTTGTACTCACACCGGAGTTAACAAGATAGGTACTTAATATGTATGGTATTCACATCTTCTGTGTGCAATAACCATGATTTATCTCAGAATGTTTATGTAAAACATATTCTCAAATTATTTTGTGCTATGCACACCGTAGTTTATGTACTCAGTACAAAACATACGCTAAGCGGTTTTCGCTCTACCCCCTTAAAATGGATTACGCCCATGTAATCAGCGTTACATCATCTTTGAACATAAGTTCAAGATGTCTAATTCTCACCAAGCATTCTAGCTTCCAGTCATCTATCTTATTTATAATTCGATCAGAAATGACTTAGTCTCTGTATCGAGGATTCTTAACGGTACTTATACCGTTTCCTTAACTTAGTTTGGTCTAATCTCAAGGGTAGTGATCTGCTAGCTTCCGCTGCACCACTCTGATAATCTTAGGCCTAATTGTCTCAATGGACACGTGTTATCTTTATATATACACGGCCTTAATGAGTTGTAACTCGTTATCCATTCTCCTTGAAGATCTTACGCTCATACTCTTAGTATTTCCTGAATGTCTAAATTGTTCTCCCCAACTGACCTTGGTCTGAGGATGACTCTTAGTCTGAAATTACTGTTTAGTGCATAATGCGCTTTACAGTCTTAATGTCTTACATCTTAGGCATGTTCAATGTTTGTACTTAACAATCCGTGCTCTTCGCACTTCATAGTCCTTAATTTTTGTTCTCTGGTTCCTCTGCGTTGCTGGTTGACTGAATTCTTCTCTTCGACTGTTGGTGGTAGTAGCTGCTCTTGTCTGATCTTGCGTCGTTGTCGGTGGTACGGAGTCGACTACTTCCCGTGTTTACACCACTCGTTCACATGCATGGGGTACCTTACTGGTACACTACTTACCCAACTAAACTCATAAATGAGTGTGTTAGGCCTGCAAGCCCCTGTGGGGGGCAGTCGTCCACGTCTCATTTTAGTAAACTCATAGTGTCCGTCACACGTTTAGCTATTGCTAATTATGAAGTATTCTGTTGTCGATATCCTCTTTATCGTTCCAAAATAACACTTATTGTTCTTCTTGAAGTCAATCAAGGGAAGTCCATTTACTGTGTTTTGGGTATGGTATGCTCTAGCTCCTTCCTGTATTCCGTATTGATTCGGTCACTTAATATCTGAGGTCTCTTTCCGTAGAGCCTCTTATCTTGTTTCTCATATTCATTCTACTAGGAAAGCACTTCCAGTGTAATCTTACCAAACCATGTCCAGACTACTGGCATCAATGCAAGTTCGTCTTCCATCTTATTTCTTACTTATGCTGGTCTTAACTCATACATTAATGCCTCAGTGTCAATATTTGACGGCTCATTCACGATGGTCGCCTTCCGGCACCATGACTTAATCCACTTATAACTATTATACTGACGACCCCTACTACCATGGTAGGGCCCGTACCATGTTGCCCATCAATGGTGCAACCTCTTATTTATTCTAATGTCTACCTTATACTCAATCCCTTTTGGTGTAAACACACTGGGAGTTCTCCATCCGGCATAGGCGGTTGGCGTACCGTGTTGTACAATAGTTGACTCTAGATTGAAGATGTTATGCTCCAATCTCAGATTCGTAAGTAAGCTAATTTCTTTCACTTTCTCTCATCCTTAGTGATGTTATCTACCATGTGATTTAATTGGTTACTGAAGAAATTATCCACTGAATCACAGGCTCTTCTGAGCATCGATCAATTATCGTGCCACAATGTGCAGTCACAATGTTTATCTCTGACCATTACTAATTCTTACATCCTGGGTGTTGGATAAGGGGCCTATCTGTGCGACCTCCCTTATTACTCAAGTGTATCTGGTACGTTCTAAAGTAATCTCAAGGTTCATAGTTTCCATTTTCTAAATAAAGTGTATTTTATCTCTAATAGGTGAAAGCCCTTTTTAGGGGTTCATTCCCTCTCGTGGCCTTACAACAAGGAGTGGTATCCCCACCCTAAAAGGCATGGTTCGTTCTCCGCTCCTATCCTTAGCATTATCTCAATATTCTCATTGGTAATGTTCTTCCCAATCTAAGTTATAGGTTTGGTAACCGTTCATATCTACAAGTTGTAGTCCCTTGGTGGCTTAAACAAGCTCTCTTATAACTTACTGCGCCTCGGGCTCTGATGTGATTAACATCCTTGGCTCGTAGGCTCTTAATGCTTAATATCTCAGTTCATCATTTGTACTCTTACTCATCTGCAGGTCATCCCTACAAGATTCTGGTTCTTTGAGCACTATCCACCGTTAATTTACATACTAAATGTAGTATCGGGTTACATGATAAGTTGCTGCATCCTGCCTGCTTCCTGCTAGGGAAGTTGTTCAGGTGATCTGAGGTTACTTAATGTCTTTGACAATGCTGTCATTCTACTAGACTTCTGTCTTTTAATAGTCAAGGTTAGGCCCGTATTAGGCGTTTGTCTTACGTGTCCAAGTTGGATATCATCCTGTCGTCTTATACTTCCATCTCAACGCTTCGTTCAACCTCTGTTGATTACGCCACCCTTTGATGATCAATCATACTTGGGTGTTAATGAGTTAGACGAACAGTACTAGCTGTCATTCATCAGTTTGTTCGGCTCGACTATGCCCACTCTGTGGGGGTAGTCCTCTGAGCTTTCCTTTTCCAGGGTTGTACGACTTTAATTCTTAGTAGGTTATAGCTTATGTTTATTTCTTTTACCCTTGATTTCCGGGTTTTCCAACATCTTCATTGAAGAATGTTGTTATCTGCAAGTTTTAACGGTCTCAATGGCATCTTACAACACATCCCTTGTATATCATTGCTTATATAGTGTTTTTGCTCGCATTTCCGAGTGATCTCTTAGGTTTTCCTCGTGGAGTTTGAGGTTGGTGTTCTTACCGTACTGTCGGTTGTTGTTGTAGTGGGTTATACCGTTGCTAGTATTTATATGGTTTAGTATTTCGTCTAAGCTCAGCTCCCTGCTGGCTGATGTGTCGGTTCATCTCATCATGGTTAGGCCGTCAGGCCTTTCCAAGGTCCCTTTTTTTTTCCTGTTCTTATGGATTTGCATTCCGATGTTAACGCGTACTACGACTGTAGCGTTCGGTTACCTCGCCATGATGGCTTTCCGTGTAGCTTAACCGTGGTAGCACTTGCTATGGCAAGTGCGCCATGCAGGATGGGTTACTGGTACAAGGCACATTGGAAGTGAAACTTCCTTCTAATTTCCATGTACTTGGTAGTCCTCGGGACTCCTCCGATAATCTCTTATTTTGGATAACCGACCATCGGGCGGTTTCCTTGTTGTTTGACAGTACTGTCATCTAATAGGGCGTTCCTCTTTCTGAGGGAACCCCTTAATATTTTCTTATGTCTTAATCCTCATGCTTTGTATTATCCCACTGTTATGCTCACTCGGACCGCTGTCCGGTACTCATGTCTCTTATAATTTCCTTATCTATTGCACCTGTAGTGCTTTCCTTATCAGTGGTATTGTGGGTTACTTCGACTGCGTAGCATGTCGACCCATGTTGCCGGTAATTACCGTTCCTTTATTGATAGTATTCCATAGGTAGCGCCTGTTTCTCTGTTGATGCGCTCCATTTAAAATCTCCCAGTTCTCCTTAACTGTTGTACAATAAATTGTTTCTCGTATTGCTGACTGTTAGCTAACTGCCAGATCGGGTTTCCCCGAGTAAGAGAAGGCTTTCTTCTCTCTGGCGTTTGTTCCACACATTCAGGGTTAGGGATGTGGAGGGCGGGCCTAGGTACTATGGATATCCGATAAACACCGGGAAGTCCTGGCTGACGCACCTCACACTCTATCTCTTAACCCTTAACCCGTAACTCAATCTCAGCCTCAATATCCTCCTAAGTTCGGTATTTCTTGTCTTCAGAGCGTAACTACGCTCTGATACCACTTTTTGTAACACCCCAACTCATTCCAAATGTGGTCTCGCAACTTAACAGTATATATAAACATGTCACAGCGGAATTCTTTACAATCCAGGACCTTGCCACGGTCTGACTACAGAATATACCGAACATTAGTACAAAAATCTTAACCATATACATATCCTTCTTACAATCCCCTCACATCCTATACATCTTACTAACTCAAATTGCCATACGAGTGTACATGCACAACTCGTAGGCCACACTAAACCCTTAACAGCTGTATCCTCTTCTTACTCTCGCTCGCGGGCCGCTTCCTGATGTACCTGTGTAGTAAAAACCCCCAAAGGGGGTCAGCACGAATGCTGGTACGATCCCCTCATGGCCCCCAAGCTAACGTGGCTACGACGACTAATTGTCGATAGCATGGAGGTTGATTATATGCACAACATAATAATGAATGCTGTAAACAACTATCCAAATATGAACAATCAAAGTTCACACCCAATGAACGACTTAAATGCGTTCCCTTAATCAGAGAGTTAGTCATTTAACTCCTTAAGTAATGTTCCCTCTTAATCTTAGTCCATCCTTATCTCACCTCAATCTTAGTCTTATCTTAATCTTAGAAACAACCATCCTTTAATAAGGAGTGGATGTAACCTACCTTAATCTGAATAATACAAACCATCCTTTTAAAAGGAATGGTTGCAACTTATCTTAACCTCACCTTAATCTTAATCTTATCTTAATCTTAATCTTAACGATACAAATCATCCTTTAGAAAGGAATGATTGTAACTTAACTTAATCTTAACTTAATCTTAATCTTAACAATACAAATCATCCTTTAGAAAGGAATGATTGTAACTTAACTTAATCTTAATCTTAACAATACAAATCATCCTTTAGAAAGGAATGATTGTAACTTAGCTTAATCTTAACTTAATCTTAATCTTAACAATACAAATCATCCTTTAGAAAGGAATGATTGTAACTTAGCTTAATCTTAACTTATTCTCAGAATACAAACCGTTCCTGGAGGGGAATGGTTGTAGCCTAAGTCCAAACCTGGGATTTAGGTGATCCCACCGCACCATCTTAATGCCACCTACCCTGGACGGGAATCCAGCGTAGCTGAGCCGGCAACCGGCCCTAGGCTACAAGTCCGAAGACAAGTCCTTAAGCGGAGGGCGGATCTGATTCAGATACCGTCCCCCTTTTTCCTTAGCATGCATGACCGGAGATCGGTCCCGGGTTTCCTCACTCAAGTTCCAGTTAGCAATAGTCTCAAGACCATGTTTGTTGGTTAACCTCTTTCGGTTCATATCGTCCCTCATTAGGGGCGTTCCTTAATCTCACTCAATTCCTTACTAAACATTGGTTAGTAAGTTCTCACGGTATGTTGTGTTAGTTTTCAAACATCACACAACAATACAATATATATATAATATGTTCCGGTTGCATGCTTTATCTTGTTTAGTGAGCACACAAAACAAATAGCACACAAGCCGAGGGACACCTCGTTAGCAAGCAGGTCACAAGAGAACTGTACCGTTCACCGTTGGTCGTTCGGCGGCTTACTCTCTTCCGGAGTCCCAACTCCCAAGTCCTAAAACATTCATTCAGTTTTAGGTTGTTAATCACTTAACTTAATATGACTTACTTAACTTGTTTAACTTACTTAATTCCTTAATGATCCCCACCTAACATCTCTTAAGTCTTACAACTTAATCTTACAAACTTAATCTTAAACTTTCAAGTTTATACTTAACTTATCTTAATTCCTTAAGTTCTTAGGGTCCCAATCATTACTACCCTACCAAAGGCATACCTTATTACCCATTGCCATTTTTAGAATTCAAAATTTCTTTTTTTTTTGTTTTTAGGCTCGACCGGACTTACCGACCGGACTTGCCAAGTCCGGTCCGTTCCAGTACCCTTTACCGTTTGAAAATTCACTCCGACCGGACTTACAAGTCCGGTCCTATGTCCGGTCGATTCCAGAGACTTATTACCGTACAAAATTTAAGCCCGACCGGACTTGACAAGTCCGGTCCCATGTCCGGTCCATTCCAGAAACATTTTCCGGTATTGTAACAGAGCCCGACCGACCTTGCAAGTCCGGTCCTAAGGTCGGTCGGCTCTAGAAACTTGTTTCTAAATTCTCTTTCAACTCCAAACTTCTCCTCATATATTCTAATATGTTATAACCTCATTTGGGCACCTCAAATACACCTTAAGCCCTCCTTTAAATACCTTAAATCATCCACCAAGATCCACCTTAGTCATTATGCATTTTCCTTGTAATAATGCTAACACTTGTAACGTTTTCCTCTAGGTTCTAGGTGGTGGTTCATACTTAATGTAACCACTATGCCAAATGTTTTCCTCACCACTATAACATCATCTCCCAAGCATCTTTCACCATCGAAAATCCTTTTATGCATTTACTTAAGGTTCCTTCCTAAGCTTAAGCTTCCATCCACCAACACCTTATTTCCTTCCTAGTTGTTTACCAACATTTGCCTAAGTCCTGCATGCTCAATTACATTCTCTTGATTCTTAAATCCTCCAAGGTAATGCCTAAGTCATTATAACTCATTACCACACTTTATATCACCCCTTTTTCATCAAGACAACCTCTAAAACTTCCTAGTACTTCCTTAGTCATTAATTCCCCTTAGAACATATTCAAATCACCTTAATCATTACACCTTCTCCTTAAACTTATGTTCAAATCTTATATTCCTCATCTCATGATTTTGGTGTGCTCAAAACACTCACCATTCCTCTAACTCCTCCTAGACATCACTAAGTCATCCTAAACCTCAAGGACTCCTTAATTAACTAATCTCCACTCAAATACCTCGTAATGATTCCTAGTAAATCCTAGGTCATATTAATTCACCACCATCGCCTAAACACTTATTTTCTACTCAAATTTTGCCATAGCACCTCTAGCATCATAGCATGCCCAAACACATTATTTTCCTCATTTAACCATTTCACACACCTCAAGTTCTTTCTCATCATATCTCATCACCCAAACCAACTCATTCACAACAAACTCAATATATTGCAATAATCTTAAATTGCATAGCACTAAGGCTCTTAAATGACATGGCTCTTAGGCCCTTAAATGACTTAAACTTAAACACTGAATTTCCCACATATATAAGCTTTCAACCTGCAAATACACTCATCAATCTCATAGTAGTTATAATGCTCTTAAAATCCACCTTAAACTTATATTACTAACTCATTCTCATTAGCTCCTTAATCACAAGTTCATAAGCTTGTTTAAGTTCTTTTTCCTTAGGTTATATATCCCAATACACAATGTAAGCTCTAAGCCACATTGGTATTTATCTAAAACTCATTCCTTAATCTTAAACCACCATTAGGTAAGCATTTTACCTTGTTTTCTCAAGCTTATCTTAATCTCCTCCTTAGGCCTTCTCCTTGCATAGATCTCGGCCACCACTTAAATTCCTTTTGCCAATGTTCTAATCAATATTTAAGGACTCATATGAGTACTAAACAATGCACTAACCTCAAGGAATAAAAACCTAGGTTAGAAATGTGTTCTAAGGCATAAAAGTGGATGATTACCTTTGAAGTCTCAAGGTAGACTTTGGCATTGAATGAAATAGGACCTCCACTAGTCCTTGGTGAATAAATCAAGCTAGAACAAGGCATAAAAACATAGCCCCATGAGAAGGAATTTTCGGCCATGTACAAGAAATGATGGAAACATGGTTTTTCTTACATTTTCTTTACCTTAAGAGAATGGAGAAGCTAATGAGCTCTTCAAACTTGATTTTCCCCCATCAATGGAGTTTTCTCATGGCACCAAAATGGAGCTTTGAAAGATTTGAAAAGATAGAAAGATAGGTCTTGACCTAACTAAGACAAATATGCAATTTGTTTTGGATTTGGAGCTTGGAGTTGTATTTGGCAAGTGATTGAAGATGGAGAACCATGGGGAAGCAACACTCTCGGTTTTGGAACAGAGAGAAGAAGAAGAAACCGTGGGTGAAGGAGAGAAATGGAGAATAAAGGAGAGAAGTGAGCTAATATAAGATATTTGCTTTAATAAAGCAAATAGTAACTTCTTTACTTATCTCTTCTTTTCCTTTCTCATTTGATGACTCATGTGGTGACTCCCCACATAAAAACCGGCCCCCTCTAAGTATTTAACATACATAAGGCCTTGTTTGGCCATTTAGCTAATTAAGGTTGACTTAAGTCAAAACTAGCACTAAATAGTTACTATTCACTAAACAAGGCACATAATCGGGAAATTTTTGATTTCCCATTGATTTAGACCTCCTAATGTGATACTAATTAGTACACATGTTGATTAAAGAGTAATGATGGACATTTAGCCACTCAAAACTCAATTCTAAGACAATTTCTCAAAAATGTGCTTTAAGACTTCTTAAAGCACATTTTGTGTTTTAACTTGTTTTCAAGCTTGGTTTCCTTTGCTAATTGATTTAAAATGACCATTAGGATATTACTAAGGTCTTTTCATGATATTTGGGTACTCACCCAAGTCTCTCCAAGCTTAGAGCACGTTTTTGCCCTGATTGCCTTTAAGGCACTTTCTTGTGTTTTCCTTGGTTAAAGTTGTCTACCAATCCTTCTAAGGCATATTCTAGCCTTACTACATCATATTTTGATGTTTACTTAGCATACTTAGGTTTGGGGTATTTCATGATTATAGGTTTTTTTATGTTTTCTATAATACAAATTTTCTTTCATAATGTGATATTATGTTTAAATATTTATTTAGGGAAAGGAAGATTTTAAGGTTGACAAGTAAAAATTCTTTCAAATATAGTATTTGGTGTGTGTGTATATATATATATATATATGCATTGCTAATTATATAAAGCCTTTCACTTTAAGCCCCTGATCAACAACATTAATAAGACTATCTTTTTCTTGGCATGGTAAATCTCTTTCGTTCGCAGGGAAGCTGTTATAACCCATAGTTCAAACCTTATATTATGTCCGGTTTATAATTGTTGTATCTAAGTTGGATTACGTTACTTATGTCAGTGGGACATGGTCGGCGTTCTTTCAAATGTCAAGGGCAAGGAAGTCTTTGCTTAAAACAATTAAGGTAATTGTTTTAATTAGGCTATTATGGAGAGGAACCTTAATTAAATTATTTCTATTCTGATTGTTTCTCATCACGTCAGTTCCATCGCGAGAGAGTTCTCCATCGTAGTGCTGAGCGGCAGTTTTCTCTCTTCCCTTCTCTCTCTAATTCTTCCTCTGCTGGAACGGTGAATGTTCCGCTGCAGTCAGATTGGAGGTCTCCGCTGCTGTGTGTTCCTCATTCGTTACTCAGGTTTGGATTCTCTGATTGTGTAGGTCGGTATTGCGTTCTCCCCTTTTCTGTTTTCTGATTTTTGGAACCTCGGATTGCTGAATTCAGAGACAACGGAGTTGCTGTCGATATGTGGTCTGCACGGGCTGTGAGCTGTTGCGAATTGTCGGATCCTCTGCGCGTTTGGTTCAGGTTTGTGTTGCAGATTGTGGGATTTTCCGGTTCTAGGTTCCTTCTCTTTGTTTCTGATTTTGGGATTATCGTTTATGGGAATTCAGTGGCTGTTCGGTCCTGTCTGGTTGGGCATTGTTCGGTGTGGTTGCTGCTGCGTTCTGTGGATTTCTGCACTCCGAATTGAGGTAGGTGGTTACTCGATTCGGTTTGGAAGTTCAGCCATGGGGTTTGCAAGGTTTTGTCGTCTGATTTGTGTGCGGATTGCGATTGTCGTTGACTGTTTAAATTGCGTTTCTGAATGGCTAAACCCCCATGGTCTCCTGTATTTATGACTGTTTTGGTGTGTGTTCTGAATTGGCGATTCGTGTTGTCGAATCGCGTTGTTTTTCTGCTCTGTTCGTCTTCTGAAATCTGCAGTTTTCGCACTGTCTGAACTTCCGTCCGAGCTTTGAAGTTCGGACAGTGGTTTTTGCCTTTCTGATTTTCAAAGTTTGGGGTATGTCCGAACATCTGTCCGAACTTAGATGTTCGGACACACCTTTAGATTCTCCTCTGATTTTAGTTCGACCTGTGTCCGAACTTTGACGTCCGACACAAGGTCGGACCTTCCGCATAAGTTTTTTCCGTAAACTCGTTCGAACATCAGTCCGGACATTGATGTTCGGACATTCTGAAATGTTCTGTCTGATTTCAAATCGACTTGTGTCCGAACATTGATGTCCGGACACAAGTTCGGACATTTGACTGTTCTGGTTTCTGAGTCTCGACTTGCGTCCGAACTTCGACGTCCGGACACAAGTTCAGACACTGCTCTGTTTTCTGCATAACTTCTCCGTCTGAACTCCGATTTGAGTGCCGTTTGTGGCGTTGGACTCCTCTAAGTTCCTACAACTGATTATAAGTGTTTTGGCATGGTTTCATGCAAGGTTGCTTCTGTTTTGCAACCTTCTGTTTTGGGGCACTTTACTCTGTTTCTGAGCCGTGAATGGCTGGGTCGAGCTATTCCGTGGTATACCATGTAGATGTCGTTCTGAGTGTGGGTCATTCCCTTTCTGTTCTGTGGGGTTGACGAACCCTTTGGCTCTTTCGAGTCATTTCTGCGTTGCCGAGAGACCTGTTATGGTCTATGGGTCTTCGACCCTTCTGAGTGTGTGCATTGTACTGTGTCCCCCATCTGTTTGTGAACTTTGGTTATTTCTGAATTGGGAACTCTGGTGTTCCATTCTGTATTTGTTTCAGCAGTGCTCTGACTATTTATGAGAATTATGGTTTTGTGTTAACCTCTGCTTCTCCTCTATTTTCAATTGTTTTGAGCAACCTTACTGATGACGGTTGCTGCTTACTGGGCATAGTTGTGTGCTCACTCCCCTACTTTTAACATTTTTACAGATTGATCAGCAAGGATCACTTATTCAGTTTCTGGAGCTTGGTTTATGTCTTAGCTCATTTGTTATTTGATATACTTACCCAGACTTGTAGCCTCCGGGCCTTACTCTGTTTAGACCACTGTTTCTGTTTGGATCATGTGTTCGGGATTTTGTATTACTTCCGCTGTATTTGAGTACTCTGGTTTACAATGTTTATGGAAACTCTGTTTTGGGTCTTTATTGCATATGAGTGTTTTAGAGCCTTGCGTTGTTAGGTAGTAATACGCGGCGTGTAATACCCTTAACTCTTAGGCCGGTTTTAGGGGTGTTACATTTAGTGGTATCAGTGCCAGGTTTGGCTTTCTTTAGGGTCTGTGGTTGAGTTTGCTTGTGTGAGGTTCAGTTGTGACAGTTGTTTGAAGTCTGAGTCAGTTCTGACAAGTTTTGGATTTGTGAATCTCAGAATGCCTCCTCGTAGAACACCAGTGACCCCTCAGGGAGATGCTGCGGATGCAGTGCAGCAGCTTGTGGCGCAGTTGATGCAGACGATGGCTGCAGTTGCTGGGGGAGCTGGTGGAGGAGCTGGTGGCGCAGGCCCAGCAGGGGCGAATGCTGTGGGAGGCCGAGTCAGGGCGCTTCAGGAGTTTATGAAACTAAATCCGCCTTCTTTCGACGGCTGTGGTGACCCTCAGGAGGCGAGCCACTGGATTACTGAGGTGGAGGACCTGCTCAGAGTGATGGGCTCAGAGGACGATCAGAAGGTGGACTTCGCCACGTTCCTCTTTAAGGGGGAGGCGAAGGAGTGGTGGCGTATGGTGATGGGTAGGCATCCTCAGCCTTGGACCTGGGATCAGTTCTGCTTGGAGTTCAACAAGCAGTTCTACCCTGACGTCTACAAGGACCAGAAAATCAATGAGTACAACCGGCTGCGCCAGGGGAGAGAGATGTCTGTGGAGGAGTATGTAAGGAAATTTGTGACTCTTTCGAAGTATGCTCCGGAGCCTGATGAGAGACAGGAGGCAAGGACCACAAGGGGAAGAGGCGTGCTGAAGAGCCTTAGAGGAAGGAGGCTGCTCCTCCTCAGAAGAAGCAGTCCTATGGAGATCATCGGGGAGCTTCTTCATCTTCGTCAGCTGGGGCGAAGTGTGGGTCTTGTGGTCACTCCCATCCTGGTAGGGAGTGCTACAAGAAGACTGGTGTCTGCTTTAAGTGCGGGTTGATGGAGCACCGGATTGCTCAGTGCCCTCAGGCATTCGGTAGAGGCTTAGGAGATAGAGGCACCGGCTCAGACTCAGGGGCGAGGTCCGACCAGAAGAAGCCTCATACTCAGGCTCGAGTGTATGCTATGGCAGGAGAGCATGATCGAGCTGTGATCGCGTCGTCTCAGGTATTCTCCAGATCCATTCTCATGATGTGTTTTGCCTGTTTGACTCCGGAGCTACGCACTCCTTTATCTGTTCTGATTTGTTGGGTGACCTTGGACTGACTGCTATGCCTAGTGAGGTAGACCTGTGTGTGAGTAGTCCAGTAGGTGGGGTTGCCCCTTGTGTGCTGAATTCTATGTGTAAGACTTGTCTCATAGCAGTTAGGGACAAGACTTTTTATGCTGACCTCATCCCGATGCGGATGGCCTGTTTTGATGTGATCTTGGGCATGGATTGGCTAGCAGAGCACCATGCCCATATAGACTGTGCAGCTAGGAGGGTGACATTCGACCTGCCAGACGGTACTCGCTTTGCTTTCTCTGGGAATGCAGTTCCATGTGCGCCTGTGGTTGTGTCAGCGATGTAGGCAGCCAGCTTCTTGAGGAAGGGCTGCCAGGGATTCTTGTGTTATCTGCCAGAGGTGCGTGAGGGATCTAGCTTGGAGAGCATCCCGATCGTCAGAGAGTTTCCTGAGGTCTTCCAGGATGACGTGCCCAGACTTCCACCAGTGAGGGAGGTGGAGTTCACGATTGACTTAGCGCTAGAGACTCAGCCCATCTCTAGGGCCCCGTACCGTATGAGTCTGGCGGAATTGAAGGAGCTGAAGGTCCAGCTTCAGGAGTTGCTGGATAAGGGCTTCATTCGCCCTAGCGTTTCGCCTTGGGGAGCGCCAGTGCTATTCATGAAGAAGAAGGACGAGACTTTCAGATTGTGCATCGACTATAGAGAGCTGAATAAGGTGACCATCAAGAACCGCTACCCCCTTCCGCATATCGACGATTTGTTTGACCAGTTGGCGGGCGCCACAGTGTTCTTGAAGATCGACCTTCGTTCAGGCTACCATCAGTTGAGGATTAAGGCCGAAGATGTGCCTAAGTCCGCTTTTAGGACTCGTTATGGTCATTACGAGTTCCTGGTCATGCCGTTTGGTTTGACTAATGCTCCCTCAGTCTTCATGGATATGATGAACCGGGTTTTCAAACCCTATCTGGATCAGTTTGTAGTGGTCTTCATAGACGACATCTTGGTGTACTCCAAGAGCGCAGAGGAGCATGAGGAGCATCTGAGAATTGTTTTGCAGACGTTGAAGGATCGTGAGCTGTATGCTAAGCTGAAGAAGTGTGACTTCTAGCTCGATCGTGTAGTGTTCTTGGGACATGTGGTCTCGAAGGACGGTATCTCAGTAGACCCTGAGAAGATTAGAGTTGTGATGGAGTGGGCGAGGCCCACGAATGTTGCTGAGATCCGTAGTTTCCTTGGGTTAGATGGGTATTACAGGAAGTTCGTTGAGGGATTCTCTAGGATTGTATCCCCACTGATTCGTCTGTTGAGGAAGGAGATCAAGTATGAGTGGAGCGAGGCTTGCGAGCAGAGCTTACAGGAGATTAAGAAGAGGCTGACGGCCACATCGATTCTGACCTTGCCTTCTGGGACAGAGGGCTTCGAGGTCTTCTGTGATGTGTCCCAAAAGGGACTAGGTTGTGTTTTGATGCAGCAGGGTAAGGTAGTGGCTTATAGCTCTCGACAGCTTAAGCCTTATGAGAAGAACTACCCTCCCCACGATCTGGAGTTGGCAGCTGTGGTTTTCGCGCTGAAGATTTGGAGGCATTATCTGTATGGGGCGTCGTGTAAGGTTTACACGGACCACAAGAGTCTCAAGTATCTGTTCACTCAGAAGGAGCTGAACTTGAGACAGAGGAGGTGGTTGGAGCTACTTCATGACTACGATTTGGAGATCCTCTACCACCCGGGTAGAGCGAATGTTGTGGCAGACGCTTTGAGTGGAGAGGTGCTCCGGGTGTAGCTGGTGCTTTGACAGGAGTTCAGAGGTCCGCCTTAGAGCTTCAGCGTATGGGCGTTTGGGTAGTCAGACCAGCCAGTGCCAGTGTGATAGCAGCGCTTCAGGTTCAGTCTTCATTGGTCGACAGGATCAGAGTTGGTCAGGAGTCAGATTCAGCTTTGTGTCGGATCAGAGAGGGACTGTCTTCAGAGCAGAGATCGGACTTCAGTGTCTCCAGTGATGGTTGTCTGCGCTTCAGGGGTCGAGTGTGTGTGCCAGATGACACAGTTCTGCATAGGGAGATCCTTTAGGAGGCTCATGGAGCGCCATATTCAGTTCACCCAGGAGGGGTGAAGATGTATCGAGATCTCAGAGAGTCGTTCTGGTGGTCTGGGATGAAGCGTGACATCTCTAAGTTTTTTCTAAGTGCCAGACCTGTCAGCAAGTGAAGGCTGAGCACCAGAGGCCAGCGGGTTTGCTTCAGCCTCTTCCCATTCCTGAGTGGAAGTGGGAGAGTGTAGGGATGGACTTTGTCATGGGTTTGCCCAAGACTCCCTCGGACTGTGATGCTGTGGGGTGATAGTTGATCGGCTGACTAAGTCTGCCCATTTCCTACCAGTGAAGAAGACTTTCAGTTTGGAGCGGTTGGCTCGTCTGTATCTCGATGAGATAATGAGGCTGCACGGGGTGCCTGCTTCTATAGTTTCTGACCGTGATCCACGCTTCGTTTCGAGATTTTGGCGCAGTTTGCATAAGGCCCTGGGTACGAATTTAGCTTTCAGTTCAGCCTATCATCCTCAGTCGGATCGCCAGACAGAGAGGACTAATCAGGTTCTAGAGGACATGCTTCGCGCATGTGTCCTAGATTTTGGAGGTAGCTGGGATCAGCATGTGACTCTGATCGAGTTTGCCTACAACAACAGTTTTCAGGTGAGCATTGGTATGGCTCCGTTTGAAGTGTTGTATGGTAGGAGGTGCAGGTCTCCCATCTGTTGGGATGACCTGGAGGAGAGGGTCCTGGTTGGACCTGAGTTGGTGCAAGGTGCGGTAGAGAAAATCAGGATGATTCGGGAGCGTTTGCTTGTTGCTCGGAGTAGACAGAAGTGTTATGCAGACCAGAGGCGCAGGCCGCTTGAGTTTGATGTTGGTGATCACATCTATCTGCGAGTGTCGCCGGTCAGAGGCATAGTCCGGTTTGGGAAGCGTGGGAAGCTTAGCCCAAGGTTCGTTGGACCGTTTGAGATTCTAGAGAGGATTGGCCCTGTGGCTTACCATTTAGCATTGCCCCCATCCTTGTCAGCTGTGCACAGCGTTTTCCATGTTTCTATGTTGAGGAAGTACCTGCATGATCCGTCCCATGTGATCGACTACAGCCAGCTTCAGTTGAGGGAGGACTGCAGTTTCGAGACGGTGCCTACCCGCATTTTAGCCAGAGACGTCCGTCGGCTCCGTAGTAAGACCTTGCCTATGGTGAAGGTCCAGTGGTCTGATCAGTCAAAGAGTGAAGCGACTTGGGAGCTCGAGGATGAGCTACGTGCCAAGTTTCCCTCCCTATTCGAGCAGTAAGGTGAGTCAATTTCGAGGACAAAATTCTTTTAAGGGGGAGGTGATGTTATAACCCATAGTTCAAACCTTATATTATGTCCGATTATAATTGTTGTATCTAAGTTGGAGTACGTTACTTATGTCAGTGGGACATGGTCGGCGTTCTTTCAAATGTCAAGGGAAAGGAAGTCTTTGCTTAAAACAATTAAGGTAATTGTTTTAATTAGGTTATTAAGGAGAGGAACTTTAATTAAATTATTTCTATTCTGATTGTTTCTCATCACGTCAGTTCCATCGCGAGAAAGTTCTCCATCGTAGTGCTGAGCGGCAGTTTTCTCCCTTCCCTTCTCTCTCTAATTCTTCCTCTACTGGAACGGTGAATGTTCTGCTGCAATCAGATTAGAGGTCACTGCTGCTGTGTGTTCCTCATTCGTTACTCAGGTTTGGATTCTCTGATTGTGTAGGTCGGTATTGCGTTCTCCTCTTTTCTGTTTTCTGATTTTTGGAACCTCGGATTGTTGAATTCAGAGACAACGGAGTTGCTGTCGATCTGTGGTCTGCACGGGCTGTGAGCTGTTGTGAATTGTCGGATCCTCTGCGCGTTTGGTTCAGGTTTGTGTTGCAGATTGTGGGATTTTCCGGTTCTAGGTTCCTTCTCTTTGTTTCTAATTTTGGGATTATCGTTTATGGGAATTCAGTGGCTGTTCGGTCCTGTCTGGTTGGGCATTGTTCGGTGCGGTTGCTGCTGCGTTCTGTGGATTTCTGCACTCCGAATTGAGGTAGGTGGTTACTCGATTCGGTTTGGAAGTTCAGCCATGGGGTTTGCAAGGTTTTATCGTCTGATTTGTGTGCGGATTGCGATTGTCGTTGGCTGTTTAAATTGCGTTTCTGAATGGCTAAACCCCCATGGTCTCCTATATTTATGACTGTTTTGGTGTGTGTTCTGAATTGGCGATTCGTGGTGTCGAATCGCGTTGTTTTTCTGCTCTGTTCGTCTACTGAAATCTGCAGTTTTCGCACTGTCTGAACTTCTGTCCGAGCTTTGAAGTTCGGACAGTGTGTTTTGCCTTTCTGATTTCAAAGTTCGGGGTATGTCCGAACATCTGTCCGAACTTAGATGTTCGGACACACCCTTAGATTCTCCTCTGATTTTAGTTCGACCTGTGTCCGAACTTTGACGTCCGGACACAAGGTCGGACCTTTCGCGTAAGTTTTTTCCGTAAACTCGTCCGAACATCAGTCCGGACATTGATATTCGGACATTCTGAAATGTTCTGTCTGATTTCAAATCGACTTGTGTCCGAACATTGATGTCCGGACACAAGTTCGGACATTTGACTGTTCTGGTTTCTGAGTCTCGACTTGCGTCCGAACTTCGACGTCCGGACACAAGTTCGGACACTGCTATGTTTTCTGCATAACTTCTCCGTCTGAACTCCGATTTGAGTGCCGTTTGTGGCGTTGGACTCCTCTAAGTTCCTACAACTGTATTATAAGTGTTTTGGCATGGTTTCATGCAAGGTTGCTTCTGTTTTGCAAACCTTCTGTTTTGGGGCACTTTACTCTGTTTCTGAGCCGTGAATGGCTGGGTCGAGCTATTCCGTGGTATACCATGTAGACGTCATTCTGAGTGTGGGTCATTCCCTTTCTGTTCTGTGGGGTTGATGAACCCTTTGGCTCTTTCGAGTCATTTCTGCGTTGCCGAGAGACCTGTTATGGTCTATGGGTCTTCGACCCTTCTGAGTGTGTGCATTGTACTGTGTCCCCTATCTGTTTGTGAACTCTGGTTATTTCTGAATTGGGAACTCTGTGTTCCATTTTGTATTTATTTCAACAGTGCTCTGACTATTTGTGAGAACTATGGTTTTGTGCTAACCTCTGCTTCTCCTCTGTTTTCAATTGTTTTGAGCGACCTTACTGATGACGGTCGCTGCTTACTGGGCATAGTTGTGTGCTCACTCCCCTACTTTTAACATTTTTGCAGATTGATCAGCAAGGATCACTTATTCAGTTTTGGAGCTTGGTTTATGTCTTAGCTCATTTGTTATTTGATATACTTACCCAGACTTGTAGCCTTCGGGCCTTACTCTATTTAGACCACTGTTTCTGTTTGGATCATGTGTTCGGGATTTTGTATTACTTCCACTGTATTTGAGTACTCTGGTTTACAATGTTTATGGAAACTCTGTTTTGGGCCTTTATTGCATATGAGTGTTTTAGAGCCTTGCGTTATTAGGTAGTAATACGCGGCGTGTAATACTCTTAACTCTTAGGCCGGTTTTAGGGGTGTTACAGAAGCTATCCCTCATTCAAGGTACCCTTTTCGGTATCGTCGGATATTGGGTTTCTTGCGTGTCCATCCTCAAAAACGTCATCAATAGCATTATAAAAATATTTTGTTCCTTTCTATGGTCCGGGATGCCACTAGCAATCCTACCGCTCATGTGGCTTGGAGTGCCATCTTTGCTAACAAGAAAAATGGGGGCCTTGGGCTGAAGCATATTTATAAATGGAACATGTGCTTCATGCTAAAGACTCTCCTCTATCGCTTATGATGCTGGTCGTGTGTGGATCCAATGGATGCATAATATTTTCTTGAAGAAGCATAACCTTTGCGCGGCCACAACTAAGGGGGATGATCCATGGAAATGGAAATATATCGTCCATGCTTGAGACCGATGGATCACACAATGTGGGTCTACTGTTGATGCCACGTCGTTCCTACTTTCCTATACTCTAAGGCCTTGTGTTAGTTCCTATTGTAACGATGTCGCCCACCCCTCCGGGCCTTTTCCCTGGTATTATATATGTTGGAGAACTTGGTCAAACCCTACAACCAAATTTATCTTATGGGTTACTCTTAGAGGTAGACTTCAAACTTGCGATAAGCTCCAATCTTGGGACATTTGTCTTACTAACAAATGCTGGCTCTGTGAGCTCGCTCTAGCCACCATCTTTTCTTCCTTTGTAGGTTCTCTCGCATGATTTGATGAACTATATGTGATTGGCTCGATACCCCTACCAACAGGTCAAGCATCAGTAGCTGCCACTAGTACAAAAAAGACCAATTTCGACGCCCCTATTTTGGCGGTTGTAAGTTGAAAATTCTTTGTCTAAAAAATGACACCTATTTCGACAGTTGTTAGCTAGGAACCGCCGAAATATGGTCATTGAAAATTATGTGTATAAAAAAAGACACCTATTTCGATGGTTCCTAGCTAAAACCGCCAAAATAGGGTCGCTGAAAATTCCGTGTCTAAACAATGACATCTAATTCCCTGGTTCTTAGCTAGGACCGCCAAAATAGGTCAATTTTTAAGTTCCATTTTCACATTCCCGGTTTTTTAGTCTTATTTTCACATTCCCACCCCTTCACATTCTTTTTTCGACGCTTCGCTTCTCTTTCTCTCTTTATTCTCTTCACACACTGTAATTTCGCTACCCTCTGCGTCTCCGCCTTCATTCTCTTCTTGTGTCTGCTCCTCGAACTACTTCATCTCGCTCACCAGATTGAAGATTGAAGTTGTTCATTATTCCAGAATCGGCAATATACTCGAACTTATATTTTTCTCTCTAGCAAACAAGGATCATACATGCTCGCACCTTTTCACTCTCTGCTCCTCTATTCATTATCTTCATCTCTCACGGTAATTTTTGCAACCCTAGATGGCGAACAACGAACATGCTCAGTGCCTCACGTTAATTTCGCAACCCTAACTGGCGAACAAGGAATCGAATTCGAACATGCTCCGCTCCTACAATCTCTTGACTCACATTAATTTTACAAGGCGAACAAGGAGCATACACGCTCTGCACCTCTATGCATTCTCATCTTGTGTCTGCACCTCAGATGAATCACTGGAACTGCTGCATCTCGTGATAGCGTGGTTGAAGACGGGGCAATAGTATCATTTTTTTAAAAAAAAATACACCTATTTTGGTGGCTATTAGCTAGGAACCGCCGAAATAGGTGTATTTTTTGTCCTAAAACGCGCATATTTTGGCGGTTGTTCAACCGCCGAGATAGGTCGGCGGCGCACCTCATTTTGGTGGCTCAGAACCGCCGAAATAGGCCCAAAACAACTGCCGAAATGTGTCATATTTGTACTAGTGTGCATACATTGGATATCCCGTTACTGCAAGGGGAAGTGTTCGATTGACTTGGTGAGACGAGCAGCCATCCCCAATGTTGTCTAGTACATCTGGATCAAAAGATGTAAGCGCCATGGTGAACACTACTAGAAACCCCACCGTTATTATTTCACACATCAAGAGTGACACTATAGCAATCATTTGGAGGAAGATGAGAGCCTCCAGCAGAGATTTCGATTGGTTGGATAGGGTGCTTAGCTCGTAGAGATTGTTGATTCGGAAGCTCTTTTGTTTACCCCTTGTCTCCTCTTATAATGTTGTCTTTTGTTGGCCCACTCCCACACCATAGAGAAATTTTTGTATATCCTCATTCCTTTTAGTTTTTTTTTTTTTGTCATTCACTCTGATATGTAAATCATATGTCTTTTTCCAATATTAATATGTCATTACCTTTTTAAAAAACTATATAAACCTTTTAATCTCCATTTTATAATTCAGTTTCACTTTGTCGTTATCATTACCGGTTCATAGTTACTTATACATTAAACTATGTTTGAGCAGTTCAACCAAGTAATTGTACAATTTGTCTTCTTCTTCTTCTTCTTCTCTCTCTCTCTCTCTCTCTCTCTCTCTCTCTCTCTCTCTCTCTCTCTCTAGTCACTATGACCAAAAACCAACCTTTCTCGCGTATTTCTAGCCAGCTCTCCTCACCAAATTATGACCACCTCAACAAAACCTCTCCTCCTAATCATCACCTTCTTCTCCTCTTTTCTTCTATTCCCGCCTGTAATCATCTCGACGCCGCCGGCCTCCACCTGCCCCATCTCCGCTTGCGGAAACACCACAATCCGGTTCCCTTTCAGACTCGCCGCCAACAGTAGTACTACTACCACTCATCACCCACCAATCTGCGGGTATCATGAGCAACCTGCAGGGTTTGACCTGACCTGTCACCAACAAAACATGACAGTATATTTCAACCTCCCTAATTCCGGCAACTTTCTCGTGAAAAACATCAACTACATGACTCAAACTCTACAACTCTTCGACCCGGAAAACTGCCTTCCAAGGAGACTGCTACATATAAGGAGCGGGATTGATTTAACAGACGGGTCTCCTTTTCTAGCTCATCTTCCTTCCGAAAAGACCTTGTTCAGTTGCCCAAAGAAATTCTCCAACACTGCGGGTATGTTTACTCATGTAGAGTGTCTTGGGAATAAGACACGCTCTGTATGGGCTGTGGATTCTAATCGGAGTGCCGTAGCTGATTCCTTGCTGCTCAAATGTCAGAAGTTCCGTGAGGTGATGCTTCCAGGTGGGGAAAGATACGATGCTCTTGATCTCAGATGGGATAAACCGGATTGCCGGCAATGTGAGACTAATGGTGGAACGTGCGGTGGTGTCGACAAGAGTAGTAGTAGTAGTACTGGTCAAGATCTCAAGGTTGAGTGCCACCCAGGTAAATGAATCTTCCTTTTTTTTCTGTCTCTCATCTCTCCTTTTTCGTACTGAATTCATTCTCATGCTGGAAGTGGAATAGAATCATAGATGAGGAAGATTGATGTCGACGCTGCAACTAAAGTTTTAATTGTCAACTGTAGAAAAAGCCAAACAAAATTCCAACAAATAAATTAATAAATTGAAGTGCCGGCTGAAGTTCTCCTTCAAAAATACCGGAAGAAGGAATGAAGTCAGTTGATATATTATATTCTTCTTATTTCTATTTTTCCCAAACGTCATATGCGGTTATAATATGGTCAAAATTGCTTCTAAATGTATAAAACTTATAAGAATACACAAAAGTAATTAAAGAACATATTAAATTTTAAATAGTTTTAACAAGTGACTATATAATTCATTGAAACAAAAGAACACACAAATAAGCAGCATTATAAAAAATTTGGAATAAATATGGCAAATGAGGAAATAAATATTTTTTAATATATATATATATATATATATATATATATATATATATATAAATTGTTAAAATGTTACACTATTTAAAAACTATTATAGCAAGTGACATAAAGTAAAAAAACAAATTATAACATTTACATTCTATGTAATAATCATTAATAAATAATTTTATAAACAATAGATATAAAATTTGAAAATATTAAAAGTAACAATATCTTACAGAGAATTATTAATTTTAAGTTACAAAAATAAAATATAAAAACCACAAAACATGATACTTTTCTTGTGATTATTGATATTCTATAATGTATATTTGTTAATAGTTTTTTTAATTTATAAAATAATTAATAATTTTTATTTTAATTAATTTTAAACATTTTTATGATTTTAAGTTACCCGTACAATAGTTTTCAATTATGTAATATTTACTAATTTTTAGGTTGATTTTTTAAAAAAATATTTTTATTAATTAGTCATTTGTCATACTTGTTTTCAAATTTTATGAATTTAATTTTTTTTGTGTTTTTTAATTTTATTCATTTGTTAAAATTGTTTCAAAATTTTGTATTCTTTTTAATTTTTTATCTATTTGTCAGTTTGTTAATATCTGTCAAAATAATTTTTGACCATATACCTTTGAGGCTGTTGCAAGTATTGTGTGAGGGGTAAATTGAGAATATGCAAACTATAATATGTTAGAGACCGGAGGTATTTGGAATTAATAAAATGAAGGGAAATTTTGAAATATCACTATATTTTTGCTACTTCATGAAGAAAGTCACACAATGCCACTACATTTTGTAAAAATCCAAAAATGACACTTTAGTCATTGACCAGAAGGAAAAAGACAAAAATACCCCTTCAATTTAGTAAAGTACTCTTAAAAGTTCACTATATGCCTTACGTATTAAACAATTCACAAAAATTCAAAAGAAATTGAAATACATTAACAAAATAATTGAAAATTTCAAAATAAAATCAAAAATATTTAAATATCATAAAATATTAAAAAAATAAATTTTTCAAATTTTTTGAACTATTGAGTACCATAAAAAATATGGTGTTTTAAACACATAATTTGTACTACTTTTTCTACCAATTTGTACCAATTGTGTACCATAATTTGTGTCATACATTTTTTATGTTATTTTTTTCTACTAATTTAAATTATTAATTCAAAATAAATTATATTACATTTTTTAACCAAAATTCAAAGAAATATTTAATATTATGTTATACAGTATCAACAAAATATAATATTGTTTTTTGAAATTTTTTCTGAATATTAGTTAAAAATATAAATATAATTAATTTGAATAAATAATTTAAAGTTAAAAAAAAGATAATTTAGAAATGCATGGTATTGGCATAAATTATGTTTTAAAGCAACATATTATGTTATATTGTACTGAATAATTTTTAAAAAATTAAGAAATATTTACTTTGTTTTTTAATATTTTATGATATTTTAACATTTTATGTATTTCAACTTTTATAATATTTTTAAATTCTAATATATTTTGATAATATTTTGAATGTTTGTGAATTTTTTTAACACTTAGGGGTATATTGTGAACTCTAATTTTTTTTGTTAACTAGTAGGGGTATTTCTGGTTTATATTCTGGTCAATGACTATAGGATATTTCATGGACATTTACAAAAATTTAGTGACAATTTGTGACTTTCTTTTTTGGGCATTTCATGAATTAGCTAAAGTTATAGTGTTATTTCTTGACGTGATATTTGGTAAATTTTAAAAAAGAAATCGAATAAATTTCATGAGCAACTAACTACTTGGTAGTGTCTTTAGTTTTTTTGATAAACCTTGGGATACTTTCATTCATAATAGTTAGTCAAAAGGAAACCACATATTACAGAACCACCCAGATTTGGTGAGCATAGAAGCCACCTCCTTCCACAAAATACTACAAACCGAGATACTATTAACACATCTATATCTACTTCTAACCATAGTTATAGATACAAAAACATGGCTCTTGATCAGCCTCATATAACCATCAACTCTATTAACACCTCCTAGCCTAGGATAAACCCCGGCATTATCCCAAAAAGGAGTAATCCTACAGAGCTTAGAATTACTCCACTCAAGGCTAATCCAATCTGCCCTGTTTGTTCTATTCGTCCTCTTGCTCACCACCGAGGACTTAGCATAGTAGAGGTGATATTCTTTAGTACCTGGAGACTTGAATTCCCTCCAAATACTCCACTTCATTGATCTTTCTATTGGATTATAACACAAGCTTAGGCTACCCATCAAGGTGACAAGCTCCAGGGCTATTTGGCGTGTTAAAATTCCAACAATATGCACATTCAATGTGCTTGAGATCTTTCTAGTAAGAATCTGAAATCTGAACTTCACTAATACCAGATACCACTTCCTTTGAGTTTTTTGTGTAACCTGCTCTTTGCTCAGCCACCTTTCTCATCCTTTCTAACCTTGCTCCTCTTTTTCTTCTTCCTGTTATAAAGGTGCACCCCGAATATCCATCTAAAAAACCTCCCTCTTATCAGTTGTGAGACCACACCATTTCCCATTCTGCACACTTTCCACCTGCACCTAATCCTGTTAGTCCTAGGATACCCACTTCTACTGCTACTGCTGAGATCATTCTTCTCGGTCTCTGTCTTAGGAAAGCTTGCCCCACTAACTTTCAGATTGAGCACAACTTCCTGATATGCTACTAGGAGGAGACCCAGCCCCCAGTAGCACAGATTTAAGAGACTCATTTACCCTGGTTGCCTTGCTTTTCAGCAAGGTCAGCCTTAGACAGACAGCCATTTGGGATTCCCAACTCAGACATGGTTTTATTTCCTTGCGATTTAACCCTTATGTATTCTTTTATATGGAGACTTTTACCTTTACACTTTTTTCTTCATCTTCCTCTGATCCTAAGCTGAAAATCTGCTTTCCTCTCTTTGATTCACAGTAGCAAACTGAGGAGCAATCTTATTGGGAAAACCCGGGGGGGATAGGTTATCAGCTTCTTCCATTAGCTGAGCTATTGACTTGTTTAGATCATTATCCTCATCAGAACCCACCTTGTTTTTCTTGGCATTTGCTTCTCTGAAATTCTCAAGAGCTTTTCCCAGTCCTCTATCATAAAACGACCTCTTTTTGAATGGGATTAACATTTCTCTTTCTCCACATTAAGACTCGAGGATCAAACTTCTGAGACTGACTTGACTTTCCTTTGTCCTGTTTCTTTTTTAAGGAAATAACAAGCTTTGCAGGCTTTGAACTAGATCCGATATCAACTCCCATCTTTGTTACATTCATCTCCTTGGTAACATCCAGCATTTGCTGTGGTAGATCACTGGCCTTACTTTCTTTTTCTTTGGGTTTACCACTTACATTCTTAGTCACTGACTCTAGACCACACTCCTTAACCGAACTATTTATACTGCTGCTGATCTTCCTACCCTGAACATCAACTACATCTTCTCCTGATCTGGCCTGTAAAACATCATGGCACTTAACTCCTGATCTCACACCTGAAGCATCGGTCAGCTCTTTTTCTATCAGTAATTCATTACCCAAGATCCTAAGATTCCCACTAGCATGATCAGTAAGCACATCATCCTCTAAAACAGCTAAAGAAACCGGCAAATTCAGACCGATCCACGGCCCATACTTGTCTTGTTTGGAAGGAGAATCACTGATATAAGGGCACTCAGAGATAATATGGTTTATCCTACCAAAACTGAAACATAGAAATGGCAAGTTGTCATATGAAACTCTACAGCACCTATCCTTACCTTCTACTGACAGCATTATCAATCTGCATAGAGGCTCAGACACCTTTACTTCCACACAAAATCCTTTAACACTTTAGCTGCTAGAGGATTTAACCGATCTGGGCACGAGATAAACTTGCCAATCTTATTACCCAGCCCCACTGCAACATCTTTGTTATAGAAGGAAATAGGTAGATTACGGATGGAGGCCCAGATTTTTATGGAGTTTGGATCATGCTCTCCGATAGACAACATAGGATTTAAAGGAGCAACAACTAGTAACCTGTTTTGGAAGTGCCATGGACCGTGGCTCAGCACAAACTTCGCATCAGCTTCATTGTTGAACTCAAAAGTATACCGGTTGAAGTCTCTGTCATTCACCATGAACTGCCCCTTGGGCTTCCAAATGAGATTAAGGAACTTGTGAAGAGCCTTGCAGTTGATGCGCTTGGGATGCCAAAGCCTGCCATAGAGGGCTTTGTTCAAATCTCTTGGTTTGTTCCCTACCAGCAGCGCATCGCCATCCACTATCTCGGTTTCAGTCGGTTGGAGGCGCAAGAGCTTACATCTGTCGGTGAGCAGCTCCATGATATGCAGCACTAAACACGGCGACGAAAACCCGATCACCAGCTCAATGAGAAAGGAAAATAGTGATGGTCGAAACCAGGCGACAAGGAATGGGAAGCTAGCACCGCGTCCCTCACCACCCGGGGTTAAGTTGGAAAGAAATAAATCCTCCCAGCATGGATAGTACCTCTTATGATAAGACTGGTGTTTAATTTGGTTGTTGGCCAACCATGCTCTCTGAGCTAATCCCATGTATCCCGAGACATTAACTACGACGTGAGCTGAAATTAGCTTGAAGGTGTACTTGGTTATGATTTTAGAAAGGAAGTAGACACTCCTACCCCTGGAAAAACCGAAAAAGAGATCACTCCTAACACAGGAAGTGAATATTGTTTCAACATCCCCAAGGGAATCGCCTAACAGGGGGCGAACTTCCTCTGGGAGAATCTCTCTCATAATTCGGTAGTGTCTTTAGTTAGGGTAACTACTTGTAGTTCCTTACAAATATTTATGAATTTCTACAGTGAATGACAGGTAACGACCTTAGTCTGCATCCAGAGGAACATTCATTCAATCACTAGTACTGCTCACTTCAGTAACAAACTATATTGCCGTTACCCTGCCTTCAATCGACACAATTCCTTTCTTTCTCTCTCCAATAAAATGATTCTATTTGTTATTGTTTGTTTTATCAGTTTTTTTTTCCACTTTTAGAAAAGAAAATGTGATTATCATAAAACCCTTTATTTGATTCCCTACCCCTACTGGAGAGTAGGTTTCTCTTTCCCCAGTACATTTTGAGCGGCGACATATGACCATTGACTGATGACTAATGATCATTCACCGGTGATCGGTGAATGTTGACTGACAATTAATAACCATTGACCAGCAGCTTATATCTGTTGTGGTGTTTTTTTCTCTTTTGTTTTCTTGTGGGGTAGCTTGGGTTGTGCGTTATGTAAGTGTTAAGGTTTTGTGTTTGTTGCTGTTTTTTTTTTTGGACGGTTTAGTTTGATCCTTAGCTCGTATATGGATGTGATGGGTACTCTTTTTCCTACCTAAGTTTTTTCCCACTAGGTTTTGCTTAGGGAGGTTTTGACGAGGCCCGTTCTTAACTCATCCACCCTTTTATCTTAATATTATGGCTATATGTCCAAATTATCAAAAAAAAAAATACTTGTTGATAACTTATAATCTCTTCTTTTTATTTTAGCTCCAAGAACTGCAGGAGCAAGCCTCAAAATCCTCAAGATTATATCTATGTCGATAGCTCTCCCAGCCATTACGTGCGCCATTTGTACCGGAATCTTCTTCTGCTTATTAGACAGAGACGGATCCGATCTTCCCCAACAGCAAGCCACGGTGACTCCACAATATCCACCACCCGTTGTGATCGGGCTTGAGCAATCCACCATAGACACGTGCACGACAAAGGTGGTTCTAGGTGAAAGCAAGCGTGTTCCAGGTCTAAATGATGGGAGTTGTCCAATCTGCTTGTCAGATTTCAATACAAGTGAGAGCATAAGGTGTATACCTGAGTGTCAGCATTGCTTTCATGTTGATTGTATTGATGAGTGGCTAAGGATTAATGGGTTGTGCCCACTTTGTCGTATGTCACCGTCTCCAACCCATGGGAGTTGACGTAAATAGTACAGCTGGTGTGTTAATTAGCACTCGATTGGGTGGTTCTTAATTTGTTTGTAAGAGCGATTCGTCCGAGATGAGGTTTGGTGACGCGGAGAGAGCATCCATATTAATAATTTATCTAACCTTGTTGGTATTTTAATTGTACTGTTAGAGGGTGATTAGCCGAGCATTAGAGGACTAACAATATTGGCTGATGACTATTAATGTCGGCTAGATACTAGAAATTGTCATTTTGTGAAGGATGTAACCTGTTATCTTGACATCCCTTCAATATATACTTTATCATGCATTTTTCCCATAAAGAGCTTTAAGGGAAATGCTAGTGTAAAAAAGCAAAGACAAGGGTAAAATGGTTAAAATGCATAAGGTCGCGATTTTCTAAAGGTATTATCAAGGCTTTCTATTTTAATATGATTTGTTATCATTTCAAAATATTATTCAACATTGCATTCATTATGAAAGGCATCTTTCTAATTTTCAGATAATTTTTATTTTGCAATTTTTTTTTAAATATTGTAAGCTAATTTCCTTAATAATTAATACATATATTTTCTCAAAAAATAGAAAGAAAGACTTATCCACGTTAAAATAATATTGTCGCATGGTTAACATGTCCACACATGGTCATAAACCTACCAAGATTTACTTGAAGCCAAAACCCAAATTTTTAGAACAAAATTCAAACATTTTCATAATTTTCTCTCTCCTCCCAAAAATATCTAAATCAATTCAAAAGTCATGAAACTTTAAAATATGATAGAGGACGATATTTAGAGCATACCCTAGTTGTAATTTTGAAATTCGAATTATTTGAATTTTCAATATTTATTTACAAAAAATGAGAGGTGCCAGCTTGCAAGATTTTAATAAAATCATTCATTTATCCATTTACATGATTCTCACTCTCAAAATTCTTAAAAGTCCTTTGTTACCTATTGTTAAAATTTCATAATTAATCTCGGCATATAACTCGGTCAATAAAATAGGTAAAACTAGATTCTTCACTTAAATTCTCTTTTATCTATTTGCCTAAGCCTTTTCCTATGTGACGAGTGCCTTCCCATCAGCCTAAACACACATTACAAATCTTTCCAAAGTCATAAGAAACTCTCCGTGAAATACCCCTAAATTAATTTAAATTAATTTAGGGGATTTCTTTTATTAAACCTTTAATAATACTATTAAGTATTAAATTATTATATGTAATTATGAATATTAAATTATTATATGGAATTATGAATATTAAATTAATATTAGGGGTTGTGAAATTTATTTAGGGGTTTTTCCCCTAATTATTATACATTATTATATAGTATTATGAATTTAATAATAGATTTATAAGTCAATAAATCTTGGGAAAATTATTAAACACTCCAAATTTATTATAAAGATTTTAGGAAGTGTTGGAACACTGTTTTGAAATATAAAAGTCAATATAAAAATCTAGAAACCTTAAAGCTTATTAAGCCTTGCTAGAGTTGACTTTTGAGAATGGTCAAACCAGGCCATGAAACCTATACCAAAAAATAGGTTATGAAAAACCATGAAGATCGATAAAAAGAACGTCAAAAACGGATCATCCTAGCCAAAGTTATGCTAGATTGAAGTTTTGAATCAAAATTTTAAGAAGTGCCACGTGTCACTCTGTAAGAGGTCGCTCACACTTAGCCGATTTCTTCCAGATTTTCGTAACCGAATTCCCTTGCTTAGCCCTAACTTTAGACGGCTAACTTTTACATATCTCAATATTTTTCCAGCCGTCTTCACCTCTCTCCTTCTACATTCCTCTTTTCAACCATTACTCATACAAACCCTAGATCTATCTGAGTCAACCGGAAAATCGAGCAAAGTAGCCACCTTGCGAGACTGTTTCCAGAATTCCAGAATTTCCTTCGTTTTCAGGTAACTTGCGTCGATCATAACTTCTTCGTTAATCAACCAAAATTCAATTTCTTTAGCTCGTTGTAAAGATCTCTAATCCCTCTACAACTTTCGTGTTTATGCCCAAGTCCAATTCGTAACCAGTTGGGAGATATAGAGGCCTAAAGTTTCGGTCTTGCCAGCACATAAAATAATACCGAAACAGAGAGGTAAACTCGTGTTTTGTGACTTCAATTTCTTTCTGTGTGATGCGAGTTAGGATTAGTGCTTGCTATCATTGTGTAGATCTATATTTCTTCTTTCTAATGAGCCCAAGAACATGGCCTAACTCGATCTAGAACGTAAATTATAGATCCTCAAAGTTGGCACCTCGAAACAGTCAAGTTCGAAAACGTTTCCAGAAAACCGAAATCTGTTTGCTCCGTTATTGCAATTTCCGGTAAGTTTTCTTCAAATTCCTTCAACCTTGCTAATCTATATTACATTATCGGTCAAAGCCATGTTCCAATTGCATCAATTACGCATTAGATTGAGAGAATTTGTTAGAATCGAATTCGGAAACCCGAAAATACACTAACTTCGAAACCGAATTCGAAAACCATTGAATCCTGCATTATAATTGGGGAAATTAGTATCAATAGAACCACAATCAAATTTCGGATTCAATGGAACAAGAATCACTCGATTTGGTTCTGTAGATTGTGAGAAATTGGTGAATTAGTACTCGAATCGAATTGGGATTTGCGAAGAACTGGGCGTTCAGTGTCCGTCCGATCGGGCTTAAAAGATTTGGACGGCCGAGATTAGATCGTGGGTTATAAAGATTGTTTAAGTTTTATAATATTTCAGAATTTAACCCTAACTTGTTGAATTTAGTTAATGGTCTTCCCGAATGTATTTTGACTTGAAATTTTAAACATAGATTCCTTGTAAAATCTAGTTTATTTTGATGTAAATTAATATGGTTTTGGAGTTTTTAAACATAAGTTATGATTTTTACAAGTTACGGGTTTTCTGAAATTATTTGGCTAAATTAAAAGATATTTTTATGAAATAAAAATTTTATAATATGTCTAAAATGTTATAGTTACTTTATATTAAGTTTGGGAATTTTTGGGCAACAGGAAAAGGTTTTAAAAATTGTGTTTGTGAGTTTTTCATAAGAATAACTTATAATATATAGTTTTTAATGTAATCAAAAATTAAAGTATAGTTGATTAATGAACTTTATAGGTTGGGGAAAATATAATAAGACTAATTAACATTTAATACAGTATGTTATAAATACTTTGGGTATTAACTTTAAGTGAAGTAAGAGTTGTTACATATATTTATATATATATATGAGAGAAATAATAGAAACTTATATTAAATCAAGGAATTTAACTAAACTACACTTTATTTATTATATATAATATGGAAGCTAATATGTTTAACTAAAACTAAGGGAAATACTATTTTATAAACCATAAATCAGTTGTGGATATGTCTAAAAGATATAAATATAATTAAATACAATAGAATTTCTTAAAGAATGTTTTGGATAAATCTTGATATATGTGGATATATATATATATATATATATATATATATGTATATAAAATACAATAAAAATAGATAAAGGAAATAACATTCCTTGTGAGAAATGTAATAGGATAGAGATATATTATATATATACGATAAATAAATAAATAAAAGGAATAAAATACCTTATAGAAAATATAATATGAAGGAATTAATGAGTTAAACTAAACCTCTACATGATACTAATAAAAGAATATTATATGATGGTGGTATTAATTTATGGTTATAGGTTGAGTTTTTAGTTATCTTGAGTTTCTAAGATTTATATAAAACCGTATTTAAACACATTATTTATTTAGTCAATAACCATAATGTAAATTTATAATTTGGTTAAGAAATAATAAGTTGAAATTAGGAATATTTGGAATTAATTTACATAAAGTGGTACACAATAGATCTTATTATATAATTGATAATAAATAATGGAATACTTTTACATTTAAATGTTCTTATTTATAAAAAAAATAATAAAGTAAATGAGTTACTTTACATCTAATGTGAAGAGGATAAAAGTCTAGATTTAATCATTTCTTAATATTTATAGTATTGAGTAATAACTTAATATTTGAGATAAAATCATTAAAAGGGATTATGGTAAGACTATATTAAACTATGATTAGGAAATTACTCTAAATATATAATCCTTAATTTTTAGAATTAGTTAGCCATATAAAATACATTTATTACTAATATTAAAGATGTGAGTTTATAAATAAGTGTTGTACATAATAGTTAAAGGTTTACTAAAAGGTTTATAAATAGAAATTAGATACATAAACCTTTGAACCTTTATTTAGAGGAACTAAGTTACATAAGAGGCTATAAGGATTTACCTTTTGACACGGGAAATATTAATGTGTCATTTGAATATAAGGTATGGGGATTTTTCATAATAGATTACCTTATTAAATAATTAACAATTTCACTTACGAACCAGAATTTAATTCTTGGATAAATTCTACTTTATGTAGATATATTGTCCATCCTAAATACAATAAAGGAAATTAATTTATTAAGTTGTTCCTTTGAAACCTTTGGTCTTGTAAGTAATATAAAATGTATTTAAGGCATAAGTTTATTAAAATTTAGTACAAAGGATTATACATACTCTATGGAGAGAATGTGTGTAAAAATTAAATACTTGGGAAATTAAAATGTAAGTAAGGATACATAAAAAGGGTTATCTTAAAACACCTTATATATAGGTAATAATTAAGCGAATAATAAACCTTGTGGATACTAAATGTGAGAGTTCGATAAGTTTGAGTTATCTATAATATGGTTATTTCAAGATGAAAAGTAATTTAACAACTTATGACAAGATTAATAGATGGTTGTAATTAAAGGCCATTCTGAACTAAAGATAAGATAATTGAGTTTAGTAGCTCAAATAAGTTATACTAAAATGCGTCTACAACACTACGATTTCAATATACAAGATGTAGGTCTTAATTAAGTTAAGGGAAAGACTTAATCATAATGGGTTGTCTAGTAGAAATTGTTTAAATATATAATCTTTATATTGCGAGATAATAGTATAGTATTCTAAGATAAACCCATCATTGGTCATAACACGATGTATATCCTAAAGTAAGAGTAAAAGTATTGTGCTTAAGAATTGTTATTGAGATTCTAGGACTTGATTGAATAACGTATAATGCCCTTATGTTATTAGGGTCTTTAATGTGTGTAACACCCCATCCAAAGCCTATCGTGGTTATCGCAATCTGAACACTTAATCGAATACGTCGCAGCGGAAATAAACAACACTTGGACCTTGCCACGGTCTGATCGTTAGAATATACCGGCTTAAATACTTACAATACTTATCCAAAAATGCTTATCCAACTTAAACATCAACATTCACAATACCACAACCAACCGAGTACTAGTATCTTAAACATAATCCCAAACTTACATCAGTTTAATATAAACAGTCGGGTGCACATGCGCAACCCGAACTCAAAATAAAAGTCCCACCCTAAGACTAACCGCTCCTACTCTCGTAGTGCATCCTCATGGGCCTTTACCTGCAAGTGTAAAAATAGCCCCCGAGGGGGTCAGCACGAATGCTGGTACACCCTCTCATGGCCCCCAAGCTAACGGGGCTACGACGACTAATTGTCGATAGCATGGGAGTTGATTAACATGATAAGCATAAATAGCGCAATAAGCTTAATATGAAGCACAACAAATCAACAACCACAATGAACATAATTAGCTCATAAGCAAACGAACGACTCAGGCGTTCCCTTAATAAGTGAGTTAGTTCTTAACCCCTTAGATCCACAATCACCTTAACCTTATACTTGCCAACCGCTCCACTATTAGATTGGTTAGCCCTTAGTTGGTTGCTTATCTTTGTAGGGCTTGGTTAACCCTAGCCGGTAGCAGTGCACTATCCGACGATAAGCTACCTTTCTTAATTTATTGGGGATGTAGGCTTGATCCCCCCACGCCATCCTTAATGTGCCTCCCACCTCAAACAGTAGCCCGGGTGGTCGGGTCGATTTGTTGACCCTAGGCGACGAGTCTAATGACCAGTCTTATTTGGAAGTCGGATCTGATTCAGATACCGACCTCCCCCAATACACATGTGCCGGTACCATTCTGGATTCCTCACTCCCACCCCAAGTTATGGTTAGTGAAAGCCTTAATTACCAAGTGTTAGTTAAACCTTGACGGGTAAAACCAACAATCACCGATACTTAGTTCTTAACCTTAACTCAGTGAGTACTAAACTTAGTTAGCAACATTCTCAAGTCTCGTGGGTTAGTGTGGAGTAAACATATTCACATCGAGAATAAATTTGACCGGTTGCATGCTTTGTCTTGTCTTAGTCATAGCAAATAAACAGATAGCACACAAGCCGAGGGACACCTCGTTAGCAAGCAGGTCACAGGAAGGACTGTACCGTTCACCGTCGACGATCGTTTGGTTTATCTCCTTCCAAGTCCCAATTCACCAACCCTAAAACATTTATTCAGTTTTAGGTTATTATTCAATTCAACTCAATACAATTACTTAACCTCCCTAGACATCAACTTTTACTCATCGTTTTTCACGAAGTCTTACGGTTTTTAACTTAACTTCTAAGCGCATCACTTCCTCATCATCTATTACACTTACTCTCCCACTTAATGACCATCACACCCACCAAACAAGTCCTTAACAATCTCATAACATCCATACTTAATTATCCCCATCATTTCCTAACCTTAAACAAGGTTTTTGGTCCATACAGTGGCCTGTCCGAACTTGTGTCCGGACTTCCCAAGTTCGGACACAAGTCGAGACTCAAAACTGAAAACAGACGCCTGTCCGAACTTGTGTCCGGACTTCGGAAGTTCGGACATGGGTCGAGGAAAATTCAAAGTAGAAGCAGACACGTCCGAACTTGTGTCCGGACTTCCAAAGGTCGGACACAAGTCGAGACTCTGAAAATTTTCACGCAACAGGGCCTGTCCGAACGTCCATGTCCGGACGGATGTTCGGACAAGGCAAAACACTCATTTTCTAAGCCTTCAAATACTTAACCAATTTTCACCAAACTCCTCCTAAACCCTCATAATGTCTCCTAACATCATTTGGTACACTTATACCCTCATACAACATCCACAAAGCTCATTTTCTATCTCCTTAGACACATTAAATCATTCACCAAGATCCACCTTAATCATTATACATTTTCCTTGTAATAATGCTAACACTTGTAATGTTTTCCTCTAGGTTTCTAGGTGGTGGTTCATACCTAATGTAACCACTATGCCAAATGTTTTCCTCACCACTATAACATCATCTCCCAAGCATCTTTCACTATCTAAAACTCTCTTAAGCATTTACTTAATGTTCCTTCACAGCCTAAACTTCCTTCCTAGTTGTTTACCAACTTTTACCTAAGTTCTAAATACTCAAATACATTCTCTTGACTCATAAATCTTCCATGGTGATACCTAAGTCATTATAAGTCATTAAATTCCCTTAGAATATCCTAAACACTTAAACTCTCCTTTAAATTTTTGCCATAGGTTCTCTAGTATATAGTACCTCCTAACACATGGTTTTTCTCCATCAAACAACCAATACCACACAAATTCCTATCACAACACTTATCACACAATTTTCACTAAAACTTCACCACATCATCAAATAGTGCTCAAACTTAAAATGATTGGCACTTAGGCCCTTAAATGACAATAATCTTAACCACTGAATTTCCACATATATTTGCCTTCAACCTGCGAATACACTCAACAAGGCTCCCATTGAAATTAAAATGCTTCTTGTACTTCACCTTTATATTCTTAAACTATCTCTTTTCTCATTTGCTCCTTAGTCACAAGTTCACAAGTATTGTCATTGTTTCTCCTAGGTTTTATAGCACCTTCCCAATATAAACTCTGCACTAAACTCATCATATACCCACATCTCATTCCCTTAAACAACAAACACCTTAAGGTAAGTAATTTACCTTGTTTTCTCACAAGCTTAAAAGCTTTTCTCCTTAGGTTTTCTTTGTTCAATCTCGGTCACCAATGTGATTCTCCTTGCCAATGTTCTAACCAATATCCAATGACTCCAATGAGTACTAGATAACACATTAACCCTAAGGAACAAACCCTAGGTTTAAAATATGTTTTAAGGTATTAATGTGATTGTTTTACCTTGGTTTCTCAAGACAAACTTGGATGTGAAGCAAGAAGGACCTCCTCTCTCCTTTGAAGAGTAGAAACAAGCTAAAACAAGGCATAAACATGGAGTCCCATGAGTATATATTTTCGGTCATGTGAAGAAAATGGTGGAAACCTAGATTTTCTTACACTTTCTTTACCTTAAGAGAATAGAGATGCCAATGGAGTCTCCAAACTTAAATTTCCTCCTCTAATGGTGGTTTGACTTGGCACCAAAATGAAGCTCTTGAAGTTTTGAAAAGATAGAAAGGAGGAGCTTGAGCTAACTAAGAAGAATATGTATTTTGTTTTGGATTTGGAGCTAAAATGAGCAAGATGTGTGCAAGAGAAGGTGGAGCTAGCATGGAGAGGAGCTTCACGTTAATAGAGAAGAGAAAGAGAGCAAGAAATCGTGGGAAACAAGGGAGAATGAAGAAGTGAGGAGAGAGGTAAGTAAAATGTGATATTTATCTTAAAAGGTGAATAGTACTTTATGCTTTATAAGACTTATTTGCTTTCTCTTTACTTAGCTAGATAAGTGTGGTGAGTCACACACTTAAAAACCGGCCCCCTTTTGTAAATGAGGGTAATTAAGTCTTTGTTGACCAAATGTCTCACTTATATAGACTTATGTTATAAACTAGCTTAATTAATTCACTATTCATCAAAACAAGGCACATTGTTGTGAAATTTTCGATTTCCCATTGATATAGACCTCCAAATGTGATACTATATAGTACACATATTAATTAAAGAGTAATGATGGACATTTAGCCATTCAAAACTCATTTACAAGACAATTTTTCAAAAACGTGCTTTAAGACTCCTTAAAGCACATTTTGTGTTTAAACTTGTTTTCAAGCTTGGTTTTCTTTGGTAATTGACTTAAAATGACCATTAGGATATTAATAAGGTCTTAGGACAATATTTGGGTACTCTCCCATGTCTCTCCAAGCTTAGAGCACGTTTTTGCTTAAACTGCTCTTTTGGTGTTTCCTTATATTTTCTTTGATTAGAAATGTTTCTTAATGTTTCTAAGGCATTATTTAGCCTCCTTATCTTAGTTTATCATTTAAACACCATATCTAAGTTTGGGGTATTTCAATCTACCCCCCTTAAAAGAACTTTGTCCTCAAAGTTCACACATGTGTTTAACCATTCACGGTACACAATTCTCTTAATCTTAATACCACATCTTATATTCACACTCATACATCTCAAGACTCAAAGGTCAATCTCAAATACAATACATAAGTATTATACATAACTCAAACTTACACCAAAGTGTAGCAACTTACACAAATCCATATCTTAAACAACCAAACAAACGACAAACATGATCGTTTCCTAACTCAAAAGCGAGGCTCTACCCCCTTAAAAAGGGGTACGCCCCGTACCCTATACAGACGATCTAGTCAGTAAATAAAGAAGGGTACTTCGCCCTCATCTTATCCTCTAATTCCCACGTGGCCTCTTCGACATCCTGGTTAGACCAGAGAACCTTCACCAGTCGTACTGACTTGTGGCGAGTGTCCCTAGTCTTACTGTCCAAGATTCTCTGAGGAGTCTCCATGGATCTCATGTTTGGTTCTAAAGTCAACCTCTCAGGTTCTATCACATGGGAGGGGTGGTGCATGTATTTCTTCAGCTGTGAAACATGAAAAAAATCATGCACTTTACCCAGCTCAGCAGGTAAATTCAACCTGTAAGCAACCGGGCCCACCCGCTCCGTAATCTCAATCTGTGACAGCCCAGACAAACAGCCCACATGTGTGATATTGTCCGCTTTGGCACGCAGGCCGCACGGATTTGTTCCTGGGGTTTCGCCCCAAAACGCGTCACACAAGGGAAGAGTATCCCCACCCTAATAAGGTATGGTTCGTGCTCTCTCCCGATCGATGTGGGAGGTAACACCACGCCGGGTGTTACACCCTACCCCCTTAAGGAGCCCAGTGCCCTCACGGGCTCACTGGACCCACACCGACCTGGGTCTGGCTCTGATACCACTTTTTGTAACACCCCATCCAAAGCCTATCGTGGTTATCGCAATCTGAACACTTAATCGAATACGTCGCAGCGGAAATAAACAACACTTGGACCTTGCCACGGTCTGATCGTTAGAATATACCGGCTTAAATACTTACAATACTTATCCAAAAATGCTTATCCAACTTAAACATCAACATTCACAATACCACAACCAACCGAGTACTAGTATCTTAAACATAATCCCAAACTTACATCAGTTTAATATAAACAGTCGGGTGCACATGCGCAACCCGAACTCAAAATAAAAGTCCCACCCTAAGACTAACCGCTCCTACTCTCGTAGTGCGTCCTCATGGGCCTCTTACCAAGTGTAAAAATAGCCCCCGAGGGGGTCAGCACGAATGCTGGTACACCTCTCATGGCCCCCAAGCTAACGGGGCTACGACGACTAATTGTCGATAGCATGGGAGTTGATTAACATGATAAGCATAAATAACGCAATAAGCTTAATATGAAGCACAACAAATCAACAACCACAATGAACATAATTAGCTCATAAGCAAACGAACGACTCAGGCGTTCCCTTAATAAGTGAGTTAGTTCTTAACCCCTTAGATCCACAATCACCTTAACCTTATACTTGCCAACCGCTCCACTATTAGATTGGTTAGCCCTTATTGGTTGCTTATCTTTGTAGGGCTTGGTTAACCCTAGCCGGTAGCAGTGCACTATCCGACGATAAGCTACCTTTCTTAATTTATTGGGGATGTAGGCTTGATCCCCCCACGCCATCCTTAATGTGCCTCCCACCTCAAACAGTAGCCCGGGTGGTCGGGTCGATTTGTTGACCCTAGGCGACGAGTCTAATGACCAGTCTTATTTGGAAGTCGGATCTGATTCAGATACCGACCTCCCCCAATGCACATGTGCCGGTACCATTCCGGATTCCTCACTCCCACCCCAAGTTATGGTTAGTGAAAGCCTTAATTACCAAGTGTTAGTTAAACCTTGACGGGTAAAACCAACAATCACCGATACTTAGTTCTTAACCTTAACTCAGTGAGTACTAAACTTAGTTAGCAACATTCTCAAGTCTCGTGGGTTAGTGTGGAGTAAACATATTCACATCGAGAAAAATTTGACCGGTTGCATGCTTGTCTTGTCTTAGTCATAGCAAATAAACAGATAGCACACAAGCCGAGGGACACCTCGTTAGCAAGCAGGTCACAGGAAGGACTGTACCGTTCACCGTCGACGATTGTTTGGTTTATCTCCTTCCAAGTCCCAATTCACCAACCCTAAAACATTTATTCAGTTTTAGGTTATTATTCAATTCAACTCAATACAATTACTTAACCTCACTAGACATCAACTTTTACTCATCGTTTTTCACGAAGTCTTATGGTTTTAACTTAACTTCTAAGCGCATCACTTCCTCATCATCTATTACACTTACTCTCCCACTTAATGACCATCACACCCACCAAACAAGTCCTTAACAATCTCATAACATCCATACTTAATTATCCCCATCATTTCCTAACCTTAAACAAGGTTTTTGGTCCATACAGTGGCCTGTCCGAACTTGTGTCCGGACTTCCCAAGTTCGGACACAAGTCGAGACTCAAAACTGAAAACAGACGCCTGTCCGAACTTGTGTCCGGACTTCGGAAGTTCGGACATGGGTCGAGGAAAATTCAAAGTAGAAGCAGACACGTCCGAACTTGTGTCCGGACTTCCAAAGGTCGGACACAAGTCGAGACTCTGAAAATTTTCACGCAACAGGGCTGTCCGAACGTCCATGTCCGGACGGATGTTCGGACAAGGCAAAACACTCATTTTCTAAGCCTTCAAATACTTAACCAATTTTCACCAAACTCCTCCTAAACCCTCATAATGTCTCATAACATCATTTGGTATACTTATACCCTCATACAACATCCACAAAGCTCATTTTCTATCTCCTTAGAACACATTAAATCATTCACCAAGATCCACCTTAATCATTATACATTTTCCTTGTATAATGCTAACACTTGTAAGGTTTTCCTCTAGGTTTCTAGGTGGTGGTTCATACCTAATGTAACCACTATGCCAAATGTTTTCCTCACCACTATAACATCATCTCCCAAGCATCTTTCACTATCTAAAACTCTCTTAAGCATTTACTTAATGTTCCTTCACAACCTAAACTTCCTTCCTAGTTGTTTACCAACTTTTACCTAAGTTCTAAATACTCAAATACATTCTCTTGACTCATAAATCCTCCATGGTGATACCTAAGTCATTATAAGTCATTAAATTCCCTTAGAATATCCTAAACACTTAAACTCTCCTTTAAATTTTTGCCATAGATTCTCTAGTATATAGTACCTCCTAACAAATGGTTTTTCTCCATCAAACAACCAATACCACACAAATTCCTATCACAACACTTATCACACAATTTTCACTAAAACTTCACCACATCATCAAATAGTGCTCAAACTTAAAATGCTTGGCACTTAGGCCCTTAAATGACAATAATCTTAACCACTGAATTTCCACATATATTTGCCTTCAACCTGCGAATACACTCAACAAGGCTCCCATTGAAATTAAAATGCTTCTTGTACTTCACCTTTATATTCTTAAACTATCTCTTTTCTCATTTGCTCCTTAGTCACAAGTTCACAAGTATTGTCATTGTTTCTCCTAGGTTTTATAGCACCTTCCCAATATAAACTCTACACTAAACTCATCATATACCCACATCTCATTCCCTTAAACAACAAAACACCTTAAGGTAAGTAATTTACCTTGTTTTCTCACAAGCTTAAAAGCTTTTCTCCTTAGGTTTTCTTTGTTCAATCTCGGTCACCAATGTGATTCTCCTTGCCAATGTTCTAACCAATATCCAATGACTCCAATGAGTACTAGATAACACATTAACCCTAAGGAACAAACCCTAGGTTTAAAAATATGTTTTAAGGTATTAATGTGATTGTTTTACCTTGGTTTCTCAAGACAAACTTGGATGTGAAGCAAGAAGGACCTCCTCTCTCCTTTTGAAGAGTAGAAACAAGCTAAAACAAGGCATAAACATGGAGTCCCATGAGTATATATTTTCGGTCATGTGAAGAAAATGGTGGAAACCTAGATTTTCTTACACTTTCTTTACCTTAAGAGAATGGAGATGCCAATGGAGTCTCCAAACTTGAATTTCCTCCTCTAATGGTGGTTTGACTTGGCACCAAATGAAGCTCTTGAAGTTTTGAAAAGATAGAAAGGAGGAGCTTGAGCTAACTAAGAAGTATGTATTTTGTTTTGGATTTGGAGCTAAAATGAGCAAGATGTGTGCAAGAGAAGGTGGAGCTAGCATGGAGAGGAGCTTCACGTTAATGGAGAAGAGAAAGAGAGCAGAATCGTGGGAAACAAGGGAGAATGAAGAAGTGAGGAGAGAGGTAAGTAAAATGTGATATTTATCTTAAAAGGTGAATAGTACTTTATGCTTTATAAGACTTATTTGCTTTCTCTTTACTTAGCTAGATAAGTGTGGTGAGTCACACACTTAAAAACCGGCCCCCTTTTGTAAATGAGGGTAATTAAGTCTTTGTTGACCAAATGTCTCACTTATATAGACTTATGTTATAAACTAGCTTAATTAATTCACTATTCATCAAAACAAGGCACATTGTTGTGAAATTTTTGATTTCCCATTGATATAGACCTCCAAATGTGATACTATATAGTACACATATTAATTAAAGAGTAATGATGGACATTTAGCCATTCAAAACTCATTTACAAGACAGTTTTTCAAAAACGTGCTTTAAGACTCCTTAAAGCACATTTTGTGTTTAAACTTGTTTTCAAGCTTGGTTTTCTTTGGTAATTGACTTAAAATGACCATTAGGATATTACTAAGGTCTTAGGACAATATTTGGGTACTCTCCCATGTCTCTCCAAGCTTAGAGCACGTTTTTGCTTAAACTGCTCTTTTGGTGTTTCCTTATATTTTCTTTGATTAGAAATGTTTCTTAATGTTTCTAAGGCATTATTTAGCCTCCTTATATCTTAGTTTATCATTTAAACACCATATCTAAGTTTGGGGTATTTCAATGTGGGAATTAAGGTTAAGTATGGGTAAAGTGGATAAGGGTGGAACAATTAACTAGTGTTGATAAAATACATTCCTTGGTCTTACAACCTTGAGTAATACATCGTTCTCAGACAAGTCAAAGATTATACATAACATTTAAGTGAGGGCTTAAAAGATAATTGAGACTTTGAAATAAGAGTAAGGAGTTTATTTAAGCGTAACATAGGCTACAAGTGATTGATGGTAGATTATCTTTAATATTCTTCAGAGTACTGTTGATTGTTTACGCAAGTTGATTAGAACTGCTACAACGTTACCCAGGTACGATTTCTCGTACTCAGCTTGTTGTGTTTTGGACTTTGTTGAATGTTCTGTACGATTTCTCGTACTCAGCTTGATGTGTTTTGGACTTTATGGAATGTGTTGTACGATTTCTCGTACTCCGATATTTTTAATGGTTGACTTGTGGAATGTTTTGGAAAACGCTAACTGACTTTAAGAGGATTTTCTAAGGGAAAAAATGGTTGTGTGACTAACTCAGCTTGTGTGACTAACTGAGCCTTGGATGTGGAACTCACTTGGGTATTGGTTTCTTCTACTTGGTTGCCTGTTAGACATTGGCTGCTTAGGGTTTACGCTTCTGCACTCTGTAGGACTGAGTGTTTTGGTATTGCTCTGAGTAGTTGGTGATTGATAAGTGCAAAATATATCTATTTTTAGGGCTTTAATTCTTCCTATTTTCATAACAATTCATGTCATATTTCTCACTTATCTTATATTTTTCCAAGATTTATACTTTGATGAGAGCTGATATATTCTATATGTAAAATGCAGGAAAAAATCTTGGTTTTACATTCTTTTTTTTCATGAAGATTCCAACGCGACAAACGGTGATATATATACGGTTGCTCACTACCACCTTATTAATGATTCCACCATATTAATACGTATATAATGTTGGCAAATCACTTGGCATCGTTATATATTATAATATGTTGGTAAAGTTGGAAATTTACTCACGGTTGATTACGTGGGCTTTGACTCACACCACTCATGGGCATTTATATGTAAAAAAATTGATAATGAAATCGAGAGCCCATGTTAATTAAGGAGCGGATGGAATCATTATGAAAACAAGACCTCCTGCTGCAAGTTAGGGTTGGAAAAGGATATATATACAGATTTGAATGGGAGAGGAGGACACCCTGGGGACGGCGCTCTGCGCCAACCTTCATTCGTTTCATCATCAACCTCACCACCTAACCATCACCGCGTTCGTCAATTCACCATCGTCTAGCCATCTTTTGTTGTTGTTCGAGGCGTGGGAACAGCAGCAGTTTAACCATCAGCGCGAGCAAGTCAGAGGAACGAACCTGAAGTTATTAGTAAACTGACATTATTTGTTACTTATTTTTCTCTACACCTGTTTAATGTTATTTTAGTGTTTGTTCTTGTTTCTAGAGTTATGAGTGAGTAGTTTAGTTTAGCTTTCCGAGTTGGGAAGCGAACCTAATTTTGACGATTATGTTATATTAATTTTTCCGTACAACTTTAATATTATAGTTAGTTCGATTCCTGTTCTTAATGTGTTTAATTATCTGGCCAATAATTAAGATAAATTTGTAGTTTTCTAATCAACACGCGAGAGCTGAGATAGTAAACTAGCCATAGGAAATCGAACCTGATTAATGACTAGAAGCGTGATCCCGCCTATAGGTTAATCGGACTCCCATAGAAACTGTTCTTTATGCGATTAGTTGTGTCCGGATTAGAGCATTAGCCTGCTGCTAGTTCTAGCAACTAGTTAGGATTCGTTAGACTTAGCCGTTGACGAATTATTTAAAGTTTCTGAGTGAATTATAAAAAGTTAGGGGAAGAATTTAATAATAAAATCGGAAGAATTAGGTGAGCAGACAACTCGGGGAGCGCCTTTTAATTATTAGATTTCAAACTCGTTATTTGTTTGAATTTGCTTATTTGGTTTATTTGTTCTTTTATTAATTTATTTATTTAATTTTGTTTAGACTAGTAAAAACCATTCAAAAAGTGACAATTTCCTGTTTTATTAGTTTAGGTTAGTTTTCTCAATTAGGTTAATTTAATTTGTCAATAAATTGAAAGAGGTCCCTGAGTTCGACAACCCACTTAATCACTATACCCGCAAAACGATAGGTACATTGCCTAGGTAGAGATAGTCACATATTTCTGCTAACAAGTTTTTGGCGCCGTTGCCGGGGACCTCAGACACAGTTAATTGACATTTTTATTTATTTGATTGAGACTTTATTTTAATTTTTCTTTTATTCTTTTTATTTTTGTATTATTCAATTCTTACTTTTTTTTATATATACGTTGAATATTGTTGCGATTACTCTAGGATTTTATTATTATTATTATTTGATTTGATTTGCTTCCCGCAGAGGTAGTGTTTCCATTCAATACGTTTCCATCTTAATTTGCGTTTTTTTTCTTTTCGTATTCGATTTCTTTAATTTGGTTAACTTTTCTTTTCTTTTTTCCTTTTCTTAATCGAATTTGATTGCGTTCTTTTAGTTAGATTAATTAGTTTCTTCATTTTTATTTTTATTTTTATTTTGTTTCGTTTAGTTTAGTACATAGTTTATAGTTTTTTTTTTCTCTGTGACGTTTGATTCTAAGTGATTTATTTGTATATATCTATTTAGATTTACTTTTACTTTCATTTTGTTTACTTAGTTCGTTTTATTTTATTTTTTCCCAGTAGGATTTATTTGCTTAATTTTTGTATTAGAATTCAATTCACTTTAGTTTAACTTTTCCGTACTTTGTTTAATATTTTGCTTTTCTTATTTTTTTTATCTTTTCGTGTTTCAGTTGATTTGGAGTTAGTTGCTTTTATTATTTTGAGTTTGTGAATTTTATTTTTGTGCTTCTTTTTATTTCTATTCTAGTTTATTCTTTTTTTAGGCTAGTTGCTGAGAATGGAGAGCAGTTACGATGCAGAGACGAGATTGATGGTGGAACAAGCTTTGCAGCGCAAACGGGAAGCAGTACTTGCTTTTCAAAGACTTATTGGATACCAACCACCACAACAATCTGATCGAGAACTTTATTGGTGGGAAAGTCCTCCAACCGTAGAGCTGAATATCTTGCCTGAGCCTAACTCTAAGCCGGTAGAAGCACCAGTAGAAGATGATTTCATAGAGAATAAAGGAATTGATGCGTCTACCGTAGTGGTTTACGAGCAGGATTGCACGATTGAGCCTCACCAACTAGAAGTGGATATTTGCATTCTCGGATCTGAGGAAGAAGCGTCATCATCAGTCTGTCATCAACTTCAACCTTGCCTCCAGGAGCCTCATCAACAGGAGGACTTTTATGTTCTCCAATTTGAGGAAGAAGAGCCATTCACACCTGGTCTTGTGACTGAGCAGTGTTACAGGCAGTATCTCCTCAAACATCAGGTTTTGTGGAGTATCTATTTTCCTATTTTATTTGCCAACGTAACATTTTGTTTTGATCCAGGTGGTATGCTCTTAATTGCTATCTACTTTGGTTTCCCGGTGAAGCCATTAACTACTTTTATTTTTGATCCGGGATAACAAAGCAGGAGTCTAGCCAAAGACTATAAAGACGGGCAGCTTACTGGGAGGCAACCCAGTGGTTAAATTAATGTTTTATTTTTGTTTTCTGATTTTATTTTTGTTTTTCTTTCATTCTAAGATGGCAGTGGTGTCTGTGCTTTTAATGCAACGCTCTTTAGCGTTTTTGTGGTAGTTGTGAGTGTGTGCAGGTGAAATTTTTATTATGGTGTTTGATGTTCTCCAAGGCTGGACACTTGCTTGGATGCAAGTGTGAGGAACGATGCTACCCCCCTTGTTCGAGCTTATGTGTGAGGAAGGGAACCTTCCCCAATCTACGTTATCAGGGGAGTTTCAGTTTCTTTATTTTAAATGTTTGTGTTCAGCCTATCATGCTTAATGCTTATTTTATATCAGTCCATGATTGTCCTGGATGAAATTCTTCATGAGTCTGGCATATTTTGAAAGGTCTTTTCTTGATTTTATTTTTGAACAATGAGGACATTGCTCCTCTTAAGTGTAAGGAAGTAGGACCTTTCACTGAAAATATGCCAGTTGCGCTTAAATGTCATACTTGTTTTTGTTTGTCCTATTGCTTTGAAGGAATTGCTTCTTTTGAGTGCCAATAAATATTGAATATTCAGGTGAAAACTTTTGTTGAGGTTTTGAAAACAAGCCTGATGGCCACCTCAAGAATCTTTCTGCTTTTGGTTGTTTGTATGTATAGTTTTATCCAAACTGAATCCATTTTCACTGAAATTTGTTGGATTAGCTGATTATAAAAACTGAATTAGTCTAGTTTGGGATTTTAGGAATGATAAGAAAGTTTGGTATGAAAGGATAAGGCAAGGTACTCCGCTGATCTGGATTGAAATTTATTTCTGAACCAAAACAGGCCTCTTCATTCGGTTATTAAGTCCTTGGGGTGCTTCATCACCCGTCTACCTATGGTCTTGTGATCTGGGATAGAAGACCCAAAGCCGCTACATGGGTGAAGAGAAAAGTCTGAGGGGATGAATTGAATATGCAAATGGCAGAATAAAATGTTAAGGGAAAGGAACTTTGAAAAGTTAAATGTGTAATTCAATTTTGCTTATTCTGATCATGAGTATGTGGTGTTGAAAGGTATCACGGAATAAGGTGTTACTTCACACCCCTTTGTCATCCAAAGGTTAGAGGAAAGAAATGATGGAAGATCCCAAACTATTCTGTTTCAGTTTCTATAATCCAACTTCTCCATGCTTTTTAACTTCACTCTTTTTCACTGTTTGCGAAAACCTACAGCTAATAGCAGAACTATTCTTTTGATTGTCATTTTGCTTGTTTTCCATCGGCAGTTGTTTGATCCTGAGTTTCAATACTACGGCCCTTAAGAGTAGTCATATTCTGTATTTGCTTGAGGACAAGCAAAAGCTAAGTGTGAGGAAGTTTGATAAGTGCAAAATATATCTATTTTTAGGGCTTTAATTCTTCCTATTTTCATAACAATTCATGTCATATTTCTCACTTATCTTATATTTTTCCAAGATTTATACTTTGATGAGAGCTGATATATTCTATATGTAAAATGCAGGAAAAAATCTTGGTTTTACATTCTTTTTTTTTCATGAAGATTCCAACGCGACAAACGGTGATATATATACGGTTGCTCACTACCACCTTATTAATGATTCCACCATATTAATACGTATATAATGTTGGCAAATCACTTGGCATCGTATATATTATAATATGTTGGTAAAGTTGGAAATTTACTCACGGTTGATTACGTGAGCTTTGACTCACACCACTCATGGGCATTTATATGTAAAAAAATGATAATGAAATCGAGAGCCCATGTTAATTAAGGAGCGGATGGAATCATTATGAAAACAAGACCTCCTGCTGCAAGTTAGGGTTGGAAAAGGATATATATACAGATTTGAATGGGAGAGGAGGACACCCTGGGGACGGCGCTCTGCGCCAACCTTCATTCGTTTCATCATCAACCTCACCACCTAACCATCACCGCGTTCGTCAATTCACCATCGTCTAGCCATCTTTTGTTGTTGTTCGAGGCGTGGGAACAGCAGCAGTTTAACCATCAGCGCGAGCAAGTCAGAGGAACGAACCTGAAGTTATTAGTAAACTGACATTATTTGTTACTTATTTTTCTCTACACCTGTTTAATGTTATTTTAGTGTTTGTTCTTGTTTCTAGAGTTATGAGTGAGTAGTTTAGTTTAGCTTTCCGAGTTGGGAAGCGAACCTAACTTTGACGATTATGTTATATTAATTTTTCCGTACAACTTTAATATTATAGTTAGTTCGATTCCTGTTCTTAATGTGTTTTAATTATCTGGCCAATAATTAAGATAAATCTTGTAGTTTTCTAATCAACACGCGAGAGCTGAGATAGTAAACTAGCCATAGGAAATCGAACCTGATTAATGACTAGAAGCGTGATCCCGCCTATAGGTTAATCGGACTCCCATAGAAACTGTTCTTTATGCGATTAGTTGTGTCCGGATTAGAGCATTAGCCTGCTTAGTTCTAGCAACTAGTTAGGATTCGTTAGACTTAGCCGTTGACGAATTATTTAAAGTTTCTGATGAATTATAAAAAGTTAGGGGAAGAATTTAATAATAAAATCGGAAGAATTAGGTGAGCAAACAACTCGGGGAGCGCCTTTTAATTATTAGATTTCAAACTCGTTATTTGTGTTGAATTTGCTTATTTGGTTTATTTGTTCTTTAATTCCTTATTTTTTAATTTTGTTTAGACTAGTAAAAACCATTCAAAAAGTGACAATTTCCTGTTTTATTAGTTTAGGTTAGTTTTCTCAATTAGGTTAATTTAATTTGTCAGTAAATTGAAAGAGGTCCCTGAGTTCGACAACCCACTTAATCACTATACCGCAAAACGATAGGTACACTGCCTAGGTAGAGATAGTCACATATTTCTACTAACAGTGATCTAGCGGGATTTTTGGAAAAGGTCAATCTTGGAAATCTTTCTTTCGACGTGCGCACGTCTTTAATGGTAACAGTAGGGGGGTGTATATCCCTCGCCCATAGGGGCATTGATATTGACAGTAGGGGGCTGTATATCCCTCGCCCATAGGGGCATTGATATTTGACAGTAGGGGGCTGTATATCCCTCGCCCATAGGGGCATTGATATTTGACAGTAGGGGGAGTATTAGGGGCTGTATGTTTGAATCCTCGCCCATAGGGGCATTGATATTTAACAGTGAGGGGCTGTATATCCCCTGTCCAAAAGGAAGTGATTGGCGGTGGGGGCCATCTCTCCCAGTTGAATTATTCCATCTCGAGTTCTTGGTTCTTGGATCTACTTTATCATTCCTAGTCCTTTGTGGCTATATGGAGTTTTTTACTCCTAACGGGAATGGTTCTAACATCAACATGGATGCTTGCTAACTATGCGGTGTGACTATTAAGTGGATGACTTGGTTTGGAAGTTACTTATCTTGTCTGTTTCCTTTCTCTTTAAAACTTGATTGTTTTGAAGTGCTTGTCTCTGTTTTACTTTTAAGAGTTTGTTTTCATGTTACTGTTTATTTGAAGAGTTATGTTTATAAATTAGTTTTTGAGAATGTACCAGTTCCATTCCAGGGAACTGACTCACCCCTCTCGGGGTGGGCTGCTTGGTTTCATCTTGCAGGTACGAATTGATTTACAGGTGGCCACGAAGAGAATGAGCGTTTGGGATGGGACTAGGTTTTGGAGAGTTAATGTGTTTAATTTCTATTATGTTTGTGTTAAGTTTTTCGCGAGTTCAGACCGTAGCTTTTGTAGATTGTAAGTTGTAATTGGTGAGGTTTGGTGCCGGGTGTTTGGAACCCGATGGTGTAATCCTTAGGGTTTTATTTCCGCTTGTATTTATGGTTAATAGGGGCGTTACAGAAAGTGGTATCAGAGCGTAGTTACGCTCTGAACCCGAGAAAAAACAAGCCGAGTGAAATACTTAGATTAAGGTGCACTAAAACTGGGGAACTGGGGGGTAGAATTGGGAAGTGAGGACTCCAGTAAGGCACGACTCCTACCCTTTTTGGAAATGTGAACGATTCCTTTACACACTTTTCTTTTTGAATGTTTGTTGAGTGGATGTGTTGTTATACCGTTCCTACAGTAAACTACAGAAATATAATATATATATATATATATATTATATATATAAGATAAGTTTGGAACATCCTATATTAAGTACGATAAGATTTTGTTGAGATAAACCAATATTAAGCTATTTTTCAAAAGCATACTCATGGAGAATACATTGCTAAAAATGCAATCCTTTAAAAGCTGGGTACACAAATTCCTAGAATTTTAAAGAATACTTGGTTGATGAAAACCAATAACAAATAAAACTTACATAACTAAATTAGTATTGATGTTATGTGAAAGGACTTCAACTCCTTTAAAGTTTGAAAATAAATCTCATGAACTACTTGGTACAATTTATTACCTAAAGATAATGTTTAAGATAAATCTTAAGTCTAGAAAATTATTAAGCTAACAAGAACTAGTAGCGTATTAGAAAAGATCACATATAAATGTGTAAAACACATTAAAACTCTATGTTAACTTTAGAAAGCAAACACATAAACCAACACCCTACGGGAAGTTCCTGGTACGACGAACTCCTAGGCTGAAAGTAGTGGGGGTGCACACCCACTTCTAGAAGTTTAGGGGCTAGAAAGCTTGTCATCTAAAGTATATAATCTTCCACGCAGGTGATGGATTGGGTTGAACTTGAGGGGAAGTGGTGGTAAGACGTTACCATCATGAAATCTTGAGCTAGGCATATTTCATTGCTAACCACAATGAACAATCAAAATTTGTATCTTAAGATCCGGTATTAAAACTCAAATGTAAAGGTTTATTGAGTTAAATCTTTGGTGAAAAATACCTATATATGGAGGAAGGGGATTAAGTTTGGGTGCTCCAAGATACAACATCTACCCCTGGTTGAATATAAAAAAAAAAACAAAATCAATAAAAGAAGTTACTTAAAGATTGAGTGAAGAGAAGAGTAATACTAAACTAAGTATCATTGATCCTTAAATACTTGAGTATTGAGCATCCTAAAAAAAAAAAAATTGAGAGTTACTTAAAGATTGAAAATTCTCATGTTTACTTGGAAGTTTAACATTATACAGGTATAAAATTTAAAAGACACACTAAGAGTGATATTTACTAAAAGCTACCATTGTCTAAGAGAGTACTAGGATTTAATAATCAGAAGAACACTTACATAGAACAAACCTTAAGGAAAATAATTATCAAGAGTGAGTGAGTTTTCATTAGACTAGTGCATTTGACCTAAAATTTTATACAGGGTCCCTACCTTAAAAATATATATATATATGATGTATAAATTTTAAGATAAAGGAATCAGATTTTGGACGAACTTTCTAAAATTCTGCCTTGGGTGAAGTTATATAATAAGTAAATTTTATAAAGTAAACATAGAAACAATTGGAACTTGAAAAGTCACAGAAAATATTTATCTTATAGAGTTTTAACATATGGTTGGCCAATAAACCTTTGAAGATAATTTTGGAAGATTATTGAGGATTATTAAATGATCGGGAATATTATGTTAAACTACTCAAGTACGTTACACCCGAGGTATAGCTTAGTAATATAATTGATATGATAAATGATCATATATGGACATATAATTCGTATCAGTCATTAAATGAATGGATAATAATCATAAGATAAAATTTTATAACCACCAAGGAAATACAAATACATAACAATCAAGAGATACAGATATATATAACGATCATAGATATAATCAACGGTGCAGTAAAATTCAACAAAGCTGGTTAATAAGGTGTTGAATTCTTTGAATGTGCCATTAGTAGCGGTACGAGGGCGTACCTTAGCTCTTTTAAGGGGGATATGCTGGCATACTCCTCCTTCGTTATCTCATCCGGATTATGCCTCGTTGCATTATTAGCAAAGGGAGAACAGTATTAGCAGAATGAGAGGTGTTTGTATGTGCTTGGTTTTGCATTATGACTCAGTATGTGACTTTTGATTTTCATCATGTTATATCTTGGTATATCCTGATTCAGTTGATTTTGAGTAATCTTGAGTGGAATGTTGTTATGGAAGTGGATGGAAATACAGGATTGGTTTGGTATGGAACTTCATTGGAACTTTTATTGTCTCAGCACACCCGAAGCGGTGTGAGTGCTTATTAGTTGATTTTTAAACTTCGAGGCGAAGTTTCTTTTAAGGGGGATATGCTGAAATACCCCTAAATTAATTTAAATTAATTTAGGGGATTTCTTTTATTAAACCTTTAATAATACTATTAAGTATTAAATTATTATATGTAATTATGAATATTAAATTATTATATGGAATTATGAATATTAAATTAATATAAGGGGTTGTGAAATTTATTTAGGGGTTTTCCCCTAATTATTATACATTATTATATAGTATTATGAATTTAATAATAAGATTTATAAGTCAATAAATCTTGGGAAAATTATTAAACACTCCAAATTATTATAAAGATTTTAGGAAGTGTTGGAACATTGTTTTGAAATATAAAAGTCAATATAAAATTCTAGAAACCTTAAAGCTTATTAAGCCTTGCTAGAGTTGACTTTTTGAGAATGGTCAAACCAGGCCATGAAACCTATACCAAAAATAGGTTATGAAAAACCATGAAGATCGATAAAAAGAACGTCAAAAACGGATCATCCTAGCCAAAGTTATGCTAGATTGAAGTTTTGAATCAAAATTTTAAGAAGTGCCACGTGTCACTCTGTAAGAGGTCGCTCACACTTAGCCGATTTCTTCCCAGATTTTCGTAACCGAATTCCCTTGCTTAGCCCTAACTTTAGACGGCTATAACTTTACATATCTCAATATTTTTCCATGCCGTCTTCACCACTCTCTTCTCCTACAATTCCTCTTTTCAACCATTACTCATACAAACCCTAGATCTATCTGAGTCAACCGGAAAATCGAGCCAAAGTAGCCACCTTGCGAGACTGTTTCCAGAATTCCAGAATTTCCTTCGTTTTCAGGTAACTTGCGTCGATCATAACTTCTTCGTTAATCAACCAAAATTCAATTTCTTTAGCTCGTTGTAAAGATCTCTAATCCCTATACAACTTTTGTGTTTATGCCCAAGTCCAATTCGTAACCAGTTGGGAGATATAGAGGCCTAAAGTTTCGGTCTTGCCAGCACATAAAATAATACCGAAACAGAGAGGTAAACTCGTGTTTTGTGACTTCAATTTCTTTCTGTGTGATGCGAGTTAGGATTAGTGCTTGCTATCATTGTGTAGATCTATATTTCTTCTTTCTAATGAGCCCAAGAACATGGCCTAACTCGATCTAGAACGTAAATTATAGATCCTCAAAGTTGGCACCTCGAAACAGTCAAGTTCGAAAACGTTTCCAGAAAACCGAAATCTGTTTGCTCCGTTATTGCAATTTCCGGTAAGTTTTCTTCAAATTCCTTCAACCTTGCTAATCTATATTACATTATCGGTCAAAGCCATGTTCCAATTGCATCAATTACGCATTAGATTGAGAGAATTTGTTAGAATCGAATTCGGAAACCCGAAAATACCCTAACTTCGAAACCGAATTCGAAAACCATTGAATCCTGCATTATAATTGGGGAAATTAGTATCAATAGAACCGCAATCAAATTTCGGATTCAATGGAACAAGAATCACTCGATTTGGTTCTGTAGATTGTGAGAAATTGGTGAATTAGTACTCGAATCGAATTGGGGATTTGCTGAAGAACTGGGCGTTCAGTGTCCATCCGATCGGGCTTAAAAGATTTGGACGGCCGAGATTAGATCGTGGGTTATAAAGATTGTTTAAGTTTTATAATATTTCAGAATTTAACCCTAACTTGTTGAATTTAGTTAATGGTCTTCCCGAATGTATTTTGACTTGAAATTTTAAACATAGATTCCTTGTAAAATCTAGTTTATTTTGATGTAAATTAATATGGTTTTGGAGTTTTTAAACATAAGTTATGATTTTTACAAGTTACGGGTTTTCTGAAATTATTTGGCTAAATTAAAAAGATATTTTTATGAAATAAAAATTTTATAATATGTCTAAAATGTTATAGTTACTTTATATTAAGTTTGGGAATTTTTGGGCAACAGGAAAAGGTTTTAAAAATTGTGTTTGTGAGTTTTTCATAAGAATAACTTATAATATATAGTTTTTAATGTAATCAAAAATTAAAGTATAGTTGATTAATGAACTTTATAGGTTGGGGAAAATATAATAAGACTAATTAACATTTAATACAGTATGTTTATAAATACTTTGGGTATTAACTTTAAGTGAAGTAAGAGTTGTTACATATATTTATATATATATTTATATGAGAGAAATAAATAGAAACTTATATTAAATCAAGGAATTTAACTAAACTACACTTTATTTATTATATATAATATGGAAGCTAATATGTTTAACTAAAACTAAGGGAAATACTATATTTTATAAACCATAAATCAGTTGTGGATATGTCTAAAAGATATTAAATATAATTAAATACAATAGAATTTCTTAAAGAATGTTCTGGATAAATCTTGATATATGTGGATATATATATATATATGTATATAAATACAATAAAAATAGATAAAGGAAATAACATTCCTTGTGAGAAATGTAATAGGAAGGATATATATATATATATATATATATATATATATAGATAAATAAAAAATAAATAAAGGAATAAAATACCTTATAGAAAATATAATATGAAGGAATTAATGAGTTAAACTAAACCTCTACATGATACTAATAAAAGAATATATGAGGTGGTATTAATTTATGGTTATAGGTTGAGTTTTTAGTTATCTTTGAGTTTCTAAGATTTATATAAACCGTATTTAAACACATGTATTTATTTAGTCAATAACCACAATGTAAATTTATAATTTGGTTAAGAAATTAATAAGTTGAAATTTAGGAATATTTGGAATTAATTTACATAAAGTGGTACACAAATAGATCTTATTATATAATTGATAATAAAATGAATGGAATACTTTTACATTTAAATGTTCTTATTATATAAAAAAATAATAAAGTAAATGAGTTACTTTTACATCTAAATGTGAAGAGGATAAATAAGTCTAGATTTAATCATTTCTTAATATTTATAGTATTGAGTAATAACTTAATATTTTGAGATAAAATCATTAAAAGGGATTATGGTATAAGACTATATTAAACTATGATTAGGAAATTACTCTAAATAATAATCCTTAAGTTTCTTAGAATTAGTTAGCCATATAAAATACATTTATTACTAATATTCAAGATGTGAGTTTATAAATAAGTGTTGTACATAATAGTTAAAGGTTTACTAAAAGGTTTATAAATAGAAATTAGATACAAAACCTTTGAACCTTTATTTAGAGGAACTAAGTTACATAAGAGGCTATAAGGATTTACCTTTTGACACGGGAAATATTAATGTGTCATTTGAATATAAGGTATGGGGATTTTTCATAATAGATTACCTTATTAAATAATTAACAATTTCACTTACGAACCAGAATTTAATTCTTGGATAAATTCTACTTTATGTAGATATATTGTCCATCCTAAATACAATAAAGGAAATTAATTTATTAAGTTGTTCCTTTGAAACCTTTGGTCTTGTAAGTAATATAAAATGTATTTAAGGCATAAGTTTATTAAAATTTAGTACAAAGGATTATACATACTCTATGGAGAGAATGTGTGTAAAAATTAAATACTTGGGAAATTAAAATGTAAGTAAGGATACAAAAAGGGTTATCTTAAAACACCTTATTATATAGGTAATAATTAAGCGAATAATAAACCTTGTGGATACTAAATGTGAGAGTCGATAAGTTTGAGTTATCTATAATATGGTTATTTCAAGATGAAAAGTAATTTAACAACTTATGACAAGATTAATAGATGGTTGTAATTAAAGGCCATTCTGAACTAAAGATAAGATAATTGAGTTTAGTAGCTCAAATAAGTTATACTAAAATGCGTCTACAACACTACGATTTCAATATACAAGATGTAGGTCTTAATTAAGTTAAGGGAAAGACTTAATCATAATGGGTTGTCTAGTAGAAATTGTTTAAATATATAATCTTTATATTGCGAGATAATAGTATAGTATTCTAAGATAAACCCATCATTGGTCATAACACGATGTATATCCTAAAGTAAGAGTAAAAGTATTGTGCTTAAGAATTGTTATTGAGATTCTAGGACTTGATTGAATAACGTATAATGCCCTTATGTTATTAGGGTCTTTAATGTGGGAATTAAGGTTAAGTATGGGTAAAGTGGATAAGGGTGGAACAATTAACTAGTGTTGATAAAATACATTCCTTGGTCTTACAACCTTGAGTAATACATCGTTCTCAGACAAGTCAAAGATTATACATAACATTTAAGTGAGGGCTTAAAAGATAATTGAGACTTTGAAATAAGAGTAAGGAGTTTATTTAAGCGTAACATAGGCTACAAGTGATTGATGGTAGATTATCTTTAATATTCTTCAGAGTACTGTTGATTGTTTGCGCAAGTTGATTAGAACTGCTACAGCGTTACCCAGGTACGATTTCTCGTACTCAGCTTGTTGTGTTTTGGACTTTGTTGAATGTTCTGTACGATTTCTCGTACTCAGCTTGATGTGTTTTGGACTTTATGGAATGTGTTGTACGATTTCTCGTACTCCGATATTTTTAATGGTTGACTTGTGGAATGTTTTGGAAAACGCTAACTGACTTTAAGAGGATTTTCTAAGGGAAAAAATGGTTGTGTGACTAACTCAGCTTGTGTGACTAACTGAGCCTTGGATGTGGAACTCACTTGGGTATTGGTTTCTTCTACTTGGTTGCCTGTTAGACATTGGCTGCTTAGGGTTTACGCTTCTGCACTCTGTAGGACTGAGTGTTTTGGTATTGCTCTGAGTAGTTGGTGATCTAGCGGGATTTTTGGAAAAGGTCAATCTTGGAAATCTTTCTTTCGACGTGCGCACGTCTTTAATGGTAACAGTAGGGGGCTGTATATCCCTCGCCCATAGGGGCATTGATATTTGACAGTAGGGGGCTGTATATCCCTCGCCCATAGGGGCATTGATATTTGACAGTAGGGGGCTGTATATCCCTCGCCCATAGGGGCATTGATATTTGATAGTAGGGGGTTGTATATCCCTCGCCCATAGGGGCATTGATATTTAACAGCGAGGGGCTGTATATCCCCTGTCCTAAAAGGACGTGATTGGCGGTGGGGGCCATCTCTCCCAGTTGAATTATTCCACTCTCGAGTTCTTGGTTCTTGGATCTACTTTATCATTCCTAGTCCTTTGTGGCTATCTGGGTTTTTCTACTCCTAACGGGAATTGGTTCTAACATCAACAATGGATGCTTGCTAACTATGTGGTGTGACTACTTAAGTGGATGACTTGGTTTGGAAGTTACTTATCTTTGTCTTGTTTTCCTTTCTCTTTAAACTTGATTGTTTTGAAGTGCTTTGTCTCTGTTTTACTTTTTTTAAGAGTTTGTTTTCATGTTACTGTTTATTTTGAAGAGTTATGTTTTATAAATTTGTTTTTTGAGAATTGTACCAGTTCCATTCCAGGGAACTGACTCACCCCTCTCGGGGTGGGCTGCTTGGTTTCATCTTGCAGGTACGAATTGATTTACAGGTGGCCACGAAGAGAATGAGCGTTTGGGATGGGACTAGGTTTTGTGGAGAGTTAATGTGTTTAATTTCTATTATGTTTGTGTTAAGTTTTTCTCGAGTTCAGACCGTAGCTTTTGTAGATTGTAAGTTGTAATTGGTGAGGTTTGGTGCCGGGTGTTTGGAACCCGATGGTCTGTAATCGCCTTAGGGTTTTATTTCCGCTGTATTTATGGTTAATAGGGGCGTTACACTCCGAACTTGCCTCCCATGAAATCAAAGCTATCAACTACTACAGAAAAAGTAAAAAACAACAGTTAAAAAGGCTATAGACAACAGTTAAAAACTGTTGTATCAGTTCCTGTTGTCTAAAAGGGTAAGAGCAAAGACAACAGTTATTTAACTGTTGTCTTATCCAGCCAAACAACAACAGTTTGAATCATTTAAGACAACACTCCTTAACTATTGTCATATAGTTGGTATAGACAACATGTAAATAACTATTGTCTAAGGGCATACACCTTAGACAACACTAATTTTCACAACAGTTAATATTGTTGTCTAATGTATTTATGACTATTGTTTATGACCATACATTATTTGAGCCTAATACCCTTTCACAACACCATTTAACTGTTGTATATGACATATCCCCTAATACAATGCTAACTACTATAACAATTGATAACTATTGTCTAAAACCTTTGTAATTGTTGTATTTGATCTTCAATTACACAAAATTAAGTATCCTTTTACAACATCATAACATTTAGCTGTTGTGGTTGAGCCTATTTGAAAACTGGTCTTCAATCCTTTGATAACATCATCCGATTGTTGTGTTTTGTTTAAGTTTACCATTTGACAATAGTTATATATACTATTACCTTTAGTAGCTAAATTTTTCTCACAATAAACCACACATCCATAGTAAACCTGCTAATAAAAATAAGAGCAAACATATATACAATAACATACACATATTCAACTTTGTATAACAAAAATTCTCAAAACTTTATATAGCTAAAATGCTCAAATCTGTATCAACATCCAACAGTTCCAACCTCTCAGTCGTCTCAATATTTCATATTTACTTCTCTATAAATAATAAAGCTCCACCAACACACATCTACTTAGTACGTAGTGTGTCAAATAAAAGCAAATGAACCCCTAATTTCCTTTGCACCTATTACTAAATCATTCACTAAGTAATGTAGCAACAAATATACTTCTAAAAGCCACTACAAACACCTAAAAGAATAATCTACTCCACTTCTTACAGAGTTGCCGCACGTAGAGTTCAGGCTGCCCATTCTTCTCAAATTTCATCAATCTCATCTTGGTTGTGTGAACGACTCTTGTATCTGTGCAAATACTAGAAAATACAATGCAAGTTATTATTAAACAATTGGCAACACAAGTAGGTTTATTTTTATGCTGATTATGAATTGAATATTATTTACCTCAATAGGAATGGTGGTTTGTCCCTTCTCTATAATTTCTTTCATAAACCTCATCACATAATATCCATAATCATTACCGTTAGGTTGTCTTGGACACTACAAAAAAAACAATACAAAAGAAGTAGAATAAGAAACCACAAGTCATATGACATATTATGAATCAAGTTATGATTTTGGAAACAATATAGATGATTCATACCTTGATTATGTCTCACTTCACATTGTTATGAAGCTCTCTATATGCACCATGCTTAGTCTGGAATATTTGTAATCCCTATAACAATGCAGTTAACATAACAGATAATAAACATTACTATTTAAGTATATATCGTAAATGGTACTATAAAATTTTAAAAAGTTTTGTTAAGTAGGTAGTTACTTGTCTACAACATCCTTTACATCAGAACGGACTGGGCCTCTCAATGGATCCAGCCAGCAGCATACTTGCCTCTTGGGATCAATGGCGCAAAGAATCCAGTGACTGTATACATTAAACATTATGCATGTCCAACAAATTAGTAACTTATCTATGCAGCAACAAAAAAAATGACTCATATAATGATGTCTTACCTCACACTATACGGAGCTAAAAAAAATAGATTCATGATTCCCTCTTGTAAAGGAGGTTGACAAATGTCGCATTCTATCTTCAGCATTATGATTTATGAGCATTACCGGGAGAAATATAATGAGGACATATAAATTCAAAAATAGACTTTTTGCCCATGGTTCTAACCCTTGTCAAACATAACCCTGTAATGTCAACATAAGTATATTAACAAACTATAAAATCTATTTCATTGTTCTGACACACACCAAAAAAGTGAAGTTGTAGCAGCAGATTTTTGAGGTATGCAATCTATTAAATACTTTGTCTCTGTTAAAAAAGCTAATGCAATCTATGAATGGGTTCATTCACTTATGTGAACGATTTTTTGATGGTTGGGCCATAGGGAGGCCGAGGTGGACGTCACTGGGATGATGGAGTTCATGTGGGCGGTCTGTTATGCTGAAGGAGATGGACAAAGCTCACACCAGCGTGGTACACAACAAATATCTGTGATGATCTTATGATTGTGGTGCAGTCAATCATGCTACTGCCTATTCAGATATTATGTAAACTATGCATGTTGCTCAGATCCAGAATATGTATCTGTAACATCCTTGATCTATGCTCATAATCCACCAGAATCTCTCAAAGGTTTTGCAAGTTGTTCGGTCATTGAAGGGAACATAGCTGACAAGTGTTACGTGCTTGCAATTAAACAGCCCGAAAATTACAGCAATGACAATCCTTCAATTCCTGCACAAGTCTTAAATCCAATCGTAATTTCCAATAAGGATGATCATACGCAAGAGGTATGTATAATATGTTTGCTATAGTTTAATTGAATACTACATACTGTATTCTCTTAGTTTTGTCCCTAAAGAAAATTTAATCACACCGTACTCTCCTATATATAATAAAAAAAATCTATGACTATCCCGTATTCCTGATTTGTATGATGATTATTTTAAACTATCACCATCTTTTGGGCTAGATCTCTGCTTTTCGGTTAAAATTGTCACTTAACAGAAAGAATTATCTCTGGTGAACTCTCCCACAGAAAGAAGAAGCATGCTTGTATTTGACGACATTAGACTCAAACTCAGAAAACATTAGCACCAAACAGAAAGAATTATTTCTGGTGAACTCTTCCAGAGAAAGATGAATCATTCTTGTATTTGAAACATGCTTGTATATATTTAGTGGACATAGAGCTATCATAGAGACAATTTATTTAATCAAACCCCAAAACCAAAATCAACGTACCTTAATTCTGCAGATCGGAAAATCTTCCTCAATTAAGCCGAATTCTCCCTCGACCGATTAGTCTTTTTCAATGGTTTCTTCTTTTATTCTTTCAAGCAGTGTTCTGTTAGAGTTCTCCCTCAGCGTTTTGTAGTGATTGAAGGGTTTCAAAGACAACAACAATTGCTGGAGTTCTCCCTCAATCAAGCAACGTTCAAAGATTCCAGATTTTTCTTCTTCTTTCTTTCTTTCAAGCAGCGTCTTCCTCAAGCAACCATCATTCTTCCTCAATCAAGCAGCGTATGCCAGAGTACTTTTCTTTCTCAAGCAGCGTTCTCTCTCGTTCGCAGCTCTTTTTTTTCGGATCAGCAAATCATTCTTAACATTGGCGGAACTTCACGTAATTGAGTTAAAGACTGAGGCGGTTAACACCCGAATAAAAATATAAACTCCCGCACTGTGCCGCCCTCTAAATTTTAACTTCCCGCACTGACGTTGTTGCCAAAATTTGTGTAGTCTGTAATACATTCCCTAGTTAGGATACAAAAGGTATAAACTATTTTGTTAGGGGTACAACTTTCTTTTGAAAAAAAATTGTACTGAAAGGGCCGGACATCTATTTTGTGAAAAAAACTGTTGTCTATCATATATATAAGACAAGTAGTACGTTAACTATTGTCTAATATGCTGATTATGCAACTTAAATACTCCTATTGTATCAAACACAACATTAAAATGGTAGCTGTTGTCTTTGAAGTGTTGTCTTTAACTAATTCTGTAGTAGTACTCTATCGAAATCAAAACAAATTCACCAACAAAATCTTTGAAATTCCACCAAAGTTCCAATCATCAAACCACCACAAAAACTCTTTCCAATACGTGAGGAACAACCACCCGCAATAGAAGTCAAAAGCTGTAGTCGTAGCTCAACCAGGTAGATTACCGTCAAAGCAACCAAAGAATCCCGACGTGAAAGGAGGAATTGTTACAACTTTCAAATCAGATTAGAAATTCAATTTTCTTAAACCTACAATCTCAATATGTCCTTGGTTTGAATTCCCATTAAAATTACAACTTTTTGGTGAGTTAATTCGAGTTTTGTCAACTTTCTTCCCTTTAACTTGTTTCTTAAATTTTATGCTAAATTTGACTCCAATTTGAAAACTTGTAATCACGAACGTGTAGAATCTCTCTGGGCACATAACCATAAAATGCGAGCCTAAATCTCCACCGGAATCAACTAGAAAGTGGCCATCTGGTGGCTATCCATACTCACTAACGTCCCACCCAGGGTCATGGATGCCCTCTCCGAAACCACGAACCGCCCTCGAATGGACACTAGGTTCATGATCACGGACAACGGTGAATTTTGACCTAATTTGACTCTTGAAACCCTTATTTAGGTTAGTTTATTTTTTTCTTTCAATTTATGTTAAAAGATGTTTAAAAAACCCAAAAATACAGAAGCCTTCATACTTAGGTAAATCAGCTTTATAATAAGCATTTTCATGACATTAGGAAAGGAAAAATATCTTCGAAGGGTAATGAAAGAAATTGAACCTGACAAAGTTATATTACCAAACCCCCAAACCGAACTCTTACCTTTCCTAGTTTAATTTGGTTATAACTTAGGTGGAAACTCATCATAGGTTTCATTGAGCTAACCTTAGGTTATAATAAATTTTGTTTTATAACATAGTTCTTAAACTTAGATTATAAGTGGTCCGAGAACCTGACCACATCTTAATTACCTAATAACATAGGATAAGGTTCAAAAAAACTGAGCTCACAACAAGTGTCCTCACCACGCATCCTCTTTATCCCATAAATCCTTTTTAAAATCACACCATCTCAAAAGAACTCGATTCAGAGCCGATGAGACTCTGATACCACTTTGTGACACTTATTTCTTAAACACGTGATTAACCTTTTGAAACATCAGAATTTTATCTAAAATACAAAACCATTTAGGTGTCACCGCCATAATCCTCTTCCGAGAATGCTAAGGCTCAACCACTTCTTAAAATCGACTTATAACGTGGTCAATAAAATAGATAAAGTTAGATTATTTACTTACATTCTCTTTTATTTATTTTTCTAAAACCTTTATTTTATAATGAGGTTTACCCATCAACTTAAACACACATTAGAACTCTTCCCAAAGCCTCCCCCGAGATCAAAACTGTCAATCACCAAAACTCTACCAAAATCATCAAAAACTCAATCTTTGAATCTCCATCAAAGTTCCAATCATCAAGGAATAACTACCCACAATAGTATTGGACGTTGTAGTCGTAGCTCAACCAAAAAGACTACCAACAAATGAATCTTGACGAGAAGGGGAGAACTGTCACAATTTCCAAAGCAGCTTAGAAATTCAATTTTCTTAAACCTACAACCTTAATAAGTCCTCTGTTTGAACTCCCAGTAAAATTGAAGATTTTTGGTGAGTTAATTCGAGTTTTCCTAACTTTCTGTCTAATAACTTGATTGCTATGTTTTGATGTAAAAACAATTCAATTTGAAATCTTTTCACCACCAATTGACTAAGAATCAAATTAAACACACACCTATAAAATTTGAGCCAAAACACCATCAGGATCATCAATAAAAGCATTATCTGAGGCCTGTCCATAACCACAGACACCGCCTCTATACCCACATACGCCTCATCCAGGCTCACGCACCACCTACACACAACGGCAGAAATCATAAAATTATGAAACTAGGTTAAGTTTGTGATCACGGACACCTTGTCTGTGCCCAAGGACGCTCGAAATTTTTTGTCTTTTTTGCAAATTTCAAATTTATGTTTGCTTTGAGATAAGGGTCCAAGGTTTGGACATTGGGTCTATGCTCACGGAAAGTTGCAAATTTTGACCTAATTTGACTCCCGAAACCCTAATTTATGTTATTTTAATTTTCACTTTCAGTTTAAGTTAATAAATGTTAAAAAAAACACCAAAATACATAATCCTTACTTATTAGGTAAATCAACTTTATGATAAGGATTTTCATGAAATTAATAAAGGAAAAATAGCTTCGAAGGGTAATGAAAGAAATTTGAACCCGAAAAAAGTTATATTACCAAGCCCCTAAACTCGAACTCGTACCTTTCCTAGTTTAATTTGGTTATAACTTAGGTGGCGACTCACCATAGGTCTCAATGATCTAACCTTAAGTTATAATGAATTTATTTTATAACATAATTCTTAAACTTAGGTTATAAATGGACCTAGAACCTATTAGATCCTAATCACCTAATAACATAGAATAAGCTTAAAAAAAACTGGGCTCACAACAATTGTCCTCACCACATGTCCTCTTTAAAGCCAATGAGGCTCGAATACCACTTTGTAACACGTATTTCTTAAACACTTGATTAACCTCTTTAACCAATAGAATTTGTAGCAGAAATATAAAATCTTTTTTAGGTGTTTTTTCCACTTGTTAAATCAACTTCAAAATTTTCAAACATTTGGGCATGAGTTATCAAGACATGTCTCTTAAAACCTTATACACCTTTATGAAATAAAACATGCTCACAAAAATATAACTATATAAGCATGACCAACTAGTGGCTCCTAAAAGGTTGTACTTGCAATTTACAAGGTAGCCTAGACCATGTGTCCTAACGCTTGGTCACCATCTAACGCATTGCTTGAATTAATATAAAGAAGATGCCTTGCCAACCATGGATGTCATACACATAACTTTAATTACAAAAGAGCATGAAAGTGAAGTACTTTCATGAATCAATTTTCACCTTTCTAAAACCTTAATAAATTCCTAAACAGAAAAAGGAAGTATTCTAGTTTAGGAGATAAGTTTGCCTAACACCCTTAAAACACAAGAAACTCAAAGCTCCATGATCCCACGCTCTCATAGCCTCTAGGACATGTATCAAGGTCAAACATATACAAACACCACACAAAGATAAATTGTCAGTATAAAACTAAGTAAACACTAAGCTACCCTTAAGGTAGTTTATTACTCGTTTAATAATGATTATTGATAAGCAGTGTCTTTCATTACTCCTTGTAACTTGTTTCCACTTGAAGGTCCTTTGAAAAGGACATTATCTTCATTATACACCTTGATGCCTCAAGTCATCACAAACATAACATAATCACAAAGGCCCTTGACCATATAAGCATAAATCACTTATCATAAACATTGATGAGGTCCTTCAAAAGGAACACAATTGCACTCATCCAATTCATTCATGACAGCCCAATATAGTTCATTTTTATACATCAGGGTTCATATTCAGTTCATTTGAACATTTCAAGATCAATAGTGCAATCAGACATTGGACGTAAAGAGTTCGTCTCCCTCATGACAATATCAATCGCACAAATAGCCTTCAGATACAAAGGGCTTGTCTCCTTCATAATATCAACGCCTCCTCTAGCCTTTGGTTTATAGGGTCTGTTGCCCTCTTAATATCAGTGGCTCTACTAACCTCCAATTTATAGGATACATTGTCTCTCAATGTCAATGGCAACACTAGCTACCAGTTTGTGGGGTCATTTGCCCCTTGATATCAATGGCTCCGCAAGCCTCCGTTTATATGATCTTGTAGACACCAAAAACTTTCACCCCATCAAGCAAAATTTGAGAAAATAAGATGATAAGAGGGCCTTTCGATCTCAAATTGTCATAATGTGCACGTGTGAGGCCCGAGTTTTTTAAACCTTATCGTAAGTTGATCGGGTTAATTAGGATCTTCTTAGGTTCTAGGTCCACTTATAGCCTAATTTTAATAACTATGTTATAAAAATTAATCATTAATTCTAAGGTTAGCCCACTGGAACCTATTAAGTGTCACCACCTGATTATGTCCTATGGTAAACTAGGAAAGGTAAGAGTTCTGGTTCGAGGGCTTGGTATTTAACTTTTCTGGGTTTAAATTACTTTCACTATCCTTCTAAGTAACACTTTTTGTCATTAACGACTTATTATAAAGTTGATTTAACCTAAGTGTGCTAGCTTCTATATTTTAATATTTTCTGACATTTTTTACTGAATTTGAAAGTGAAAATTAAAATTACCTAAACTAGGGTTTTGGGAGCCAAATTTGGTCAAATTTTAAAATGTCTATGGCCACGGACCTAATGTTCGTACCCACAGACCCTAGTAAGCAAAATAAATCAAAAAGTTTGAAAAAGATCAAAATGTTAAAAGGGTCAAGGGCCACAGACAGGGTGTTTGTGAGCCCGAACATATGTTAAAAAAACCCTAATTTTTTTTTCAAAAAATATAAGGTCCCACCACTATCCGGGGGTTTCTGTGGTTCTGGACAGGACGTCCGGGACCCCGGACGGGGTGTCCGTGGGTACGAACTACCCTCGGACGGTGGCTTTTGGGCGTTGTCCGGCGGTTGTTTTTGGCTCAAATTTATGGGCGTGTTCTTAAAAGATTGTCAACACGTTAGTAAGTGAAAGACTTCAATTTGAATTCAAATTCGACGCGAAACATAACCCACAAGTTATTAGACAAAAACAAAATTAAACCCTAATTAAATCGTCAGGAAAAGTCGGTTTGATTAGAAATTTACACTGAGAATGTATTTAGATCAGAGGAAATTAGAAAATTTTTGATTTCTAACCTGTTTCGACCCCGATAAACTAATGTTTCTTCATGTAGGGATTTTCTGATGGCTTCATTGATGACCGATCCGATGGAATCTGAGCTCGCACTTCTAACTATGTGATTCGAGTGGTCTTCTTCACGATTCGATGATGATTTCTTGAACTTTTGATGGCTAGATTGTTGATGGAAGTTCAAAGTCTTCATTTTTGTGGGTTTTCGGAAAGATTTCAGTAGGATTCAACGGGTTGAAATTGAAAAAAACGTGAGAGGCAGATCCGTGGCCGTGTTTTCTAACTTCATAGGGTTTTGGAATGTGTTTTGAGTCAGTAGGAAGAGTTTCTTATATATACAACGGATGAGATAAAGAAAGTTTGGTAAAGGATCTAATTTTACCGAAACTGGCCAGGGTAACTTTTGGGTGGAATCTGATGATGAAATTTAACCAGCATGTATTATTTCTGAATTTTCTATTATTTTTTTCTTTTGATAAAGGAATATTGTTCATATAAATTTTTCATCAGATCTATTCAGAAATTAAAAGATAATTATTAGAAAATCAAAAATCTAAAAATCCAAAACCATAATGCTCTAAATATCGTCCTTTCTCATATGTTAAAATATCATGACATTTCGAGTTGTTTTAGGCCATTTTCAAAGGAGAGAGAAAATTATAATATGACTTGTATTTTCCTTTAATTATTGAGCTTGAGGATTCAAATAAAATTTGTTGGCTTTCGGTCATGGATGGGCCTAATAACCAGATTACGTTTTTTGTTTTAATGGATTGAAGCATTTTATTTTTGATTTTCAAAAATTTGGGGCTTTGATTATTAAAAAGTAAGCTTATAATATGTATTAAAAGCTAATTTTTGGAATAAATATTCCTAAAATTTACAAAAAATGCTCTTCATGATGTTGATCAAGTTGTCACAACCATTTCAAGGTGTGTGGGTTAATCATGCAAAGATATAAAATTTTGAAAACATCCTTAACAATTCGACTTTCCAAGTCTTTTGACCATTTTGCCCTTCATTACACCCGTGCCTAATGGGACTTCATCTGGGGGTCAAAATTTTGGGTATAATAGATTGCCCACCGTCAACTAAACTTTGTAATGAAGATGAAAAGAGTAGTTGATGTTTGAGTGATACCCCAAAATTTTCCTTACTTTGGAAATTCTACTCCCTATCTAGAGCCTTTGCCGAAAATCTCCTGATTGTATTGAGCTATTCTAAGGTGCTGGTACCTGAAGAAAGAATCTAAAATTGCCTAACTTTTAAGGCACCAACTATCTGGATATGTTTGGATTTTGTCAAGATATTCTAAGGCGCTGACTACCTAAAATGATGAAATGTTTTCGAGCTATTCTAAGGTGCTGACTACCTAAAATGATGAAATGTTGTCGAGCTATTCTAAGGCGCTGACTACCTTAGAGAAAAGAAAGTTGAAGCACTTCTAGAGGCCTAGACCTATCCCCATTGAGATGCGATGATAACTCGGGTACTTCTGGGGACTGAAACCCGTCCAATGCGAAGATGATGAAGATGACTCAGATACATATAGGGACCGAAACCCATGCAATACGAAGATGATGATGCTCGAATGCTTATGGGGATTGAAACCCGTCCAATGCTCCTGGTTGGTATACTTTGGGGACTTATTGTCTCCGCCCACCAACTGGGGTGCTAGGATAACTTCTAGTTTTCCAAGGGGACTTATTTCCATCACCCACTAGTTGTCATTCCCTAAAAAGTTGACATAAGGAAAGGGGACTTATTGCCACTGCCCCGCCAACCTGAATCCCGCACTGGTCTCATACTAGTCTCGCAATAAGGTCTCGTACTGATCTTGTACTGGTCTTGCACAAGAAAAAGATACTAGGTCTCACAATGAATGAGGATGTTGGGTCTCACACTGAATGAGGATGTTAGGTCTCGCACTGAATGAAGATGACGGGTCTCGCACTGAATGAAGATGTTGGGTCCCTCACTGGAAGAAGATGTTGGGTCTCGCACTGAATGAAGATGTTGGGTATCGTACTGAATGAATATGCTAGGTCTCACACTTAATGAAGTTGCTAGGTCTTGCACTAAATGAACATGCTAGGTCTCACCCTGAAGGAAGATTCTAGGTCTCACACTAAAGTTTAATTGGACTCTTGTACAGGAGGTTGATTGGATTCTCTCACAAGAGGTAGATTCAAAATATCCTACAAGTATGCAACGGTCTCATGCAAATGATTAATATGAAAACTGTTGCAAGTGTGCCAAACGTAGCAATGCATAAATTGTAAAATGCAATCCGGGTGCTTGTAGAGACCGGAACCTGTCCAAAGCGTTTAAAAGAAAGAAACATTGAAAAAGGTGTCAAACATGGAAATATTTGTGAAAAATTCTGCCGATCGAAAATGAAAGTGAAATTATCATTTCCTGACTAAAGATTTTGACTTGTGATTTGTTTCCTAGAAGATGGACATGCTACCAGTGGAAGTGTGTGGTGTTTGTTGCGGGGGTCTAAAGCTTTTAAGTGGTGGTCCGGGCTTATGACGGGCTTGAGATTTTTGTAAAGATCAAGACTTATTACATTCCTGGGGAAATGGTGATGGTCAGGGCTTATTATGAGCCTGAGGAGAAGTGGTGTTTATGTCGTTGTAGTGCTTAAGACTTATGATTGGCTTAAAATTTAAGTTTTGATTGGTGTTTTCATGGCAATTGTTGGAACAAAAATTGCCCCCGATATTTTCCTAGGATAATTTGAGCTAGAGTCTATGGCTATCGATCGGAGTATTTTCTTTGATTAAATTTGTGAACAAGTCTCGTCCTCATATGATTAAGGTTTGAATCTCAATGTGGTGCTTTCTAACCTACACTCGACGTGCTTAGTAGTAGTAGAAATATGTAACTATCTTTGTCTTCTAGGCAGTGTACCTATCGTTTTACGGAATAGTGAATTAAGTGAGGTTGTCGATCTGATATACCCAAAATTTTGACCCCCGGGAAAAGGTATATCGAATCACAAGGGTAGTTTGGTCAAAGGGCACAAAATCCCAGGTTGATTAGCACATCTCAGGAGATTAGTGGCAGCTCAATCGTCATGAGGGGAGTTTTTGTAAATTTTAGAGCTTCTAAGCCATCCCGTAAGCTTTCTCTCTGTTCCAAAAATGACTCAAATCAACACATAAAATGCTTTAGAATTTTAACACATGATAAAGGATGATGTTTAGACCATACTGGCTTTTAAATTTGGAATTTTCGAATTTCCAATAATTTCCTAGTAATTTTTGAACAAATATGACAAGAAATTGAATTTAAAAATATTCCATTATCCAAAAATTATAGTTTCTCTTTAGAAAAATCTGAAATATCTTCCTCTACGTGTGATTAAACTTTCATAGTCAAATTCCTTTGGGAAATCATTTAACCAAATCCCGGTAAACTTTGGACTTTTACTAAGGTAACTCTATCTTTAGTGTTGCCTATATAAGGAACCTTATCCCTTGGTCACAGGACTATATCAAGAACCCTAGACAATCAGAATACCCACCCGTCTCAATTCTCCCACGTTTTTCAACTACCGAGAACTGAAATCCACCAAAATTCACCGAAGTCACCACATAAACACGTTCTTCAATCCCCATCGCTATTATAATCATCAAATAGCCACAAAATCACCTCCAAAACGTGAAAAACACCTTCAATCACCAATAGTCAGAATCTCGGGTCGAACTCAATCTAGAACTGGCATCAACGAGGCTTCCGAAGAATCCCGTCGTGAAGCATCACCTTGAATCTGAAAGAAGCATGTTAGAATCTCGATTTTCCAACTCCATTCAAATTTATCAACCCACTATTGAAATTTGGGATTTAACCAACCTTTTTCGGCACCCAAATTAGTATTTATTTTCGTTTCTACCATATTACTTATTCATTAAGTTTCGGCCTTAATTTGTAATCAAATTGAATTCTTTCAAGTACTAATGTGTTCATAATCTCATAGGCTACACACTTATAAAATTTGAGCCAAAAACACCACCGGGAACAACCCAAATGCCGCCATTCGAGGGTAATCCGCACCCACGGACGCTACGTCTGAGATCCCAGACGCGAGGACCGTAAACCCGGACGCTCTCGGACGGTAGCGGGATATTTTTATTTTCAAAAATTAGGGTTTTTAACTTATGTCCGGACCCCTGGACACTCTTTCTGTGGCCTGGACTCTTCAAACTTTCATTTTTCTACAAATCAACTTTTCTATATGATTAGGTTAACTGTCAATGGGTTCGGACATTAGATCCGTAGCCACAGATGGAACTAAAATTTGACCTCATTCAGCTTCTAAAACCCTAGTTTAGGTAGTTTCAATTTTCACTTTAGTATTCAGTTAAAAATGTCAAAAAAATCAGATCATGTGCACTTAGGTTAAAATGACCTCATAATAAGTCGTAAATAACATAAGTAGAGGAAAAACTACCTAGAAGGGTAGTGAAAGTAATTTTAGCCTATAAAAGTTGAATACCAAACCCCCGAACCCGAACTCTACCTTTCCTAATATACCATAGGTTAAAATTAGGTGGCGACTCTAGATAGGTTCTAGTGAGCTAACTTAGGATTTAATAATTATAGTTATATAACTTAGTTATTAAACTTAGGTTATAAGTGGACCTAGAACCCAATCAGATCCTAATCAATCCGAATCAATATAGGATAGTGGTTCGATAACCGAGGCTCACAGAATGGCGACTCTACTGGGGATCAATTCTTAATTTTAACTTGTTTAATATTAAGAAAGAGGGCTTAACTTGAAATTGTTTATTTATGGGTTTTATTATGTTGTTTGTTTACTTCCATGCGCAATTTAAATTTCCATACCTAAGCATCATATGAGGGTGAGGGTTCACATAAACCGATTTCACTCGGGGACCTGCATTAGGCGATCCCTATCCGAGACTCACACCTTCTCAGGTGATGTGAATAAGTGAGGGGAAAGAAAAGGATGTCGTCTAACCACATCCCCTTTATACTTGGGCTTCGGCTCCTAGCACCTCTCCGACAGTATCCTTACCGAGCCCATTTTTTGGTCAATAAAAGATCGAACCGTAGACGCACACCTAGCAGTGATGTGAAAAAAGTGAGGAAGCCCAAAGAGAATAGGGCGCAAACCATATCCCTTTGTGGTGACCTAGCCCCAAGCCCTAAGAACCTCTTCGGGTCGTTCGATACCCGTCAGTTCAAATCGTCTTGTGAGGACATGTTGAACTTATGTGAAACCTTGCTTACTTGTATGATCGGCCCACTATCAGCCTTAGAAATTGAAAGTAACCTTTCTTTTACCAAATTTAGCCCAACCTAAAATTTGCGGGTTTATTGTTTATGGACGAAAGGCCCTGTTTGGTTTGAACAAGTAGGTCATATGTTTGGGCTTTGGCCCCAAAACCTAGATCTAAATGATTTCTTTTCTGCTCAGTCTGAATTGTCCATTTAGATTTAGGCCCATCACAAAAGAGAATCTACTCGAATCTAAATAACTTACAAGACTTGAAAAAAAATAATCATTCGTAATAAGGCTTTTTCCCTGGGATCTTTTTGAGCCCAATAGCCCATTCATACAATCTCTTCTGGCTCATGTGCCTCACTCCTTGGCTAAGGGTATTTAGGTATGTTCTCTAAATTACAGTTTAGAAATCATTCTGCCCATGTGCCCCATTTCTAGCCCAAACACTTTCTGGTCCTAGTGCCACATTCTCAAGACATTTCGGCCCCGGTGCCAGTTCACATCTCATGAATATCATTCCGGCCCATGTGCCTCTCTTCCAATTCACTCAGGCCCTAGTGCCTACCAGTGTCTTCAAAACATTTTTGCCCACATGCTTTTTTCTTGCAGCCCAAACAAGTTTTAACTCAAAACGCTATTTTATTGAGTACTCCTTCTCGGCCCAGAATTTCAGTCCAGTTATCTTTTGTTTTCTGATGAATGACATTTTGGCTACATGTAAACTACCATCACAAGCGTACAGGGAAGAGGAAGGCCAGTTGGGGTAGAAGACAAAGTGGTAGAGTTAGAGCTTAAGCAAAAAGCCATAGCAGAAGCCTTCAAAGGTTTAAAAAACAAGATCAACTCTAAGGAAGCATACTTTCATATCCGAAAGAAAGCTACAAGTGCAAGAGAGAATAACCAAGTTGAACTAGAAGCCATGATGGTTGCCATGGAGCAGAAACATAGTGCCGTCATAGACGCCATGGAATCTAACTATGTGCCATTATCGAAGAGTTGAAAGTGAAGGCCTTTCCCTTGAGGCCGAACGTCAAGTTAGGGATGAATTAGTGGGTAGGTTTCTCAACTCTTATGACTGTATTGAATTTGCCTCCATTAGGGCCCAAGGTTTGCAAGGGAGTGTCGAGGAAATTGCTGTAGAACTCAAGAGAGCGATTAGGCAACCAGAAGAAGCCAACAAGACAGCTAGTTCCAACTTTTCTCTCAGGGCATGCCCTGAAATTGGTATCCTTGCAAGGTCGACGTTGCTAGAGCCACAAAATCACAAATATGGATTAAGGCTAGAACGACCAAGGCCCAGAGCGTGAGCACCGAATTTTCTAAGGAAGAGGTAGCCAAGACGGAAGTAGTAGCTCCAGCATGTGCGGTACGACAGGCCTGGAATTCAAGGCAAATTACCAGCACTCTATCCCGAACTAGACAATTTCAGACCTTGGGTTGGTTTACAAACATCAGTCAACCTTTAAGCTGCATGTTCAAGGAGCTTCGAGAGTGGAATTTGCTGCGACCTCTAATGATTTGTCCTGGGGTCACACAGATCGGAAAGCAAGTGGATCAGTTTTGTCAGTACCATCAACTACCGGGTCACAGCACCGACAATTGTAGAAAATTGAAGCACAAAATCCAAGATCTCATCAATCAAGGGCTTCAAATCTTAGAATGTGGCAGAATATGAGGAGCACCCATGCTCGAGTATCATTCGAAATTTCTATTTTCAAGTGTTTCCTCCTTTAAATAGATTTCGTTTCTTGATTAGTCGCCTTTCAACTATTGTGCTAATTAATTTCCTTTATCGTTTTAGGACATTTTCCTGAGATTGTAATTTTCAATGTTATATTTTCATTCATTAAATCAAATCATAGTTTATTTTCATAATATCTGTACGAACCATTTTTCATTTTTCCATAAAAAATGATGAGCATTCATGTTTTCCTAGAAAAAGGATCAAGCAAATATTCATTTTCAGACAGTAGAACAAAACGACTTGTCTTTTTCTTCCAAAAGGGTGAACATGTCCATCCAAATACTACAGCCCATCAAAAAACATCCAAAATCCCACAAAGCGGTTCCAAGTACACACTTGTTAAATTGTTGTCATAAACCCCAAATCAATACTAGGGGCAATTTGAGTGTAGGTCCGTCATCTTTAACCTTTCATTTAAACGTCTGAATAAGTCTCCGAGTGAAAATTCACGAGAGTGCCTTAAGAGGTAAAACCATGAGCGAATAAGCGTGTCATTTTCACACGACTCCGGTGAGGCCACATTCAAAGGTAAAGGTAAACGGTATAACTCCGACCGAAGGAGACAATTTGTAAATTTACTCTTAGACCTACAAAAAGTAACAAAGAACGGATACACAACTATTAGGGATGCCCAAGCACCTAGGTACTGAACCACATAGCTAAATGCTTGTGAACCATGACATTAAACCCTAAGCACCCCCGCTGAGCCTTTTATATATCCCTTTTCAATATTATAAGCTCCACGGAATAAGCCATCCAATGATGAATATCTGACCCGGTGAACAAAGGAAGCGAGGAGCCCAACTGGATAGCTTTTCATCCGTTCAAAGAATCAATGCCGCTACCATAATGACGAAATGATTCGTAAACGGTCCCAAAGTGACATTGAATCCCAAGAGCTTACATAAAAAACAACTCTCAAAGTCCCCAACCGGGAGACATAAAGAACCGCAAGAAAAGAAAAGGATAAAAGAAAGGTAAATCTGAAAAGCCTCAAAGAAATCCAAATACCGGAAAAGAAGATAAATGGTGAAAAGGACGACTTCAAAAGTTCCAAGTCCAAAGCTCGAAAACAACATCAACATAAAGTACCCAGAAGACTCCAAGATAAGAAAGGAAAATCCAAGGGAAGACACAAGTTCCGGCTTTAGTCACCCCTTTAAGCTCCACATTGAAACTGCCTGGTGTCCCTGATACATCCTCGATGGGTCGTGGACGTCTTTTTATCTTATGTGAACTATTTGATATTTGAGGGAAGTACTTGATTAACTCAAACTGGAAACTCCTTTTCGATTGAGAATTTACACACATAAACTCACTCAATCTCCCCCTGCCCTACCTACGGACTCCGGGACAGTTTAGGACTTTATCCCTAAGTCCTCTACCCTCTCACGACAGTCGGCCTACGGTTCCCCAACCGTTCCCTGACTGATCAGTCTACCAAATACATATAGTATTCTTTCACTAACCCATCCCTACCCAACTCACCAACTTCCTAGTGCTTACACACACTTAGTCTAACTCATACTTGCTCTAGTTATCTATCTTTTCGTGTATGACCAAGTTAATTTACATAAGGCGTTGTATATCGTATTTATACCGGTATGTTTAGATGTATAACAAGCAACCTATGATCTACTAGTCTCAAGGAGTCATTTGCTTCTTCATCCCAACAAAGTAGCCACGCTCGAATACAGGCTAATCTTCAACTTGCTTTGGAACTGTCAGGACATGTGTCACCTTGTGGTTGGACACGCTAGAGGTGTGCGTCAGGTGGTCGGTCACCACTTGCACTCTCCACTTGCCTGATCTTGTTTTCCTCATTAATGCTCATTAATGCTCTCCCAGGCTTTATTTAATGCTATGTAATGAGTGCCTCTTAATAGCCCTAGCCTTGTCTTGTTATCTTGTTCATTAATGAGTAAGACTTTGTCATGGGCTAGTTGCCTGTGTGGATGCATGAGTGTGCATGAGTTTGTTGTCACACTTGATGTCTTTTTTCTTTCTACTACATCTGATGCATGAGAGATATGGTTGTGTACTATTTGACTTCTTGTGTGTTTTAGAAGTTTTATCGGAGCTCTCCTGACAGGTGCCCGAGTGGTTGGGCATATGTCATGAACAGAGTGTGCTTGCAACCTTCCATGCTAAGCCACTTCTCTACCTGTTTATCTGAATTCAAAGCTCAACATACATATTAGATAAACAACTTAGGTTTGCTATCATCAAAACTTAAAGGATCTTGACTTAACAATTTCCCTCTTTTTGATGATGGCAGCCGATAACAAAATTGATTTTGATCATATGTACTTGACAGCTTATGGAAGTGTGAATATTCCCCCTAAGAGGGATTCCCCCTAAGTTTGTTTAAGAGTAAAAAAAATTAATCAACAACAACTTTATACCGGGCCATAGTAGGGAGTCTTTCATTAAGATTCAATTACATAACACAAGGATGATAGTCATAAATTCACAAGTACATATCTTTCTTTTCCCCCTTTGCCATACAGCAAAATAGGGAGCAACGACATGACTCATGTTATTGAAAAAGGCCATAGCATTCCATAGATTATAGTTTACATTTGAATGAGACAACTTTAAGAGGTGTGACGCTTGGATGTGGCGGAGTCGGAGGAGTATAGGCCACGAAGGCCATCAGCAGAGTAACTTTGATATCTGAAATCGATTGTGGAGTAATAAGTTTCTATCTGGGTTTGGCTGGAACTTACATTTATGGACCATACAGATGACACTTTGGGTTTTGGACGAAGATTAGAAGGAGATAACCTTTCTTTTTTATCATGAATTTTTTGATGGTGGAGAAGAAGATGGTTTTCTCATTCGAGCTAGACGAGGTGTAGTTATCACGACTCATGACTACTAAGAAGAAGGGTGTTTAAGGATGGTGAAAGTTGATTATGAGAGCGACCTTGAGTGATGGCTGAGTGATGGTTATAAATATAGGTGAGGGACAACACACTGTCTGGTCGTGTGGGTCTAAAAACTATGTATTAATGAGTTGGCAGTCCTAGGGAATCGATGGCATGTCATTTGACTAACATGCACAGGTTGCATGAACGGTGTTGTCTCTGTTCAAGAGGTAGTTATAATCTCAAAAGAAGCATCCAATTCAATAAAGCCATTAGAAAACAAGATTTGCATTCAAAGTAGAAAATGTAATAGTTGCACGTCAGTTAATATCAAAAGTAGACGTGTGAAACAGATAGTCAATGGAAGGATAATAGAAGCAAAATACATCTAACTTAAAACTACAATTTCTCAGGCTATAGATGGGAATCTATGAAGTCTATTGCTCCTTGAACCATGTGGTGAACACTAGATTCTTGGGAGACAGCCTGCACAGCTGTAAGAGTGACTCTTATACGCTGAAGAACGACTCGAGCTGAAGTATCCAGACTGGTCCCCGACCTGTCGTGGACTGGTGAGAGACTGCGCTTTCATTTATGGGCAGAGGTCCTGGCAAGAGGGTGAGCCTCTGACCGTGAGTCCTCACTTTTGGTAGGCTTCTAAGAGACCATAAGCTTATCCCCTTGGGTCTTGATCCCCATCTTGGATAGCATCTCTGAGCAGATGCAGTCCTGAGCAGTTCGCGAGCACTCGTTGAAGCGGTCAGTGTCCACTCATTTTGCTCCAGTGTCGTGGCGACCACTCCCCCGTGTATTAGCCCTTGGTTGACATATCTACTCACTTCAAGGAAAAGTAAAATCATGGCTAAGAGGTCTATTTTCTCCTTTGTCTTCAGGGTGTACAGGATCCTCACATCTCTGGCATTGACGATGTGAGTTCTTTGATTCCTCGGGTGATGTTGTGGATGAGAAGACTGATGAGAACTCTGCCGAGGATGGACATTTGCATAGCATAGAAGTTCTTCATTGTTACCTCCCCCTTGTTGAAAATGTGGACCATATTTCCTCCTTGATGTCCCAAGTCATTCCAAGTCGTGTTCTTGGGAACGACCAATCCCTCTGGCTCAAGGTTGAAAGTCTTGCAGAACCAAGACTTCGTGATGTTGATGTGGATTCCTTGGACTTTTGACATGATGTAGTCCTCATCGTCATCACTCTGGAGATGGCCTAGGTTCCTCATGTGCTCTTTAAGCAGCTCCGTGTAGCAGACGATAGGCTCCTGGAAGAAGTCGATCTAGCCTTGGAATTCCAGCAGATCCACAATCTCATCAAGACCCATCTTCTTCATCCATTAAAGGTCCATTGTCTTTGGTAAGACATGATAGGACTTGTCATCGATGTTTGCTGTAACACCCCTCTCGATAAACACGTATTAATCCCTCACATAGCATAATTAAAAGACGTCTTACAGCGGAAGAATAAACAACATAAACTCTCACACGGGTGTCACCTGCCATTACCCGCCCATGCAAGTAACGAAGCAGAAACTAAATCCAACAACCAAAATAAACAGCACTACCATACCGCTGTGACAACGAGATAAATCCTATACATCATACTAAGTCTAAAAACCATAACCGTCGACAAGTGAGCATCTACCCTGATCCCGTACTTCGGCTTCAACGATGAACAGCAACCTACAACAAGCCATAAAGGCTAAGCGATAAACGCTAAGTATGCGGGCCTGAACCCTATTGGTCACTTGTCATTTTAACCATCTTGATATTAAATTGATTTCATGTTTTACCATTTTACAGATATAATTAATACTGTAATAATCATGCATAAACACGTAGTCATCCATCCAATCCAAACAGTCATTACATTTCACAAACAACAGTCGCATAAACGAATGTATCGAATAATTACAGTACTGTGTATAATCGCCTTAGCGAACGGTTTCCATATTTAAAATTATTTGGCCTTCAAGGCCCCATCCATACAAACCATGATTAATTAATTACCAGTTGGGTGTCATGTTGGGACAACCCGGTTAACCTTACCAATGGACAGTAGTCCTCCCATACACACAAAGGTGCTCATTTTGCCAGAGGTCCGGAGGCCCCTGGTCGCTCACTTTGCCTCGTAAGGCGTCCATATAAAGGTCGTAGCCATGTACCAACAGTAGGTACCACCTGTCCCACGATCCAATTAGGGCTCGTTGGGAAAATTTCCTGGAGCGGAACCCGATCGGGTACCCCTCAGTGATCACAAATGCGCAACCAGGTAGTTCGTAAACTACCGGGATTCCTCTCCTCAACTCATACCAATTCCCTCATAGGATTATGATAAACTCTTAGTGTTATGGAGAATACAATTTATTAATTTGCTGCCCAATGGGTCTCACGCATACCTAGATGTAATCTAGGTTATATTCATGTTTGAGATCCATGCTCTAGAGACCGACATTGTCGTATCTCGTGCCTAAGTGTTTTACTTAGGTTATCATATACTTAATATTAATACTAAGGGTATTATATTCAGTAACTATCGTGTCATCACATTAAACGCATATGTATGTTTATATAAGTCGATCTATAGTCAACGTAGTGTTAGTCCCGTAGGACGCTCGCGTATAATTAATAACGTAATAACACACATCTTCACATACACATAACCACACACATAACATGCAAGTTATCAAACATATCCGAGCCCTTCCTCAGGTCAACCCGGATCAAACCCTTCTTCACATACCGTACACCTTAGACCAAGGATGCGCAGTGTAGTCCACTAAGCTTCTCGAGCGCGCACGTCTGAAATGGGATATAAAAATACGAGGAACGCTAGGTGTCAATCCACATGACAAATTGACTCGGTATTTCCGAATAATGTTAGTAACCCCAGTATTACATCCCCGGATTTCAACTGTTATTAGTTAAGGTACTGTTATCCTCAAAAATCCTCACTCGTAGTACGTATAAATACTCGGTTTAACAATGGAGTTGGTTTAACAAGAACGTCGTAGTTGTTTATAAGCGTTACGCTTTCACATAAATTCATTTGTTCTCGTATATTTAATTCGACTGTTTCATCGCATGCATAGGCACATATTGTAACCTACAGTTGCATGCATAATATATTTATAACCTATGGTTGCATGTATACATGCATTACTTATCGTATAGTATTATTATCCACCATCCATTATAATACATTGTATTATATAATCCATTAATCTTGTAATAAACTACATTTGAATTCAAAAACTTATAACTTATAGTTTATAAACCATTTTCATGCAATAACCTTCACCATTATATTATATGGTTTCCAACCATAATATATATCCATCCTTATATACATAATTCTCGCATATGTATATATTTACCAATATTGGTAAGTTTCATGAGTTATAAAACTCTTATATCATATGTCACATTTTATCATCTTATGTGAGATGATTATTCCCATTAATTGTTATATTGTTACAACCTATATTAAGATCATTATCTTAATATTATGTAACATTTTATGTTGTATAAATCCAACTCCTAAGGTTTATTCAATATTTACCTTAGTTTATAAATCTAATTTATTTATAGTTTGTCACATTATTTAATGTGAATACCCTTGTTTACATTAATTCCATTTAAACCACATTAACACCATACACTTGTTATAACATTCATAACATTGTAGACCATATTCTAAAATTCATTTTCCAATCTTTATAAATTCGGTACAGCACTATACTTTATTTAATTTCATTTTGACCACATAACATTATATAATGTTATACCATATATTAATATCATATAATATGATATCTTTATCTTATATAATTTATAACATATAGTTTTTATACAAAACTATTGTTAATTACCGAAAAGGTATATCCATTTAAGCCAATCTCATTAACTTACCATATCTTTATGTTTATTACAAAATCACCCCATAATTTATACCATGTTATATATACCATATAATATAACATTTTAAACCTTAATTTAAATATAACCTATAGTTATATATATTCCAAATTTCCGAACAGAACCTAAATCTTGTTCTAATTCATTTATTAACCCATCAACTTTTATAATTACAATTTGACCCAATTTATAACATATAGTTTTATAATATCATCAAAACTATATATTATACACATCTTTTTAAAACATCTTATATTATTCTAAAAATCACCAAACTATACCAAAAGGTTATAAATATCATTCCTAACCCATAAACTCTCGGTATTTACATTTCCACCCCATTTTCTTTTCCAAAGTGTAAAAATGACATAATAACTATATATTATACATATATAGTTTATTTTAATTCCAAATTCAACCCAATAAAATCCTAAAAATTCCTAATAGCCCATGGGTGTTTAAAATACCATTGTACACCCTTAAGTTTCGGTAATCACCATACATACCCCATATATTATAAAAATGTTACAATTAAATACTTATCTTATTATATAACCTTAAATAAGTTATTTAATTTATCTAATTTGGTCAAAACCTACCCAATGGTCAAGGTTGACCTCCTTAATATAGCCTTGACCATTACTTTCTTAATTTATGGGTTTTAACCCCTATTTTCCAGAATTTACAAATTAACCCCAAAACTTTATAAAATCTTATAAATTTTATTTTAAATCCTTTTAACACCTAATTTTCAGCTTTATTATTATTTAGCCCCCAAATTTGATTTAATTAAAGTTTAACCCCTTATAATTGCGGTAATAATTATTTACTACCTAAAACCTAATTTAAACTAAATATACATAATTGAAATGGCCTAAAATACATGGCCTTATTACAAACATTGGCTTACAAAATAAATTACACATAAATGCCCCAAAATACAAATAACTTTTGGCCTCACCATATATTTTCCATTAATTACCAATCTTCCACATAAAGTCTTAATTTTAACATTTATGTTACTTAATTACTTAGATAAATTTACTAAGTCATTTCCATAACCACTTATGGTCAAAATCAGACCATATCACCATGTTCACTCACGGCAATTTATATACACAAGCTTAAACTTATGTTAATATATCAAAGTTGAGTTTTAAGTGTTTTATACCTTGATTTAGCAAGGTTAAAGCCGTGTTTGGCCACGGAACCTTAGGGAAAACTTCTCCACAGCTTGATTCACTTGTCTTCATACAGAAAACAAGACATGATTAAACTCCAAGCATGAGCTAACCATGGGAAGTGTTTTAATGCATAAATTCAAGGTAAAAGTTACCTTGGAATACCAAGGCAACAAGGGCTGTTCTTCGGCCTAATTTTACAGAGGCAAAAGAGTATCAAAAGGTCTACTAAATCAAGCCTTAAAACCGGAATAACTCAGGTAGGAAGATGGCTAATTTTCACCTTGATTAAGATGCCAAAAATGGTGTTTTTGGCATGGATATGGCTACTCCTTGTAGATCTTCGTATACCAACTGAATCCACATGAAAAGGAGAAGAAAATAAGGCTAGGTAATAAAGGTTTACCATCGGAAATGAAAAGGAAGAAGAGATATGTGCTTAAAGCACATTTTACCTTAAATGGTCAAGACTTGAACTTCCCTCCTTCTACCTTGTTACAGCCGAAAATACTCCTTCCTTTAACCTCCAAAACATACTACATACATGTATAGAAATGGCTGGAGCTTAGATCAATGGAAAGAGGAAAGAAAGATGAAGAAAATGGACATTTTCATGCCTTAGAAGCTTACCTAGATCAAGAGCTCACACCAGCTGGGTTTGGTGTTTACTCACGGTCAAAGAGGAGTAGAAGATAGCTCTTGGCTGATGAACTCACGGCTGGAAGGAGTAAATGGAGGAAGGTAATCTCTTTTTGCCTTAAATCACATTTTTGTCTTTGTTTAATGCATTCAATGTTTGATGACTCATTAGTGAATGATTGAGGTTGTTTAATGGATGGGAATAGAGCTTGTAGGCAGGTGGAAATGGGTGGCTAGGTGGATAAATAAGTCACACCTAATTAATGACTTTAGAGACAATTATTGTCATTTTAGTCAAATAACAATGGTGAGTCATCATCCATTGCTTGGAATGGCTTGGAATTGGCCACAATACAAGGAAAATGGAGCCTTAATCAATCGGCAATGGGTGGTCACATGGGTAGACAAGATTGTTTAATTAAAAGTGATAAAGGTGTACTAATCTTACTTTTAATAAAGTAAAGGTGATTAGTCATTTTTAATAGCACATGGGAACAGCTGGTGGATTGGTTATCAGCCTTAATAAATCGGCTATGGATGGTCCATTTCGTGGTCAATGGTCAACATTGACCAATTTAGTCAAAGGAGACTTAATCTTACATTATTTTATTATTATATTAATATTTTAATGTAAAAATTGTGAAAATTGTAAATCTCTGGATTTATAGTTACCAACGTGATATTATGAGTATTTTATTTATTAGAGTATTTATAGGTGTTTCATTGGGTTATATAGACCCAAAACACATTCCCGAGACATTCCCGGGACTTTCGGGACCTTTTTGTGCTTTAAGCGTTTCTCCCGAGCACTTTGTGTATTCTTGTAAATCTAACTTGAGCATTCTCTTTATAAATTTAATTAATGGTGGTAGTGTAATACCCCCATCCCACATCGAGATATGAGTTGTAATGTGAGTGGTTTATAAGGATACATATGTGTTGACTACAACAACAGGCCTTCCACTTTTCAGCCCAAGTGAGGATTGAGGGCATAAAGTGGCTAGTTTTCAAGCCTGGATGGTTTGGGAGCTAGGTTGTTGGACAGTTGCTCATATGGGGTGTTACAAATGGTATCAGAGCTGACTCGGGACCGTGCCGGGGTGAGCTACCCGACACCTACCGAGGCGGTCCATGGGACTTGGATGTTAGGCTTGCGACGAGGACGTCGCATTCTTTAAGTGTGGGAGTATGTAATACCCCCATCCCACATCGGGATATGAGTTGTAATGTGAGTGGTTTATAAGGATATATAAGGATACATATGTGTTGACTACAACAACAGGCCTTCCACTTTTCAGCCCAAGTGAGGATTGAGGGCCTAAAGTGGCTAGTTTTCAAGCCCGGATGGCTTGGGAGCTAGGTTGTTGGACAGTTTCTCATATGGGGTGTTACAGGTAGGAACTCTAAGAATGATTTATTTAGGGTATCGTGCCACTTCGGCATTCCCGGGCCTTTTTTAGGGTTTGTGGGGCCCACAAGGGTTCCTACAGGCACTTTTTGTTTAATCTAAAATTTACTCCAAGCCTTTTGTTTTAAATGATAGTTAATGACTATCGGGTCCTATCAAGATCATTAGTTGACTTGTATAACTTGGTTAACCCAAGGTCCGGCTTAACGCACGTTTTTGACCTTAAGGAGTTTAGGTGCGTTTTTAACGCCTAAGTGTTTCTGTGCTTTCTAATGGTTTCATAATCCCACAAATAAACCATTAATTCCCATTATTTAATTATTTAATGGTTAGGGGTATTTCATTTGCAGCCCGGATGGTAGTTGGCTCTAGCTCCTTAAGTTTCTTCAATCGCTTGAGTGATTGTTGTGGCTGTGGCTTCGCAACTGCTCTTTTTGATTGAAAGAGCTCCTTGAGCTCTTGAGCGTGTGGTGATGGAGCCATTTGTTATTTTCCCTTGGCCTTATTTAGCTGTTGACGCTTCTGAAGCGTCAGAATGACAGGTGAGACGGACTCCCTGTTGCCTTCTTCTTCCCGACTTGAGCGGGAAGGTGTCGGAGACCGCTCTGCAACCGGTAGTGCAGCTAAAGCGAGAGGTTCTCCTGCTTCCTCAGAGTTTAGTGCGGTCACACCAATGTCTTGGGCTTCTTCTTCTGTTGAATGTTCCTTTTGTGACTTCTCGTCACTCTAAACTTCCTTTTCTTCCATTTTGTGAGAGAGTGGTTCGACGAGATCAATGGAAGTTGCTTCATCGTCGTCGGTGAAATGAAGTTTGTGAGTTGCTCTCTCGGGTGCGGACTGGGTTTCCTTGGGTGGTTCTTGTTTGGTTTGGAGTTGTTTGGAGGTGCGAGTCGTCTGGATAGTGGAAGCATGTGTGAGGCTTTTGCTTTGAGAAACTTTTGGTTTCTTGGCTTTGGATTGCTTCTTGGCAATCTTGGAGGTTTTGGGAGATGGAGCGGGAGAGGTCATGGTTGTATTTTCTATAGAACGAATCAGGTACTTTAAGAATAAGGGAATAATTCATGACACCAGCTGTCCTCACACCCCCCAACAAAATGGGGTGGTTGAGAGGAAGCAAGGACATATAATAGAAGTTGCTAGATCTCTTCTTTTTCAGTCTGGTTTAGATGATGTTCATTGGGGTCATTGTGTGGAACATGCCATATATATAATAAACAGAACACCAAGCAAAGCAACAGAAAATCAAACACCCTTTGAAAAACTATTTGGGACCAGACCAGATGTAACACCCCAACCGCTAATCCTATGCTTACCGTCCAATCATCCCATAATCCAGAGTTACTCGCAGCGGAAATACTACTTACTGCGGCGGGTGATACAACGTCACTAACCGCCCATACGGCTAGCTAGGCTCATTCTACTTGCAGTCACGGTCTGATGAACATAACATACCGAGCTACTACATTACTTACCAAGTACAAAAGATAACAATCTTACATTCCTGGATCACCGAGTATTTAAAGTGTATACTTACATCCCTTTCCAATCTTTCCAAAAGAATGAGTACCTACCAACTACTCATCTATACCAATTAAAATCCCTTCACAGTATCCCAAAAAGGTGTACCCCATGGTACACCGGCTAATCAAAAACTACAGCCATGTACTACTCAGTACACCGATCATCATTCATTGTTTACAATCCAAAAAGAAATCAAAAGAAATAGAACTAAGTCTTCACATCTTCATCCTTCGCGAGTACCTGCGTGTAGTAAAAATGGTGCCCCAAGGGGCTTAGCAAACGCTGCGTATAAACTCCGCATATACCGAGTGCTAGCTAGGGCACGCCGACTATTTGACGTCCACTAAACATGCTGTTCATTTATTTCATACATAATGCTTTGCATACAACATACATTCGTTCACAATACATTATTCATTCCAAGGCAACAATACAATAATGCTCACAACACTTACCTTCACAAGGTTAGCCAAATTACGCATCCGGGTTAATCGGAATACTATTTACTCTTTTACTCATTTCACATTACTTACTCTTACTTACACTTACTTTCGTTTACTTTACTTACTCATTCTTACTTACTTACTTATACTCAAGTTAAGTCGTCGGGACCTCCGGCCCTGGGGACTACTCCGTCCCACCTCCGGGATTTACTTGACTCACCAATCCGGGATGCTACCCACTTAAGGGATTTGGGCCACGGACCAGTTTAAGAGTCAGGAATCGGATCCAACCTCCTGTGTCTCCTCATCCTCACGCGTGGCCGAAACTATATCGGACTTCTACTCATTCCAATTTAATTACCAATTTAAGTTAGGATGGTAAGCTTGTTAGGAATAAGTTAGAAGTCCATTCACACAAACAATCGGTCACGATGCAATACAACATACATACACACATTCATTATCATCCATACATTTCATGAATTATACAAACTGAGATTTAAAGAAAATATACCACAATATACAACACTACATATTCACAAGTAAACATGATAACTCCGATTCGTGCATTTATCTTATTTGGTGATCAATTAGCACACAACACACAAATCAGAGTAACCAAGATAGCATACGGGGCATGAGGAATTCATACCGTTCACCGTCGTACTTGTATCCCAACTTTTCTTCGGTGTCACAAATCAATCCTATGATATACATACAATTGAATGATTAATCTAACTATCATTAACTTAACTCATACTTACTATGTCCTTATACTTCCTACACCAACACATTACTTACTTATTTTTCATTACCTTAAGTCTTATTTTCTTACTTAAGATTGGCATGCTTACATACATGTACATATATACATATGTGGGTATACATATATATATATAATTATTATTTAATTAATTTTTTTTTGTGTATGACTCGACCGACCTTACCCAGGGTCGGTCCCAAGGTCGGTCGAAGTCAGTAAGGAATTACGCTGGAAAATTACAGGGCCGACCGACCTTGCAAGTCCGGTCCCAAGGTCGGTCCATTCCAGTGAGTTACCTGGTGAAATTTTTAGCCTGACCGACCTTGCAAGTCCGGTCGCAAGGTCGGTCCATTCCACTAGCTTACTCGACGGAAAATTTTTGAGTAGACCGACCTTGCAAGTCCGGTCGCAAGGTCGGTCCATTCCAGTAAGTTACAGACGGGAGAATTCTCTGGTCCGACCGAACTTGCAAGTCCGGTCGCAAGTTCGGTCCATTCCAGAAGCTTTCCCGTCTTTGTAAATCTGGGCTCGACCGACCTTGCAAGTCCGGTCCCAAGGTCGGTCCGGCCCAGTATTTGCATTTTTATTTCTGTTTTCAATCCTCTCTTTCACCCATTACTTCCCCATTGTTCCTACACTTATTCCCACATGTTATAACACTAATTAAACCTCCTAATACCCCTTAGTTCATTCCTTAACTCCTTACATATTTCTATACTAACTCACTCACCTAATTTTTCCAAGTTTCAACTCAACACTCACATTGTTTCTTCCCTTACTACATTATGCTACAAATTTTGACAATTACACTCTTCTTCTATATCTCCCTCTTCTATTGACATTTCTAACACTCCTAATGCATTTAGAATACATTAACAATCTCTCTCAACTTACCCTCTATCTTCCTCAAACAAAATCTGTTACAACACATCTCATTCACCTAGTTTCTAATCCACTAAGTGTTCTAATCCTAGGCAAATTTTGCCATAGTCTCCCTTATATTTTTACACTCTCACCACATTGTTTCACACTCATATATGATCATCTCAGCTGTTTATACACAATATCAATATACAAGGCTCCCATACACAATTACTAACACTAAAACACCCTTAAAAATTCCTGCACAACATCTCATTCCCAAGCTAGTTTGTAACAGTTTTTAAAATGTCTTTGAAGGGTTTAAAACACTTACATTCTCTTATACATTACTCTACTACACAATACCATTTTCATTACTAAATTCAAACTTCTAAAATCTGTTACACATACATATACAAGACCACACAAAGATTAGTATAATTACCTTGTTCTCTTCTACTAGTTTCTTTTCTTCCTCTTGCTTCTTCCTTCTTCCTTCTCTCCCTCTCTCTACCGGTTATAGTTTCTCAACAATCTAACATTACAACCCATTCATAAATACATTTCAATACTAAACTAACCCTTAATGTTTCTTTAAAGCTTAATGTACATTTTAGGGTTTAGAAATCTCATTACCTTGCAAGGGTGCAAATAAGGCTTGGAGTGGCTCAAGAACAAGATTCCAACTCCACCAACAAGGCCAAAATCGGCTAGCATAAAGAAGCAAGCAAGAGTTTAACTTCAAATTTCGTTTTGCCCTTAAGAACTAGAAAAAGATGGAGTTTGAAGAAGATTTTTACCTTAAAAGAACAAGGAGAAGAAGGTGGTGCTAATGGTAGTCTTGAAGCTCCAAATGGGGCATACCCATAAAAACCAAAATGTTCTTTTCTGGATTTTGAAAAGAGGGAAATGTTGCTCTTGAGGAGAGGAAGACAATGGTATACTTTTTATAATTTTTGGAGAATGTTTGATGGGTTAACAAGAGGAGAGAAGGTGGTATTTTTGTGAGGTTGCTCTTTTCTCCATGGATGACCGATGAGGAAGAAGAAGAAAAGAGAGTGAGTGAGGGTGAGTGGTATTACGTGAGTGAAGAGAATGAAATGGGAGAGAGAGTGTGAGATAGGTAGTAAAGTAGTGTTTTACTTTTTACTTTTTAAATTCTTTTGTCTTTTGTTAATGAAAGGAGAATAAAGTGTGTGTGAGAGAGAGGGGTGTGGGATAAAATCGGACAGCACACAGAACCCATGAGGGTTTTAAAATTTCATTTACAATATTGGACACATAAGTTTGTGTTATTTATGTTTCTACCCCACAACTTCCCGTTTTTGACAGTTTTTACTAATCTCTCGTTTTATTGATTTTATTGGTTCTAAAGCTTCACTAATATTTATTAATGATTATTTAGTTGACCAAAATTTTTACGAGTCTATTTGACCCGCTTAAAGACACGTTTTCCCGGTTACCTCGAAAAACGCGCTTTAAGGTTCGTTAGTGATTTTAATCCATTTTAAGGATCCGTTTTCTTCGGGATTTGTTCCCTCATGATTATTTATACTTAATTAAGCTTCTAAATTATTCATTAGCCTAATTAATCGCTATTTTTAACTACGGGGTATTTCAATCTACCCCCCTTAAGAAACTTTGCCCTCAAAGTTGCTCAAGGTAAATAGTTTAATTATTCTACTCATTAGGCAAACCAATTGCCCTAATGTGTCTTACTACACCTATGAGGTGTTTACTTCCTTCCACATTGCAAGCATACGCATTTCAAGCATCATACACAATTCACATACACAATCCATCATTTTCCATTCATACCATTCCACAATACACATAGCAATTCACAGTACTCATTACACAAACATCATCCATCATACATACACTACACATTACACATACATACATACGCATACCAAGTTCACTTGCACTACATGTGCCATACAAAACCTATTACAATGCCTACATACTAAGCAATGCTTACCCCGAAGCAATGCAAAAGCAAAAGGGCTCTACCCCCCTTAAAAGGGGTACGACCCGTACCCATATTGCTAAATACTAGACTATCTAGTCTATGAATAACTGTGGGTACTTAGCCTTCATGGCATCTTCCAACTCCCATGTCGCTTCTTCAACATCATGGTTTGACCATAGGACCTTCACCATTCGTATAGACTTATGGCGAGTGTCTCTGGTCTTCCTATCCAGGATTCTCACTAGGGTTTCAACATATCTCATTGTCGGCTCAATGGATAATCTCTCGGGCTCTAAGACATGAGAAGGATCAGCAATATACTTCTTGAGTTGTGACACATGAAATACATCATGGACACGTCCCAAGTCCTCAGGTAGTGCTAACCTGTAGGCTATAGCTCCAACTCTTTCGTTGATAGCATACGGCCCTACAAACTTTGGGCTCAGCTTGCCCTTCTGGCCAAATCGGAAGACACCCTTCATAGGTGAAACGCGCAAGAACACTTGGTCGCCCACGGCGAACTCAAGGTCGCGTCGTCTCACATCCGCATAGGATTTCTGTCTATCTTGGGCTGCCTTCATATTGGCTCGAATCTGCTGAACTTCAGCTTGCACTTGTTCAAGGTACTCCGGTCCTATGATGACCGCTTCACTCGACTCATCCCAACACAAAGGTGTACGGCAAGGTTTACCGTATAGAGCTTGGAAAGGCGACATCTTAATCGAGGCCTGATAACTATTATTGTACGAGAACTCGATAAGATGAAGCTTGTCTAACCAACTCCCCTGAAAGTCTAAGGCACATGCCCGAAGCATGTCCTCTAATGTCTGGATGGTCCTTTCTGTCTGACCGTCGGTCTGAGGATGGAAGGCGGTACTCAACTTCAATTCTGTACCCAACGCTTCCCTTGTAGCTCTCCAGTATCTCAAAAGAAATCTGGTGTCGCGGTCAGATACTATGGTTTTTGGGACTCCGTGATGTTTGATAATCTCCTTGTCGAATAGCTCAGCTAGCTTCACTACCTTCCAGGTATCCTTCATCAGTATGAATCTGGCAACCTTAGTAAGGCGATCGACTACTACCCAGATCATGTTGAGTCCTCCCCTGGCAGGTGGGAGTCCTATAACAAAATCCATGGAGATATCATGAAATTTCCACTCCGAAACTGGCATCGATTGTACCATTCCGCCCGGTCTACGATGTTCAAATTTCACCTTTTGGCATGTTAAGCATCTCAATATGAATTCTGTCACATCCGACTTCATTCCAGACCACCAGAAGTACCTCTTCATGTCTTTGTACATTTTGGAGGCTCCTGGATGGACTGACAATGAGGAACTGTGTGACTCTCGCAGGATGCGATCCCTTAGCTCAGCATTTCTTCGGGGGATGCATAGCCTGCCATTCAACCGAATCAAACCATCTTCATGTAGCTTGAAGTCATACTTCTTCTTCTCAAATGTACCATTTTCGATCTTTTGTCTGATTTCGGTTAGGTAAGGGTCGCTCAACTGAGCGTCTCGCACCTCGTCAACCAAGCTAGAAGAAGCGAGTAGCGAATGGAGCGAGTGTGCTCGACGGCTCAGGGCGTCGGCTACGATGTTTGCCTTCCCTTCCTTATACTGCAAGTTGATGTCATAGTCTGAAAGAAATTCCATCCATCTTCTCTGTCTCAAATTCAGTTCTTTCTGTGTGAATACATACTGTAAGCTCTTGTGGTCGGAGTAGATGGTGATGCTTACCCCATAGAGATAGTGTCGCCATATCTTGAAAGCGAAGACAATGGCTCCTAACTCTAAGTCATGTGTCGGGTAATTCTCCTCATGCTTTTTCAGCTGGCGGGAGGCATGAGCAACAACCTTGCCATGCTGCATGAGTACGCATCCCATTCCTTTGCCTGATGCATCACAATATACCTCAAATCCCTCTATGCCTTCTGGAAGAGTAAGGACGGGTGCTGAGGTCTATGAGTCTTTTAGTTTCTGAAATGATAACTCGCACTCATCTGTCCATACAAATGGTGCATCTTTCTTCATCAGTGTAGTCATGGGCTTAGCGACTTTCGAGAAGTCCTTTACAAATCTCCGGTAGTAACCGGCTAGACCAAGAAAGCTCCGGATGTCGGTAACAGTCTTAGGTCTAGGCCATGATCGTACAGCTTCTATCTTAGAAGAGTCAACTGAGATACCTGCGCTCGAGATGACATGACCAAGGAATGATACCTGATCTAGCCAGAACTCGCATTTGGAGAACTTCACATACAGCTGGTTCTCGCGCAGTGTCTCAAGCACTTTCCTCAAATGAATTTCATGTTCCTCTGCTGATTTTGAGTATACAAGTATGTCGTCAATGAAGACAACCACTGAAGTGTCCAACTGCTCACTGAATAGACGATTCATGAATTTAGCTGGTGCATTTGACAAACCGAATGGCATCACTGTGAATTCGTAGTGGCCATATCTGGTACGGAATGTCGTTTTCTCGATGTCTTGCTCTTTGATGGCAATCTAATGATACCTAGAATGGAGGTCAATCTTGGAGAAGACTGATGCTCCTTTCAGCTGGTCGAATAGATCGTCGATGCGGGGCAATGGGTATTTATTCTTGACTGTGACCGCATTCGGCTCGCGGTAGTCAATACAAAGTCGGAGGCTGCCGTCCTTATTCTTCACAAAGAGGACCGGTGCTCCCCAGGGTGATACGCTCGGGCGTATAAACCCTTTGTCGAGAAGGTCTCGTAATTGTTCTTTCAGTTCAGTCATTTCAGCAGGTGCCATACGGTACGGCGCCCTAGCAATGGGACCGGTACCTGGAAAAAGATCAATTTCAAATTCCACTGCCCTCGGTGGTGGCATGCCGGGTAGCTCCTTAGGGAATACATCAGGAAATTTGGATACGATCGGTACGTCATCACTGAACTCTGGATCTCTCTCCAGGTCTTGTACATGACACAAATACACTTCATGGCCCTTTCTGAGCTCCTGGTACATAGCCATGGCAGATATAAGTGTGGTCGAAGGCTCTATCGGTCTCTGGCGGTAAGATACAGTAACCTCAGAAGGACTCTTGAGCAGCAATCGATGCTCGGCGCAGAGGATTCTACCCTTGTGCCGCTCCAACCAATTCATTCCAATGATTAAGTCGAATCCCAATCCATTGAATTCGATGAAGGAAATGGGAAACGCTTCATTTTTTATTTGGATTATGGCTGATTGATAATATTTGGTACACTTTACTCGCTCCTTCGATGGGAGAGTAACCATGAAATTCGGTAGCTCATCCGCATCTAGCTTCAACCTCTTCACGAAGGATGGTGATACGAAGGTGTGAGAGGCGCCGGAGTCGAATAATACATTGGCATCAATGCCATTTACTGGGAATGTTCCCGTTAAGATAGTGCCGCTTCTGCCGGCTTGTGCTTCGGTGAGGATGCTCAGGTTACCGTCGGTACTGAGTCCACAACCTATTGAATTCACAATTGGATAAGTATTGATGGTGGACACAAGTGGAATTAAATCAACACTGCTCTTTATTGATAAACCAACCATCATACATACCGTGTCTCTAATACACGTTACTAATAGATTACATGATACTATGAAGTTAATATTTCCTAAAGGTAAGGTTCAGGCGTCCTGGTTTCATGTGTGTGGCATTGATTATTGCCGGTGGTGCCGTATTCAACTTGATCTTGTTGATCCCGTGATACAGCATCCTAGAGCTTCCACCCATGATTAGGACATCTCCTGATCTCAATACCAATTTCTGTGCGAGGTCCACATGCTTCTGCTCGCTATACAGGAATACGGCGTCATCACCAATGGACCAAGACACTACGGGCACCCCTTGTTCAAGGGATTCCGCTGTCTTGTCCTTGTCTTGGTGTAACCCAAGTCGTCCTTCTTTCTCATAGAAGTTGACGATGCAGAGGTCCGCTTCAAGTGCGGGGATCGGTTCATGTTCGCATTGTTGTGCAAGTTCTACTGCTTGTGTGACAAGTGTCTGAAACTCTGGAGGTATTGTCGGTGGCGTTGCTCCATCTGGTGTTCGTGTCTCCTGGTATGTCTTGGTATAAGGATTCCAATCCTTTCCCAAGCACATCATTTTCAGCTTCATCTTCGCTCCACCGGGGAATTCGGGTGTGTAAAATCCACCTTGACCCGTTCCTAGCTCGTTGCATCGTCGAATGATTGAGATTTGCGCTTCGGGTGTCAGGTATCCCCTTAATAAAATCATACCTGGTCGGATGACCTGACACTGTTCATTGGTGTAGTAGTGGTTGGTGATGTCGATCTCTTCTTGATTCAGGTTTACCGGTATCGGATAACAGATACTAAAGCATCCTATGGTTATAAATTTCGTCTACGGTGAGTACTAGTTTCAAATACTTCATCTCATGCTTAATACACACTTCAATTTACTTACTCATGCATTCACTCATACAGTTACTCTAATACTTAGACATGCTACTTCAAGGATTCAAGGTTTAGAGTAATTACCTGGGCCGGACTTAGAACCGGACCCGTCACGGTCTATGACATGAAGGACAGGCTGCCTCTGAGGTGCACCCCTCTGAGGTCCCTGGGATCCCTGTCCCTGTGGTGCCTGCTGGGCTGGTGCATCACCAGATGCAACCTCCTTGCCTTCCCTCTGCCTGTAGCTTTGGTAGTTCCCTTTTGGCTTGGCGTTCTCTGGGCATTTATTGGCTGTGTGCCCGGGTTTCTGGCAGTTGTAGCATTTGATTTCTCTCCCATAGCAGTCCTTGTCGGGATGGTCCTGGTTGCACTTTCTGCACACATATGTGCGGCCATCGGAGAAGGTTTTGGAGGAACCGGAGCCAGAACCTGAGGTTTAGAGGGTTAGCACATGTGTGCGTGGATATACCAGATATGATACTGATATGAATACGAATTAGAAATAGAAGTTTACCCTTAGGTGGGTATGATCTCAGTGGCTTTGCTGCCACCGGTGCAGATGAACCGAGTTGAAGAAGTTCAACCGGTTTGCCCTGCTCAGCATGGGCACTGCTTTCACTTGGGAATTTCTTTTGGGATTGCTGAAAGAAATTTCCCTTCTTCTTTTTCCAGCTTTTACCCTGGTTCTGCTCCTCGCCATTGGTGTTCTTATTGTTGGCCTTACGCTTAAGCGCGGTTTCTTCATCCCGTAGTTGGCAAGTGATTTCAACGCGAGAAGCCGCGTGATAACACTCCTGAAGTTTCAGGTATTAGCCGGGATTCTTATTTAAGAAGGATAAGGAAAGATTCAAAGAATTCAAGGAATTTAAAGAATTGAAATGGTACTAAGGGTTAACCGATATTTACCTGAAGGGAGGTAAATCTAGTGTAGCCCATACCGTACCGAAGGTGATGGCTCAGACCGCCATAGAAGTGATCGACCAACACCTGGCCGGTGTATCCTAGATCAGGGAGGAGACGGAGAATGAAGGTGAAAGTTCTGTAGTACTCATTGACAGACATCTTCTCTGTCATTTTCAAGGCGTCCAGCTCTAGCCTCTTCTTGGTTTTCACATGCTCCGGGTAGTACTTGGATCGGAGGAGTGATGTAAAAGACTCTCAATCGAATGTGGGGTCGCTGACGTGCTCATGCTTGATTAGCTTCCACCAATCCATAGTAGCATCCTTCAGATAATAAGCAGCAACTCTGACTCGAACTCCAGTAGGAGCTTTGAGGGTTTCGAACGCCGTCTCCATCTCGGAGATGTAGGCTTCGAGCTTAGCCGGATCACTCTCGCCCCTAAAGCAAGGAGGGCGGATTTCCGCTACAGCTTTTACCCAGTTCGCTTCTCTGGGTGGCGGGGGAGGGATTGGTCCCGCTTGGTTCTGTTGGTTTTGCTGGTTTTGTTGCATTGCTTGGATTACTTGGGGTAGCATCTGCGCTACCGTGGCGGCGACGATCTCAGCTATCGTCTGCGCCGGGTCCGTCATTGCCCCCTCCTCTAGGGCGACCTGGACCTCTTCCTGACATCTGAACATTTAGCAGTTACATTAGGCTCCGCAAGATATGACTCAAAGGTCATGGAATTTAATCAAGGTATCGTTCTTAAGAACGTCAAGGGTATCCATTGTTAACAACGGTAGTTCCTAGTTAGGTTTCTAAGTATCCGTCTTAAGACGGTTGAAATCCTAACTCGGTAATTCCCTATGCTCGATACTATGGACATCAGAGCGTTACGCTCTGATACCACTTTTTGTAACACCCCAACCACTAATCCTATGCTTACCGTCCAATCATCCCATAATCCAGAGTTACTCGCAGCGGAAATACTACTTACTGCGGCGGGTGATACAACGCCGCTAACCGCCCATACGGCTAGCTAGGCTCATTCTACTTACAGTCACGGTCTGATGAACATAACATACAGAGCTACTACATTACTTACCAAGTACAAAAGATAACAATCTTACATTCCTGGATCACCGAGTATTTAAAGTGTATACATACATCCCTTTCCAATCTTTCCAAAAGAATGAGTACCTACCAACTACTCATCTATACCAATTAAAATCCCTTCACAGTATCCCAAAAAGGTGTACCCTATGGTACACCGGCTAATCAAAAACTACAGCCATGTACTACTCAGTACACCGATCATCATTCATTGTTTACAATCCAAAAAGAAATAAAAAGAAATAGAACTAAGTCTTCACATCTTCATCCTTCGCGAGTACCTGCGTGTAGTAAAAATGGTGCCCCAAGGGGCTCAGCAAACGCTGCGTATAAACTCCGCATATACCGAGTGCTAGCTAGGGCACGCCGACTATTTGACGTCCACTAAACATGTTGTTCATTTATTTCATACATAATGCTTTGCATACAACATACATTCATTCACAATACATTATTCATTCCAAGGCAACAATACAATAATGCTCACAACACTTACCTTCACAAGGTTAGCCAAATTACGCATCCGGGTTAATCGGAATACTATTTACTCTTTTACTCATTTCACATTACTTACTCTTACTTACACTTACTTACTTTCGTTTACTTTACTTACTCATTCTTACTTACTTACTTATACTCAAGTTAAGTCGTCGGGACCTCCGGCCCTGGGGACTACTCCGTCCCACCTCCGGGATTTACTTGACTCACCAATCCGGGATGCTACCCACTTAAGGGATTTGGGCCACAGACCAGTTTAAGAGTCAGGAATCGGATCCAACCTCTTGTGTCTCCTCATCCTCACGCGTGGCCGAAACTATATCGGACTTCTACTCATTCCAATTTAATTACCAATTTAAGTTAGGATGGTTAGCTTGTTAGGAATAAGTTAGAAGTCCATTCACACAAACAATCGGTCACGATGCAATACAACATACATACACACATTCATTATCATCCATACATTTCATGAATTATACAAACTGAGATTTAAAGAAAATATACCACAATATACAACACTACATATTCACAAGTAAACATGATAACTCCGATTCGTGCATTTATCTTATTTGGTGATCAATTAGCACACAACACACAAATCAGAGTAACCAAGATAGCATACGGGGCATGAGGAATTCATACCGTTCACCGTCGTACTTGTATCCCAACTTTCCTTCGGTGTCACAAATCAATCCTATGATATACATACAATTGAACGATTAATCTAACTATCATTAACTTAACTCATACTTACTATGTCCTTATACTTCCTACACCAACACATTACTTACTTATTTTTCATTACCTTAAGTCTTATTTTCTTACTTAAGATTGGCATGCTTACATACATGTACATATATACATATGTGGGTATACATGTATATATATATAATTATTATTTAATTAAATTTTTTTTTTGTGTATGACTCGACCGACCTTACCCAGGGTCGGTCCCAAGGTCGGTCGAAGTCAGTAAGGAATTACGCTGGAAAATTACAGGGCCGACCGACCTTGCAAGTCCGGTCCCAAGGTCGGTCCATTCCAGTGAGTTACCTGGTGAAATTTTTAGCCCGACCGACCTTGCAAGTCCGGTCGCAAGGTCGGTCCATTCCAGTAGCTTACTCGACGGAAAAATTTTGAGTCGACCGACCTTGCAAGTCCGGTCGCAAGGTCGGTCCATTCCAGTAAGTTACAGACGGGAGAATTCTCTGGTCCGACCGAACTTGCAAGTCCGGTCGCAAGTTCGGTCCATTCCAGAAGCTTTCCCGTCTTTGTAAATCTGGGCTCGACCGACCTTGCAAGTCCGGTCCCAAGGTCGGTCCGGCCCAGTATTTGCATTTTTATTTCTGTTTTCAATCCTCTCTTTCACCCATTACTTCCCCATTGTTCCTACACTTATTCCCACATGTTATAACACTAATTAAACCTCCTAATACCCCTTAGTTCATTCCTTAACTCCTTACACATTTCTATACTAACTCACTCACCTAATTTTTCCAAGTTTCAACTCAACACTCACATTATTTCTTCCCTTACTACATCATGCTACAGATTTTGACAATTACACTCTTCTTCTATATCTCCCTCTTCTATTGACATTTCTAACACTCCTAATGCATTTAGAATACATTAACAATCTCTCTCAACTTACCCTCTATCTTCCTCAAACAAAATCTGTTACAACACATCTCATTCACCTAGTTTCTAATCCACTAAGTGTTCTAATCCTTGGCAAATTTTGCCATAGTCTCCCTTATATTTTTACACTCTCACCACATTATTTCACACTCATATATGATCATCTCAGCTATTTATACACAATATCAATATACAAGGCTCCCATACACAATTACTAACACTAAAACACCCTTAAAAATTCTTGCACAACATCTCATTCCCAAGCTAGTTTGTAACAGTTTTTAAAATGTCTTTGAAGGGTTTAAAACACTTACATTCTCTTATACATTACTCTACTACACAATACCATTTTCATTACTAAATTCAAACTTCTAAAATCTGTTACACATACATATACAAGACCACACAAAGATTAGTATAATTACCTTGTTCTCTTCTACTAGTTTCTTTTCTTCCTCTTGCTTCTTCCTTCTCTCCCTCTCTCTACCGGTTATAGTTTCTCAACAATCTAACATTACAACCCATTCATAAATACATTTCAATACTAAACTAACCCTTAATGTTTCTTTAAAGCTTAATGTACATTTTAGGGTTTAGAAATCTCATTACCTTGCAAGGGTGCAAATAAGGCTTGGAGTGGCTCAAGAACAAGATTCCAACTCCACCAACAATGCCAAAATCGGCTAGCATAAAGAAGCAAGCAAGAGTTTAACTTCAAATTTCGTTTTGCCCTTAAGAGCTAGAAAAAGATGGAGTTTCAAGAAGATTTTTACCTTAAAAGAACAAGGAGAAGAAGGTGGTGCTAATGGTAGTCTTGAAGCTCCAAATGGGGCATACCCATAAAAACGAAAATGCTCTTTTCCAGATTTTGAAAAGAGGGAAATGTTGCTCTTGAGGAGAGGAAGACAATGGTATACTTTTTATAATTTTTGGAGAATGTTTGATGGGTTAACAAGAGGAGAGAAGGTGGTATTTTTGTGAGGTTGCTCTTTTCTCCATGGATGACCGATGAGGAAGAAGAAGAAAAGAGAGTGAGTGAGGGTGAGTGGTATTACGTGAGTGAAGAGAATGAAATGGGAGAGAGAGTGTGAGATAGGTAGTAAAGTAGTGTTTTACTTTTTGCTTTTTAAATTCTTTTGTCTTTTGTTAATGAAAGGAGAATAAAGTGTGTGTGAGAGAGAGGGGTGTGGGATAAAATCAGACAGCACACAGAACCCATGAGGGTTTTAAAATTTCATTTACAATATTGGACACATAAGTTTGTGTTATTTGTTTCTACCCCACAACTTCCCGTTTTTGACAGTTTTTACTAATCTCTCGTTTTATTGATTTTATTGGTTCTAAAGCTTCACTAATATTTATTAATGATTATTTAGTTGACCAAAATTGTTACGAGTCTATTTGACCGCTTAAACACGTTTTCCCGGTTACCTCGAAAAACGCGCTTTAAGGTTCGTTAGTGATTTTAATCCATTTTAAGGATCCGTTTTCTTCGGGATTTGTTCCCTCATGATTATTTATACTTAATTAAGCTTCTAAATTATTCATTAGCCTAATTAATCGCTATTTTTAACTACGGGGTATTTCACCAGACTACAATGAAATGAAAAACTTCGCCTACCTTTGTTATATAACAAACATAAACCCAAACATAAGTAAATTTGACTCGAGAGCCTTTCCTTGTGTTTATCTTGGCATTTGCAAAAATTCAAAGGGCGCCAAGGTCGGGTCCTTGGAAGAAAGACACATCAAAATAAGCCGAGACATAACTTATTTTGAACACATCTATCCTCTGAAGGAAAAGGAATGGAGAGATACTTTTAATAGCAAACAACAAGAAAAAGAAAACAATTTCCCTTTTCCAGATTAGTACTTTGAAGAAGACTTCCACATACCTCAAAACACACAGATTAATGAGGAAGCAATTGACACAACCACAGATTCAAATGAAGAACATCCTCAACCAGAAATCCACCTAATTGAAGAAGATACACAATCAGAAACCCAACCCAGTGAAGAACTTAACCTAAGAAGATCTACTAGGACCCATAAACTCCCCTCAAAATACAATAATTATGTTTTTTCAACACTAAAAAAAAAATATTTTCTCCATCATCCTAGCCGTAAGACTTGATCAAGGAAATCCAAACAATTTTGCTCATTCTAACATCAACACCCTCACAGGTCATATACCAAAACAGACCATCCTCTCTTGTTCTCTCCATCAAAATTCTAAAACTTTCCTTAATCAAGTCCATTGTCTAGAAGAGCCTCCAAATTACAAAACAGCTAGCAAAGACCCTTGATGGGTAAAAGCTATGACAAGGGAATTTGAAGCTCTAAAGTTGAACAATATATGGTCCATAGTAGATCTTCCCAAAGGGAAACATGCCATCAGCTGTAAGTGGGTTTACAAGACAAAACTCAGCTGATGGCACGTTAGAAAGGTTCAAAGCAAGGCTAGTGGTAAGAGGTTTCACCCAAAAACAAGGTTTAGACTATGAAGAGACTTTTTCTTTCGTAATCAAACATACAACAATTCGTGCATTAATCATAACAGCCATTACAAAAGGATGGACCTTGGACCAACTAGATGTAAATAACGCATTCCTCCATGGAGATCTCCATGAAGATGTCTACATGACAATACCACAAGGTCTTAAGGTCCATGGTGAAAATAAAGTGTGCGAATTGCACAAGTCTGTTTATGGGTAAAAACAAGCCTCTCGCCCATGGTATGAGAGACTCACAAAGTTCTTGAAAGTCTTAGGGTTCAATCATTCCAAAAATGACTACTCTCTATTTATAAAAACAAGCAAAAATAGCATCACACTCCTTGGTATATACGTTGATGACATCCTTGTTGTTGGAAACCAGCAAGGAAATAACCTTCTTGAAAAGAAACTAGATAAAAAAATTCAGAATAAAGGACCTAGGAAGGCTAAGTTATTTTCTAGGAATACAATTTCTTGAAACTAAAGAAGGTATAATAATGTCTCAACAGAAATATACATAGCAAATTCTCAAAGAATTCAAAATGGAGAGTGCACAACCACTGTTCCTCCATTGCCGGTAAATCTGAAACTCTATAGAGATTCTGGAACAAAACTTGAAAACCCCACTATTTATAGATGTTTAATTGGAAAACTAAACTTTCTCACCTACACTACCTGATTTGGCATATGATGTCCAATATCTTAGCCAGTTTTTACAATCACCCACCACAGAACACCTTAAGGCAGGATATCATACATTATCCTATATAAAGGGGACTTCAGGTTTTGGTCTATTTTTCAATCAAAAAGTAACTTTGATTTGCTAGCATTTTGACTCTGATTTCGCTTCATGCCCAATCATGAGAAAGTCTATACCAGGTTATTATATTCTCCTTGGTGGATGTCCCTTGAGCTGGAAATCAAAGAAGCAAGTATCCGTCTCATTGTCCTCTACTGAAGCAGAATACTGGCAATAAGACAGGTTACTAGTGAATTAAGCTGGCTCAGCGGTTGTTACATGAGATAGGACTCAAGGATATTACACCTATTCCATTACATTGTGATAACCTTGCTGCTGTCCATATAGCTAAAAATCCAGTTTCTCATGAACACACAAAGCACATCGAATTAGATTGCCACTTTGTGCGTGAGAAAATACAAGATGGCCTAATCCAAGTACAGCACATTCCTAGCAGACACCAGTTGGCAGATGTCATGACAAAGTCACTAACAGGTAAAAAGTATCATTGACTGTTTCCTTCTATGGGTTTGCAGGAACCAGTTGATCACGGGTGATGCATAACAGAAGAGCAAAAACTCCAATCTTCACAGTACAAATTGCATTTTTTGAGGGAAGGGGGGTATTAGAGATATGAGACATATAGTACATGCGTTACATATATTAAGTTTACACCCCTTTTTTGTTATGTTGTAATTGTCCCTAGCATGTATTAGGTCCCCTATGTAATAAGGTGAACATGTATTTTACTCTGCTTCATATAGGCTGTAATACTGGAACTATACTACTCCGGTTCCAGTCCATGTTTGCGTATAATAGATCGGCTCGGGGTATATACTCCCGTCCTATGTTAGGAAATAAAATAGAACGCAGTGTTTTAGTTAAATTATTAGTTAGGGTATTCTGGTAATTTTGCTTCTCTAGTTAGTCAGGACAAGCTGGTTTCGATTTTCCCATCTTTCTTACTCTATAGAATGGAGTTAGGGTTCCCTGGTCTTCTTACGGCTCTGTGCAGCCACCTTGCATCTTTATTCCCTTCTCCTCACATCCTGTATCTTGGAGTTAAGAACTCGAGTTTGTTTTTCCGTACTGAATGAAGATTGAGGTAACTTTTCATGGTATCAGAGCAAGGTTTTGAGAGAGTGTCTCGTCTAGCTTGAATGCGGTGAGGAGATTTCTTCGAAGAAGCCGACGCCACCTCCAACGATGTCTTTAGACGGGAGCGACAAGGGTAAAGAAAAGGAAGAAATGAACGAGAAGACGAAGATGAAGACTCAGACTGTTACGGTTGCGGACAACTCTGATCCCCTCTTCTTGGCTAGCTCAGAGAGTCTAGGAGCATTGATAGCGGGAAAGTTTGAGGGGAAGGGCTTTCGCGCTTGGAAGTAGGGCATGACAATCGCCCTGAGAGCCAGGAACAAGTTAGGGTATGTTGACGGGAGTTTCCTCAGACCCACCGACTCAGAAACGAAAGGAAAGTCCTGGATCGATCTAATTCAATGGTTATAGCTTGGCTCCTCACCGCCCTGGACAAGGATATTGCCCACACCGTTCTGTATTGCAAAACAGCCACGCAGATCAGGGAAGAATTATCAACCCGATACGAAGAATTGAACGCGGTACAAATATACTCATTACACCAGAGGCTGATGGAGACCAAACTGGAAGGTGATTTGATTAGGGCCTACTACACCAAGATCAAGAAATTTTGGGATGAACTTGATTCCTCACAAGAAGTGGCTAACTATGAATTCCAGGCAGACGTTGGGTACAAGGAAATTTTTAGGCGGTAGAGGGTGGTGCAGTTTCTTATGGGTTTTTCCGAAAAAATTTCGATTGTTCGTGGGAACATACTAATGATGTCACCGCTACCTTCGATCGAGCAAGTGTATTCACTCTTAATCCATGAGGAGCGACAAAAGATGGTATGTTCTACAACGAAGACAGCAAATACCCCCTCCTTTGCGGTGGAAAACAAGAAGTCTAGATTTTCACAATCCAAGGACATGAAACGTACGACTCTCTTCTGCACACACTATGAGAAAACCAGGCACACCATAGAAAGATGCTATCAGATCCATGGCTATCCCCAATCTTGGAGAAAAGAGAAAAGGTCAGCAGCTACAAATGCAGACACAAACACCATTCAGATGCAAGCGTCAAGAAGGAAGCAAATCAAAGGCAATGTTTACACTGGAGCAAGTGAACCAGTTACTCTCGCATTTTGCCAAAGGCCAGACGTCTGAAAAGGAGTAGGAAAATGTCACCTGCGGGTTTGTTGGTACATTTTCAGAACCTTACACTAATTTTAATGATAACATTATGAGTAAAGAAAGTGAAATACATGCTTAATCTGAGAATTTTGATTACCTGCATGATATGCTACCCTTATGTGAATATGCTTCTACTGCTAGTATAAACAAACAGCATGATATGTCTGCTGACTCATTCATTGATTTCTCTGAGTTGTCTGAATCACATAATGGAGATGGCGCAGCCTGTGATAGTGCAAATGATGTGTTTTATGACTGCCTTATGGAGTTTTCTGATTTATCTGTTACTGGTATAAGTGAAGGGCACATTTTGTCTGATGCATCATCTGCTGCATTTTTTGATCTGTCTGATGCAACATGTGTTGAATTCTCCGATTTTTATGGAGCACATAGTGCAGATGATGTGTTTTCCAAGATATATAAAACACAACAAGGTTCTTTTTCCTTAGATAATACTTCATGCTCATATACAGATCATAAATATAACCCTCAGATGGGTAACTACTATTGTGAAACCATTTTTAAAGCTTTTGTCCCGGGTTGTAATTCTGTTTCTGATAGACAGCTTAGTGCTGATAGCATATGTAGCACTAGTATCCCTGGTTGTAATTCTGTTTCTGATAGACAGCTTAGTGCTAATAACATATGTAGCACTAGTAGTTTTTGTGAGATTAATGCTTGTTATGGAGCTAACATGAAAGAGTGTGGCTTAAAATTACAGACCAAGACACAAAAATTTACCATGAACATAGCTGATGCAACAACACTTAGCAAGGAAATAGATTTTAGACAATGGAGCTAGTGAACACATGTGTTGTGACATTAATAGTTTTTTAGATCACATAAATCTGAATACAACACACACCATAGGCATGCCAGATGGTCACCCTCAAACTGTAAACATCATAGGAAATGTCAGAGTTAATAAGGGCTTGATTTTAAAAGATGTTTTGTTTGTTCCCAGTTTCAAATTTAATTTGATATCCATCAGCAAACTTACTATGCAACTAAATGGAAAATTTTTCTTTGATGAAAACTGTTGTGTTTTTCAGGAATGTAATTCACTACTTGAACACATAGTTGGAAGGATGACAACAGGCCTATACCTGTTAGATGAGAATTTTCTGTGTAATGAAAACAACTTTCAAGCTTCAATGTCTTCCATCATCTGTAACTCTAGACGTGTGATTGACTCCTTTAATTGTAAAGGTGTTGTAAGCCTGTGGCACCACAGGCTAGGGCATCTGCCCATAGGAAAAATGAAAAAGTTGCATCTGTTTGATAAAAATTTGGGAAACGGACAGTTTTTGTGTGAGTCTTGTTGTAAGGAAAAAAGCCATAGGCTTTCTTTTCCCCTTAGCACAATAAAATCCACATAAATTTTTGAGCTTGTCCACATAGATCTATGGGGCCCTTATGGGACCAAGACTCATGACAATTTCAGCTATTTTCTTACATTTGTTGATGATATCCCTCGTGCAACTTGGGTGCATATGATTAGACAAAAATGTGATTGCTTTGATGTGATAAGACACTTTGTAGAAATGGTAGAAACACAATTTAGGACAAAAATTAAATGCATCAAAACTAATAATGCATATGAATTGGGGGCTACAAAAGAGGGAATAGAATATTTAAAAGGAAAAGGAATACAACACCAGATGACTTGTGCACACACACCACACCAAAACGGAGTAGTAGAAAGTGTCTTAACTGCAGTGTACCTAATTAATAGAATGCCTTTAGAAATCTTAAAATGGAAGAGCCCATTCAGTGTCTTATATGGAAAAGAACTAGCCTATGAAAATCTGAGATGTTTTGATGTCTTGCGTTTGCTCATATCAATGCTCCTATTCATGACAAATTTCATCCAAAAGTAGTAAAATGTGTTTTCCTTGGCTATCCAGCTAATAAAAAGGGTTTTAAACTCTTTGATCTAGACAATATAAAGGTAATTATAAATAGGGACGTTCAATTTTATGAGAATGTGTACCCCTATAGGGGGAACAAAATATAAACACTGACTTTCCACATGGTGAACCCTCACTGTTTATGCCTGTTGATCTTGAACATTCTAACCTCCATGATGATACTTTTGGTGAGCCAGTTCATATCAAAAAAGAAGGCCAGACAGCAGAAGAAGAAGGGGATGATGAGCAGACAAACGAATGAGCATATGAAATAAGCGACAGTTCTGATCAAGGCAATGATCCTCCTGTTGAAACAAGAGATGTGGAGTTGAGAAGATCAACAAGAGAGAGGCAAACTCCAAGATATCTCGAGGATTATCAGCTTGGAAATGTGCGACAATTTCCACAAGGGGAGTCCCATGATCACTTTACTGATTTACTTACATAGAATTTCTTTAAAATAAACTTGTAAGCATTTGTTTAAGGACAATTCAGCATCATCTTTTTGCACACCCTAGCATGTTTGTCTAATGACATCACTATCTTCTGCCTGCAATAATAAAATTGAACATATGCTTTGTTTGGCCGAGAAAAATGACGTAGGACCAGAGGATTACTATGAAGCTGTTAGGGATGAAAACTGGATTAGGGCAACGAAAGATGAAATCAAGGCATTAGAAATGAACAAGACTTGGGATATAGTAGATTTTCCAAAAGGCAAAAGACCCATAGGCTCAAAATGGGTATACAAAATAAAGTATAAGGCAGATGGCACCTTAGAAAGATACAAGGCAAGACTAGTTGCCAAGGGGTACAATCAAAGGTTAGGAATAGACTATCTTGAGACCTTTTCCCTGGTAGTGAAATTCACAACAATTAGACCCATAATTGCCCTTGCTGTAAAGAAAAACTTGGACATAAAACAGTTAGATATTAATAATGCTTTCTTGCTCGGGGATTTACATGAGGAGGTATTTATGGAGCTACCTTTAGGATATAAGGAGAAGAGTAAAGGAAAGGTTTGTAAATTACAAAAATCATTCTATGGGCTGAAGCAAGCTTCAAGGCAATGTCATGAGAGATTGAGTAGTTTTCTTAGATCCTTAGGGTTTTCATCAACCCTTGAATGATTATTCTCTATTTACAAGGAGAGAGAAAAGGGAAAATAACTATACTAGCTGTTTATGTAGATGATATACTTTTCACGGGAAGTGACACTACCATGAATAAGCAAGTAAAGGACAGTTTGCATCAGGAATTTAAGATAAAAAACATAGGCTGCTTAGGAAGGTTTCTAGGCATGGAGTTTCTTAGGACAGAAAAAGGGATGATACTAATGCAGAAGGGTTATAATGAACAACTAGTATCTGAATTTGGGTGTGATAAGTCAAGAAATGCAGTGGGTCCTCTTGAATTAAACTCAAAATTACTTTTAGAAGATGGAAAACCTCTAGAAGATCCTTTAATGTACAGAAGACTAGTGGGAAAGATGAATTTTTTAACTTAGACCAGACCTGATTTATCCTTTTCTATGCAATTATTGAGTCAGTTTTTGCAAGCACCCAAGGATGTGCATATGAGAGCTGCATTGCATACACTAAGATATATTAAGGGGACTTTGAATTACGGTTTGATGCCTAATTCCTCTAAGAATTTTGAGCTCATAGCTTATTGTCATGCTGATTGGGCTGGATGCCCCAATTCTAGAAGATCCATTAGTGGGTTTTACATTGAATTGGGGGCAATGCCCTATCTTGGAAATCTAAGAAACAGTCTAACGTAGCCCTTTCTTCTGTAGAAGCTGAATATCGAGCTTTGAGGCAAGCTGTTGCAGAAGTGAGTTGGCTGACAAGATTATTGCATGAGCTGGGGATAGAGGAAATAAGACCGATACCCCTCAAGTCAGACAATCAAGCAGCAGTGCACATTGCAAAAAATCCCGTCTTCCATGAGATGACGAAACACATCGAGGTCGACTGTCATTTTATGAGACAAAAGATCCTCGAGGGGCTTGTGCGTGTTGATTTTGTGTCTTCTGAAAACCAATTGGTGGATGTATTGACCAAGGTTCTGCCTGTAAACTCCTATCCCATTATTCTCAAGCGGCTTGGAATTGAAGATGTCCAGTTTCTGATGTAATCTGTACAGGAAGTTTTATAGTCTGGTTGTTTCCTTCTGCTGAGTTTTAACTCTTGTATTTGGCATAACAAGCATTGATGGTGCTCGTTTTGAGGGGGGCTGTTAGGAGTTAAAATAGAAAGCAGTGTTTTAGTTAAATTATTAGTTAGGGTATTATGGTAATTTTGCTTCTCTAGTTAGTCAGGACGAGCTGGGTCCGATTTTCCCATCTTTCTTACTCTATAGAATAGAGTTAGGGTTCCCTGGTCTTCTTACGGCTCTGCGCAGCCACCTTGCATCTTTCTTCCCTTCTTCTCACATCCTGTATCTTGGAGTCAAGAACTCGAGTATGTTTTTCCGTATTGAATGAAGATTGAGGAACTTTTCATCCTAGGGTTTACTATAGTTCACTTCGTTTCTTCTTCTGGAATCCGCAATTGCGATTCTCTCTATACTTTCTGAAACTCAATTTCTCCCTCCATTGTTTTTTGAATGAAGAAGGTTTCGATTTCTTTTCTATATGAGTTTTGACACAACATCCCTTTTGGACAGCACTTTGAGCTGGAGAAGGAAATATGTTCATATTCACGTCAAAGTGAGCTCTCTCATCTTTCTTGCTTTGAATTCTATAATGCTAAGACAGACCTTAAGAAAAAACTTGCCACTTGCACTCGTATTCTCCCTGCACCTTGAACAAAGTAACAAATTAACTGACATATATAACGCCACAAACGCATGACTTCTCCCTTTGCCTTAATTTTTGTCCGGCACGTCTTAATTTGACACACCCTAACCAATAGTTATATATCATGCATCCTCTCCCTACCTATAGTATATATACATGCAAAAGAAATGCCTAGCCTGCATTCCATTATAAAGATCTCCTCCATACATATTCTAATTAATCTCCATCATCAAACAATTAAGCCAGAACATCGATCGATTGTACAAATACGATGGCGTTTCGTATGGCTGGTTACTTGATCATTCCACTAATTGCCCTACTTATCTCAACTCTTACCCTACAATCATTCTGCAGCGAGGATGACTTAGATCCTCCCGTTGATTCCCCCTCTTGTACTGCGACTAAACTCCAACTCGCTCCATGTCTGGGTTTCATCACAGACAAATCAGACTCCCCATCAGCAACCTGCTGCGCCGGCGTCCAAAAAGTAGCTGCTGCGGGCAAAACACAGCCGGACAGACAGCAGATCTGTGAGTGTTTAAAAACCCTCCTTGGTCGTATCCAGAATTTTAATCCACAGCGTGCAGTACAGCTTCCTAAGAAATGTGGTATAAACCTCAGTATACCTCCTCTTACCAAGGACACCGATTGCTCCAAGTACGTAAACTTTTCTATCTAGTCTTGCTATTAGTACGTGTTTAATTAGACTGACAGATATTATTCTTCTTTAGAAAAATATATGATCACCAAATACATTCTGTTTTCCCAGGGTTAAGGCATCATTAAGTGCTTATTTCATTGGCAACTGATCGATAAAGAAGGGTAATATATATATATAAATTCCTTGATTCCTTGATTATGATTATAAGCTCTGTAATTAATAAAAAAGCTTCTTAATTTGATGCAGGAAATGGTGAACGGAAAAAGAATCCAAATCTTAATGAGCTACGTACTTACAATACAGACGAATAAAGCAGCTTGTTATATAAATATATAGTCATCGAATTCATCGTGTTTAGCTATATGAGGATTATGTATATATAACTGCTTATATAAATCCCGCTAATTTGTAATGACCTGTGGTCAGAAATATATATATATATTTAAAGTTATTATATCTGCTATCTAATATATAAGTTATTGTTGATATTGAGTTTGACAATCTGTTATCATTTATAAATCTCTTTTTTTTTAAGCACACTATTTTTTTTTTAGATTAGTTTAATATAGGCGAGGTAAATCAAGCGATCATAATTGACCCACGAGATCAACCGGAACAAGACACCAAGCACGGCATTGTAACCACGGCCACTACTAATCACAAACCAATCTCGATGAGATCTTTGCTCAGCTTTGAGCCGTCAAGCGAATAGATTGAAGAGACAACCAACCAAGCATACTAAACCAACTAAGGTCAAGATAACATTAGGTAACTAAACAAAGAATTAAGACTGATGGATTCTCGTCGAAACAAAACCAAAAGGATCCTGAACTTTAGAAAAGCATGAGAAAAGCCAACCACCACTGACCAGAATAAGATCAAAAAGACACAAGGCAAAGATCTACCATGCCCAAAGACTTAAGTACAAAAGACACAGTCCGTACTAACAATATAATAGACGAAACATGCCAACTCAACGATTAGAGACTTAGACGGGAAGGAGCCTTCCTTAGTGTTGCATGTCCTCCAATCAGCCTGGTGACCTTCTTACCCCTGCCTCTAGTTTGATGCATCGGTGGGAGGCTGGATGAGGATGCAACTCTCTTCTCTTTGCGAATCTTCTCAGGCCAATGAAGACCCCAAACTTCTTCCCTTGTAGCGTTTGCAAACTGTTACAACTATATTTTGCAGATAATGTCTCCCTCAGTTGAAGTCATGCTACAGAGGGACTCGCTCTCCATACTAATATCCACACGCATCGAAAGAAAGCATCACATGATACTTCTTCAACCGAGGCCTGATTCCAACAAACACGGCTAACGTGGGAGGCATCTTCAGCAGCGATCGTGCGAGCTCACTTCCCCAAGGGACGTGGAGCATAACACTCAACTACATTGAATTACCATGTCATGGACTTAGTGGCTTGTTACTAAACATAGTGGAGACTGTAGTATTTAAGAACACTAATTATCAAAGTGTTCGCTTAGGGCATTCTAATAGTTACCGAGAGAGAGAATTTGAGAGAAACATTCTTCTTGAGAGATCTTTAGCGAGACTTAGTTATTTGCTTAGGAAAGTTATATCTTGCTTTTAGAGCACATTACACTCAATACTCCCTAAAATACCCCGAACTTAATTATGGTGATTAAATTACTCGAATATGATATTTGAAGGCCTAATAGCGCCTAAAGAGTATTGGTGAAGAAAATAAATCCAAAATAAAAGAGAAAACGCTTGAAAAGCGAAAACGCAAAAATGAGTGTTTCACAACCATAGGAGGAATACGACCTCGGTTAGGGTCCTAGATGGATTCCTAAGTCTTAGTTATGCCTAATTAATGTCTGGAACAATTCCCGAAGAAAACGGATCCATAAAACGGACCCGTAAAAATTATAGTTAATCAAATAGCTATAATTAAACATTAATGGAAGCTTATGAACCATTAAAATCAAAGAAACGGGAAAAATCCGGAAAACGGGCCTCGTTAGTGAATAGTGCTAAAACCGGGTAAATTAACGAGCGTTTTCTGTAAAAGATGAAAAAACACCCCAGCTTAATCAGTTAGTGGGGCCGATTTTTATGAGAGAAAAATCATCTCTCTCACACTTAACTAGCTAGAATAATTAAATGGGTCAAAAAGCAAAAAGCAAAAAGGGGTACTTATTCCCCCCTTTTTCCCTCTCTATCCTCCCTCATTTCTCTTTTCCTTCTTCTCTTTCCTTCCTTCTTTCTTTCCTGCCGATTTTTCTCCTCCTCCCTACTGGAACGGTTTCTTCCTCCTCCTCCCATGGCTACTCCACCATTCTCCTCATGCTCTAGCCAACTTGAAGCTCCAAATGAAAAATAAACCACATATTCTTGCTCCCCTCACCAAGCTCAATCTTTCTCTCTTTTCAAAATCTCCAAAGAAGATAGTTGACCTCCATGGGTATACCCCCATTTGTGAAAAAATGGCATTTTCTTGAAGCTTGGAGCATCCTCTTTCTTCTAAGGTAAAAAGTAAGAAAAACTCATTTTCTCCACTTCCTTACCTTGGCCGATTTTGGCTCTTAATGTAGCATTTTCTTTCCTTGTTTGAGCATTCATTCAAGCCTCAAATGGTGGTTGGGATCCCTCCTTTGATTCATGGCAAAAACCCATTTCTAGGGTTTCCAAGGTAATGACCAATCTTAGTGCCTTAAGCATTTTAATCCATGAGTTTAGTGTTTTTACTTAGAATCATTCCCTTTATTGATTGTTGGGTTGGAATTGGGCAATTGCATTTGCCCTTGACCGATTATGGGAGCCAAGAGGAATGTGAACGAGAAGAGGAGAAGATAAGACTTGAAATGGGAACTTGAGAAATTTAAGGTAAGGAATTTACCTTAACCCTTATCTAATTGTTTTAGAATATTGGGATGGGTAAATGAATGAAGGAAACCAAAATCTGAATTGAAATCTGAACCGGAAATGTGTTTGGTTAATGTTTAGTGCAATTGTGAAATTTGGTTTGAATTGAGGGCCTTGGAGCCAAGAGATTTGAGATTTATGCTTATATTATTGGTTTGGTGAATTTTGATTGAATTGAGTGCTGGTAGGACCCTTTAAGGGTGTGGCTAGTTTTGGATTGATTTAGGTGAACAAATTGTGTATTTGGGAATGTTAGGATTGTAGGTGAGTTATGGCGAAATTTCGGAAGAAATGGAGCGTTTTAGGTGACTTTATGACTTGGAGAAACTAGGAACAAATGGAGGTTGATTTGGGTTAGTAAGTCACCATAGGGAATGCTTATTTAAGGATGGGAGGTTGGTGTGAAAATCTGTAGCGAATGATGTAGGAGGATCTTGGAATAGCTAGAAAAGAACTAGTGAGCAAGACTTTGAAAACAAGAGTTGAACTTGGATATAGTGAATGCATTTGTCTATGATGGAATTGTAATGGTCAAATTGAGTGAGAACAAGGTAAAAACTGTCAAGAGGAGTTAGGTAATGCACTAGTGATTAGGAGTGTTTGAAGGTGGTTAAACATGTTAGAAAACATGTGAAAGGATAAGGAAAGATTGGGTGTGAATTAGGAGTTGAAATGGGATTGAAAATCTGCAATTTGACAGCTTTATAGCAGGGTCCGGGACTTGGTCCTTGGACAAAGTCCCGGACCACACCTAAATTTGTGCCGAAAGTTGGAAACCAGGATTGGTCCGGGACTTGAGAGATGGACAAGGTCCCGGACCACTACATAAAATGAGCCGGAAGTTTGAAATTGTATTGGTCCGGGACTTAGGGTAAGGACCAAGTCCCGGACTGCCTCCAGAATTGTCCCGAGAGTGTTTTACAGGGGCCTAATGATAGGGGATTGATTGGTATTGGTTTTAGATGTTGTTTAGGAGTTGTTTGGTGACATATAAATGTCCTAAAAAGTTTAAACAAGATTGAGAAGTGAATGAGGAAGTTGTGAGTTTAAGAGCACATGAACAAAAGTAAGGAATAACGGGACAACAGGGTTAAATACGGATGTACTAGTCATTCACGCATTGTAATACGTACCTTAATGTTAATAAAACCACTTGAATGTTATCAGTGGTTCGAGAACAACCCGAGGAACGTAAGGTGACATGGTAGAGTAACCCATGGTGTAAGGTATGATTTTCTCATGCCTTGTATGCTAACGTGGCTACACTGATTTGTGTGCTTGTGTGCCGGTTTAATCAAGATAAAAGCATGAAAATGGTTTATTGCTTTGACTGTATATCTTGTTGCATGCTGTGTGTACTAACCATCCTTGCATAAGTGTTCGGTCTAACCTAGCGTTATAGACCGACTCGTAGATGAGTATTGATTGGTTAATGACTCGTAGTAAGAGTCGTTTCACAAAATAACGAAAATGTGGAAACACACGAAAACTATCGAACCAAGAATAATGATAATGCAAACTAATGAACTCACTAGAATGTGAGAGAATTGTACGGGATTAGTAAACTCCCGATAACGGTTAGAGAACCGAAATGAACAATCCACGAAATAACCCATAGTGGAAAGAAATGATGAAACCTCTATTAAGATATTGGTATAGTTCAAAGATATGAATTCTTGAGAGAAGTAAAAGAATAATAAGGGACCATCAAACTCCCTTAGAAAAATAGTCGATCTACAATATGAGGATCTGACCTAATTTGAGAAAATGTCCCGAACATAATAAGTATTCGATAAGTTGGGGAAACCCTTAAATCTGATAATGCTAGACAGTGAGAAATTTTCCTAAGATATTAGATGTTATCGAGAGAGATACTTCTAGGCTAATCTATGAGATTGTGAAATAACTCCGAGAGAGGAGTGTTGGGAATTTGAGTAGTCCGGTAGAGATACGGACGAAACCTGGGAAGTAAGACTTGTATTTGAAAGCCCGGTGGTGAGTCTTGTGTATGACTCTGCCCGGAGGTCATGGGTAATGACTTAAAAGATATCCATTTAAGAAATGAGAATTTGATATTGAGATTTGAATATCTAAGATTGAGAATTGAGTTGAGAATTGAGAACTTGAGAGGTGAGGATTAAGATTGAGAATTGTGGAACTTGATTGAGATTGAGAATAAGAGAGCTTGAGTAAGAGTAACACAAGAGAATGGGAAGACAATGAGTAAGTGACTAAGGCATTAGTGAGGTAGAAACCCTCAGGGCCTAAGCGTAAGTATTATGAACTAACAACCTTGATGTGTTAGTTATGGATTGTATTCCATGTACGAATGTTGAATACTTGTGCTAGTGTACATATATAATGTATTGCTATCTTGCATGTTGATTGAATTAAAATGAATCCCATGCTCTCGACAAAGTAGTCGGCGTACCCCTGTTAGCACGCGGGGTATGCGAATTTCATGCCAGCAAATTGTTGAGCCCCTAGGGGCACCGTTTTTATTTTATAGGTACTTGAAGCCAAATACCGTTCGAGTGTAGGACGGGGGTGGCTGTATAAGCATGGATTGTAACACCCCTCACCACAATCACGTAATAATCTCTCATGTAGCAATAAATAAAAACGTCTCGCAGTGGAAAATAAATAACAATTACAAAACTCACTCAGGTGTCACCGGCCATTACTCGCCCATGCGAGCAACGAAGCCAAACTACATCCAACTTCCAACATATACAAACTGCTAACCGCCGTGATAACGAGAAACTCCTATACATCATACTAAATCCATAAATCATAAACATCGACAAGTGAGCGTCTACCCAAACCTGAATATACACAACCTAACCATATTACAATTCACCATCCTCATTGCTATACAACATCTCCATGTGTGGTAACAAAAGTAAAACTCCAATTACCCTGCTCCCGCTCTTCGGCTTCGACAATGATCAACAACCTGTAATGGTGTAGTATCAGCGATAGACACTGAGTATGCCGGGCCTGGACCCTATTGGTCACTTGTCATTTTTACCATCTTGTTATTAGATTGGTTTCATGTTTTACCATTTTACAGATATAATCAATACTGCAATAAAAATGTATACTATACAATATCATTCATCCAAATATTCACAAACATTTAACCATCCATCCAAACATCATTTAATAACACAATCCACAATTATATATCGAACGTATCGAACAACCACAATATGATGTACAATGTACAATTGCCGTAGCGTATACCATCCTTTATTAATTTATTTTAGTTTGGCCTTCAAGGCCCCATCCATATGTACAATGTACATTCGTCGTGGCGTACAGTTTTCATAATTAATTTACCTTAGCCTTGTAGGCTCCATCCAACCATGTTTATTTATTAATATCAGTTGGGCGTCATGTTAGGACAACCCGATAACCTCACCATGGACAGTAGTCCTCCCGTACACACAAAGGTGCTCATTTCGCCAGAGGTCCGGAGACCCCTGACTCTCTTATGTCTCGTAAGACGTCCATAAAAAGGCCGTAGCCACCTGATCCACGATCCAGTTTGGGCTCGTTGGATATAACCTGGAGCGGAATCCAATTAGGAAACCCCTCAGTGATCACAAATGCGCAACCAAGTAGTTCGTAAACTACCGGGATTCCTCACCTTAACTCATACCATCTCTCTCTCATAATGTTTAAGATACGCTCTTAGTCTTATGGAGAATATAATTTATTAACCAGCGGCCCAATGGGTCACACATACCTAGGAGTAATCTAGGTTATGTTCATGTTCGAGATCCATGCTCTAGAGACCGACAATGTCGTGACTCAGCCCTAAGTGTTTTACTTAGGTTACCATATACTTAATATTAATACTATGGTATTATATCAAGTAACCGTCATGTCATCACAACGCGTATGTATGTTTATATAAGTCGATCTATAGTCGACGTAGTGTTAGTCCCATAGGACGCTCGTGCATAAATAATTAATGCAGTAGCACACAATCACATACATGTATCCACACACATAACACACAAGTTATATCAACCAAATCCGAGCCCAAGGAGCAACCTTAGGACAACTCGGATCAAACCCCTTTACATACCGTTCACCCTGATCGTATTACGGTGGAGTATGAATCAGCAAGATCCTACGCTCCGTGTAGTCCACTAGCTCGTCAAGCGTTGTCAGAAGTATACTCTAAACGGTAATAAAACTATAAGTCAGTCTCCATGATAACTACATCCGGTATTTCCGAATAATAAGTAATCCCGACAGTTCACTCCTGTTTTCTACAGTTGTTGTTACGGGTTTCTCTAAAACAGTCGGCTTTGTTTCCTAAAACTCATACGTCATAATATTTCAACTGTTAAGTTTAATTCGTTGTATTCTTTTAATCTTATCCACCATCTAGTTTAGGTACATAACCTATAGTTGCATGTATGCATGCATGATTGTATATATTATTTTTTGTATTGTATCATTTATTATATTGTATCATTCTCCCACCATCCATTATAATACAATGTTATATGATCCATTTATCTTTAGCAAATAATATTTGCATCCAAAATTCATAACTTATAGTTCGTAACCATATATTTTTTTAAAATAACCACCACCATTAAATCATATGGTTTCCAACTAAAATATATATCCACCTTATATACATTATTCTTGTGTATGTATATATTTACCACGTAGGTAATTCCCATGAGTTTAATAAACTCTTATATTTTATGTTACTTTTTATCATCTTTTATTAGATGATTATTCCCATAGTTGTATTATGTTATACAACTATATAAGATTATTATCCTAATATTATGTAACATTTTATGTTGTATATTCACAACTCCTAAGGTTTATTCCATAAACACCTTAGTTTATAAATCTCATTTACTTATTGTTTGTCACATCATTAATGTGAATACCTTATTTGTTAATTCCATTATACCACCTTAATACCATACAATTGTTATAACATTTATAACATTATAGACCTTATTCTATAACCTATAGTTTTTATTTCCTTTAATTTATAACCTATAGTTTTTATACAAAACTATTTTATATTGCCGCTTTGGCACCATAAGAAAATCTTATTCTTTTCCATAAACCATAATCTCCTTATTTACAAAACCATCCCATAATTTATACCATGTTATATATTCCATTAATATAACATTCTAACCTTAATATAAATATAACCTATGGTCAATATTTATAAAATACCGAACAGACCCAAAACTGTTCAATAATTGCCATTTGGCCCTATTTATAACATATAGTTTGATAATTCATTAAAACTATATATTATACATATATCTTAATAAATGCTCTTATATAATTCTAAAAATCTCCAAATTTCACCAAAGGGTTATAAATATCCTATTAACCCATATATTTTCGGTTATCACTATTCCACCACATATATTTCTCCAAAGTGTCATAATGACATAATAACTATTATTATACATATATAGTTTATTTTAATTCCAAAATCAACCCAATAAATTCCTAAAAATTCCTAATAGCCCATGGGTGTTTATAATACCATTTTACACCCTTAATTTCGGTAATAACATATTCACCATATATGTTATAAAAATATTACCATAAGATACATATCTTTATTATGAAACCTTAAGTAAGTTATTTAACTTATCTAATTTGGTCAAAACCTACCATATGGTCAAGGTTGACCTCCTTAATATTTCCTTGACCATTAATTCCTAATAATACGGTTTTAACCCTTAAGTTTCCAAAACTCACCATTTAACACCAAAACTTTATATAAGCTTATAAACTTTATTTTAAATCCTTTTTGTAAACACCTCAACTACAAATACAATACTTAACATTGGTTGCAGCGGAATTAAAACTCAACACGTAACATAATCCTTGGGTGCTACACGCCGTTAACCACCCACGTGGCTAACAAGGCTATTACTAACACAATGTACCGGTCTGATGGGCAAGATTACCGAGCATTACACTTTACATTACCAACCATTTCTAAACTGAAATACTTACATTTACATTACAACTGTACCGAGTATGTACCTTCAACTACCGATTATCAAACTTTGGTCTTACATCTCTTACAACTACATAAATAACTAAATACTATCCATGTTTATACAGCTACCCCGTCCTACTCTCGAACGGCTGCCAGCTCCATTGTACCTGAAAGTAATGGGGGCCCCCAAAGGGGGTCAGCACCTTTGCTGGTATGGTAATCCCGCAGCCCGTATGCTACGGGCCACACACAACTAATTGTCGAGTGAGCATGCAGGTATTTTTTTTTAAGCATGCAAGAAAAATATAAAACACATAACATACTTATAAGCACACACATCCAATAAAAAGATACAAACATAACATTCACAATCGCGTTGGTTAGATCACCTTATTGTATTCCTGTCCCTTGAGGCTCTACCTAACGGGACTTAATTCTTCTAAGCAACACTCACCGAATTGATCGGGCTACAACTATTTCTTTCACTGAATTTGGGTTGATTTTGGTTATCAATTTACACAACATCACCGCACATATTCTGAAATACCCCAAACCTTGATATGTGGTTTAAATATCAAATTATGGTATGTAAAGGCTAAAAGTGCCTTAGTAACATCAGTGAACAATTTAAACCATAATAAATGCAATAAAGCATTAAGACACAGTTTGAGCAAAAACATGCTCTAAGCTATGAGTGAACTTGGTTAGGACCCAAAGAGCCTACCAAGACTTGATAACATTTAATTATGATTTAATAAGGCTAAATAATTCCTTAAGAAACTTTGGTGGACAGTTAAACCAAATAAAACATAAGAAAATACCTTAAAGTCAATATGAGCAAAAATGTGCTCTAAGCTTGGGATAAATGTGTATAAGACCTAATGGTCATACCTATACCTTATTTATATGTTAATGAACATAATTAAATCAATTACTAAAGAAAACCAAGCTTGAAAACAAGTTAAAACACAAAAAGTGCTTTAAGGAGTCTTAAAGCACGTTTTTGAAAAATTGTCTTGTAAATGAGTTTTGAATGGCTAAATGTCCATCATTACTCTTTAATTAACATGTGTACTATATAGTATCACATTTGGGTGGCCATATTAGTGGGAAATCAAAAATTTCACTTCTATGTGCCTTAGTTTGTGAATAGTAACTTTTATAAGCTAGTTTGTAACATATAATGTTATAAGTAATTAAATGAGTCAATAAAGACTATATTACCCTTCTATTAAAATGGGGGCCGGTTTTTCAAGGTGTGAGTCACCACACATGTAAGTTTATTAAGTAATAAGTGATGACTAATGGTTACTATTTGCTTTAAGTTATAAATATCTTCAAAAAGCAAAACCAATCTCATTCTCCCCTTCCTTCTTCATTTCCCACGGTTGAAAGGCTTCTTCAACCTCTCTTCTTCTTCCATTCACGGTTTGGAATAGTGCTCACCAAAGCTCCACCTTCCATTGTCAATATCTCATGACTCACTTAACCAAATCAAAAACAAACACCACCATTCTCTTCCTCTCATCAAGCTCTTCATTCCTATCTTCTCAAAACTTCAAGAGCCCCATTTCGGTGCCATGGAGTTTCACCATTGAAGGAGCTTGAGCCCATCTTTGCACATATTCTTGTTCTCCTTTGCTTCAAGGTAAGGAAACTCAAAGAAAAATCAAGTTTCCTTCATGTTTTGTGTTGTCCGAAAATTCACCTCACCATGGTGTATTTATCTTGCTTGTTTTAGCTTCATTTGAATCTTCCAAGGGCTAGGAGGAGTCCTCTCTTGATACTTGTTCAAGTTCTCTTCCAATTCCAAGGTAAAACAATTACCTTAATGTGTTAAAACAATATGTGTAACTAGGGTTTATAATGAGGTGAAGCATAATGCTTGAATACTCATTCTATTGTTTGTATAATGTTTAATAGTTGAAAAGGGACCAAATGCCCTACCGGTTTTACAAGGAAACAAGAAAGAAATTTGTGAGGAAAAGAGGTAAACAAGCTATCTCAATGTAGTTTAAATGCCTTAGGAAAATGAGCTTGATTTGCTTACTAAAATACCTAAGGAGCCAATGGCAAATGAGCTAGTAAAATGCTCTCAAGGAGTTTATTAAAGGAATATGTATTGTTGGGTGTATTTGCAGGTCAAAGGCATTATTATGTGGGAAATTCAGTGTTTATGGTTTATGTTATTTAAGGGCCTAAGAGCCATGTGATTTAAGGGCCTAAGTGCTAAGCAATTTAAGTTATGCACTATATTGTGATGTAGTGCTTAATGTGTGAAGTTGTGTATAAAAGTGTGTTTGATGGATTTTAGGTGTTCTTGAATGAAATAAGGTAAAAACCTAAGTGTTTGGATGTGAGTAAATACAAGAGAAGCTATGGCCAAATTTGGGAAAATGTGTAAGAAGTTCTAAGTGTTTTAAGTGAGTTTTGGTGAACTAGGAAGTGTTAAAGGTGAATAAATGTTTACTTGAGAAGAAAACATGTGTTAAGGTGATTTAGAGTGATGCAAGGATTTAGGTGTTATCTTGGGAGTTCTAGGAATTCAATGTGTGTTTTGAGGATGTATTTAAGTCTTGGAGGAGTTTTTTAAGGTTTAGGTAATGTTGATATCCAAGGAGTAAGTAATGTTTAGGTAAAATGTGGAAAGGAGGTTTAGTTAGTAAGAAAAGAAGTTGAGAGAAGATGTTAAGGTGTAGAGGAAACACCTTGGTGTAGTGGTCATTATTGGTGAACTACCACTTATAAATCAAGGAGAAAACATCACAAGTGCTAGGAACCTTGTAAGAAGTTTGTGAATGATAAAATGGTTTTGGTGAGTGATTTAAAGAGTTTATCACATGGGTGAAGGTGTGTTTGAAGTGCCCAAATGAGGTTAGAGTATACTAGGATATATGGGTGAAGTTTGGAGTTGAATGTGAAAAGGAAAACAAGGATTTGGGGCAGACCGGACTTGCGACCGGACTTGCAAGTTCGGTCGGGCCCAGTTTACCCTGCGAGAATTAGCTTCTGGAATGGACCGGACATAGGACCGGACTTGGCAAGTCCGGTCGGGCTGAATTTACAAAGGGAAGAAACTCTCTGGAATGGACCGGACATAGGACCGGACTTACAAGTCCGGTCGGAGTAGAAAAATTTTGACGGAAATGTGTTCTGGAATCGACCGGACATGGACAAGTCCGGTCGGCAAGTCCGGTCGGACCAAAAACATGGTTTAAGGTTATGAAATGATATGTAATGATGGGGATTGGTAGGTAATGATGTTATAAGGTTGTTATGGACATGTTAGGTGAGTTTAAATGGCAATTAAGTGGGTGAAAATTGTATCAAAATGTAAAAGTAAAACAAGTTAAAATGTAAAGTTTGTAACTAAGTTAACGGGGAAAGTTAAGCATTAGACATTAAATACTCAAGCAAACCCCGATGTTAATAAAAACAATGTGATGTTAACAGTTGTTCGAGAGTTGCTCGAGGAACATAAGTGACGTGGTAAAGTGGACCCGGTGACAGGTAATGGTTTTCTTGCCAACCTATGTCCATACCGGATTACACCGGGCTTGTATGCCAATGTGTTTTTCTGTATGTTTGCCACGTTGTAAGATAAAACATGTAATGAGTTTACAGTAATTCATATATGTGGCGTGTTCAACTCCGATACCATTTAACCTCGGCAGTGTTAACCTTAGTTAACTGAGTCTAGGATCCATGAGAGTTCGGTATTCGGAGGTAAACGACCCGAACCATGGGACGTACTAACCACGGCGCTATGCGTGTGTTAAATGTGTGACATGTGTATGTGAATGTAGGGATCTCCCTTTGTGTGTCTAGCACAGTTGTAATACTGTATGATGTGTAGATGTGATAGACTCCATAGTGGGGTTCAACTAATATCTAAAGTAGTATGTACTAACAGTAGTGAGGAATCCGGTTTGGCGGTCGCGCGTTGTTTGGGAGAGGGTATCCTTTGTAGCCTTACCCTTCTCTTTGTTATGGTTGTTTCCCTCACGGGTTATGATCTCCATAGCTTATTCCAAAGCTTAGCATTCTGACTTATGTTCGGTTTAGGGGGAAATGTGTTTGTGTGGTGTGTTGGGCCGCTCCAAACCCGAACCGCCTTAACTTAAGTTACTCGTCCAAATATTAGGACGGTAATGAGTGTTGTTGTATTGTATAACGAGCTTATCATGAGACTGGCAACATTCTCTAGGCTCACCAGTGTATAAACAATGTTTGGGTCAGTTCCTAAGAGAACCACTCCCGTTATGTTATGTATTTTGTTGTGATGCAATATCTATTGCGGTGTTATGTTGTGCACGTGGAAACGTGCAAAGTGTTGTTAAGTGTTGTTATGTAGTGTATGTTGTATGTTGTAAAATGCGGAGTATGTGGATCATGGATATGACTCCCAGTTTGTGATAAGAAGCGTTTAAGGATAACCCGATTTAAGGGTATGTGTCGTCTATTAAGGAAGTAGCTCCATTAGAGGAGGAACACTCTAGGGATAATGAATACCAAGAGTGACTTATTAAGTAAGGATTATTATCCGTTGTTGAGCCCATTGAGGCGAAATGTTATGTGATGTGTGTTACTGTTACATGCATGATTTAAATATAATCAACCGCATGTTAAGACGACAATTAGTTGGCGTGGCCCGGTAGCATGTGGGCTGCGGGATTACCATACCAGCAAAGGTGCTGAGCCCCTTGGGGGCCACCCTTTCTCTTCTTTCCTATTTCAGGTACGAAGTGTGGAAGCCGTTCGAGAGTAGGACGGGTAGTCATTGTACATGGGTAAACTTTTAAGTGTATGTATACAGTAGGGTGTAAGACCGATATTGTTGTCGGCACCAGTTTATAATACTCGGTATAGTTGATAAGGTGTATGTTGTGTTGTTGTTGTTAATGTAAAGGAATAACAATGTATAGTCGCTCGGGAATTTAGCCATCAGACCGGTACAATGTTTATGTAATAGCCTTGTTAGCCACGTGGGTGGTTAACGGCGTGTAACACCAACGATTAAGTTATGTGATGAGGTTGTGTATTCCGCTGCAGATTGTGTTATGTGTTTGTTGTGGATGGGGTGTTACATATTCCGTAACAATACGTAGCCAACACACCACCGTTCTTCTTAGAGAACGTACACTTTACTTAAGGGTGTCAGAATAAATATAAGTCCGCACACCGTACATATTTACTTTACTGATGGGTCGGTCTTAATATAGATCCGTCCACATTATGCACATATTCCCCTAGTCCGACGTGAGTCAGATAAATAGCTTTGGTTAAGCTATCCCGGTCTTAATATAGAACCGTAACATTATACACATATCCCCCTAGCTCCAATAATGATGAGTTAGGTAAGCCTTGGTTAAGCTTTGTGGGTGATTGTAATCCTAGAAGGAAAAACAACCATAACATAACAGAGTGGAGTTAATTCAAATATACATCAACTCCCAAACAACGCGCGCGACCGGATTCCTCACCCCCCCCATAATATGTACACATTAGTTAGAAGTTCCTTTATGGAACTATCACATATATACACCATTAGTGTTACAAGTTTGGTTAATCACACACAAGGGAGGTAACATCCATTCGACAAACATGGACAACAACACTCGTTAAACAACGGTACATTAAACAAGGGCCACACACAACACACATAACCACAATATAAACTAAAGCACGGATAGTCGTAGTTAGCACGTTCCCGTGGGTTGGGACGTTTAATCCGAATACCGATCTCTTATGTGATCCTAAAGTCGGTTAGCTACAGTTTAACACATAATTAAGGTTAAACGGTATCGGAATTATTTACGCCACATTAATGAATTACTAAAACTCATTTCATGCTTATTTGCAAGGTGGCAAACACACAGAAAACAAGTTGGCATACAAACCAGTGTAATCCGGTAGGACACGGTTGCAAGAAAAACCATACCTGTCACCAAGGGTCCACTCTATTGTGTCCTCTTATATCCTTGGATAATTATTGGACAACTGGTACATCACAATTGTTTCCATTAACATCGGGGGGGTAATATAATTGTTTAACGACAATGCGCCCATAGTTAACCCGTCATCCCGTTATACTTAATTTACTCTAGTGATCTTAAGTTTACAACTCTCACACCAAACCTAACACTTGTTTACCCACTTTAAGGCCTTTAATGTCACCAAACAAGGCTAAACATCACCTAAAACCATTACCATTCAATCCCCCATCATTAGGAGCCTTAAACAATTTTTTTTGTGTTTCTCTAGTATGGACCGCCCCTCTGGGGCGGTCCCAGGGGCGGTCCACAACAGAAGCTACCCGTTTTTTTCATTTTGCATTTCTGCGCACTGGACTCCCACAGGGGCGGTCCAGAACAGAACCATTTTAAAAACCGTTTTCTACACATTCTGAACTCCAAATTCATCCAAATTTTTTTCCACTTATTCACAATCTTTCCACAGTTTCCCACATGTTTAAACACCTTAAAGCATGCATTAAACCTCTCCAAATCATTGGTTAAACCCTTACTCCAATTCTTGCTCAAATTCACAAATCAAACTATCACATTTTGCATTCTTACAATATTTTGCATTTCTTACTTCCTCTTGCTTGTTTCTACCTCTCATCAAACTTACCAAATCACTCAATGGCCATACTAATTCATTCCTAGACAATGCATCTCTAAAAAACCCACATTCACTCCTTGTTTCACAAGTTACAAACACAAACTCTTCTTCTTGAAATTCCAAGTTATCAAGCATCATTATGCTACAGATTTTGTACTCTCTATCTCCATTCTCCATCTACCATTATAAGGCTATTAAACACTCTACTCAACACTACAACACTTAAGTCCTTTTAAACACTCAAGAACACCTTAATTTACTTTCTTCACCAATATAACCTTTAATGATTTCTAGTATTCCCTAGGTTGTTCCCACTTAGAAATGCACTTAAACCATTGGTTTCTATACAAATTTTGACATGGTCTCCCATAATTCTAACATGTTCCCACTTAGAAATGCACTTAAACCATTGGTTTCTATAAATTTTGACATGGTATCCCCATAATTCTAACATGTTCCCACACCTTATTCAGCTTACCAAAGCACTCCAACCATCAAACTCTTCAAGGCATTAGTCCACACATCAATTCCATCTTAAACAACAACAACACCAATATGCATTAACTTTAAGTGCTTGGCTCTTAGGCCCTTAAATAACATTAACTAAACACTGAATTTCCTTTAATAAGCAACACTGCTTACACTCAATGCATTTAAAGGCACTTATTGCACAAACACAAATACAATCCCAAAGGCATACTTAGAGTAAGGTAAGCCATTTACCTGAGTTTCTTTCAAGAATTTCCCCCTCTTAGTTCTTGTTGAACAACCGGTTTCAAATGAGTTTGCATTGCTAATATAATGACCAAGCCCAATGGAGTACTAATTAGCATTAAGAACTAATAAAGTTCTTGAACACACTTGAACAAGGAGGCTTCTAGGTATTCGAATTTAGCATTACCTTGCAACTTCCCACGGGAGTATTAGGCACTCAAAAAAATGATTCTCCAGCACTCTTTGAAGGCAACCAAGCTAGGAAAGAGAGGAACATAAGGGTTCAAAATCTGTAGAGAATCGGTTTCAAAGAAATGGAGGAAACATGATTTTTCTTGCTCCTTTCTTACCTTAGAACAATGAGGAGTGTTTTGGCTCAACAATGGAGGTTCTTCCTTCAAGAATGAGCTACACACCCATGGATTCGAATCACCATTTGGAGGTTTTGAAGGGTGGAAATTAATCTCCAAGGTGAGGGGAGTATTAGGGGTATTTTTTTCGATTTAGAGCTTGTTTAGTGGTAGAAAATGGAAGAAGATGGGGCTGTTTGGAGGGCTTGGGAATCGCCAATGAAGAAGAAAGAAACAGAGGTGGTGCTGTGATGAAGAAGAGGAATCGTGAGTGTGCTGAGAAAGGAGGAAAGAGAAGATTAAAGGTATATGTACTATTCCCTTATTTTATCACTTTTTGTACTTTTGTTAATAAAGTAGTATATATATGTATAAGAGAGGGGACCAAGAACGTGGGCAACAAGAGGAGGGGAGTTCAGAATTTTCTTTTTACAATGAAGGGGGTTATTTTTGCTCTTATTACAATTTACACCCCACAAGTTACCGGTTTTTACACTATTTACTAATCCGGGCCCGTTTTCCGGATTTTTCTTGTTTTATTAATTTTATTGGTTCTTAAGCTCCCATTAATGTTTAATAATAGTTATATGATCAACCATAATTTTTACGGGGTCATTTGACCATTTAAAGTCACGTTTTCGGGTTTTCTCGAAAAACGTGGTTTAAAGATTCGTTAGCGTTTTAACTCATTATTTGGATCCGTTTCCTTCCGGAATTTTTCCCACATGTTCTTAATGTGTAATTAGGGTATACAAATATATTTACAACCCTAGTGAAGGTTATATATCTCCTAAATAATTAAATACGCATTTTCACGTTTTGTGACTTTTACGCATTTTCTTTCTCTTTTTGGTTTTTATTTCTTCACCAACGATCTTAAGGACTTAATTAGCCTTAGAAAATCATAATTACATAATTAATTAATATATTAAGGTTTGGGGTATTTCAATCTACCCCCCTTAAAAGAACTTCGTCCTCGAAGTTCACAATTTCCCCAAGCATCATTTGAATTAGAACACAGGGATTACTTGTAAAATAAAACTTCCACAACCCAACATACTTTACATCACAACCTCGGACTTAACTGAAATACCCCAAACCTATAAAACATGGATTAAACATTTAATCATATTAATTAAGGCCTAAACATGCTTTAAAGGTCAACTGAGAACAACAGTGGTCAACATAAAACAAGATGTTGCACCCTTTGACTGTTAAGGGTAAATAAATACCCAAATAAACTTCTTAGGACCTAAAAATTTGTCCTAAGCATATTAACATACTACTAAACATATTATAACTGTTGGACAACACTCCAACACAAAGAAAAAGCATTTACATGCTTCAAGGTCAAAAAGGGCAAAAAGGTGCTCTAGGAAAACCTTAAAAATCAAATGACCTCTAAATGATATAAAATTGAATTACATGATCAAATATCATGTAAGGAGCACAACAAAACCGTTGTCAAAGAAAACCAAGCCCAGAAACACCTTGCGACACAAAATGTGCACTAAAACTCCTTAAAGCACGTTTTTGTGTAATCGCCTTCGAAATTGGTTTTAAATGGGCTAAAAGGTTATAAATACCTTTAAATATAATAAAATATCATATTATATGATATTAGGAATTTAATTCCAGAAATTTACGAATTTTTACAAATTTAATAATAAAATATTAATAAAACCCTAAAGTGGGGCCTGCATGAGTCAAATTGACCAAGTATGGTCAATGGTCAAGTAATGACCCATTTGAACTGAAGGAAATCGGCTGGCAAGGAGGTGGGAAGGCAGCATAAGTCCTTGATTGACAATAATTGCTACCTAATACATGACTTTTGAAAAATAACTTACTTTTTCAATTATTTCCAACCTTTCCCCACCTCTTCCTTTCTCTTTGTCCGATTCCAGCCTCTCCAACCGATCTCTCCTCCTTCCTTGAAGCTCTAAAGTCTGTTCTTGAGCATGGAAGGCAAACCTAGCTCCTAAGCTCCTAATGTAAGTGTTTTAATGTCATTTTTAGCTCTTTTTCTTCATCTCTTCACTACCAACACCTAGATTTCGTGGCTCATCAATTCCTATGGCTTATTCTCAGTGTTCTAAGGTTAGAACAAGAGCTAAACTCGGTTGAGACCAGTAGAGGGACCAAGGTTGTTCAAATCTACATTTTAAGGTAAAAATGTGCTTTAAGCTCATAACTTTTGATTCCCTTTGAGTTCGGCTGTGAAACTTTGGTCATAGCCTCATCTTCTTCTCCTTTTCATGTGGAATCTGTTGGTTAGCCATTTGGAGCAAGGATGGCCGATATCCAAAGGAAATACCATCTTTTAAGGCATTTTTCCAAGGTAAAACCTAATAACAAGGTAGAATTTCGAGATCTAACTATTTCCTATGTCAATATGGTGGATCTAACACCTTGTGGTGTGTTTGGTTCAGGTCGAAACCAGTTAGAACTTCCCTTGCATTTTTAAGGTGATTTTTGCCTTAAATCTTACATTAATTATTCCTTATGGTTAAGCTCAAGCTTGGAGTGTAACCATATCTTGTTTTTGTGTATTAAACATGTCTAAATCAAGTGGTGAATTTTCCTACAAGTGACCGAGCTCATGCAAGGAATAATCAAGGTATAAACACCTTAAGCTTATGGTTTTTATAATTTTTAAGCATATATATATATATGGCCGAGAGTGAAGTTACACATATAGGTTATATTGACCTAGAAATGGGAAAAAATGACTAAGATAAATTAAGCTAGTCATTTAAGAGATTTAATTAACATAATTGTCAAATTTAAGACATTATGTGGAAGTTTGGTAAATAAATAAGAATTATATGGTGAGGCCGAAATTGTATATGTATTTTGGGACATTTATGTGTAATTTATTTTGTGAGCAAATGTTTGTAATAAGGCCATGTATTTTAGGCCATTTTATTTATGCATTTACAAGCTTTTAATTAAGTTTAAGTAGTATAAATGCATTACCGAAAATAAATGGGGTATTAGGTGTAATTAAATTAAATTTGGGGGCTTTAGAATAATAAGGCCGAAAATTAGAGTTAAAATAAAGTTCATAAGATTTTATAAAGTTTTGGGGTTAAATGGTGATTTCTAGAAAGTTTGGGTGAAAACCGTAATTATAAGGGATTGGTGGTCAAGGAAATATTAAGGTGGTCAACCTTGACCATATGCTAGGTTTTGACCAAATTAGATAAGTTAGATAACTTATTTAAGGTCTTATAATAAGATAAGTATTTAATGGTAATATTTTATAACATATGTGGTAAATATGTTATTACCAAAAATAAAGGGTGTACAATGATATTTTTAAACACCCATGGGCTATTAGGAATTTTTAGGAATTTATTTGGTGGATTTTGGAATTAAAATAAACTATATATGTATAATATATAGTTATAATGTCATTATGACACTTTGGAGAAAAATAGATGGTGGAATGGTAAATATCGAAAGTATATGGGTTAATAAGGATATTTATAACCCTTTGGTGGAATTTGGAGATTTTTAGAATTATTAAGAGAATTTATTAAGATATGTGTATAAGATATGGTTTTAATGATGTGGTAAGACTATATGTTATAAATAGGGCCAAATGGCAATTATAGAATAGCACAAGGGCTGTTCGGAATTTACAAAAAAATAACCATAGGTTATACTCTTTTATAAGATAGAAATGTTATATTAAATGGTATATATAACATGGTAAAAGAAAGGGGTGATTTGTAAATTAAGGAAACTATGGTTTATGGAAAAGAATAAGATTTTCTTATGGTGCCTAAGAGGCAATAATAAATAGTTTTGTATAAAAACTATAGGTTATAAGTTAAAGGGAATAAAAATATCACATAGTATGATATTAGTATAAGGTATAACATTACATAATGTTATGTGGTCAAACGGAATTTAAATTAAGTTAAGGGCTATACTGAGTTAATAAGAGTTGAAAGATGAATTTTAGACTAAGGTCTATAGTGTTATAAATGTTATGGCAATTATATGGTTTAGATGGAATTAATATAAGGAAGGGTATTCACATTAAAGAATGTGACAAACTGTAAATAAAGGGAATTTATAAACTAAGGTATTTATGGAATAAACCTTAGGAGTTGTAATTATACAACATAAAATGTTACATGATATTAGGATAATAATCTTAATACAAGTTGTATGATATAATACAACTAATGGGAATAATCATCTAAAAGAAGATGATCAAATGTAACATAAAATACAAGAGTTTATGAAACTCATGAGAATTACCTACGTGGTAAAAATATATACATACACAAGAATAATGTAAATAAGGTGGAGAAATATATTTTGGTTGAAAACCATATGATTTAATGGTGGAGGTTATTTGGAAAAAAATATAGTTACAAACTATAAGCTATGAATTTTGCTAAGATATTGGATAATGAAATACAAAGAATTATAATGGATGATGAAAAAAGAATATATATAATATAAGAATGCATGCATACATGCAACTATAGGTTACGTACCTAAACTAGATGTGGATAAGATTAAAAGAAATATAAGGAATTAAACTTAACAGTTGAAATAGTTTTGACGTACGCGTTTTAAGTAACAAAGCCGACTGTTTTAGAAAACCTGTAACAACAACTGTAGAAAACAGGGGTGAACTGTCGGGGTTACTTATAATTCGGAAATACCGGATGTAGTTAGTCATGGAGACTGACTTATAGTTTTATTACCGTTTAGAGTATACTTCTGACATGGACGCTTGACGAGCTAACGGACTACACGGAGCGTAGGACCTTGCTGATTCATACTCCACCGTAATACAGTCAGGGTGAACGGTATGTAAAGGGGTTTGATCCGAGTTGTCCTAAGGTTGCTCCTTGGGCTCGGATTTGGTTGATATAACTTGTATGTTGTTAGTGTCTCTGATTGTCCTTGAGGGCTTCCTCAGTTCAGACATCTGTGTGATCTGTGATAAGATTGTTTGTCTGAATGTGATAATTAATATGCATGAACTGTATATTTATAGCTGCTTATTATTTACTGTTGTTGAGTTAACAGTATTGGTTCGTATATATGAACCTATATATAAAACGAACTAGCGGCTATGGTGCTATCTTATATGAAATATAAGGAACGTAAGTAAAACGTTGTAGCACTATGATAATAACATATACATATTATCTGAGACTTTTACGGAGCATTGGCCTTTCTATACGCCGCTCTTGTATCTAGCACTGGATCCCGAGTTTACAGACTCCGGATTGGACTAATGACCTTAGTCTGCTGTTTAGAAAATTTGGTAATGCGATGCGATGGTATAATTAATGGAATGGAAGTAAAGCCAAGAGGATGTGGCTCTTGGTGCGCGCTGTGATCACAAAAACGATACCAGGATGTCCGCGTACGGGTCCGAAAGTATCAAGAAAATTTTCCGTGAGCTAGAATGGCTCGTTGGTCGGAGACTCTACCGTTGGAGTGGCTACTGCCGTGGGTGACCTGCCATAATATATGGGTAACTAGAGACATGTCGTTTTAACGAGACATTGTCACTAGGTATAACTGAACAACTAAAACAATTGAGACTTATACAGTGGCGAACAAAACCATGGACGAGACTTTATACTTGTTTATTATTCTCGTTGTTTCGCTTTGTTGTTCATTGGTTATACTCGTGATTATTTTATTGTGTGTCGATGGTTGGATGGAGCCTACAAGGCTAAGGTAAATTAACTATGGAAACTGTACGCTATGGCGAATGTACATTGTACATATGGATGGGGCTTGAAAGCCAAACTAAAACAAATTGACAGTGGATGGTGAACACTACGGCGATTGTACATTGTACAATATATTGTTAATACTCGATACGTTCGATATACAAATGTTGTTTGATATATTCTATGACTGTTTGGATTGGATGGATGGTTAAATGTTTATGGTTATTTGGATGGTTGATTATGTATATTATACATTTATGCTTCAGTTTTGATTATAACTGTAAAAAGGAAAAGCATGAAACCAATCTAATTATAAGATGGTTAAAATGACAAGTGACCATTAGGGTCCAGGCCCGGCATACTCAGCGTCTATCGCTGATACTACACCATTTCAGGTTGTTGATCATTGTCGGAGCTGAAGAGCAGGAACAGGGTAATTGGAGATGTTGTAGAGAAATGAAGATGGTGTATGGTCTTATGGTAAGGTTGTGCATTTTCAGGATTGGGTAGATGCTCACTTGTCGATGTTTATGATTTATGGATTTAGTGTGATGTATAGGAGTTTCTCGTTATCACTGCGGTTAGCAGTTTGTTTATTTTGGAAGTTGGATGTAGTTTGGCTGCGTTGCTTGCATGGGCGAGTAACGGCCGGTGACACCCGAGTGAGTTTTGTAATGGTTATTTGTTTTTCCTGCGAGACGTTTTATTTATTGCTACGTGAGAGACTATATCGTGATTATTGAGAGGGGTGTTACAAAAGTGGTATCAGAGCGGAGTACCACTCTGATGACGAGAAAGTAGGTTAAGACAGTGAGCTTAGGACTTGGGAAATATTGGGAAACATTTAGGAGGAACGAGACGATTCGTCTCAAAAGATATTGTGTCTAGAAACGCAAAATGCGTGACAGGATAGCCTTAAGGCAACTTAATATCTATTGGTTGTGTACGGTAATTTACCGAGTATTTATGCGACATACTGTACTACAGATGTCTGGTGGAACTAGAGGGCGTGGTACTGGAAGAGGTGGAGGCGGTGACCCCGGCATTACAGGAGTTGCTGAGACGGTTGCAGCCGTTCTTGCACAGCTGGGTACTCAGATAGGAGGAGCACCAGCCCACCCGCCACAGCCCAGGGAAACGAACTGGCTGAAGTCTGTTAGCGAGACCCGACCACCTACATATTCAGGGGAACCAGACCCCGTAGCTTTGGAGCGTAACATTGTTGAGCACGAGAAAGCATATGAAGCTTTACAAGTACCTGACGACAAAAAGGTCGCCATTGCTGCTTTCCATCTGAAGGATGGCTAGCACTTGGTGGAGGTGGTCCCACGACCATCACCTGGCTACGCCCGACTCTTTGTGGGCTGCCTTTGTAGAATTACTGAGAGGAAAGTACTACCTGGCGCACCTCAAGCAGAAGATGCGCCATGAGTTTAAAACATTGACCCAAGAAGGTCTGACCGTGGATGAGTACTACGCTCGATTCATTGATCTACTAGATTTCATTCCCGGTGTGGATTACTCAGAGACCGTGAAGGTCGAGAAGTTCCGGGGAGGACTATTATTTCGCATTCAGATGGCGATGGGTGCTACCCTCTACACTACCATCAAGGTGCTGACATGAAAGCCATAAAATTCTTTACTTACTACATTACCAATTAACTTTGTGAGAACTTACCAAGGAGATTCCAGGAGTGTTATGAGGCTACCTCAAGGACGGAGCTAATGCTCCAGACTCGGGAAGAGACTCTCGGGGCCAAGAAAAGGGAGAACCCTGAGGGAGAGTCTGAGGGTGGAGGAGCATCTCCAGACGAAAGCCAAAAGAAGGGAAAGTAAGGACTTATCCCATTCTAAACTATTTACCCTATTAAATATCTTAAGAATGCCGACCCGAAACCCTGAACAGGAAATTCTTTCCAAAGAAAGGGCAGCAGGGTAACCAGGGAAAGAAAGGAAAAGAGTCCGTCCTTCAGTTGACCGGCCCAGCTATTGATGCTAAGCCTCTGAGATCTGCACCTCCTAAAGGTGAGAACACCTACCACTTAAATCCAAATACAAACCTAACCTTTATACCACCAGATTTTAACTTAAACTTTAATACAATCATCAGGCACCGGACAGCTCCAGCGCCATTTTTACTGTAAGCGTTGTGGAAAGGACCATCCAGGGGTCGACTACGAAGGCCGCAAAGTCGAATGTCGGTGCTGCCACAAAGAGGGCCATAGGGAATTTGAATGTTGGATGAACCCAGAGAGCCGTAATTACAGGCCACCAAAGAATACTCAGAAGACCTCAACTGGAGGATCTGGAGTACCACGAGGCGGTCAGGATGGCCAGACATCTACTGATGCTGGAGCCCAGAAGGGCAAGGGAGTAGATAGGGCATGAGTACCCTAACTCCATGAGACCGCTGGTGGAAGACTTTTACTTACTTTGTTGTGTGCTTACTTTGAATGTTAGAAGGAGCTATGTTATAAGTATGTGGGAGTGTGTCATTGACCACTCGCCTTTTGTGTAAGACTTTGGGATTAGTTGTGTGTACTCAGTACCAATAAGCTCGAACCTGGAAAGATAATATATATGAACAGAATGTTAATGCTTACATCACAATGTAGTAATACTCAAATGACGAAGAGTCAATGAGACCGGGAATTACTGAACCAGAATTTCCACCTGCATGGCGCACTTGCTACTGCAAGCGCTATGACAATAAACTACTGAAATTTCCATCTGCCTTGCGCACTTGCTACAGCAAGTGCAGCGACAGCAACAGTAACAGCTACTACAAATACAACTGCAACAACTACTACATTTTAACCTTTTATAAAAAAAAACTGTTTTTCAAACTTTTCATACAAACCTTGAGATTAGGAACTTATGCAACTATGGAAGGACCGTTAGTCCAACCACTGCAACTGGGGAAACTATACAGCCACTATGACTGTAAACCACACCAGTTTAAATTGTTGGGAATTTTCAGACAGGGCTTATTAGCCAAATACCACCAGTGCATACCCGCAGTTGATGCTAGTCACTACTAGTGATGAATTTTTAGTCCTTATGGACAAGCATACCCTTTGTAGATGCACCATCGTCAGTGAGGACGATTGGAAAATGAAGAGCCAAGTTGCTCAAGCTATTATGCAATCTGCAATACATCCAATTAAACGGATGAGGGAACAAATATGAACTATGGATGAGCTATGACCGGAAAAAAAAGGGAGAAACAAGTTTGCTAATATAGCACGGATTTTACTTACACCGAGTTGAATAATACCAGTCTATGATACAAGTTACCACGGTTGCCACAAAGGCAATAGCACTTATTACAAGATAACTGATAACAGGAACTATTACACAAAAAAAAAAGCAAGCAAAAAAGAAGAAGGAGGAAGAAGAAGAAGGAAAAAAAAAGGGATATCCATCAAAGGGAGATTGACAAAAGAATACTTCACAACAACCATGTGACGGACATTACCAGTTTACTAAACGAGACATGGGACGACCGCACTCCGTTAGGAGCATGTGGGCCTGACAGACTTATTTATAAGTTAGTCGGGTAAGTAGTAATGTATCAGTACGGTACCCCATGCAAGTAGACAGGTAGTGTTAGGAACACGAGAAGTAGTCAACTCCATTCTACGGACAGTAAAACAGATTACCTCGAAGATGGACGAGAAGAGCCGCAGTTAAACCAACAAGCTAGAGAAATCAAGGACCTTCAACAGAGAACAGTGGACAGTATACAGGGAAGACAATGAAACAGTTCAAGGATAGGAACCCAAAAAAAAATAGGAAAACCCATTATGGACGAAAAATATGTAGAATCCTCATAAGGAACAAGTAAATGCTTACAATCCAGAGCAAAATCTACCAGGTGATATGGACATAAATGCGTGACTACGCAAGGAGAAAAGATAAAGCTATAAGATAGCAGATACCTTAAGCAAAGAACAATGGATTTGGAATGTACCACTCATAAGATAATTCGCACATCTTTTCTGTTTGACTCCTTGGATATTAGCTGTTAAGCGTTTACACCTCTGCACTCTGTATGACTGAGTGTTTTGGTATTACACTCGTGCAGTTATTAATCTAGTGGGAACGCAGAAAGATAAAGTGGATATCAACACGAGTGTGTAAAAAAAAGAGAAGAGGAACTACAACAGTGCGTTACTCCGGAACAAAATACCAGGAGACATGGATGACAAGCGTCATCTCTGTGGACATATAGGCTGGTACGTCTTAGTATTACAAAGACAAGTGCAAAGAGCACTAAGTACTAACAGTAGCCAATGTCATATTACATTTCAAACTGAATGTCAGTGAGAGAAGACACACGCATATATGCTAGTGATCCAAACCAGTGGATTCACAGCAGTAAAAAAAAAAGAGGCAAACTGAGCCTATGTTCAGGGGTTTGCACCTCATACGGAGCGAGTGGGCCCATTAGAATGAACTTGGGAGAAAGCACAAATAGATCAGTGCCACATCCTTTATGTATTGTGGAGCCCTGAAGGGCTAGAGTCATACCCGTCTCTCTGATATGAGGATAATCCACGAGTTGGTGAACTCTTTGAGAGCCAAGTATCCAGCGCTCCTTGTGGAGCAGCAGTTGTATACTTGTGGGGTACGGGGGCGTAACCCTTTTTAAGGGGGGTAGAGCCTCTTGGCTGTGCACATGTGTGCACTAAATTTTGTTTGTTAGTATGCATTGCATACAAAGAATTGGTGGTGTGCGGGGCATACGAGGTTTGTTTGGGTTAGTATGTGAATTATTTAGTATGCATCGCATACAATGAATTCGTTTTGTTGGTTATGTTTGGTATGCAGGGCGTGCGTTGTTGGTTGTTTGTGTGTGATGTACACTTGAATGTATGTATCTTATGAGATACTTGTTTGAATGATTGTATGTACACCATGTGTGTACCACTTTTCTTACGCTATTTGTGATATGTATTCATATTGCTTTATAGAATGATTACATATGGCATCGCCTAGATACGAAATGAATCATTAGATATGGAATGTGGAACAATGGAATTATATGGACACCTCAGGAAGGTTGTCAGGGTTGGTAGAACTGATAGGAAATGATGGTGCTGATGGATCACCTATATCCATATGTGATTGAACTAACGCCACAACGTGATGGCTATGTGCTGTATAAGCGCAATAGGATGTGTGAAAATGATATATCACATAGATATACATTATGGGAATAATGGGTAGTTATACATTTATATACTTACCTATTTGATTAAGAGACTTCGGGATGAAGTCTTTTTAAGGGGGGTAGATTGAAATACCCCAAACCTATAAAACATGGATTAAATATTTAATCATATTAATTAAGGCCTAAACATGCTGTAAAGGTCAACTGAGAACAACAGTGGTCAACATAAAACAAGATGTTGCACCCTTTGACTGTTAAGGGTAAATAAATACCCAAATAAACTTCTTAGGACCTAAAAATTTGTCCTAAGCATATTAACATACTACTAAACATATTATAACTGTTGGACAACACTCCAACTCAAAGAAAAAGCATTTACATGCTTCAAGGTCAAAAAGGGCAAAAAGGTGCTCTAGGAAAACCTTAAAAATCAAATGACCTCTAAATGATATAAAATTGAATTACATGATCAAATATCATGTAAGGAGCACAAAAAACCGTTGTCAAAGAAAACCAAGCCCAGAAACACCTTGCGACACAAAATGTGCACTAAAACTCCTTAAAGCACGTTTTTGTGTAATCGCCTTCTAAATTGGTTTTAAATGGGCTAAAAGGTTATAAATACCTTTAAATATAATAAAATATCATATTATATGATATTAGGAATTTAATTCCAGAAATTTACGAATTTTTACAAATTTAATAATAAAATATTAATAAAACCCTAAAGTGGGGCCTGCATGAGTCAAATTGACCAAGTATGGTCAATGGTCAAGTAATGACCCATTTGACCTGAAGGAAATCGGCTGGCAAGGAGGTGGGAAGGCAGAATAAGTCCTTGATTGACAATAATTGCTACCTAATACATGACTTTTGAAAAATAACTTACTTTTTCAATTATTTCCAACCTTTCCCCACCTCTTCCTTTCTCTTTGTCCGATTCCAGCCTCTCCAACCGATCTCTCCTCCTTCCTTGAAGCTCTAAAGTCTGTTCTTGAGCATGGAAGGCAAACCTAGCTCCTAAGCTCCTAATGTAAGTGTTTTAATGTCATTTTTAGCTCTTTTTCTTCATCTCTTCACTACCAACACCTAGATTTCGTGGCTCATCAATTCCTATGGCTTATTCTCAGTGTTCTAAGGTTAGAACAAGAGCTAAACTCGGTTGAGACCAGTAGAGGGACCAAGGTTGTTCAAATCTACATTTTAAGGTAAAAATGTGCTTTAAGCTCATAACTTTTGATTCCCTTTGATTTCGGCTGTGAAACTTTGGTCATAGCGTCATATTCTTCTCCTTTTCATGTGGAATCTGTTGGTTAGCCATTGGGAGCAAGGATGGCCGAGATCCAAAGGAAATACCCTCTTTTAAGGCATTTTTCCAAGGTAAAACCTAATAACAAGGTAGCATTTCGAGATCTAACTATTTCCTATGTCAATATGGTGGATCTAACACCTTGTGGTGTGTTTGGTTCAGGTTGAAACCAGTTAGAACTTCCCTTGCATTTTTAAGGTGATTTTTGCCTTAAATCTTACATTAATTATTCCTTATGGTTAAGCTCAAGCTTGGAGTGTAACCATATCTTGTTTTTGTGTATTAAACATGTCTAAATCAAAGTGTGAATTTCCTACAAGTGACCGAGCTCATACAAGGAATAATCAAGGTATAAACACCTTAAGCTTATGGTTTTATAATTTTTAAGCATATATATATATATATGGCCGAGAGTGAAGTTACACATATAGGTTATATTGACCTAGAAATGGGAAAAAATGACTAAGATAAATTAAGCTAGTCATTTAAGAGATTTAATTAACATAATTGTCAAATTTAAGACATTATGTGGAAGTTTGGTAAATAAATAAGAATTATATGGTGAGGCCGAAATTGTATATGTATTTTGGGACATTTATGTGTAATTTATTTTGTGAGCAAATGTTTGTAATAAGGCCATGTATTTTAGGCCATTTTATTTATGCATTTACAAGCTTTTAATTAAGTTTAAGTAGTATAAATGCATTACCGAAAATAAATGGGGTATTAGGTGTAATTAAATTAAATTTGGGGGCTTTAGAATAATAAGGCCGAAAATTAGAGTTAAAATAAAGTTCATAAGATTTTATAAAGTTTTGGGGTTAAATGGTGATTTCTAGAAAGTTTGGGTGAAAACCGTAATTATAAGGGATTGGTGGTCAAGGAAATATTAAGGTGGTCAACCTTGACCATATGCTAGGTTTTGACCAAATTAGATAAGTTAGATAACTTATTTAAGGTCTTATAATAAGATAAGTATTTAATGGTAATATTTTATAACATATGTGGTAAATATGTTATTACCAAAAATAAGGGGTGTACAATGGTATTTTTAAACACCCATGGGCTATTAGGAATTTTTAGGAATTTATTTGGTGGATTTTGGAATTAAAATAAACTATATATGTATAATATATAGTTATAATGTCATTATGACACTTTGGAGAAAAATAGATGGTGGAATGGTAAATATCGAAAGTATATGGGTTAATAAGGATATTTATAACCCTTTGGTGGAATTTGGAGATTTTTAGAATTATTAAGAGAATTTATTAAGATATGTGTATAAGATATGGTTTTAATGATGTGGTAAGACTATATGTTATAAATAGGGCCAAATGACAATTATAGAATAGCACAAGGGCTGTTCGGAATTTACAAAAAATAACCATAGGTTATACTCTTTTATAAGATAGAAATGTTATATTAAATGGTATATATAACATGGTAAAAAGAAAGGGGTGATTTTGTAAATTAAGGAAACTATGGTTTATGGAAAAGAATAAGATTTTCTTATGGTGCCTAAGAGGCAATAATAAATAGTTTTGTATAAAAACTATAGGTTATAAGTTAAAGGGAATAAAAATATCACATAGTATGATATTAGTATAAGGTATAACATTACATAATGTTATGTGGTCAAACGGAATTTAAATTTAGTTAAGGGCTATGCTGAGTTAATAAGAGTTGAAAGATGAATTTTAGACTAAGGTCTATAGTGTTATAAATGTTATGGCAATTATATGGTTTAGATGGAATTAATATAATGTAATACCCCGGATCTAAAAATGGCGATTAAATTACTCTAATATGATTATAAAAGGCCTAATGGTGCCTAAAGAGTATTGGTAAAAAGAATAAAACCAAAAGAAAAGAGAAAACGCTTGAAAAGCGAAAAACGCTAAAATGCGCGTTAAATGAGTATAAGAGATATATGATCTCGAGAGGGTCCGAGATGGATTCCTAAGGCTTAGTTAGGCCTAATAAGTATACGGGAATGATTCCCGAAGAAAACGGATCCAAATAATGGATTAAAACGCTAACGGAGTTTAAAGCACGTTTTTCGAGAAAACCCGAAAACGTGACTTAAGTGGTCAAATGGACCAGTAAAAATTATAGTTGATTATAACTATAATTAAGTTAATGGAAACTAATAGCCATTAAAAATAAAGAAACGAGAAAAATCCGAAAAAACGGGGCCCGGTTAGTGAATAGTGCCAAACGGGTAAATAACGAGCGTTTTCTGTCAGAAACCGAAAAACGCTCCAGCTTAACTAGCTAGTGGGGGCCGGTTTTATTAAATAAGAAGCCTCCCCCTCTCATGTTATTAGTTAGCAAATAAAGAAAGAAAGAAAGTAAAGGAGGAGAGAGAAAAGTAAAAAGTAAAAACATAAAACTATTCTCTCACTCTCTTTCCTCTCACTTTTCCTTCTTCTTCTTTATTTCCCCTTCTCCACGGTTCCTTCCTCCCTCTCTGTGTGCTGTGCGACATGGAAGCTCCACACATGGCTTCTCCACCTTCTTCTCCTTGCCCAAGCTTCATCCTTGCTCCGAATTGAAAAATAATTGTATATTTGAACTCCTCTCATCAAACCCTACACTTCCCTTTTCAAAACTCAAAAAGGTTGAGTTTCATTTTCATGGGTGTTGCCCATTTGAGGAGAAAAGCACATAATCTTGAAGCTTGAAGCTTCTTCCTAACAAGGTAAAAATATCCATGAAAAAAGTCATGCTTCTCCATTTTCCCACCTTGACCGATTTTGGCTTTTGGTAATGACTAGCTTTTCTTCCTTGTTTGAGATATTCTCCAAGCTTTAATGGTGGTGGGAGTCCCTCTTAAGATTCAAGAGTTGAAAACCATTCAAGAAACTCCAAAGGTAAAACCTAATTTGGTGCTTTAAAATCCTGTGAATTCTAGGTTATTTGATGAGCCTAAGAGAGTTCCTTAGTGCTTACTTTCCAATTTGAATGTGGCTAGAGGAATGGGCAATTGAATTGCCTTGGCCGATTTGGAATAAAGAGAAGAAGAGGGGAGAAGAGGAGAAGAGAAATAAAAGGAAACTTAAGAAATTTAAGGTAAGAAACCTATTAGTGGATCCTATATGTATTAGGATTTGGGAAGGGTGAATAAAATGAATGAACCCCACTTGATTTGTGGTGATAATGTGCTTGCTTAAAATAAATGCAAGTGAGAAAACATTTGGTGAGTTAATGTTTGTTTTGGGAGCTATGTATTTTGATGAATAAGGCTTTTATGGTGTTTAATGAGTTTTGTTGATTAACGAGGAATTATTGAGTGCTGATAGAACCCTTGTGGTTTGGCTAGTTTTAGGATGATTTATATGGTGGTATGAACTTTGGGCAATGTTAGAAAAGTAGCCAAGTTATGGCAAAATTTATGTGGTAATCTAAGTGGTTTAAGTGATGATTTGTGTGGAGAATAACCTAGGAATGGCTAGGTATGTATGGAGATTGTATTGGGTTAGTTAACCACTGTAGGAAGGCTTGTTCAAGGGGAGGAAATTGATGCTAAAATCTGTAGCAAAAGAGTGGTTAGGTGCCTTAGGAGTTTATAGAAAAACAAAGGAGATTTAAGGCTTAAAGAGTGAGCCTTGGAACTTGGTATGAGTTGTGCATTACCTTAGAAGATGTGGAATGGTCAAAATGAAAGAGAGCCTAATGCAAAGGGTTGAGGAGAAGTTAGAAATGCACAAGTGTGCATTAGTGTTAAATGAGAATGAAAATGTGTGAATTTGAGCAAGAGTTTGAGTAAGGTTTGAGCCTATGATTTGAAGAGTTTTAGAGCATGTTTTAAGGTGATTAAACATGTGGAAAACTTGTGGAAAGTTTATGGAAAGATTAAGGGTGGTTTAAGGATTGATTTGGAGTGGAAAAATCAAGTTTGGAGCAGGTTTTAGCAGGGTCCGGGACTTGGTCCTTGGACAAAGTCCCGGACCACACCTAAATTAAGGCCGAGAGTGCAAGTGCTGCTTTGGTCCGGGACTATACTCCAGGACAAGGTCCCGGACCAGGTGTAAATTTCACCCGAGAGTTAAGTTTGCAATTGGTCCGGGACTTAGGGTAAGGACCAAGTCCCGGACCACCCCCAGAAACCTACAGAGAGTGTTTTAAAGGTTGTAAATGATGGGGGTTTGAATGTTAATGATGTTATAAGATGTTAAGGCCTGTTTGGTAACATGTAAAGGCCTAAGAAGTGTAAGAAAGTGTTAGAAGTGTTTGAGAAGTGAGAACTCAAATGAACAAGAGTGAAACCAAGATAACGGGATAACGGGGTAACCGGGAATAACATTTAATTATGTTCCGTATGATCTTAGTATTAATAATAATGTTTGAAACATTATCAGAGAATCGTGCGTGACCCGAGCATGGTGAGATGCCACGGTAAAGTAAAAACCCCGGTGAAAGGTATGATTTTCTCATGCCCCGTATGCTAACCGAGTTACTCTGATTTGTGTGTTTGTGTGCCGGCTTAATCAAGATTAAAGCATGAAAATAATCCCTTGTTTGATTATGCATGCATTGTTGTATGTTGTATGAGCTAACATACTTGTATGCCGGTGTGGTCTAACGTAGTGCATAGACCGACTCATAGAGAGTATGAATGACTAGAAACCCGTTGAACGGGTAGTCACATAACCAATGGTAATATGCAAACACACAAGCTATCGATTAAAGTATAACGATAACGCAAATATATGAACTCCCTAAAATGTGAGGAGATGTACGGGTTGAGTATATACCCGATAACGGTTAGAGAAACTTATTGAAACAATCCACGAAATAAATATGAGTGGAGAGATAAATGACCTCCATCGAGAGGATTGAAGTTAGTCCAATAATGTAATATAAGAAAGGTAAAAGAGACCTAAGGGACTAGTGTTCCCTTGAGACACGGTCGACCTCTATATGAGGATTTTACCCGGTATAAGAAAATATCCGAATGTATAAGTATATGAATGTGAGGGTAACCCTTAAACCTAAGATTACCCGAATTTAAGTAAAGTTCCCAAGTCATTAGAAACATCGAGAATGATGCTTCTAGACTAATATACATGATATTATTATAACTCCGAGAGAGGAGTGTACGGGAACGAGAGTAGTCCGAGAGTAGTCGGACCTAAGTAAAAGAGATAGGAACTAAGAGAGAGTTCCGTGAGCTAGTTGAACCTTCCCACCATGCTAGACCCAGAGTAGGGTCGAAACCGGGGAAGTAAGACTATGCTAGAGAGCCATGAGTTTTGGCTTAAGTATGTAAAGAGTAACAAGCGTGACGTAGGAGACCTGTAGTGTCTCGAGAATCTACAAGAGCTTGAGTATGAATAACCCAAGAGTGTGGGTGAGATAATGAGTATAAATAACCCGAGAGAAAGGGGTGAGTATATGTATGTAACCCGAGAGAATGGGTAAGTATAAGAATGAGTAGCCCAAGAGAATGGGTGTGTATACGAATAAGTAACCCGAGAGAGCGGGTGAGGTATCGAATAAGTAAACAAGGCATAGTGAGGAATAACCCTCAATGCCTAAGAGTAACCAGTTACCACTAACAACATTGTTATGTTAGTTAGGAATCGTGTTCCGTGATTGGATGTAGATTCCTTGTGTGATATACATATATATTGTATTGCCATGATGCATGTTGTTTGATTAAAATGAACTCCATGTATATCCGACCCAAAGTAGTCGGCGTACCGCGGTTAGCACGCGGTATATGCGAATTTCATGCGCAGCGTAAGCTGACCCCCTAGGGGGAACGTTTTTAGTGTGCAGGTACTTGAAGCTGACCACCGTTCGAGAGAGTAGGACGGGGACAGTTATGAAGCGTGGGTAGTTTGATCGTAATTACTTATGCATTTAAATGAGGTGTAAGTCCGAGTATGTTATCGGCATCCGTATATTGTAGACTCGGTATAGTAAAGAAGTGAAAAGTATTGTATTTGTATGAAGTACTCGGTTGATCCAGTCCATCAGACCGTTACTGTATGTGATAGGCCTGGTTAGCCATATGGGTGGCTAACGGCGTTGTTTCACCCCTCGTTGTAGTTAGAGTTCCGCTGCGTGAGTAAGAGTAATTGTGTCAAATTAAGAGGTAATGACGAGATTAACGGTTGGGGTGTTACAAAAATGGTATCAGAGCGAAGTATCGCTCTGATGACTGGAAATACCGAGCTTAGGAAATACCGAGTTAGGATATAGAGACTTAGGGCTATGGGTTGAGTGGTAGCGTGAGGATGCGCTAGATAGGAACTTCCAGTATGTTCTGGATACCTACAATACCAACCCGCCCTCCACAACCCCCCATTAAAAGCTCGGGAAGAACACCAGAGAGAAAACCCAATCTGGCAGTTATAAATATTCAATATGAACCAGAACCTGTCATGCGGTAATCCCGAGAACCGGAAAGCCCGGAGACGGATTCCGCTGGAATGACAATAACCGCACATAATGGCGAGAGATCGAGAAATCCTAATCTAAGGAGACCAAAATCTGTGGCAACTTGGGGCGACATGCTTAGCAGTCGCGAGAACCTAGCTGGCCGAGCAGCAGCAAGAAGAAAGCACCAACCGTGCAACAAGGCGGACTCATGAGAAATAACAAAAACCGAGACACATGTCTACGGACCGCCATAACTAAATAATACCACCAACGGTACACTAACCGACTAAGAATCTAGTCAAGAGTAGAGGCACCCACCCTGCCACACCCAAAGAGGTTGCAATACTTAACTGATACAGCTTAGACAGCTACGAGCATAGCTACGGGATATACCCGAATAGGACTACAGAAGTAGTACCTAAATAAGTTAAACCTCGGTAACCACAGTAAAGACATGGGAACGAGCAACGAGGTAAAGCCTAGAATTAAGGTAATTAAGGAACTCCGAGAGTGGAGGAGCACCTAAATGAATGACAGTCATGTCAAGAGGAATGAGAATCAGCTCCAAGGAGCAGTTATCCAACTACGGGATCAAGGAAGAGCCGACTAGGCTACCAGATACAATGTGAACAATACCGTGACCGGTATGAGTTAACCTAAAAACCGCCAGTACGCGCACTTGCCACGGCAAGTGCAGTAATAGCGGGACCAATAAGAAGAGCTTTGACAAGCGACCAGTACTTAGTAAGTACCAAGACGGCAAGAGAAGCCAATATAGCACCACAAACCCTAATGAATTCTGAAACGAAACCTTGGAAAGGCCTAAAGGCCTGACCACTGTATAAAATATACCGGTCAGCAAGAGGCTAGACCTGGTAAGAAGCAACCGGCATTGAAATGCCGCAAAGAGTTTACTTTCAAGACTCAAACTTTTCTTCAAAACATGAAATTTTCCAAAAACCCCCAAAGTTTTAAAACCAAACCAGTGAACCACGATAAGTTATTATAGGACCATATAGAGGAGTTGGCAACAGAATACTTCACTTAGGCGTGACCGACACTACAAGTGTACACAAACGAGACATGGAACAACCGCACTCCAAAGGAGCTTGCGGGCCTGACAGACCAGTTATGAGTTAGTCGGGTAAGTGGTAACGTATCAATAAGATACTCCATGTATGTATACAAGTAGAGTACGGTACACGGGAAGTAGCCCACTCCATACTACGGACGAAAGAGCCAATCCAAACCAAGACAGTAGACACCTCGATGATCGAAGAACACAAGGAAGCTTACCGAGTTAAGGGAGTCTAGAATCCAGTAAGGTCACGGACCTAAGGATATGACGTTAAGAAGTGCGAGAAGCACAGAGTATTAAGTACAGACATTGGATATGTCTCAGGAAATACCTAATAACTGGGTGAATACCAGTGTAAATAATACGGCGAATGCCTAAATGAACTTATTAATGTACGATAAACGGGATAGAATTCCCACTTTATACCTCACTGAAGAGAATAATGACCAGACCTAGAAGGTATTAGAAGGTACCAAGGATCTACCCAATAATGAGAGACACTACAACCCTAAATGGGATAGTCAAGGACATAGCCGCAAGGCGAAGTCACAACTGAACATAACCATGAGTACAAGCCAGATGTATGGCATTACTCAGTAACACCCAGGAGCAATCCGAGAAGGGTGCCGGAGTCAACAGTACTTGAACGAAACATCGTGTGAGAACACAAGTGTTTAAGCAAACACTCGGGTAAAACCCGAAGGGATCCCTTGTAACACGGGATACCCTAAATTGCTAGAGGGCATGAATTAATACCTAGTAAAAAAGGGCCTTCCAAGTACGGAAGAGTGGTGAGACAACCATATCGAAAAACCCAGTAATACCTCCAAACCATTTAATGGTATACGGAGAAGCAAAAACCTATATAAACAGCCCGCATGGAGCATGACTCGAGGCAAGGTGGCTTGTAAGCCGATAAAACCAACTACAATACGTAGATCCAAACATTGTAAAACATATGCATAAAGGCATAAGAGGAACAGTGGTGAATGAACCACTACCTTAGAGTGGGGATACCACTTGTGATTATGGGGCCTATGGAGCGGCATTTGCGTGAATCCTCCAGAGAAAGGCTACCACCTAAGTATGTAATGTGAAACCGCTAGAGCGGTGTAGCAAAACTTGAGCATGTGTATTGCCAATGAGTATACGAACTATAGTAGAGTAATCAGTTGAGTAGTAAACACTGTATGTGTGCAATATGAACTGCAGAGTAAGCAGCGCGCAAGTGCGCAGAGAGATTTTAACAATAGCGTATGTTGTTGAGCCAAGTGAATGGCAAGCCATCGTGTAAATGGCGAGAACACCCGGGCGGAAGCTAAAGTAGTAGCGGATGCCATAGAAATGAGAAAGAATATGGTACGCAGCAAGCAACCATTGTAAGAGTATAGCCAGTTCATGATATGAAGTTGATGAGAAAATGTGGTAAAGGAGACATGTTCATTCCTATCTCATGAGAGATTTACTATCAAGGGTTTACGCTTCTGCACTCTGTATGACTGAGTGTTTTGGTATTGCACTTGTGCGGTAATGATCAAGTGGGAGAGCCAGGAAATGAGAAATGTCAGCGAAGCTTGTTGAGTGAGAATCTAGAGAGATTACCGTGCGGCCATTGGCCAAGATGCACAAAGAACGTGGGCAGTAACCCACAGGGCCCAGGATCGATATGTGGAAAAACGCAGAGTAGTATGAATGAAGAACTCTGGCACAGAACCAAGAAACAAACATAATCCATAAGCCACTATTAAACGAGGAAGCACTACATGCTAAGTAGTAGCTTGACCTCAACCGACAATAAGTCGGGAAAAGTAAGCGAATAACCACGAAGGTATACAGAGTTATACAAATAGATTTCCAGAGAGTTGGAGAGAAATCTATAAACTCATCGAATTCGCATACGGTAAGAGATACCAAGCGACGATTGAAATACATTGAGAATACCAAAGAGCGAGTTAAGCTCTAGTTATCAGGTCACGCAGCAGAAGCTTGTGGACCGTATTCAGGTTAAGTATACTATGTCATAAACCCCTTGAAGCCTTAGAGGCTAGAACCGAACCCGGTTATGAGTTAATTAACCGTACTGAAGTTAAACACTTCATAATACTCGAATTAATGAACCAATGTTCAGATAACATATGGTTGGTTACGCGGGCGTAACCCCTTTTAAGGGGGTAGGGCGAGAAACCGCTTAGAGTATGTTTTACGTATTGGTGCGTAAACTACTATGTGCATAGCACAAAAAGAAATTGTTTTGATGATTGGAACTTATGTTACATAAACATATGTACCCATTCATTGTGTAATAATGATTATTGTGCATGAGTGATGCAAGTAACGAGTATGTAATATTTATGAAAAGAGGAGTAGAGAGACTCCTAGGGAATGAGAATCCCTATAGTATATGTCTAGTGAGATTAGACATGAGTTATGATGAGTATGAATCGGCATGAAACCGATGTGTAACCTAAGAGGGAGTGAGTTCCCTAGGTGATTTTATTTGAGAATGATTGATGGAGTGAGTTCCATCCTTTGGAGTTGTATGTTATGTGTTTTAAATTGAGCAACAATTTGAGTAAATGAAGCCATAAGTATGGAATACCTAGGTAAAGTAGTGAAGCAATGAGAATGACAAATGACCTAAGTACTAGGAACTAGAGATTAATTGAAACGAATTGTTTCGTGAATATGACTAGAAAGAGTAAAAGATAGAAAACAAAATGTTTGACTATCTGATTGTTTGAAACTGCCGTGGGAGGTGGAACTTGATCTGCTAGCGATCAAGGGAAACCGAACACAAATTGGGGTGGAAGGATAGTTCAACACTGATGCTGATCACATCAGGGTTAGATGATTCCTGAAGCTCCCTATAGTGGTCACAAGTAATCACGCTAAGAAAGATACAGCTACCATAAATCTGATTTGGAGTTGTGTGATGTTTTAAAAAGAATTTTCAAACAGATTTTGAAAAAGAATTTCCTTCAAGTATGAAGATGGAAATGAAACTGGTTTTGAAACCGCTATCACCCGCCGATGGCTGAGCCTTAAGTCTTGATGACCGGTAGAACGGTGGGCGTGTATTAGTTTTGAAACCATTGCACCGTACGTGCGGCGGTCCTAAGTGACCGGTTGGGGCGGTGTCAGTGTGTGATTTTTCCAAAGGCAGCGGGACGGGGAGAGTACCCTGAGAAGTTCCTGTGTTGAGTGAGTCAACCAGAGTGCCAGAGGATATGTATATGTGTAACGTTTTGATCAGAACCGAAGGGACCGTGGGCCAGAGAGAGTAAGTGCCCATTTGTCATGAAACGGCCGTGAACCAGAAAGAGTAAGTGTTCAACGTGACCGGTACCTGAGGGATCAGTAGTATATCACTCAACATGGATTCGAGGACTGTAGTGCCTTCTTGTCTTCGGACCGATTCCATGGAGAGAGTAAAAAGAGTATTTTTGATTGCTATACATGCTGTGATATGTGTGTGGTATGTGTAGTATGAAATGAGACTGACTTGTGGAGTCAGTAGGGTTATACATGTACTATAACCTTGGCATTGAATGCCATGAGAGTAACCACCTAGATTCATCAACTTTGAGGACAAAGTTCCTAAGGGGGGTAGATTGTAATACCCCGGATCTAAAAATGGCGATTAAATTACTCTAATATGATTATAAAAGGCCTAATGGTGCCTAAAGAGTATTGGTAAAAAGAATAAAACCAAAAGAAAAGAGAAAACGCTTGAAAAGCGAAAAACGCTAAAATGCGCGTTAAATGAGTATAAGAGATATATGATCTCGAGAGGGTCCGAGATGGATTCCTAAGGCTTAGTTAGGCCTAATAAGTATACGGGAATGATTCCCGAAGAAAACGGATCCAAATAATGGATTAAAACGCTAACGGAGTTTAAAGCACGTTTTTCGAGAAAACCCGAAAACGTGACTTTAAGTGGTCAAATGGACCCGTAAAAATTATAGTTGATTATATAACTATAATTAAGTATTAATGGAAGCTTAATAGCCATTAAAAATAAAGAAACGAGAAAAATCCGAAAAACGGGCCCGGTTAGTGAATAGTGCCAAACCGGGTAAAATAACGAGCGTTTTCTGTCAGAAACCGAAAAACGCTCCAGCTTAACTAGCTAGTGGGGGCCGGTTTTATTAAATAAGAAGCCTCCCCCTCTCATGTTTATTAGTTAGCAAATAAAGAAAGAAAGAAAGTAAAGGAGGAGAGAGAAAGTAAAAAGTAAAAACATAAAACTATTCTCTCACTCTCTTTCCTCTCACTTTTCCTTCTTCTTCTTTATTTCCCCTTCTCCACGGTTCCTTCCTCCCTCTCTGTGCTGTGCGACATGGAAGCTCCACACATGGCTTCTCCACCTTCTTCTCCTTGCCCAAGCTTCATCCTTGCTCCGAATTGAAAAATAATTGTATATTTGAACTCCTCTCATCAAACCCTACACTTCCCTTTTTCAAAACTCAAAAAGGTTGAGTTTCATTTTCATGGGTGTTGCCCATTTGAGGAGAAAAGCACATAATCTTGAAGCTTGAAGCTTCCTCTTCCTAACAAGGTAAAAATATCCATGAAAAAGTCATGCTTCTCCATTTTCCCACCTTGGCCGATTTTGGCTTTTGGTAATGACTAGCTTTTCTTCCTTGTTTGAGATATTCTCCAAGCTTTAATGGTGGTGGGAGTCCCTCTTAAGATTCAAGAGTTGAAAACCATTCAAGAAACTCCAAAGGTAAAACCTAATTTGGTGCTTTAAGCATCCTTGTGAATTCTAGGTTATTTGATGAGCCTAGAGAGTTCCTTAGTGCTTACTTTCCAATTTGAATGTGGCTAGAGGAATGGGCAATTGAATTGCCTTGGCCGATTTGGAATAAGAGAAGAGGGGAGAAGAGGAGAAGAGAAATAAAAGGAAACTTAAGAAATTTAAGGTAAGAAACCTATCTTAGTGGTATCCTATATGTATTAGGATTTGGGAAGGGTGAATAAAATGAATGAACCCCACTTGATTTGTGGTGATAATGTGCCTGCTTAGAAATAAATGCAAGTGAGAAAACATTTGTGAGTTAATGTTTGTTTTGGGAGCTATGTATTTGATGAATAATGCTTTATGGTGTTTAATGAGTTTTGTTTGATTAACGAGGAATTATTGAGTGCTGATAGAACCCTTGTGGTTTGGCTAGTTTTAGGATGATTTATATGGTGGTATGAACTTTGGGCAATGTTAGAAAAGTAGCCAAGTTATGGCAAAATTTATGTGGTAATCTAAGTGGTTTAAGTGATGATTTGTGTGGAGAATAACCTAGGAATGGCTAGGTATGTATGGAGATTGTATTGGGTTAGTTAACCACTGTAGGAAGGCTTGTTCAAGGGAAGGAAATTGATGCTAAAATCTGTAGCAAAAGAGTGGTTAGGTGCCTTAGGAGTTTATAGAAAAAAAGGAGATTTAAGGCTTAAAGAGTGAGCCTTGGAACTTGGTATGAGTTGTGCATTACCTTAGAAGATGTGGAATGGTCAAAATGAAAGAGAGCCTAATGCAAAGGGTTGAGGAGAAGTTAGAAATGCACAAGTGTGCATTAGTGTTAAATGAGAATGAAAATGTGTGAATTTGAGCAAGAGTTTGAGTAAGGTTTGAGCCTATGATTTGAAGAGTTTTAGAGCATGTTTTAAGGTGATTAAACATGTGGAAAACTTGTGGAAAGTTTATGGAAAGATTAAGGGTGGTTTAAGGATTGATTTGGAGTGGAAAAATCAAGTTTGGAGCAGGTTTTAGCAGGGTCCGGGACTTGGTCCTTGGACAAAGTCCCGGACCACACCTAAATTAAGGCCGAGAGTGCAAGTGCTGCTTTGGTCCGGGACTATACTCCAGGACAAGGTCCCGGACCAGGTGTAAATTTCACCCGAGAGTTAAGTTTGCAATTGGTCCGGGACTTAGGGTAAGGACCAAGTCCCGGACCACCCCCAGAAACCTACAGAGAGTGTTTTAAAGGTTGTAAATGATGGGGGTTTGAATGTTAATGATGTTATAAGATGTTAAGGCCTGTTTGGTAACATGTAAAGGCCTAAGAAGTGTAAGAAAGTGTTAGAAGTGTTTGAGAAGTGAGAACTCAAAACAAGAGTGAAACCAGATAACGGGATAACGGGGTAACTACGGGAATAACATTTAATTATGTTCCGTATGATCTTAGTATTAATAATAATGTTTGAAACATTATCAGAGAGTCGTGCGTGACCCGAGCATGGTGAGATGCACGGTAAAGTAAAACCCCGGTGAAAGGTATGATTTTCTCATGCCCCGTATGCTAACCGAGTTACTCTGATTTGTGTGTTTGTGTGCCGGCTTAATCAAGATTAAAGCATGAAAATAATCCCTTGTTTGATTATGCATGCATTGTTGTATGTTGTATGAACTAACATACTTGTATGCCGGTGTGGTCTAACATAGTGCATAGACCGACTCATAGAGAGTAGAATGACTAGAAACCCGTAGATCGGGTAGTCTCATAACAATGGTAACATGCAAACACACACAAGCTATCGATTGAAGTATAACGATAACGCAAATATGAACTCCCTAAAATGTGAGGAGATGTACGGGTTGAGTATACCCGATAACGGTTAGAGAACCTTATTGAAACAATCCACGAAATAAATATGAGTGGAGAGATAAATGAACCTCCATCGAGAGGATTGAAGTTAGTCCAATATGTAATATATAAGAAAGGTAAAAGAGACCTAAGGGACTATGTGGTTCCCTTGAGACATGGTCGACCTCCTAATGAGGATTTTACCCGGTATAAGAAAATATCCGAATGTATAAGTATGATGTGAGGGTAACCCTTAAACCTAAGATTACCCGAATTTAAGTAAAGTTCCCAAGTCATTAGAAACATCGAGAATGATGCTTCTAGACTAATATACATGATATTATTATAACTCCGAGAGAGGAGTGTACGGGAACGAGAGTAGTCCGAGAGTAGTCGGACCTAAGTAAAAGAGATAGGAACTAAGAGAGAGTTCCGTGAGCTAGTTGAACCTTCCCACCATGCTAGACCCAGAGTAGGGTCGAAACCGGGGAAGTAAGACTATGCTAGAGAGCCATGAGTTTTGGCTTAAGTATGTAAAGAGAGTAACAAGCGTGACGTAGGAGACCTGTAGTGTCTCGAGAATCTACAAGAGCTTGAGTATGAATAACCCAAGAGTGTGGGTGAGATAACGAGTATAAATAACCCGAGAGAAAGGGGTGAGTATATGTATGAGTAACTCGAGAGAACGGGTAAGTATAAGAATGAGTAGCCCAAGAGAATGGGTGTGTATACGAATAAGTAACCCGAGAGAGCGGGTGAGGTATCGAATAAGTAAACAAGGCATAGTGAGGAATAACCCTCAATGCCTAAGAGTAACCAGTTACCACTAACAACATTGTTATGTTAGTTAGGAATCATGTTCCGTGATTGGATGTAGATTCCTTGTGTGATACACATATATATTGTATTGCCATGATGCATGTTGTTTGATTAAAATGAACTCCATGTATATCCGACCCAAAGTAGTCGGCGTACCGCGGTTAGCACGCGGTATATGCGAATTTCATGCGCAGCGTAAGCTGACCCCCTAGGGGGAACGTTTTTAGTGTGCAGGTACTTGAAGCTGACCACCGTTCGAGAGAGTAGGACGGGGACAATTATGAAGCGTGGGTAGTTTGATCGTAATTACTTATGCATTTAAATGAGGTGTAAGTCCGAGTATGTTATCGGCATCCGTATATTGTAGACTCGGTATAGTAAAGAAGTGAAAAGAGTATTGTATTTGTATGAAGTACTCGGTTGATCCAGTCCATCAGACCGTTACTGTATGTGAGATAGGCCTGGTTAGCCATATAGGTGGCTAACGGCGTTGTTTCACCCCTCGTTGTAGTTAGAGTTCCGCTGCGTGAGTAAGAGTAATTGGTGTCAAATTAAGAGGTAATGACGAGATTAACGGTTGGGGTGTTACATATAAGGAAGGGTATTCACATTAAAGAATGTGACAAACTGTAAATACAGGGAATTTATAAACTAAGGTATTTATGGAATAAACCTTAGGAGTTGTAATTATACAACATAAAATGTTACATGATATTAGGATAATAATCTTAATACAAGTTGTATGATATAATACAACTAATGGGAATAATCATCTAAAAGAAGATGATCAAATGTAACATAAAATACAAGAGTTTATGAAACTCATGAGAATTACCTACGTGGTAAAAATATATACATACACAAGAATAATGTAAATAAGGTGGATAAATATATTTTGGTTGAAAACCATATGATTTAATGGTGGAGGTTATTTGGAAAAAAATATAGTTACAAACTATAAGCTATGAATTTTGCTAAGATATTGGATAATGAAATACAAAGAATTATAATGGATGATGAAAAAAGAATATATATAATATAAGAATGCATGCATACATGCAACTATAGGTTACATACCTAAACTAGATGTGGATAAGATTAAAAGAAATATAAGGAATTAAACTTAACAGTTGAAATAGTTTTGACGTACGCGTTTTAAGTAACAAAGCCGACTGTTTTAGAAAACCTGTAACAAACAACTGTAGAAAACAGGGGTGAACTGTCGGGGTTACTTATAATTCGGAAATACCGGATGTAGTTAGTCATGGAGACTGACTTATAGTTTTATTACCGTTTAGAGTATACTTCTGACAAGGACGCTTGACGAGCTAACGGACTACACGGAGCGTAGGACCTTGCTGATTCATACTCCACCGTAATACAGTCAGGGTGAACGGTATGTAAAGGGGTTTGATCCGAGTTGTCCTAAGGTTGCTCCTTGGGCTCGGATTTGGTTGATATAACTTGTATGTTGTTATGTGTCTCTGATTGTCCCTGAGGGCTTCCTCAGTTCAGACATCTGTGTGATCTGTGATAAGATTGTTTGTCTGAATGTGATAATTAATATGCATGAACTGTATATTTATAGCTGCTTATTATTTACTGTTGTTGAGTTAACAGTATTGGTTCGTATATATGAACCTATATATATAAAACGAACTAGCGGCTATGGTGCTATCTTATATGAAATATAAGGAACGTAAGTAAAACGTTGTAGCACTATGATAATAACATATACATATTATCTGAGACTTTTATACGGAGCATTGGCCTTTCTATACGCCGCTCTTGTATCTAGCACTGGATCCCGAGTTTACAGACTTCGGATTGGACTAATGACCTTAGTCTGCTGTGTTAGAAAATTTGGTAATGCGATGCAATGGTATAATTAATTAATTAATGGAATGGAAGTAAAGCCAAGAGGATGTGGCTCTTGGTGCGCGCTGTGATCACAAAAACGATACCAGGATGTCCGCGTACGGGTCCGTAAGTATCAAGAAAATTTCCCGTGAGCTAGAATGGCTCGTTGGTCGGAGACTCTACCGTTGGAGTGGCTACTGCCGTGGGTGACCCACCATAATATATGGGTAACTAGAGACATGTCGTTTTAACGAGACATTGTCACTAGGTATAACTGAACAACTAAAACAATTGAGACTTATACAGTGGCGAACAAAACCATGGACGAGACTTTATACTTGTTTATTATTCTCGTTGTTTCGCTTTGTTGTTCATTGGTTATACTCGTGATTATTTTATTGTGTGTCGATGGTTGGATGGAGCCTACAAGGCTAAGGTAAATTAACTATGGAAACTGTACGCTACGGCGAATGTACATTGTACATATGGATGGGGCTTGAAAGCCAAACTAAAATAAATTGACAGTGGATGGTGAATGCTACGGCGATTGTACATTGTACAATATATTGTTAATACTCGATACGTTCGATATACAAATGTTGTTTGATATATTCTATGACTGTTTGGATTGGATGGATGGTTAAATGTTTATGGTTATTTGGATGGTTGATTATGTATATTATACATTTATGCTTCAGTTTTGATTATAACTGTAAAAAGGAAAAGCATGAAACCAATCTAATTATAAGATGGTTAAAATGACAAGTGACCATTAGGGTCCAGGCCCGGCATACTCAGCGTCTATCGCTGATACTACACCATTTCAGGTTGTTGATCATTGTCGGAGCTGAAGAGCAGGAACAGGGTAATTGGAGATGTTGTAGAGAAATGAAGATGGTGTATGGTCTTATGGTAAGGTTGTGCATTTTCAGGATTGGGTAGATGCTCACTTGTCGATGTTTATGATTTATGGATTTAGTGTGATGTATAGGAGTTTCTCGTTATCACTGCGGTTAGCAGTTTGTTTATTTTGGAAGTTGGATGTAGTTTGGCTGCGTTGCTCGCATGGGCGAGTAACGGCCGGTGACACCCGAGTGAGTTTTGTAATGGTTATTTGTTTTTCCGCTGCGAGACGTTTTATTTATTGCTACGTGAGAGACTATATCGTGATTATTGAGAGGGGTGTTACATAACGGTCTGGGTAACATATCCACATCCACACATGACATACTTACATAATAACCTCGGACTCAACGGTCCGGGTAACATAACAACATTTGTACTTACATAACAACCCTCAGACTCTCAGGTCTGGGTCATATAACAACATTCAAACTTTAAGGTTTGGATAGCATATCACTTTCAGGCTCATAGGCCTGAATAACATCTACCACACATATCACACAACATGTCTTAGCATGTATAACAAACAGAAATACCTTTTTCATCTCTTCATGGGCTCGGTCCTAAGACTACAGGACGTTACAGTCCTCGAGTCCCATGTCGAGTACATATACACTGTGATCCCGCAGAACGCGGTCGCGATGGACACCTTCTGGTCCCCGTTCCTTTGGGAGATCAAAACAATCACATACATTTTTAAAATATACTTCTCATGTCACCGGTCCGAAGACAAAGACTCATACGTCCTCAGCTCGTGAGCAAGTAATACGAAAATACTTTTTTATGGGGTTAAGTGGAATGAAATCCTTTATTGGAAAGTACTAATTGAAAATCCTTTTTATAAGGTCAAGTGAAGAAATCCTTCCTTTGAAAATACCATTTAAGAATCTTGGAAATATTAATTGAAGTCTTGAAAATACCAATTGAAAATTGAAAACACCAATTTAAAATTCTTTTGAAAACACAATACAACTCCAAGTCCAATTTGTGCTAACTACATCTTATTCTTAACGTGATTATCTGCGACCACTTATAGGGAGTTTCAAGAGTCATTCAACCCTGATGTGATCAGCATCAGTGTTGAACTATCTTTCCACCCCAATTTGTGTTTGGTTTCCCTTGATCGCATGCAAATCAAGTTCCACCTCCCACTTCAATTTCAAACAAGCAACAAAATCAAACATTTACCATTTTATATCTTTTCAACCATTCTAATCATAATCATTACATCTCCAAGGGATAGAACTCCGTTTATCAGTTATCTCCATTCACTTTTAATCAAGTTACCTAGGGAATTTAATTCCCACTAGGTTCTATGTCGGTTTCATTCCTCTTCATATATCACAATACTGTACACACTATATATATATATAATATTATCAAATACATACACCGTGTTACATTTAGTATTATACAAACACATACTGTTGGGGTTTTAGTTCCCCCAGGAGTTTATTTACTTCCTTATACTTGTACTAACACACAACAATTAACAAGGTAGTCACACTTATCACAATGGTATTTCGCATCTTCTGTGCAAAATTACCACAATTAAACCATGAATGAATGCGTATGTTTATGTAGTACACGCACCAATCATCCAAACAAATTATTTTGTGCTATGCACAACATAGTTCACGTACACTTGTACGGTAAAACAAACTAAACGGTTTTGCGCTCTACCCCCCTTAAAAGGGATTACGCCCATGTAATCAATCACTGAACATTGGATTAAATGTTCTGCTGGCGTGAAGTATTTTAACTTCCATGCGGTCTGTTATACAATGCGTGCTGGTTAGAGGATCTTAACCATATTGGCGGTTTAGTCCCTAAAACCAAGAATTCTCATTGGAGTCTGTTTTAACTCTTAACTGGTTTCAGTTCTGGCCTGTGAGGCTTCTAGGCATTTCTAATTAGCCATTCACTCATGTTCACTATGTACATTCAACACTTGAATCGCTGGCTCACTAGTTTCTGCTGCGCAACTCTAATAACTTTAGAGCTTAGTTTGCTCCATTCGTTATTGTTACTATATTATACATCTCCCATTTATCACCTTTATCTTGGTGATAATGGTTTCTCGCCCGATGCATGGTATCTCTTACTGTGCGCGAATTCGGTGAGTTACAAACTTTCTATCCACTTCCATGATGATTTACTCTGTATACTGCTATGTATTTCACGATAATTGACTTGATTTCTTCCGACTCACTGTCGGTTGAGGTTGAGCTACTACCTAATGTGTAGTACTCTCTCGGTTATCTCCCACACTTGAGGTATATTCCATACCGATGTTTGGTATTTCGTGTTACTGCAGTCACTTATTGCTATTCATGCCACCACAATTGGTTCTGTACCAGTACTCTTTCGTTGGTACGACCTTTCCTTTCCTATGCCTCGGTCTTATGACTTATATCTTTTGTTGTTCTACCACAATTAACATCTTCCCAATTCCTAGCTATCTCACTCGATCATTACCGCGCAAGCGTAATACCAAAACACTCAGTCATACAGAGTGCAGAGGCGTAAACTCTTGGCAGTGAATCTCTTATGCGATTGCAATAGGAATTCATACTGTGTTTCACTGAGATTCTTATCACATAATACTGGTTACTGGCTTACTGCCTAGTTTATTTGCTATCACTTACCGTTGTATCTCTACTGGGTTTAACTCGTAGCTGTGCTTAGTTGTCATATTATCGTTTAACCTTATACAACGGTCGCTTATTGCGCACCGTATCCTTACTCATTATACTGCATCAACTTACACTGCATCCGCTATTATATTAGCTTTTTCCATTACACTGTGTTTCGCCACTTATTTGGCTGATTGTTGAATACGCTATTCTTTGAGCCTTATGCTCCTTGAGCGTTGTTTACTATACATTTAGCATCACACACCTATGGTGGTTGCTATTAAACTTACTACTCTTCCGGTCTCCACAACCGGTACAAACATTTCTTCTCATATTATTCTTATTCAAATCACCCTGGGTAATAACAACATGGTCAATCTTTAACATATTTCTTGAACTTGGTTCACATAACTACCGCTCCCGCGGTTTCACAATATCGAGAGGTATCCTCACTCTTAAAGCAGTGGTTCATTCTCCGCTCCATTCACTCGTACAACATAAACTTCCATAATCGATTAAATTTACATAACACATTTTATTTGTGGCTTATAAGCCTTACTGCCTCGAGCTCTGCTCATTGTAGGCTGTTCACACACATTTACTTTTATGTACAACTTTACATGGTTTGGAGGTTGTATTGGGCTCCATGACAAGGTCGTTGCATTACGCTTCCTTTCATGGGATGCCCCTTAGGAATGTCAGTCTACCTGCTGATGACTTATGTTTTACTGAGTGTAAGTTCCAGCCCTCGTGTTCCTATCACGACACTTCGTTCAACAACTGTTGACCCAAACACCCTTCAGGACAGCTCCTAGGTGTTACTAGGTTATGCCATTATATCTGGCTTGTATTGCGTTCTTTACTGGGTTTACTATCCCCTTCTGTGAAGATCAATATTCCCTGCTAGTCTAGGTGATCATTCCGGGAGTTCCATCCCGTTCGTTGCATATTAACGTGTCCATACTAGGCATTGGCCTTACTATGTATAGACTGGGTATTTGGTCCAGCTATCATGTTTTATTCCTCGGGATTCTTGAGACATATGTGATGTCTTCACTTACTAGTCAGTGCGCTCCACGCTTCTTGACTCATAAACATTTCCTTGAAATGGATTCACTAATTCTTTTAATCTCGTTAACTTAACTGAGTTCCTTTACTTTAACCATTCTTGGCAATTCATTGCTGTTGTTTAACTTTTACTGCTGACCGTAGTATAGAGTCGACTACTTCCCGTGTTCCTGACTCCACTCGTATACATATGTGGGGTACCCTACTGATACATTGCTACTTGCCCGACTAACCCATAAGAAGGTCTGTCAGGCCCACAAGCTCCTATCGGTGTGCGGTCGTCCCACATTTCAGTTAGTACACTCGTAGTGTCCGTCACATGCCTAGGTGAAGTATTCTGTTGTCAACTTCCTCATACCGTCTTATGATAATATGCATTTCGTGCTTCCCGAACTATACATTAAGGAAAATTTGTCCAATGTCTGTATCTAGTATGAACTAGATCTCTTCCCTCGGGCTAATACCCTCGGGTTGTAGGATTATTCTAAAGTTGCTCGAAAGCAAGTGGGTACAACTTACCTACTGTGTGGCGTTGAGGCCGGTGTAGGTCCTATGGTTTTGGTTTTTAAAGAAGATATGAAGGTTGAGAAAAATTTGGACTAAAAAGGAAGTTTGAGATACTTATGAGTTGGAAGAAAATCTGGGTGTGAAAACGGTTTGAAATAAATCTGGGTTTAGAAGAAAAACTGGGTTTAATAGAAAATTCTTCCCGGTATCTAAAATGTCTTCACGCTTTGACCAAGTCTAGCTTCCCGCTGACTGGTATATCTTTACAGACAACGGTTATGCCGCTAAGCCCTTCCAGGTTTCACTCTTCAAATTCTTGGATTCTTGATTCTATAATCACTTCTTTCAACAATACGGTACCCTACTAGGTACTTTATAGTCATTAAAACTTTCCCGAATAGCCCCGTTATAGCAGCACTTGCAATAGCAAGTGCGCCATGATGGCTGGCTATCGGTTCAACATGTGCTGGTTGCGATACAACTTGTATCACTACCGTATTCGGTAGCCTTGTTGGCTCTTCCTTTGACCTTACAGTTTTGATAATAGAACATTCGAGTGACTCTCAATGGTCTTGACATGGTAGTCGTTAACTAGGGTGCCTCTCCGTTCATTTAACTCTGTGTTCTGCCTTAATGTTCGTCCCCACGCATTTGCCGTGGTTACCGAGACTTGATTCTTGTTCAGGTACTACGTCGTAGTCCTATTGAAGTATGTTTCACTCATATTCCCATCGTGGTCTAAACCATGATAATCGGGTATTACAGCCTCTTTGGCGCTGTACGTTTGGAATCATCCAACCTTGACTAGTTCCTTAGTCGGTTACTATACCATTGTCGGTATTGTTCAACAATTGTGGTCTCGTAGACATTCTACTTCACTGTACGATTAGTGCGTTTCATCTCGATGGTTAATCATGGTTCTCTCGACTGCCAAGCATGTTGACCCATGCTGCCAGAAATTCCATTCTCCTGTAGATAGGATTGTTAATCTTCCGCTATTAAGTGCGGGTAAAGGTGTTCAAATAGGATCCGTCTCTGGGATTCTCAATTCTTGGAATCTACCGTATGACTGGTTCTTGTTTTGTGGTAATACTTTACAACAGCCAGATCGGGTTTTCCCGAGTATGAGAGGACTTTCCATCCCTCTGGCGTTCTTTCCCGAGTTATAAAATAGGGATTGTGGAGGGCGGGAAGGATGTTGTAGGTTTCCAGTACTCACTGGAAATTCCTAACTAGCGTATCTCTCACGCTATCACTCAACCCTTAACCCAAAGTACTAAAATCCTAACTCGGTACTTCCTAAGCTCGGTATTTCCAGTCATCAGAGCGATACTTCGCTCTGATACCACTTTTTGTAACACCCAAACTACAAATACAATACTTAACATTGGTTGCAGCGGAATTAAAACTCAACACGTAACATAATCCTTGGGTGCTACACGTCGTTAACCACCCACGTGGCTAACAAGGCTATTACTTACACAATGTACCGGTCTGATGGGCAAGATTACCGAGCATTACACTTTACATTACCAACCGTTTCTAAACTGAAATACTTACATTTACATTACAACTGTACCGAGTCTGTACCTTCAACTACCGATTATCAAACTTTGGTCTTACATCTCTTATAACTACATAAACAACTAAATACTATCCATGTTTATACAGCTACCCCGTCCTACTCTCAAACGGCTGCCAGCTCCATTGTACCTGTAAAGTAATGGGGGCCCCCAAAGGGGGTCAACACCTTTGCTGGTATGGTAATCCCGCAGCCCGTATGCTACCGGGCCACGCACAACTAATTGTCGAGTGAGCATGCAGGTTATTTTTATTTTAAGCATGAAAGAAAATTATAAACACATAACATACTTATAAGCACACACATCCAATAAAAAGGATACAAACATAACATTCACACATCGCGTTGGTTAGATCACCTTATTGTATTCCTTGTCCCTTGAGGGCTCTACCTTAACGGGACTTAATTCTTCTAAGCAACACTCACCGAATTGATCGGGCTACAACTATTTCTTTCACTGAATTTGGGTTGATTTTGGTTATCAATTTACACAATATCACCGCACATATTCCGTAACAATACGTAGCCAACACACCACCGTTCTTCTTAGAGAACGTACACTTTACTTAAGGTGTGTCGGACTAAATATAAGTCCGCACACCGTACATATTTACTTTACTTAGATGGGTCGGTCTTAATATAGATCCGTACACATTATGCACATATTCCCCTAGTCCGACATGAGTTAGATAAATAGCTTTGGTTAAGCTATCCCGGTCTTAATATAGAACCGTACACATTATACACATATCCCCCTAGCTCCAATAATGATGAGTTAGGTAAGCCTTGGTTAAGCTTGTGGGTGATTGTAATCCAAGAAGGAAAAATAACCATAACATAACAGAGTGGGAGTTAATTCAAATATATACATCAACTCCCAAACAACGCGCGCGACCGGAACGACCGGATTCCTCACCCCCCCATAATATGTACACATTAGTTAGAAGTTCCTTTATGGAACTTATCACATATATACACCATTTAGTGTTACAAGTTTGGTTAATCACACACAAGGGAGGTAACATCCCATTCGACAAACATGGACAACAACACTCGTTAAACAATGGTACATTAAACAAGGGCCACACACAACACACATAACCACAATATACAACTAAAGCACGGATAGCCGTAGTTAGCACGTTCCCGTGGGTTGGGACGTTTAATCCGAATACCGATCTCTTATGTGATCCTAGAGTCGGTTAGCTACAGTTTAACACATAATTAAGGTTAAACGGTATCGGAATTATTTACGCCACATTAATGAATTACTATAAACTCATTTCATGCTTTATCTTGCAAGGTGGCAAACACACAGAAAACAAGTCGGCATACAAGCCGGTGTAATCCGGTAGGACACAGGTTGCAAGAAAACCATACCTGTCACCAAGGTCCACTCTATTGTGTCCTCTTATATTCCTTGAGTAATTCTCGGACAACTGGTAACATCACAATTGTTTCCATTAACATCGGGGTAATATAATTGTTTAACGACTAATGCGCCCATAGTTAACCCCGTCATCCCGTTATACTTAATTTACTCTAGTGATCTTAAGTTTACAACTCTCACACCAAACCTAACACTTGTTTACCCACTTTAAGGCCTTTACATGTCACCAAACAAGGCCTAAACATCACTAAAACCATTACCATTCAATCCCCCATCATTAGGAGCCTTAAACAAATTTTTTTGTGTTTCTCTGGTATGGACCGCCCCTCTGGGGCGGTCCCAGGGGCGGTCCACAACAGAAGCTACCCGTTTTTTTTTTTTCTGCATTTCTGCGCACTGGACCTCCCACAGGGGCGGTCCAGAACAGAACCCATTTTAAAAACCGTTTTTCTACACATTCTGAACTCCAAATTCATCCAAATTTTTTTCCACTTATTCCACAATATTTCCACATGTTTCCTACATGTTTAAACACCTTAAAGCATGCATTAAACCTCTCCAAATCATTGGTTAAACCCTTACTCCAATTCTTGCTCAAATTCACAAATCAAACTATCACATTTTGCATTCTTTACACTATTTTGCATTTCTTACTTCCTCTTGCTTGTTTCTACCTCTCATCAAACTTACCAAATCACTCAATGGCCATACTAATTCATTCCTAGACAATGCATCTCTAAAAACCCACATTCACTCCTTGTTTCACAAGTTACAAACACAAACTCTTCTTCTTGAAATTCCAAGTTATCAAGCATCATTATGCTACAGATTTTGTACTCTCTTATCTCCATTCTCCATCTACCATTATAAGGCTATTAAACCACTCTACTCAACACTACAACCACTTAAGTCCTTTTAACACTCAAGAACACCTTAATTTACTTTCTTTCACCAATATAACCTTTAATGATTTCCTAGTATTCCCTAGGTTGTTCCCACTTAGAAATGCACTTAAACCATTGGTTTTCTATACAAATTTTGACATGGTCTCCCCATAATTCTAACATGTTCCCACTTAGAAATGCACTTAAACCATTGGTTTTCTATACAAATTTTTACATGGTCTCCCCATAATTCTAACATGTTCCCACACCTTATTCAGCTCACCAAAGCACTCCAACCATCAAACTCATTCAAGGCATTAGTCCACACATCAATTCCATCTCTTAAACAACAACAACACCAATATGCATTAACTTTAAGTGCTTGGCTCTTAGGCCCTTAAATAACATTAACTAAACACTGAATTTCCTTCATTAATAAGCAACACCTGCATTACACTCAATGCATTTAAAGGCACTTATATTGCACAAACACAAATACAATCCCAAAGGCATTACTCTAGATTAAGGTAAGCCATTTACCTTGAGTTTTCTTTCAAGAATTTTCCCCCTCTTTAGTTCTTGTTGAACAACCGGTTTCAAATGAGTTTGCATTGCTAATATAATGACCAAGCCCAATGGAGTACTAATTAGCATTAAGAACTAATAAAGTTCTTAAACAACACTTGAACAAGGAGGCTTCTAGGTATTCGAATTTAGAGCATTACCTTGCAACTTCCCACGGGAGTATTAGGCACTCAAAAATAATGATTCTCCAGCACTCTTTGAAGGCAACTGTAACACCCCCAAATAACGACCAACAATCAAACGACGCGCCTAATGGTAACATGAGATGTCTACGCAGCGGTTCCTACTCTATTCGGGTGCTACAGAAAGTGGTATCAGAGCGTAGTTGCGCTTTGATGACTGGAACAGAGAAGTACCGAGAATAGGAAAACCTAAATTTGGGAAACGGGGTTAAGGGTTAATATTGTGAGGCACGACTTTACTGATCTAAACCGCTTGCAAGGGTGATAATAACTTGCAGTGAGTTCTTGTGATTGTGTTGGACTAACAAATAACATTCTCAGATGTCTGGACGTCGAGGACGAGGCCGTGGCCACATGGAGCAGGATAGCATGGCTGCAGGGCAGACCATAGCGGAGATAGTAGCAGAAGCCCTAGGTCACATGGGCTTCCAGCTAGGAACCCAGCAGGCACCACCGCCACCACCACCTCACCCACCCAGGGAGACAAACTGGGTGAAGAGCTTAGCAGACCTTCGACCAGCTGAGTTCCGAGGAGAGACGGACCCCACCTACCTAGAGAGCTACATCAACCTCCTAGAGACCGCATTCGAGACTTTGAATGTTCCACCAGAGGCTAAGGTCAGACTCGCAGCCTACTACCTACGAGAGTCAGCGAGCGATTGGTGGAAGCTTGTGAAGGATGCTCACCTAGCCGACCCCACATTTGGATGGGATGCTTACACTGCGTTGCTGAGGGCTATGTACTACCCCGCCCACCTCCGGACCAAGAAGCGAGTTGAGCTAGACACCCTGAGACAGACCGAGGGGATGACCGTAGACAAATACTACTCGGCGTTCACTGCTCTACTTCGTGTACTTCCAGGCTTGGGATATTCAGATGAGATCTTAGTGGAGCATTTCTATGGTGGACTGAATCACCGCATCAGATATGGCATGGGGCCCAGTCGTTACACCACGATCCAGGTTGAACTTGAACTATGAATTTGAATTAACTATTATATCATGAAGAGTTTCACTAAACCCTAGTATGCACAGGACTGCTATCATGCAGCATCCCAGGTCGAGATCACCGTTCAGATGCGGGATGAGGAATTCGCTAAGAAAAGGAAGGAGAAAGATGATGACTCGGAGGACCGTAAACAAAAGAGTGCGGACAAGAATAAGTGCTACTCGGACAGAAAACGGGGGAGATACCATGGGAACAAGCCTACGGGGGCACTTCAGCTGAGCCACTCGGCGAATTCGGCTAAGCCGCTACGCTCTACCCACCTAAGGGTAAAACTGAACCCAACTCTAATGCAAGTACGGTTACAGTTGAAATGAACCAATTGATGACTAACCAAACCACATATTCAGGGTCTGAGCCGGCCCAAGCGAAAGCCCGGGCGCGATTTAAATGTAGACGATGCTCGACGAACACCCGGAGTTGATTGCCAGGGCGAACTGGTATAGTGCTTTTACTGCAAGAGACTGGCACACAGCGGCCTTTGAGTGCTTCGTGACTCCGGGAGCAAGAGTTACAGGCCCGACTATAGTGCGAGAGACTAGTCTAGAAGCCACATGAAATTGGAGAATAAAAGAAAACTGTGTACCCCTCTCTCTTCATCGATGTGTTTCGGCTAGTGTAGGGTAAGGGGCGTACCCCTCTTTTAAGGTGGGGTTAAGCGCGTTTCGTTTTGGATTTGTGTTTATCTATACGATGTATTCTACAACCACTCGTGGTGGTTGGTAGGTTTGTGATGTTTTGGATGTGTGTTGATTTAGTATGATGTATTCCTACAACCACTCGTGGTTGGTTGGTAGGGTTGTGTGTTTGGATTGCGTGTGAAAATGTTATTTACGCTATGTATGAATGAATGTTGTGTGCCTAGACTTGCATTTGACATATACACATTGCTAGCTCCTTGGTGTACTACGAGAACCTGTGTGAAGCCACTGAAGTGGATGTGCCTAGAAGCACTGAGAAATTTTAATTATGAACTTAATCCTTTGGGTATCGATAATGAATGGGGGGACTGGATCCCTAAGATTACTAGGAGTGGAAAATATGCTTTAAGGAAGTAAGACTTCGGATGAAATCTCTTTTAAGGGGGGTAAGCTGAAATACCCCTGAATATTAAACCATAATCATAACGCATTTCATAATACGGACGTAAAATAACGTACGAGAATTAAATCTTATATATATATTATTATATATATATATAATGTGTACGAATACGAAAACACACGTATATAGCGTTACGATATTGTAACGTTGTAAATAAGTGACAATAACGTCACATAACTTCATTTCAGAAATATATAATAACACGATATAATATATAGTCGTACCTATATCGTGACGTCGTAAATAAGTGACAATGTCGTCAATAACTTGTAACAAGAGGAAATAATAATAATAATAAATAATAATGATATATGTATAGTCACATAAATATAAAAAATAAACATGTGTATTGATTTTAAGGAAAAAAAGGGGGGAGCAAAGACGCTCCCGCTGAGGTTTGAACCCGAGACCTCCCGTACCTCCCCTGAGTGCTTAACCGGGTGAGCTGCGCTTAAATTCAGCAACTTATGCACGCGATTAAAACTAGAGCATCAACTGAGTAACTACAAAAAAAAGAGGGTGGAACAAAACACCCGCTGTAGCACTTCTCCTTCCTCGATGTAACTACAGATCGAACAAGAACAAAAAAAAAGAAACAGAGATTGAGAATCTCCAAACTCCCCGACACAACTTCTAATTCTATTCGGGTGTTCATACTACTTGGTTTTGTTCGAGAACAACAAAAAGAAAACAAATTAACTAACGAATATATTAATCCGGAAAGGGTGGTCATTACCGGTTTCTGATGCAAAATCAGAGACATGAGCCCCATTAACTTCACAAGAATCTGCGCTAGATCCTCAAATAAGTCTGGCGCCATTGTCTTGTTAACTGAGCAGCAAAAGTTCTGAGTAATGCGGAGCACTATCTCCCTTGCTACGCTCTCACCTGAATCAAGAAGGAAAGAAAATAAACCACAAACCATCGAGTCCCTTTGATTCAAAAAAAAAATAAATAAACAGAAACAACCATGTTGCTAGCGGTTGTTGAATCGGGGAATTAGACAGGGAGTTATGGCTGCATCTCAAAGTTTGAACTCCCCCAAACGGTCACAAGCGTTGTCTGTCCCGTTCTAGGTTCCAATAGAAATAATTAAGGGAAACAACAGTGCACCAGACAGCAAGCCATTGCTGAATTTCGAGGACTGCAGTTCAAACTCCAACATTCCCTTTTACTTTATCATACTGCCAACAACTCCAGTTTACCCCTGCTACAAACTCTCACGCATCAAAACCTGTTCTGATTCAAACTCTCACAAAAATTCCCATTGGAACTTGCCACCACTAACGACTAGTTTATCTCCTGCATTAGTCACCCTTGCCTTGTGCCATGGATTAATAAAACACTCAGACCAGTTTCTTCCTCGGCACACTTGCATGCCCACGTTGTTGCATGTCCAGAGCTTCCTCCCCTTCCTAGCTGATTATCCTTGCGTGAGGGTAAACCCAAGCCTTAATGGCACTTTTGAATTCCTTCTGTTTTGCTGTTTCAATTCGAAGAAAAAAAAACTGACATCATGCTCTTGCATTTCTTCTTGTCAAAACCAGTGAATCCCAAATCCCTTGGTCTCTCTCTCTGTCTGCTTGATCGAGCTGGTGCCCAAGTCCTCTTAAGATCTGAAGCAATAAACTCAAAAAAATAATGCTCAGGTGAGACAATGAGCTCCAAGGGAAAAGAAAGAAAGATCTTGCTGTTTCAACCTTCTGTTTATTTTCCATGTCTGAGGTTCATCAATGTGTAACTAACCTCCTCCCCCATCTTTGCTTGATTTCACCTGGAAATGCTCAGCCCGTGAAGGGTGCACCACTTCTGTTTCAACAAGACAGACACACATCAGCAGGTAAATTTCCCACCAGTCTCACAACCTGCTACCCTCCTCTTTTCTTTTCGAGACTGACCTCTGGAAGAAACAAAAACTGTCTCAGCTGTTGAGTGCCTAAGGAACTGAAGTCCCACATTTTGCCAAGGGAATAGCCAAGGAGAACCTGTCAAGCTACCAACTGGTGAGTTATGCCTAAACTGATTTCTAGATCAGAAAACAGAAAGAAAAAAAAAGACCAAACCTACCAAATCTGATAAACATATCAAATCTGTAGCATGAAGTCTCAGTGCACTAGATGTCCTGGGGTGGTTTCAAATTGCTAATACATTTATGACCTCATGCATGCACTTGACTGTGGTTGATACGTGAGGATGTGGAAGAAAGAAAAAAAAAACAGAAAGTAACTTCAAGGAAGGAAAACAGTGAGAGAAGAAATGGAGCAATTAGGTTCAGTTTTGAGTTTTTTTTTTTTGTCTGTATAACTGAGTCCTAGTGCAGTTATCAGAGCCTTACTAACTTAATGATGCATCTAATAACCTACTAATGCACCTAGCTAAGCCCTATCCACGTTAAAACAAGGAAAAAAAAAAGAAGATTTAAACAAATCTGTAAACAACCAAAGAGGGTATAGCAGAGGGTTTGGTTTCTGTTGTAACTTTAGTGGTTAAACTGGGTGTTCTAACTGTTGCATACCCAGAAGTAGTATGGAGTTAGATTGACTTGTTAATGAGCTTAGAACCTAGCTAATATATTTATTCAGGGGAGTAAGCACACAAGAAGAAATGAAGACCAGTTAGTACACACAAGTGGCGAAATAAATAACAGTTTCAGATTTCTGATGTTTAAATGTCTTCCTGAAAACTCATGCCCCTGTATAACCTGATTACAGTTGGCTTAAGGATGTTGAGTTGGTTTAGTGATAGAGCCAAGTCAGTACTGATGCATTGTTTAAGTTGGTATACCCCCTTGAAAGACTAGAGGACAGTTTAGCAACTAGAAGAAAGAATGAAAAAGGAAAACCGTAAGAGAGGAAAGAAGCAGTTCAGTTTGGTTCTGTTAGCTTCAGTTTCTGTGTGAAATCTTTCCTCATAGGTATTGCCCTTATGTTCCTGACATATTGAGGGTTTAAAACAGCTAGTAAATACTAACTAAATAAGTACAGTGACAGAGTCGAGATAAAAAAAACAGAAGAAAAGCATGCATTAGATCTCTAGCTTCAGGTTTCAGTTTTCTTCAAACTCATGCCTCAGTATAACCAGTTTACAGAAGGGCAATAAGGGCTGTATTAACTTATTAATGAACCTACTACATTGTTATCATATAGGTCTACTTGTCAGTAACAAGAGAAATGAAAAGAAAGGAAAAAGCTGAAGAGAGTTTATCTGTTACATTTCAGTTTCATCTCATTAGCAGTTTCGGATTTCTGTTTCCTAGGTTGTAGTTTGTAAAAGTTCTGCAACTTCAGTTTACTGTCTGGGGTGGTCTTAAGAATGAAGAGGTAGTAAAACACACAACTAAGTAGTTGAGCAAGTTGGGAGAAAACAGAAAAGAAACTGAAAGGGCAAAAAGGAAAGCGATAGCAGAAAAGATTTCATCAGTTTCAGTTTCCTGTAGGTTCTGTGAAACAGATATCTTTTTTTTTCAGAAGCATGGCCCTTATTGTCTTGAGTCTGACTAGAGACTTGAACCTATATTAAAACTCTTAACTAAAGGGCTGAACTGATTGGGGAAATAGAAGTCAAGGTAAGGAACTAGAAGGAAAGGCAAAACAGAACCAAATGAGACCTCAGTTTTATCAGTTTTGAAGTAACTTCAGGTCTCAGTTTTCATGTTTCTGTGTAATGAAACTTCAGAGGCTTTTAACAGTGATACCTTGAACTGGCTTTGGTTGGGGACTGGTCTAATACACCTAGCAATCTGGTAAGTAAGTTAGGGAAAACAATTGGAGTCAGAATAGTACATAAACAGAAAGGAAACAGAAGAAAATTATCAAGTCAGGTTCCAGTCCCGATTTCTGTACAGAGGATTTAAGTGAGTGTTGTTGGTGAAATTTTGAGTTTAATTAGAGATTAAACACTTGACTGGGTAGACAAGTGCTTGGGAATAAATTGAGAGACAGAGTAACAACTTAAAAAGAAAAGGGGGTAAAGTAAAGGAAACCTGTTTCGTGCTTCAGTCTTTCTGAAAATGGTGTTTCTGTGTAACCTGGTGCAGACAAAGAGATGTATCCGATCTGTGTAACTTTTACAGAGAGATTGGAGGGGGTGTATTGGATGCTAAATGACTATAAAACACCTCTAATGTACCCTGGTAAGGTTATAAGTACCTAGGGAAAATTAGGAGTCAGCACCAAACAGGAATGTACTGTTTCTGCTTCAGTTTTTTGTTTCTGAAATGCTTGCCTCTGTGTAACCGAAATTCAGGAGGTGTAGGGGTGTGGTATTAGCCTGCTATTAAGCCCAACACCTAGCTAATCAACCTAAGTAAGTCTATACAAGAAGATTGAGTGAGGCATCCATTGAACTAGAGAATAACAAGAAACAAGAAGAAATATCTAGAACTGTAGTTTCAGTTTTTTTCACTGGTATTATAGGTTCTGTATCACTGTGTTACTAGGTTGTGTAAGTGTGATCCTAGCTTAATAATGAACTCAACTAGTAGCTAATGAACATAACCAGAATACCAAAGCATGTGGAGAAAGCTATACATCGATTACTACAATAAATGTGAAGTTAGATAAGGTATTACAAAGACTTGTGTTTCAAATTTTGAGACTTTTGGATTTTTGTATAATTGGGTTATAGGGGTATTCTAGGGCTATATTATCACTATACAAGGGTTAAAACATTGCTCACCTATTTACCTAAGGGGGAAAACACAATAGACAAGTTATATCTATTTTAGGTAAACTTGTTACATAACTAACACTTAAGGTGCTCTAAAACATAGCTAAGGAAAAAGTACTTAGTCAACGTGTCAAACAAAGATATGAATATCCTAGGAGTGAGATAAGCCTAGAATATATGCATGTGAAGTTCTAAGGCTTATTACAAACTAAGCATGTAACAACATACCTAGGGAGTAACATGCGATATAAAGTGTCGTCACATAAAATAATAAACTGACACCTTGTTTTTAATTAACGCTAGGGCCGTAGCGAACTCCGACCGGGACTTCGAGTGTGAGATAACTCGTGCTTTCGAAAAGGTATGGACATGTGTGGTTCGTATGTTGCCGTGTTACACGGCTTGTGTGCTGTGTGCTTTGTTTGACAATGACTATAAGACTAAAGCATGAAAATTGGATTGCTTCTTGTGGCATGCTTATATGCTTGTTATATATATATCCTTGTGGCATATTACTTGCGCGCACACAGTAGTTTAGTCCCTTTCTCATTTATGGAACTTGAGATGAATTACTACGAATTATGAAAACAAAGAAAACTCTATAAGGGGAACTCCTCTCTAAACCACTGAGGACTACCATGACACCCACTATGGTGTCTATTCATTAATCATAATGAAGAGCAAGTCTCCTTTGGTGAGACATGACGAACCACGTAGACAAAACAAAAGAACTATACAAAGAGACGAATCCTCTCTAACTTTAGAGGACCGCTAATGACACCCACTATGGTGTCAAGATATAATGATAATGAAATGAAAAGTACCAACTAGTGAAACACGAGAACAACCCGGGAAGACAACAGCTCGGGCCGCGCGGTATGGATGATCGGGAGTTGGTATCTGCATCAGATCCTTCAACCGTCTATGGTGGAATATGTTTTGGGGATCCCTGGGTGACCCCACTTTCTCAGAACATCCCGGAGTCCAGAGGTGACTTATGCTTCCTCGACCCTGGGTGTCGGGAGTGGGGGAGTGACAAATTGATGAAGCACATCCCGGAGTCCAGAGGTGACTCCGCTTTCTCGACCCTGGGTGTCGGGAATGGGGGAGTGACAAATTGGTGGAGCTTATCTTGGAGTCTAGAGGTGACTCCGCTTTCTCGACCCTGGGTGTCGGGAATGGGGGACTAGCTATGGAGGAGACGTCCTCCAACATGCGGTGATAAAAGAATTCCCAAACAATCCTTAAAGAAACAAGGAACGATTAGCACCTACCTAATGATGTCTTGGGATCTAATCTATATCCCCTGACTCGGTGCCAGAGAATAAAGGAAAACTTGTGTAATGAGACCAAGCAAACAAGAGAAAGTCACAAATGTGATCCTTTAAGAAACAAGGAATGAATATCACCTACTTAACAAAGTCTCGGGATCTAACCTATATCCCCTGACTCGGTGCAAGAGAAGAAGGGAAAATATGTGTAATGAGAACAAGAAAACAATACATAATCTCTTGAATGATCCCATAGTGAGGATCGACGGTATAATATACCTCCGCACACATCCTATAAATTACTTGATTGTTGTTGCTACATTAGCAGCTTATTGTGCTGGGTTGCGTGTTGACATTGCTATGCTACTTGCAAGCTGTGCTTGGTTGCTTTTTGATATTGCTATGCTACCGATGAGTGTGTATGTTATCATGATGTGTTGATGTGTGCTTTACTGCTTTATTAGAGCATGTAAATTGAATTAATAATATTCGACCAAGTAGTCGTGTGGCCCGGCAACATACGGGCTTCACACGTTCATACTCAGCGTAGTTTGCTGAGTCCTTTACACCCAATTTTTTTTCAGGTCTCGTACTGGACGATGGCGGAGAGTAGGCAAGTGACTACCATGGGGATAGTCCATCTGGGCAAGACGCTTAAGTATTATGTTAACGAATGGGTTACGACTATGTAACACTAAACCTTAGATGTATGTTTCGGTTTGTGTTGGTTATGTAAGAACTTATGAATTAGACTCTCGGTATTTGGTTCGTAATTCCTGTTCGTACTTGGATTTGGTTAAGGTTTAGATTCCAGTCATTCAGACCGTAACTTGGAGTTGGTAATGAGGACTGTCAACCACGTGGGTGGTTGGCGTCTGTAGCACCCGAATAGAGTAGGAACCGCTGCGTAGACATCTCGTATTACCGTTAGGCGTGTCGTTTGATTGTTGGTCGTTATTCGGAGTGTTACAGCAACCAAGCTAGGAAAGAGAGGAACATAAGGGTTCAAAATCTGTAGAGAATCGGTTTCAAAGAAATGGAGGAAAACATGATTTTTCTTGCTCCTTTCTTACCTTAGAACAATGAGTGTTTTGGCTCAACAATGGAGGTTCTTCCTTCAAGAATGAGCTACACCCATGGAATTCGAAATCACCATTTGGAGGTTTTGAAGGGTGGAAATTAATCTCCAAGGTGAGGGGAGTATTATGGTGTATTTATTTTTCGATTTAGAGCTTGTTTAGTGGTAGAAAATGGAAGAAGAAGATGGGGCTGTTTGGAGGGCTTGGGAATCTCCATTGAAGAAGAAAGAAACAAAGGTGGTGCTGTGAAGAAGAAGAGGAATCGTGAGTGTGCTGAGAAAGGAGGAAAGAGAAGATTAAAGGTATATGTACTATTCCCTTATTTTATCACTTTTTGTACTTTTGTTAATAAAGTAGTATATATATGTATAAGAGAGGGGACCAAGAACGTGGGCAACAAGAGGAGGGGAGTTCAGAATTTTCTTTTTACAATGTAGGGGGTATATTTTTGCTTTTATTACAATTTACACCCCACAAGTTACCGGTTTTTACACTATTTACTAATCCGGGCCCGTTTTCTGGATTTTTCTTGTTTTATTAATTTTATTGGTTCTTAAGCTCCCATTAATGTTTAATAATAGTTATATGATCATCCATAATTTTTACGGGGTCATTTGACCATTTAAAGTCACGTTTTCGGGTTTTCTCGAAAAACGTGGTTTAAGGATCCGTTAGCGTTTTAACTCATTATTTGGATCTGTTTCCTTCCGGAATTTTTCCCACATGTTCTTAGTGTGTAATTGGGATATACAAATATATTTGCAACCCTAGTGAAGGTTATATACCTCCTAAGAATTAAATACGCATTTTCACGTTTTGTGACTTTTACGCATTTTCTTTCTCTTTTTGGTTTTTATTTCTTCACCAACGATCTTAAGGACTTAATTTGCCTTAGAAAATCATAATTACATAATTAATTAATATATTAAGGTTTGGGGTATTTCACTTTTTAACTCCCAATTTTCGGCCTTATTATTATAATGCCCCTAAATTTAATTTATTTACACTTAAGACCCCATTTCTTTTCGATAATAATTATATATCACCTAAACTTAAATAAAAGCTTGTAAATGCATAAATAAAATGGCCTAAAGTACATGGCCTTATTACAACATTTGCTCACAAAATAAATTACACATAAATGTCCCAAAAATACATATAGATCTCGGCCTCACCATATAATTTCCATTTAATTACCAAACTTCCACATAATGTCTTAAATTTGACAATTATGCTTGTTTAATTAGTTATAAAATTTATTAAACCATTCCTTAATCATTTTAAGGTCAAACATGACCATACCACCTTGTTCCCTCACGACAATTTAATTAGAAATAGCTTTAGAACATATTAACTTAGCAAAGTTAATGTTTAAGTGATTTATACCTTGATTTAGCTTAGGTAAAGCCTTGTTTGATTCGCCACCTTAAGGAGAGTTTCTCCAAAGCTTGATTTACTTGTCCTCATGTAGAAAACAAGACATGATTAAACTCCAAACATGAGCTAACCATGAGAAGTAATTTAAGTCATGAAAATCATTGATTTTTACCTTAGATCTTCAAGCTTGTTATAGATCTGTCTCGGCCCTAATTTTCCAGTAAAGAAAGAGTATCAAAACACTCTCAAGAACAAGGCATAAAACCGTGGGTAGTTAGCTTGGAAGATAGCTAAGTTTTACCTTGTTTAAGATGCCAAAAATGGTGTTTTTGGCTTGGATCTAGCTACTCCTTGTAGATATTGGTATACCAACTGAATCCACATGAAAAGGAGAAGAAAATAAGGCTAGGGAACCAAGGTTTACAACCGAAATTTTCAAGGAAGAAGAGATATGTGCTTAGAGCACATTTTTACCTTAAATGGTCAAAACTTGAACTTTCCTCCTTAGATCTGGGTATGGCCGAAATTTATTCTTCCTTTAACCTCCAAATCACTCTACATAGATGTATAGAAAATGTTGGAGTCTAGACCAATGGAAAAAGGAAAGAAAGATGAAGAAAATGGGCATTTTTATGCCTTAGAAGCTTACCTAGAGCAAGAGCTCTCATCAATGGAGTTGGAGAAGCTTACCTACGGTTGAAGAGGAGCCAAATGAGAGCTCAAGGCAAGAGTCTCATGGCTGAATGGGAGAAATGAAAGAGAATGACCTAAATTTGCCTTAAAGCACATTTTTCATTATTTTATGTCTTTTAATGATTTGATGACTCATCACTAATTGATTGGTGTTGATAATTGAAGGCTAATTCGGTGGATACAACAGCAAGGGGCAGCCATCCTTGTTTGAGAAAGGTGGTGGATGATTGACACTAATTTGATTCAATAATGTAGTTATAATGTTACTTTATTCACTTAATGAATAGGTGACTCACCATGCTTGTCTTATCCTTGCTTGGAGCCTTGGAATGCACCGTATAATAAGGAGGAAGAGGGGCTCCAAATCGGTTGGCTCACATGGGTAAGGTAAGTGGTAGACAACTTTTTGTTTTAATAAGTTAAAGTTTGCTTTTTCCTTATTTTATGTAAAAGTAAGGTAGTATATTTAATTGTCACATGGGACTTGTCTCTTGGTCTGTTAGGAGACTCATTCCACCGATTTTAAGAGGTCCAATTCGTGGTCAATGGTCAACATTGACCAACTTAGTCAATGTTGACCCAAAAGGGCCCCACTTTAGGGTTTTATTAATATTTTAATATTAAATTTGTAAAAATTCTTAAATTTCTGGAATTAAATTCCTAATATGATATATAATGATATATTACCATATTTAAAGGTAATTATAACCTTTTATCCCATTTAAAACCAATTTAGAAGGCGATTACACAAAAACGAGCTTTAAGGAGTTTTAGTGCACATTTTGTGTCGTAAGGTGTTTCTGAGCTTGGTTTTCTTTGAAAACGGTTTTGTTGTGTCCCTTACATGATATTTGATCATGGTATCCAATTTTATATCATTTAGAGGTCATTAGACCTTTAAGGTATTCTTAGAGCACCTTTTTGCTCTATTTGACCTTGAAGCATGAAAGTGCTTGTTCTTTGTGTTGAGGTGTTGTCCAACGGTTATAATATGTTTAATATTATGTTAATATGCTTAGGACAAATTTTTAGGTCCTAAGAAGTTCATTTGGGTATTTATTTACCCTCACAGGTCAAAGGGTGCAACACCTTGCTTTGTGTTGACCACTATAGTTCTCAGTTGACTTTTAAGGCATGTTTAGGCCTTAATTAATGTAATTAAATATTTAATCCATGTTTAATAAGTTTGGGGTATTTCAATCTACCCCCCTTAAAAAGACTTCGTCCCGAAGTGTCTTAATCAAATAGGTAAGTATATAAATGTATAACTACCCATTATTCCCATAATGTATATCTATGTGATATATCATTTACACACATCGTATTGCGCTTATACAGCACATAGCCATCACGTTGTGGTGTTAGTTCAATCATATATGGATATAGGTGGTCCATCAGCACCATCATTTCCTATCAGTTCTACAAGCCCTGACAACCTCCCTGAGGTGTCCATAACATTCCATTGTTCCACATTCCATATCTAATGATTCATTTCGTATCTAGGCTAGGTGATACCATATGTAATAATTCTATAAAGCAATATGAATACATATCACAAATAGCATAAGAAAGGTACTACACACACGGTGTAAATGCAACATTCATACAGGTATCTCATAAGATACATACATACCAGTGTACATCACACACAAACAAACCAAACAACGCACGCCCCGCGTACCAACCATAACCAACAAAATCAATTCATTGTATGCCATGCATACGAAACAATTCACTGTATGCCATGCATACTAAACAAACAAACCTCGTATGCCCCGCACAGCACCAATTCTTTGTATGCAATGCATACCAAACAAACGAAATTTAGTGCACACATGTGCACAGCCAAGAGGCTCTACCCCCCTTAAAAAGGGTTACGCCCCGTACCCACAAGTATACAACAGCCGCTCAACAAGGAGCGCTGGATACTTGGCTCTCAAAGAGTTTACCAACTCGTGGATTATCCTCATATCAGAGAGACAGGTATGACTCTAGCCCTTCTGGGCTCCACAATAAATAAAGGTGATGCACTAATCTATTTGTGCTCTCTCCCAAGTTCGTTCTTATGGGCCCACTCGCTCCGTATGAGGTGCAGACCCATGAACATAGGTTCAGTTTGCCTCTTCCATTGCTGTGTATCCTCTCATTTGGATCACTAGCATACATACGTGTGTCTTCTCTCACTGATATTCAGCTTGAGGTGTAATATGACATTGGCTATTTTTAGTACTTAGTGCTCTTTGCACTTGTCTTTGTAATACTAAGACGTACCTGCCTATAAGTTCACAAAGATGATGTTTGTCATCCATGTTTCCTGGTGGTTTTGTTCCGGAGTAACACACTGTTGTAGTTCTCCTTCTTTTTTTTTGATACACACTCGTGTTGATATCCATTACATCCTTCCGTATTCCCACTAGATTAATAACTGCACAAGTGCAATACCAAAACACTCAGTCATACAGAGTGCAGAGGCGTAAACTCTCAGCAGCTAATATCTCATGAGTCCAACGGATAAGATGATTGAATTATCCTGTGAGTGGTACATTCCAAATCCACTGTTCCTTAAGCAAGGTATCTGCTATCATATAGCTTTATCTTTTCTCCTTGCGTAGTCACGCGTTTATATCCATATCATCTGGTAGATTTCCTCTGGATTGTAAGAATTTACCCGATCCTTATGAGGATTCTACATATTATTCGTCCATAATGGGTTTTCCTATTTTTTTTTTTGGGTTCCTATCCTTGAACTGTTTCCCTATCTTCACTGTATACTGTCTACTGTTCTCTGTTGATGGTTCTTGATTTCTTTAGCCCGTTGGTTTAACTGCGGCTCTTCTCGTCCATCTTCGAGGTAATCCGTCTTACTGTCCGTAGAATGGAGTTGACTACTTCTCGTGTTCCTAACACTACTTGTCTACTTGCATGGAGTACCGTACTGATACATTACTACCTACCTGACTAACTCATAAATAAGTCTGTCAGGCCCACATGCTCCTATCGGAGTGCGGTCGTCCCATGTCTCGTTTAGTAAACTGGTAATGTCCGTCACACGGTTATTGTGAAGTATTCTGTTGTCAATCTCCCTCTGATGGATATCCTTTTTTTTCCTCTTTCTTTTTTTTTGTCTTTTTTTTGTCTAATAGTTCAGGTTTTCAGTTATCTTCTGTAAGTGCTATTGCCTTAGTGGCATCAGTGGTAATTCGTGTCATTGATCAGCGTTATTCAGCTCGGTGTAAATAAAATTCGTGCTATATTAGCAAACTCGTTTCTCCTTTTTCGATTTCATTGAGTACAACACATTTTCCTTTTCTCCCTGTTTTTTTTCTAATCATATCCATCCATAGTTCATATTCATCCTCTCATCCATGTAATTGGATGCATTGCAGATTGCACAACAGCTTGAGCAACTTGGCTCTTCACTTCCCAACCATCCTCACTGATGGTGGTGCATCTACAGAGGGTATGCTTGTCCATAAGGACTAAACATTTATCACTGGTAGTGATTAGTATTCAATGTGGGTATACACTGTTGGTATTTGGCTAATAAGCCCTGTCTGAAAATTTCTTGAATGTTTAAGTAGGTGTGGTTTACCATCACAGTGGCTGTATAATTTCTCCAGTTGCAGTGGTTGGACTAACGGTCCTTCCAAGGTTGCATAGGTTCCTAGTCTTAAGGTTTGTATGAAAAAGTGTGGAAAACATTTTTTTTTGTATAAATTCAATAAAAGACTAAAAAGTAGTAGTTGTTGCAGTTGCATTTGCAGTTGCTGTTATTGTTGCCGTCGCTGTCGCTGCAATTGTTGTAGCAAGTGCGCAAGGCAGATGGAAATTTCAGTGGTTTTCTTGTCATAGCACTTGCAATAGCAAGTGCGCCATGCAGGTGGAAATTCTGGTTCAGTAATTCCCGGTCTCATTGACTCTTCGTCATTTGAGTATTGCTACATGATAATGTAAGCATTATCATCCCGTTCGTATATATATCCGTCAAGGTTTAAAGCTTATTGGTACTGAGTACACATAATCTCAAAAGTCATACACAAAAGGCGAGTGGTCAATGACACACTCCCACATATTTATAACAAGTCTTTGTCTAACATCCAAGGTAAATTCATAACGAAGTAAACAAAGTCTTCCACCAGCGGCCTCATGGAGTTCAGGGTACTCATGCCCTATCCACTCCCTTGCCTTTATAGGCTCCAGCATCAGTAGATGTCTGGCCATCCTGACCGCCTCGTGGTACTCCAGATCCTCCAGCTGAGGTCTTCTGAGTATTCTTTGGTGGCCTGTAATTGTGGCTCTCTGGGTTCATCCAGCATTCGAATTCCCTATGGCCCTCTTTGTGGCAGCACCGACACTCGACTTTGCGGCCTTCGCAGTTGACCCCAGGATGGTCCTTCCCACAACGCTTACAGTAAAAATGGCTCTGGGGCTGTCCGGTGCCTGATGGTAGTATTTAAGTTTAAGTTAAAATCTGATGGTATAAAGGTTAAGATTACATTTGAATTTATGAGGTAGGTGTTCTCACCCTTAGGAGGTGCAGATCTCAGAGGCTTAGCATCAATAGCTGGGCCGGTCAACTGAAGGACGGGCTCTTTTCCCTTTGTTCCCTGGTGACCCTGATGCCCTTTCTTTTTAAAGAATTTCCTGTTCAAGGTTTCGGGTTAGCTTCCATGGGGTATTTGATATAGTAAACAATTTAGAGTGGGATAAGTCCTTACTTTCCCTTTTTCTGGCCACCGCCTGGAGATGCTCCTCCACCTTCAGACTCTCCCTCAGGGTTCTTCCTTTTCTTTGCCCCTAGAGTCTCTCCCGAGTCTGGAGCATTAGCTCCGTCCTCGAGGCAGCTTCATAACACTCCTGGAATCTCATTGGTAAGTTCTCACAAGGTCAATTGGTAATGTGGTAAGTAAAGAATTATGGCTTTCATGTTGATACCTGGATGGTAGTGTAGAGGGTAGCACCCATCGCCATCTGGATGCGAAACAATAGTCCTCCCCGGAACTTCTCGACCTTCACGGTCTCCGAGTAATCCACACCGGGGATGAAGTCCAACAGACCAATGAATCGAGCGTAATACTCATCCACGGTCAGACCTCCCTGTGTCAATGTCTCGAACTCCTGGCGCTTCTTCTGCTTAAGATGAGCTGGGTAGTACTTCCCTCTCAGCAACTCTACAAAGGCAGCCCACGAAAAGTCGGGCGTAGCCAGGTACTGGTCCTTGACCAACCTCCACTAAGTGCTGGCTGCACCCTTCAGATGGAAAGCAGCAATGGCGACCTTCTTGTCGTCAGGTACCTGTAAAGCTTCATATGCTTTCTCATGTTCAACAATGTAACACTCCAAAGCTACGGGGTCTGGTTCCCCAGAATATGTAGGTGGTCGGGTCTTGCTAACTGAGTACCCAGCTGTGCAAGAACGGCTGCAACCGTCTCAGCAACTCCTGGAATGCCGGGGTCACCGCCTCCACCTCTTCCGGTACCACGCCCTCTAGTTCCACCAGACATCTATAGTACAGTATGTCACATAAATACTCAGTAAATTACCGTACACAACCAGTAGATATTGAATTGCCTTAAAGGCTACTATGTCACGCAATTTGCGTTACTAGACACAATATCTTTCTAAGACAAATCGTCTCGTATCTCCCAAACGTTTCCCATAATTTCCCAAATCCTAAGCTCACTGTCTTAACCTATTATCTCGTCATCAGAGCGGTACTCCGCTCTGATGCCACTTTTGTAACACCCCTCACCACAATCACGTAATAATCTCTCACGTAGCAATAAATAAAAACGTCTTGCAGCGGAAAATAAATATCAATTACAAAACTCACTTGGGTGTCACCGGCCATTACTCGCCCATGCGAGCAACGAAGCCAAACTACATCCAACTTCCAACATATACAAACTGCTAACCGCCGTGATAACGAGAAACTCCTATACATCATACTAAATCCATAAATCATAAACATCGACAAGTGAGCGTCTACCCAAACCTGAATATACACAACCTTACCATATTACAATTCACCATCCTCATTGCTATACAACATCTCCATGTGTGGTAACAAAAGTAAAACTCCAATTACCCTGCTCCCGCTCTTCAGCTTCGACAATGATCAAGAACCTGTAATGGTGTAGTATCAGCGATAGACGCTGAGTATGCCGGGCCTGGACCCTATTGGTCACTTGTCATTTTTACCATCTTGTTATTAGATTGGTTTCATGCTTTACCATTTTACAGATATAATCAATACTGCAATAAAAATGTATACTATACATAATCATTCATCCAAATATTCACAAACATTTAACCATCCATCCAAACATCATTTAATAACACAATCCACAATTATATATCGAACGTATCGAACAACCACAATATGATGTACAATGTACAATCGCCGTAGCGTATACCATCCTTTATTAATTTATTTTAGTTTGGCCTTCAAGGCCCCATCCATATGTACAATGTACATTCGCCGTGGCGTACAGTTTTCATAATTAATTTACCTTAGCCTTGTAGGCTCCATCCAACCATGTTTATTTATTAATATCAGTTGGGTGTCATGTTAGGACAACCCGATAACCTCACCATGGACAGTAGTCCTCCCGTACACACAAAGGTGCTCATTTCGCTAGAGGTCCGGAGGCCCCTGACTCTCTTATGTCTCGTAAGACGTCCATAAAAAGGCCGTAGCCACCTGATCCACGATCCAGTTTGGGCTCGTTGGATATAACCTGGAGCGGAATCCAATTAGGAGACCCCTCAGTGATCACAAATGCGCAACCAAGTAGTTCGTAAACTACCGGGATTCCTCACCTCAACTCATACCATCTCTCTCTCATAATGTTTAAGATACGCTCTTAGTCTTATGGAGAATATAATTTATTAACCAGCGGCCCAATGGGTCACGCATACCTAGGAGTAATCTAGGTTATGTTCATGTTCGAGATCCATGCTCTAGAGACCGACAATGTCGTGACTCATCCCTAAGTGTTTTACTTAGGTTACCATATACTTAATATTAATACTATGGTATTATATCAAGTAACCGTCATGTAATCACAACGCGTATGTATGTTTATATAAGTCGATCTATAGTCGACGTAGTGTTAGTCCCATAGGACGCTCGTGCATAAATAATTAATGCAGTAGCACACAATCACATACATGTATCCACACACATAACACACAAGTTATATCAACCAAATCCGAGCCCAAGGAGCAACCTTAGGACAACTCGGATCAAACCCCTTTACATACCGTTCACCCTGATCGTATTACGGTGGAGTATGAATCAGCAAGATCCTACGCTCCGTGTAGTCCACTAGCTCGTCAAGCGTCTTGTCAGAAGTATACTCTAAACGGTAATAAAACTATAAGTCAGTCTCCATGACTAACTACATCCGGTATTTCTGAATAATAAGTAACCCCGACAGTTCACTCCTGTTTTCTACAGTTGTTGTTACGGGTTTCTCTAAAACAGTCGGCTTTGTTACCTAAAACTCATACGTCATAATATTTCAACTGTTAAGTTTAATTCGTTGTATTTCTTTTAATCTTATCCACCATCTAGTTTAGGTACATAACCTATAGTTGCATGTATGCATGCATGATTGTATTATATTATTTTTTTGTATTGTATCATTTATTATATTGTATCATTCTCCCACCATCCATTATAATACAATGTATTATATGATCCATTTATCTTTAGCAAATAATATTTGCATCCAAAATTCATAACTTATAGTTCGTAACTATATTTTTTTAAAATAACCACCACCATTAAATCATATGGTTTCCAACCAAAATATATATCCACCTTATATACATTATCTTGTGTATGTATATATTTACCACGTAGGTAATTCCCATGAGTTTAATAAACTCTTATATTTATGTTACTTTTATCATCTTTTATTAGATGATTATTCCCATTAGTTGTATTATGTTATACAACTATATTAAGATTATTATCCTAATATTATGTAACATTTTATGTTGTATATTCACAACTCCTAAGGTTTATTCCATAAACACCTTAGTTTATAAATCTCATTTACTTATTGTTTGTCACATCATTTAATGTGAATACCTTATTTGTATTAATTCCATTATACCACCTTAATACCATACAATTGTTATAACATTTATAACATTATAGACCTTAGTCTAAAATTCATTTTCCAACTCTTGTTAATTCGGTACAGCCCTTGAACTTATTTAAATTCTATTTTGACCACATAACATTATGTAATGTTATACCATATACTAATATCATTTGATATGATATTCTTATTTCCTTTAATTTATAACCTATAGTTTTTATACAAAACTATTTTATATTGCCGCTTAGGCACCATAAGAAAATCTTATTCTTTTCCATAAACCATAATCTCCTTTATTTACAAAACCATCCCATAATTTATACCATGTTATATATTCCATTTAATATAACATTCTAACCTTATTATAAATATAACCTATGGTCAATATTTATAAAATACCGAACAGACCCAAAACTGTTCAATAATTGCCATTTGGCCCTATTTATTACATATAGTTTGATAATTCATTAAAACTATATATTATACATATATCTTAATAAATGCTCTTATATAATTCTAAAAATCTCCAAATTTCACCAAAGGGTTATAAATATCCTTATTAACCCATATATTTCCGGTTATCACTATTCCACCACATATATTTCTCCAAAGTGTCATAATGACATAATAACTATATATTATACATATATAGTTTATTTTAATTCCAAAATCAACCCAATAAATTCCTAAAAATTCCTAATAGCCCATGGGTGTTTATAATACCATTGTACACCCTTAATTTTCGGTAATAACAGATTCACCATATATGTTATAAAAATATTACCATAAGATACATATCTTTATTATGAAACCTTAAGTAAGTTATTTAACTTATCTAATTTGGTCAAAACCTACCATATGGTCAAGGTTGACCTCCTTAATATTTCCTTGACCATTAATTCCTAATAATTACGGTTTTAACCCTTAAGTTTCCAAAACTCACCATTTAACCCCAAAACTTTATATAAGCTTATAAACTTTATTTTAAATCCTTTTTAACGCCCAATTTTCGGCCTTATTATTATAATGCCCCTAAATTTAATTTATTTACACTTAAGACCCCATTTCTTTTCGGTAATAATCATATATCACCTAAACTTAAATAAAAGCTTGTAAATGCATAAATAAAATGGCCTAAAGTACATGGCCTTATTACAACATTTGCTCACAAAATAAATTACACATAAATGTCCCAAAAATACATATAGATCTCGGCCTCACCATATAATTTCCATTTAATTACCAAACTTCCACATAATGTCTTAAATTTGACAATTATGCTTGTTTAATTAGTTATAAAATTTATTAAACCATTCCTTAATCATTTTAAGGTCAAACATGACCATACCACCTTGTTACCTCACGGCAATTTAATTAGAAATAGCTTTAGAACATATTAACTTAGCAAAGTTAATGTTTAAGTGATTTATACCTTGATTTAGCTTAGGTAAAGCCTTGTTTGATTCGCCACCTTAAGGAGAGTTTCTCCAAAGCTTGATTTACTTGTCCTCATGTAGAAAACAAGACATGATTAAACTCCAAACATGAGCTAACCATGAGAAGTAATTTAAGTCATGAAAATCATTGATTTTTACCTTAGATCTTCAAGCTTGTTATAGATCTGTCTCGGCCCTAATTTTCCAGTAAAGAAAGAGTATCAAAACAATCTCAAGAAAAAGGCATAAAAACGTGGGTAGTTAGCTTGGAAGATAGCTAAGTTTTACCTTGTTTAAGATGCCAAAAATGGTGTTTTTGGCTTGGATCTAGCTACTCCTTGTAGATCTTGGTATACCAATTGAATCCACATGAAAAGGAGAAGAAAATAAGGCTAGGGAACCAAGGTTTACAACTGAAATTTTCAAGGAAGAAGAGATATGTGCTTAGAGCACATTTTTACCTTATATGGTCAAAACTTGAACTTTCCTCCTTAGATCTGGGTATGGCCGAAATTTATTCTTCATTTAACCTCATAGATGTATAGAAAAGGTTGGAGTCTAGACCAATGGAAAAAGGAAAGAAAGATGAAGAAAATGGGCATTTTTATGCCTTAGAAGCTTACCTAGAGCAAGAGCTCTCATCAATGGAGTTGGAGAAGCTTACCTACGGTTGAAGAGGAGCCATATGTGAGCTCAAGGAAAGAGTCTCACGGCTGAATGGGAGAAATGAAAGAGAATGACCTAAATTTGCCTTAAAGCACATTTTTCATTATTTTATGTATTTTAATGATTTGATGACTCATCACTAATTGATTGGTGTTGATAATTGAAGGCTAATTTGGTGGAGACAACAGCAAGGGGCAGCCATCCTTGTTTGAGAAAGGTGGTGGATGATTGACACTAATTTGATTCAATAATGTAGTTATAATGTTACTTTATTCACTTAATGAATAGGTGACTCACCATGCTTGTCTTATCCTTGCTTGGAGCCTTGGAATGCACCGTATAATAAGGAGGAAGAGGGGCTCCAAATCGGCTGGCTCACATGGGTAAGTTAAGTGGTAGACAACTTTTTGTTTTAATAAGTTAAAGTTTACTTTTTCCTTATTTTATGTAAAAGTAAGGTAGTATAGTTAATTGTCACATGGGACTTGTCTCTTGGTCTGTTAGGAGACTCATTCCACCGATTTTAAGAGGTCCAATTCGTGGTCAATGGTCAACATTGACTAACTTAGTCAATGTTGACCCAAACGGGCCCCACTTTAGGGTTTTATTAATATTTTAATATTAAATTTGTAAAAATTCGTAAATTTCTGGAATTAAATTCCTAATATGATATATAATGATATATTACCATATTTAAAGGTAATTATAACCTTTTAGCCCATTTAAAACCAATTTAGAAGGCGATTACACAAAAACGTGCTTTAAGGAGTTTTAGTGCACATTTTGTGTCGTAAGGTGTTTCTGAGCTTGGTTTTCTTTGACAACGGTTTTGCTGTGTCCCTTACATGATATTTGATCATGGTATCCAATTTTATATCATTTAGAGGTCATTAGACCTTTAAGGTATTCTTAGAGTACCTTTTTGCTCTATTTGACCTTGAAGCATGAAGGTGCTTTTTCTTTGTGTGGGGTTGTTGTCCAACGGTTATAATATGTTTAATATTATGTTAATATGCTTAGGACAAATTTTTAGGTCCTAAGAAGTTCATTTGGGTATTTATTTACCCTCACCAGTCAAAGGGTGCAACACCTTGCTTTGTGTTGACCACTATAGTTCTCATTTGACTTTTAAGGCATGTTTAGGCCTTAATTAATGTATATTTAATCCATGTTTAATAAGTTTGGGGTATTTCATGGATAGTTGATTAGGGAATATTGATTTTTTTTTGTAAAGATTGTACTGTAAGACCGAATTGTATCGGCAAGCTTGAGAATGGTAGAGACTCGGTATAGAATTGAATTGATGTTGTATTTGTCTTGTAATAGAATTGAGTACTCGGTATTCAAGTTCATCAGAACGATAGTAGATTTGTATTTGGATTTGTCCTTGTTAGTCACATGGGTGACTAACGACATTGTATCACCCGCCGTTTGGAGAAAGAATTCCACTACTTTGGTATTGGTAAATGAGACGGGTTAAGAGGTAATGGCTTGATTGGCGGTAGGGTTTTACACTCCCAACTTTGTATTGATCAATCTCTAGAGTATAGTGAGTGTCGGATTAGACAGACTACCTCTGTCTAATCCCAAGATAGGAAGCTAGGTTGTAGTTCTCATTAAGTTTCAATACAAAAAGGCTTCCGCATTTCCTTGTTAGCAAATACTCTTTCTAGCAGAGTTTGTCTGAGACTAACACCTCAGACCTACTCGGTCATCACCCCGTTCCTATCACAAACAGGTGATGAAATCACCATTTTCCCGATGAGAAGGACGATTCAGGTTCAATTTTGTGAGTCGATCTGCAAGCGAAGAGTCTAGAGGGGGATTCGAAGATCCCCAAGCCCAACCTGAGTCGAGCCTCAGTTCAGTCGAGACTACAAGCTCATCCCAGGAGCTAATCCACTTCTGAGCCAGGACGTACTTTTACCTACCATAAAAGACCTCCGTAGATAGCCATTGTCCAAACGCCAAATCTTTCATTTCCCCATTCCTCTGGGGGAAGGTGCATTCTTCAAACCGGTCCAAGAAAGACCCATAGTTGCAGCAAACAAGAGGCATATTATCGTATGAAAAGGAGAACTCCATCATCTTACCGTCATGGGAGTAGGGTATACAATGATGAATTGGGAAGGAAAGATTCAAAAGAACCTTGAATCTGACAAAGCAGAACTTTGCCATGGCAGGATCATCCATCATGCCAGTAAACCTACCCAATAAGGATGACGCATGCTCCACAAAGGTCCTATTGGACAAGTGTTTTGGAACATTGTAAACATGAACCCAACATGGAATCCATTTAAATTCTTGATTGGTTAGAGACACCTTGGTTCAATTCGGTGAATAGCCAAGAGGGAGCCATCAATGAGTCAAGGACCGTGAATGAGGTCTCCATGCATAGCATGGATGTCGTCAAATTCGATGACAAAATAGAAGGGGGAAACAATACAGAATCAGAAACCCTCAAAAATACTCCAAAGGGTTGAGAGAGTTGTGTAGAGGACCGATGGACTAAGGTTTTCATGAGTAAAGAGCTTCCCAATTGCACATCATTCATGAGCCAAGAACGGGATTACTGAATCCTATGCAGCCATTACTTGAAAGTATAGTAAAGTTAGAGGTGGGATGATTTGGGTGGAGCAACGGAGGGAGGGAGAAGGCGGAAAATGAAGGTTGAGGAGGAATACAGTGAGGTGGAGCATGCAGTGGAGTGAGAAGCTAGTCGAAGGTGGTGGAGTATAAAAGGAGCTGCATGCGTGCGGCCATCCTACACCTATAAGGCGAAAAGGAAACAAAAGAAGGCCATCATTGTGTTACTGGGAATTGTGAAAGGGGGGATGACTGAAGAAGAGATCACAAGATGGGGCACAGTGGCAAACATTTTGTAATGGTTATATGGTAATCGCGATGAAGAAAAATAGAGGCACGGGCTGGAAGGCAAACGGGTGAGCGGGCAATGGATGGGCGATACACCCGCCAAAGGGAGAGGGAAGAGCTAATGGGCAGGTCAAATATCTTGATGTATTAATGAACATATACTTTGACTAGGTCGAAGATCAATTGTCGTACCAATCAATCGGGTGAACCATAAATGTAACTATTTTCCAATAAATAAAATAAAATAAAATAAAGATAAAAATTTATGAAATATTTCATGTTATAGTTTAATTTATGGAAATGGTTTATTTATTATAATAAAAATATTAACTATATTTTACTTTATTTTACTGAATGTCACTCGACCATTGACCTACACGAAAAAAAAAACAAATTTATCCTATTAGTTAACATAATAGTTTAGAAGTTTCACTAAATGTTAAAAAATTTAGAAAATTACAAAAAATAAAATTAATTATTAAACATTAATAAAGTAATTATATAACTAAAAATAATAGAATACCATTAAAATGAATAAAAAAAAGTTTAAAAGGCATACAGTTCAAGTTTTAAGATATGAATATATTTTTTTAAAAAAAATAATTAGTATAATGGAAATAAAATTTAATTACAGGGTATTTATATAAAAAAAATTAAAAATATTTCAAGCACAAAGAACTTTTTTTTCCTTTTTTCTTACTTTCCCTAACTCATCATCTATTTCCTTCACTAAATTTTTTGCATTTATAGTTAAATATTGATATATTTATATTTTGGTGGATCAACGAATTGATAAATGCTAGAGTATAATCGTGATTAGTGGGTCAAGCGTGCAAACCCGCACTAACCATTGTGCAGTCTGTATATGTTGCATTCTAGTAAACATAGTGACTGGACTTTTTATGTGGCAGACTAAATTGGTTTTGTGGAAGATGAGGGAGAATAAAATATATACAAACTTTAAATGGTTGTAACTTTTCAAATGTAAATCCAAAATATATAAAAAAAAAATTGCACCATTGTTTAGTTCTTCAAAACAAGAACAATCATGGATATGTTTTGACAAGTTTAAATTATATATTAATTACATGTATATATCTATACATATCATCTAGATTTATGGTTCATCGTATACAGCTTAAAATACACCATACAACAATAGTAATACACTACAAAACAATAATGATCCATTATTTGTTGGTCTGTTAGGGAAATATATGATTCACCAGGCTTAAAAAATACTATCATACACATAATAATACACCACAAAAGAATAATAATACATCACAAAACAAAAATGTTCCATTTTAAGTTTTGAAGTTTGTTATCTAATTCACCATTTGTTAATTAATGAATCATAATAGTATCAATTTTAATGAATCATAATATTAATTTTAATGAATCATATCATCAATTTAGTGTATCATCATAAGCATATAAAAATAATAATAAAAGCTAAACAATAATACAACACAAAACAATAAAAGGGTACATAAGGAACATACATTATTCACCATTTAAGGTTTAAAACATATCATAAAATAATAATACACCATACAACAATAATGATTTTTCATCGGTTCTGAAGTTTGTTATCAAATTCTTCACTTATTAGTTAATGAATCATGATATCAATTTGTAACACCCCATCTCGATCCAATCGTGGTTATCACAAACTTATCACCATATATACAAACTCTGCAGCGGATTCAAATACATTCCAGGACCTTGCCACGGTCTGACTACAGAATATACCGAACATTAGTACATACAACTCTTAACAAATACATATCCTTCTTACAATCCCCTCACATCCTATACATCCTACTAACTTAAATTGCCATACGAGTGTACATGCACAACTCGTAGGCCACACTTAACCCGTAACGCTCGTACCCCATCTTACTCTCGTGACGGCCGCCTCTTGACGTTCACCTGTGTAGTAAAAACAGCCCCCAAAGGGGGTCAGCACGAATGCTGGTACGATCCTCTCATGGCCCCCAAGCTAACGTGGCTACGACGACTAATTGTCGATAGCATGGAGGTTGATTAGATGCACAACATAATAGAAGGTGCAATAAACAACAAACCAATTATGAACGATCAAAGTTCAAACACAATGAACGACTTAAATGTGTTCCCTTAATTAGTGAGTCAATTACTTCACTCCTTAAGTTACGTTTCCTCTTAATCTTAGTCCATCCTTATCTTACCTCAATCTTAGTCTTTTTAGTCTTAAAAACAATCATCCTTTAAAAAGGAATGGATGTAGCTTATCTCAGTCTTATAATACAAACCATCCTTTAAAAAGGAATGGTTGCAACTTATCTCAAACCTTATCTTAATCTTAGAATACAAACCACTCTTTAAATAGAAATGATTGTATATATCTCAATGTTTTTTTTGTCGGGTCAAAAGCGACCCTAGCCAATGAGCTATTAACTCCACTGGTTGAATAAACAACTTATCTTATAATTTAGGATTTAGGTGATCCTACCGCACCATCTTAATGCCTCCTACCTTGGACTGTATGTCCAATGTAGCTGAGCCGGCAACCGACCCTAGGCAACAAGTCCGAAGACAGTCCTTAAGGAAGTCGGATCTGCTATAGATACCGACCCCCTTTTCCTTAGCATGCATGACCGGAGTCAGTCCCGGGTTCCTCACTCCCCCTTAAATTCCAGTTAGAGAAGTCTCAAGACAATGTTTGTTGGTTAAACCTCTTTCGGTTATTAACAAACTAATATTAGGGAGCGTTCCTTAGTCTCACTCAATTCTTTACTAAACGTTGGTTAGTAAGTTCTCACGGTAAGTTGTGTTAGTTTTCAAACATCACACAACAATACAATAACATAATGTTCCGGTTGCATGCTTTATCTTGTTAGTGAGCACAAAAACAAATAGCACACAAGCCGAGGGACACCTCGTTAGCAAGCAGGTCACAAGAAGAACTGTACCGTTCACCGTTGGTTCGGTTGCTTACTCTCCTCTGGAGTCCAAATTCTCAAACCCTAAAACATTCATTCAATTTAGGTTGTTAATTACTTTTCCAATAAAGCTAACTTACTTAACTCACTTGGTCACTAATGATCCCCATCTAACACCACTTAAGTTCTTATAAACTTAATCTTAAGTGAATCACTTCTCCTAATACCTTATACTTGTTCACCCACTTAATATCATTGTTATCACCAAACATGTCTTAAACAACCTATATTATCATTACATTCAATCCCCATTTAGCACCTCTTAAATTCTTATAAACTTAATCTTGAACACTTTAAATCATTACTTACCCTAATCTCTTAAGTCATTATAGCTTATCTTCAATCATCATCACTCCCTAATGTTGGACCACTAAGTCATTGTAATTTAAACTTAATCATATAAGTTAATCACGTCTCATTACACCTCATACTTGTTTACACCTCTTAAGGCCTTTACATGTCACCAAACAAGCCTAAAAATCATCTAAAACCATTACCATTCAATCCCCATCATAGAAGCCAAAACAAATTTTTTCTTTTCTCTGCACTGGACCGCCCCTCTGGGCGGTCCCCAGGGGCGGTCCCACCAGAAGCTAATTTCCTGCGCAATTTGCCTGGACCTCCCACAGGGGCGGTGCACAGCAGAACCTATTTTCCAAAGTGCTTTACTCCTCATCTTGAACTCCAAATTCACCCCAATATTTTCCCACTCATTCCACAATCTTTCCAAATGTTTCCTACATGTTTAAACACCTTAAAACATGCACTAAACCTTCCTCAAAAATCACCAAACTGACACTCAATTTTTACATAATTCTTGCCATTAACACTTGATTCCTTACACTTCCCTCTTGTGACTTTGCCTAAGACCTCAACTAATTATATGTTTCTTCATAACCATCTTAACTCCTCAAAGCATCATTTTGCACACCCATTTGCTTTACTCAAACTTCTCAAAGCTATATATAATCTAGCACATGCTTACATCCTTACAAGTTATATACCTATTTTTCCTTCAAACCTTGTACAAGTTTCCTAGCTTCCTTAACCATGGTTTTGGTGATAAAACTCACCATTATAACCCTGTCCCTTTAGACATCCCTAGGTCTTCCTAGTACTCAAGGACTCCATAGTTTATCCATTTTCACCAAAACAACCCTTAGTGATCACTTGAACATTCCTTAGTCATAAAATCTCCTTAGAACACCTTAAACACTTAGTTTCCTCTCCAAATTTTGACATGGCTTCCTTAGTATATTTCTATACCCAACATTTAGTTTTTCACCCTTAATACAATCATGAACACTCAAATCCTTAGTACACAATCTTAAACCCTCCTTACCTCTAATTCCTCCTAGACGACTCTCGGTCATTGTAATCCTCAAGAACACCGTTGTTAACTTATTTTCATTCAAATTGTGCCATAGCTCCTCTAGTATATTATCATGCCCATATGCATAGTTTTTCTCATTCAATCATCTCACACACATCAATCCTTTTTCTCATCATAATTCTCACCCAAATCAACTCATTCATAATAAACTCAATATAGTGCAATAATCTTAAATTGCATAGCACTAAGGCTCTTAAATGACATGGATCTTAGGCCCTTAAATGACATGGCTCTTAGGCCCTTAAATGACATGAATTTAAACACTGAATTTCCCACATGTAATAGCTTTCAACCTGCAATTACACCCATCAATCTCATAGTAGTTATAATGCTCTTAAAATCCACCTTAAACTTATCTTACTAACTCATTCCCATTGGCTCCTTAGTCACAAGTTCATAAGCTTGTTTAAATTCTTTTTCCTAGGTTATATAACCCATTACATAATGTAAGCTTTAAGCTACATTAGTACTTATCTAAATACCACCCCTTAAACTTTAAACCACCATTAGGTAAGCAATTTACCTTGTTTTTTCCAAGCTTATCTTAACTTCCTCCTTAGGGCCCTTCTTGAATGAATCTCGGCCAAGGGCTTTAATCCTCTTGCCAATGTTCTAATCCACATCCAAATAATCTAATGAGTACTAAGCATCATGCCTAAACTCATGGAATCCAATCTTAGGTTAAAATGTGTTTTAAGACATAAAAGTGGATGATTACCTTTGAAGTCTCAAAGTAGACTTGGGCAATGAATGAAAGAGGACCTCCACTAGTCCTTGGTGATTAAAACAAGCTAGAACAAGGCATCAAAAACAAGGCTCCATGAGAGATAATTTTCGGCCATATTGAAAAGTGGTGGAAAGTTGATTTTTCTTTCACTTTCATTACCTTGGATGAATGGAGAACCAAAAGAGCTCTTCAAACTTGATTTTGCTCCATCAATGGAGTTTTATCATGGCACCAAACTTGAGCTTTGAAGGATTTGAAAAGATAGGAATGAAGGCCTTGATCTAACTAAGAGAAATCTATGCTTACTTTTCGATTTGGAGCAAAGATGAACATTTGGTGAGCAATTGAAGGTGGAGGCACCATGGATGGAGCTCTCACGGTTTTGGAGCAAGGAATAGGTAGTAAAACCGATGGTGAAGGTGGGAAATGAATAAGAGAAGAGAGAGAGAAGGTATAAGAAGATATTTGTCATTTTAAAGCAAATAGTGAATTTACTCACTTTCACACCTCTTTCCTTACTTAATAGCACATGTGGTGAGTCACCACTTCAAAAACCGTTCCCCCCTTTAATAATAAGATACTTTTGGTCTTTGTTGACCAATTTATTGACTTATGTTGACTAAAGGCTTAAACTAGGTACTATTTGGCACTATTCACAAATCAGTGCACAAATTTGTGAAATTTTTGGTTTCCCATTGATTTAGACTTCCTAATGTGATACTAATTAGTTCACATGTTGATTAAGGTGTAATCATGGGCATTTAGCCACTCAAAACCCATTTCTAAGACAATTTCTAAAAAAGGTGCTTTAAGGAGTCTTAAAGCACATTTTATGTTTAAGCTTGTTTTTGAGCTTGGTTTTCTTTGTAACTGATTTAATATGACCATTAGGATGTTACTAAGGTCTTATAATGGTATTTGGGTGCTAATCAAAGTCACTCCAAGCTTAGAGCACGTTTTTGCCCAAATTGCCCTTAAGGCGTTTTCTTGTGTTTTCCTTGGTTAAATTGTCTACCAATCTTTTTAAGGCATATTTTAGCCTTACTACATAATAAATTTATGTTTACTTAGAATACTTAGGTTTGGGGTATTTCAATCTACCCCCCTTAAAAGAACTTTGTCCCCAAAGTTCCCATGCATCTTATCTTATTAGAACACATGTCTTACCTCATTCCATAGATCATATAGATCACACTTGTACATTCTTAAACTTATTTACCCATTAGGTCTATCATATTCTTATACTCAAATATCACACAACATGCTTAAGCATGTATAGCATTCAAAATTCCCTTTGTTCCTTTTGATGATTAAAACAATCACATAATTTTCATCGTATTCTCCCATGTCACCGGTCCGTAGACAAAGGCACATTCGTCCACGCCACCATGGGCCAGAATACAAAACAACTCTGTTCTCCCCATATCACCGGTCCGAAGACAAAGGCTCATGCGTCCTCGACTTCATGGGCGAGACTCAGTAAAAAGGAAATCCTTTTTACGAGGTCAAGTGAGGAATACTTCCCTCTATTTGAAAATACAATCAACTCCAATTTTGTTTTATCCTAAAGCCTCTATCCATAGCGTGATTTAATTGTGACCACTGGTAGGGAGTTTCAGGAATCATCCAACCCTGATGTGATCAGCACCAGTGTAGAACTATCCTTCCACCCCAATTTGTGTTCGGTTTCCCTTGATCCCTAGAAAATCAAGTTTCACCTCCCACGTCATTTTCAAACAACAAATAATTCACTCATTTCCAATTTTCTATCTTTTAGTTCTTCTAATCATGATCAATACATCTCCAAGGTGTGGACTCAGTCCATCAAACATTCCCAATTCATCTCTTAATACTTGCCTCAGGACTTAAATTCCTACTAAGTTCTATAACAGTCTCATACCAACTCTCACCATGTTGCACCTCATAGCATTACTATTTTCTAACTCATACTCATATCAAATAATATCTCATATATTCCATATTCCTTAAGTCTCCTTAATCCTCTTCCTTGATTCTCTAAACTTGTACTCACACCGGAGTTAACAAGATAGGTACTTAATATGTATGGTATTCACATCTTCTGTGCGCAATAACCATAATTTATCTCAAGATGTTTATGTAAAACAAATTCTCAATTCTTTTGTGCTATGCACACCGTAGTTTATGTAACATACACTAAGTGGTTTTCGCTCTACCCCCCCTTAAAATGGATTACGCCCACGTAATCAACATTATATCCTCCTTAAACATAAGTTCAAGATGTCTAATTCTCACCAAGCATTCAAGCTTCTATGTCATCTATCTCACTTATAATTCGATCAGAAATGACTTAGTCTCTGTATCGAGGATTCTTAACGGTACTTATACCATTTTCTTAACTTAGTTTGATCTAACCTCAAAGGTACTGATCTGCTAGCTTCCGCTGCGCGACTCTGATAATCTTAGGCTTAACTGCCTTTTTAATCGTTCATAGTATTGTATATCCTTCTGCCTCCTTACAGTTTAGGAATATTGGTCTCTCAATGGACACGTGTTATCTTTTTATATACACGGCCTTAATGAGTTGTAACTCGTCTATCCATTCTCCTTGAAGATCTTATGTTCATACTCTTAGTGTTTTCTCGAATGTCTAAATTGTTCTCTCCAACTGACCTTTGGTCTGAGGATGACCCTTAATTTGAAACTACTGTTTAGTGCTTATTGCGCTTTACAGTCTTATCCTTAACACTTTAAGACATGTCCAATGTCTGTGCTTAACAATCTATGCTCTTCGCACTTCATAGTCCTTAATTATTTGTTCTCTGATTCCTTTGTGTTGTTGGTTCAACTGAATTCTTCTCTTCGACTGTTTGCGGTAGTAGCTGCTCTTGTCTGATCTTGCGTCGTTGTCCGTGGTACGGAGTCGACTACTTCCCGTGTTCCTTACACCACTCGTCTACATGCATGGGGTACCTTACTAGTATATTACTACTTACCCGACTAACTCATAAATGAGCGTGTCAGGCCTACAAGCCCCTGTGGGGTGCAGTCGTCCCACATCTCATTTTAGTAAACTCGTAGTGTCCGTCACACGTTTAGCTATTGCTAATTATGAAGTATTTTGTTGTCGATCTCCTCTTCATTGTTCCATGATAACATTTATTGTTCTTCTTGAACTTAATCAAGGAAAATTTATCTACTGTGTTCTTAAGTATGGTATGCTCTAGTTCTTTCTATATCCCGTACTGATTCGGTCTCTTAGTAACTGAGGTCTCTTTCCATAGAGCCTCTTATCTTCTTTCTCATTTTTGTTCTACTAGGAATGCACTTCCAGTTCCTTAAGGAATGGGTAGTGTGCTTCCTGTGAAATCTTACCTAACCAGGTCCAGACTACTGGCATCAATGCACAGTTCATATACCATCTTATTTCCTTACTTATATCGGTCTTAGCTTATAAATTTAATTGCCTCAGTGTCAATATTTGACGGCTTATACATAACGGTCGCTTTACCGCGCACCATGACTTAATCCGCTTATATAAATATTGTACTCACGACCACTACTACCGTGGTAGCTAGCCTTTACCATGTTGCCCATTGATGGCGCAACTACTTACTCATTTACTCTAACATCTTATCTTATATTCAATCCCTTCTTGGTGTAAACACACTGGGAGTTCTCTAATTTCGGTGTTTGGCGGTTGTCATACCATGCTGTAAAATGGTTATCTCTTTATACGAAGGTGTTCTGCTTCAATCTCAGGTTCATAAGTAGGCTAATTTTTTTTTTCTCACATTCTTTCATCCTTTATGATGTTATCTACCATGTAATTTTACCGGTTACTGAAGAAGTCATCCATTTACTCACAAGCTCTTCTGAGCGTTGGTCACTTGACGTGCCATTCTGTGCACTCACCATGTTTATCTCTGACGATTACTGATTCTTAAATCCTGGGTGTTGGATATGAGGTCTGTCTCTGCAGCCTTCCTTATTACTCAAGTGTATCTGGTATGTTCTAAGGTAATTTCAAGGTTTACAGTTTCCATTCTCTAACAAACGTATTATTTCTCTAATAAGTGAAAGCCCCTTTTGAGGGGTTTATTCCCACTCTTGGCCTCAACAAGGAGAGGTATCCCCACCCTAAAAGGCATGGTTCGTTCTCCGCCCCTGCCAATGTACTATCTCATTATTCTCATTGGTGCCTTTTCCTGGCAATGTTTTCCACAATCTAAGTTATAGGTTTGGTAACCGTTCATATCTACGAATTGTAGTTCCTTCGTGGCTTAAATAAGCTCTCTTACAACTTACTGCGCCTCGGGCTCTGATGTGGTTAACATCCTTGGCTCGTAGGCTCTTAGTGCTTAATGCCTCAGTCCATTACTTGTACTCTTATTCATCTGTAGGTCATCCTTATAGGTTTTTGTTTCTTTGGACATTATCCACCGTTAGGTTACATATTGAATGTAGTAACGGGTTTCATGGTAAGTTGCTGCATCCTGCTTCCTGCTATGGAAGTTTATTCAGGTGATCTGAGGTTACTTAGTGTCTTTGACAATACTGTCGTTTTACTAGACTTATGTCTTTTAGCAAATAAGGCTAAGTTCGTATTAGGCGTTTGCCTTACGGTGTCCAAGTCGTATATCATCCTGTCATCCTATGCTTCCATCTCAACGCTTCGTTCAACTTCCGTTGACTACGCCACCCGTTGATGATTGTTCACACTTGGGTGTTAATGAGTTAGGCAAACAGTATTAGCTGTCATTCATCAGTTTGTTCGGCTCGACTATGCTCGCTCTGTGGGGGTAGTCCTCTGAGCTTTCCTTTTCCAGGGTTGTACGTCTTTAATCCTTAGCAGGTTATAGCTTACGTTCATTTCTTTTATCCTTGTTTCCTGGGTTTTCCAACATCTTCATTGAAGAATGTTTATTACTTGTATCCTCAATGATCACCTCGGGAGTCTTATCCCGTTCTTATTGAAAGTTTTTATGTCGACGGTCTCCATTGTATTCCGTAATGCATTCCTTGTACGTTATCACTTACGTAGTGTTTTGCTCGCATTACTGAGCGATCTCTTATGTTTTCCTCTCTGGGTTTGGGATTAATGTTCTTACCGCACTGTCGGTTGTTGTTGTAGTAGGTTGTACCGTTGCTAATATTTATATCGTTTAGTATTCTGTCCAAGTTCTGCTCCCTGCTGACTGGTGTATCCACTCTTCTCATCATGGTCAGGCCGTCAGGCCCTTCCAAGGTCTCATTCTCCCGTTCTTATAGATTTACAACCCGGTATTAGTGTGTACTACAATTGTAGCGTTCGGTTATCTCGCCATGATGGCTTTCCGTGTAGCTTAACCGTGGTAGCACTTGCTATGGCAAGTGCGCCATGCAAGATGGGTTACCGGTACTGCGTGTGTCGGTAGTGGTACTTCCACCTGATCTTTTATATCTTTGATAGTCCTCGGGAATCCTTCGATGTTCTCTTATTTAGGATAACTAGCCATCTGGCAGTTTCCTGGTTGTTTTGACAGTACTGTCATTTGTCAGGGTGTTCCTCTTTTTGAGGGAACCCCTCGTTACTTACTTATGTCTTAATCCTCGCTCCTGTCTTCACGTATTTTGTCATGATTACTAAGTAATGGTTCTCCCTTAGGCACTACATCGTAGTCCTATTCCGGTATATAGTAGTACACGTTCTTATTGTCGCCTACGCTATGTCGGCCAGGTTTTATAACCTTCCTCATTGTATGGGGTTTGGAGTTCCCGTTTCTAGCTACTCCTTCCAGTAATCTTAACTCTCATGCTTGGTATTATCCCACTGTTATGCTCATTCGGACCACTGTCCGGCACTCATGTCGCTTATCATTTCCTTATCCATTGCACTAGTAGTGCTTTTCTTATCATTGGTATTATGGTGTAACTCGACTGCGTAGCATGTCGACCCATGTTGCCGGTAATTACCGTTCTCTTACTGGTAAAATTCTGTTGGCAGCGCCTATCTCCACGTTGTGCTCCAATTAAAAGGTTCAAGTTCCCGTGAACTGTTGTTCAACAAGATGTTTCTCGTATTGCTTACTGTTAACTAACTACCAGATCGGGTTTTTCCCGAGTAAGAGAAGGCTTTCTTCTCTCTGGTGTTTGTTCCACGTATTCAGGGTTAGGGATGTGGAGGGCGGGTCTAGGTACTATGGATATCCGGTAAACACCGGGAAGTCCTAGCTAACGCACCTCTCACTCTATCACTCAACCCTTAACCCATAACTCACACTCAACCTCAGTATTCTCCGAAGTTCGGTATTTCTTGTCTTCAGAGCGTAACTACACTCTGATACCACTTTTTGTAACACCCCATCTCAATCCAATCGTGGTTATCACAAACTTATCACCATATATACAAACTCTGCAGCGGATTCAAATACATTCCAGGACCTTGCCACGGTCTGACTATAGAATATACCGAACATTAGTACATACAACTCTTAACAAATACATATCCTTCTTATAATCCCCTCACATCCTATACATCCTACTAACTCAAATTGACATACGAGTGTACATGCACAACTCGTAGGCCACACTTAACCCGTAACGCTCGTACCCCATCTTACTCTCGTGACGGCCGCCTCCTGACGTTCACCTGTGTAGTAAAAACAGCCCCCAAAGGGGGTCAGCACGAATGCTGGTACGATCCTCTCATGGCCCCCAAGCTAACGTGGCTACGACGACTAATTGTCGATAGCATGGAGGTTGATTAGATGCACAACATAATAGAAGGTGCAATAAACAACAAACCAATTATGAACGATCAAAGTTCAAACACAATGAACGACTTAAATGCGTTCCCTTAATTAGTGAGTCAATTACTTCACTCCTTAAGTTACGTTTCCTCTTAATCTTAGTCCATCCTTATCTTACCTCAATCTTAGTCTTATCTTAGTCTTAGAAAACAATCATCCTTTAAAAAGGAATGGATGTAGCTTATCTCAGTCTTATAATACAAACCATCCTTTAAAAAGGAATGGTTGCAACTTATCTCAAACCTTATCTTAATCTTAGAATACAAACCACTCTTTAAATAGAAATGATTGTATCTATCTCAATGTTTATTTTTGTCGGGTCAAAAGCGACCCTAGCCAATGAGCTATTAACTCCACTGGTTGAATAAACAACTTATCTTATAATTTAGGATTTAGGTGATCCTACCGCACCATCTTAATGCCTCCTACCTTGGACTGTATGTCCAATGTAGCTGAGCCGGCAACCAACCCTAGCCAATGAGCTATTAACTCCACTGGTTGAATAAACACCTTAAACACTTAGTTTCCTCTCCAAATTTTGACATGGCTTCCTTAGAATATTTCTATACCCAACATTTAGTTTTTCACCTACAATCATGAACACTCAAATCCTTAGTACACAATCTTAAACCCTCCTTACCTCTAATTCCTCCTAGACGACTCTCGGTCATTGTAATCCTCAAGAACACCGTTGTTAACTTATTTTCATTCAAATTGTGCCATAGCTCCTCTAGTATATTATCATACCCATATGCATAGTTTTTCTCATTCAATCATCTCACACACATCAATCCTTTTTCTCATCATAATTCTCACCCAAATCAACTCATTCATAATAAACTCAATATAGTGCAATAATCTTAAATTGCATAGCACTAAGGCTCTTAAATGACATGACTCTTAGGCCCTTAAATGACAAGCCTCTTAGGCCCTTAAATGACATGAATTTAAACACTAAATTTCCCACATGTAATAGCTTTCAACCTGCAATTACACCCATCAATCTCATAGTAGTTATAATGCTCTTAAAATCCACCTTAAACTTATCTTACTAACTCATTTCCATTGGCTCCTTAGTCACAAGTTCATAAGCTTGTTTAAATTCTTTTTCCTAGGTTATATAACCCATTACATAATGTAAGCTTTAAGCTACATTAGTACTTATCTAAATACCACCCCTTAAACCTTAAACCACCATTAGGTAAGCAATTTACCTTGTTTTTTCCAAGCTTATCTTAACTTCCTCCTTAGGGCCCTTCTTGAATGAATCTCGGCCAAGGGCTTTAATCCTCTTGCCAATGTTCTAATCCACATCCAAATAATCTAATGAGTACTAAGCATCATGCCTAAACTCATGGAATCCAATCTTAGGTTAAAAATGTGTTTTAAGACATAAAAGTGGATGATTACCTTTGAAGTCTCAAAGTAGACTTGGGCAATGAATGAAAGAGGACCTCCACTAGTCCTTGGTGATTAAAACAAGCTAGAACAAGGCATCAAAAACAAGGCTCCATGAGAGATAATTTTCAGCCATATTGAAAAGTGGTGGAAAGTTGATTTTTCTTTCACTTTCATTACCTTGGATGAATGGAGAACCAAAAGAGCTCTTCAAACTTGATTTTCCTCCATCAATGGAGTTTTCTCATGCACCAAACTTGAGCTTTGAAGGATTTGAAAAGATAGGAATGAAGGCCTTGATCTAACTAAGAGAAATCTATGCTTACTTTTCGATTTGGAGCAAAGATGAACATTTGGTGAGCAATTGAAGGTGGAGGCACCATGGATGGAGCTCTCACGGTTTTGGAGCAAGGAATAGGTAGTAAAACCGATGGTGAAGGTGGGAAATGAAGAAGAGAGGAGAGAGAGAAGGTATAAGAAGATATTTGTCATTTTAAAGCAAATAGTGAATTTACTCACTTTCCCACCTCTTTCCTTACTTAATAGCACATGTGGTGAGTCACCACTTCAAAAACCGTTCCCCCCCTTTAATAATAAGATACTTTTGGTCTTTGTTGACCAATTTATTGACTTATGTTGACTAAAGGCTTAAACTAGGTACTATTTGGCACTATTCACAAATCAGTGCACAAATTTGTGAAATTTTTGGTTTCCCATTGATTTAGACTTCCTAATGTGATACTAATTAGTACACATGTTGATTAAGGTGTAATCATGGGCATTTAGCCACTCAAAACCCATTTCTAAGACAATTTCTAAAAAAGGTGCTTTAAGGAGTCTTAAAGCACATTTTGTGTTTAAGCTTGTTTTTGAGCTTGGTTTTCTTTGGTAACTGATTTAATATGACCATTAGGATGTTACTAAGGTCTTATAATGGTATTTGGGTGCTAATCAAAGTCACTCCAAGCTTAGAGCACGTTTTTGCCCAAATTGCCCTTAAGGCGTTTTCTTGTGTTTTCCTTGGTTAAATTGTCTACCAATCTTTCTAAGGCATATTTTAGCCTTACTACATCATAAATTGATGTTTACTTAGAATACTTAGGTTTGGGGAATTTCACAATTTCAATGAATTATAATATCAAAATTAATGAATCGTATTATCATTTTAGTGTATCATCGTAAATATATAAAATAATGTTTTTTCAAAGTTGTCAAAATACAAGTCTGCCCTTGTTTTTAAAGTTTTGAATTTAGGTGAACAATGATATAATTTTTTCATTTTCGACTTATATCTTATAACTTACAACCATATAAAGTTTTGTTACCTTTAAAATACTAATTCATACACTGTCAGCATGACACGTCAGTGCCATGTGGCACAACCCACTCGATCATTTGTGTGGCTGTCCACACAATCTAATTTGTGCATCGTGATATAGGTTTGGTTGTCCTTAAGTGAGGTTAGTTAATAGGGATGAGGACAATAAATGAGGTCAAATGATTTACATGGTTCAATCTGAAATGGCCTACTCTACGGTGTGTGCTAGAAAGGTTTTAGTGTGAGTGAAATGTGAGATTTATTGGTTTTGAGTCCAGTGAATGTGTGTCTTATAACATGTGTAAAGGGAATATATTGATGGCTATTTATAGGGAAACAACAAGGAGTCATCCGCCACTAAGGGTCAGGAAATGACAAGGCTATGCCCAAGTTGCCATCTTTCAAGAGTAGTTTAGGCTTGATCCATTAATGGGTAGTTGATGACATTGAGTAGGGTTCATGTTAAGGATCACACAAGCACAATTAGTTTCTCAATAAGCATGATTAGTGTAAGTTCATGATGTGAAAATATGAAGACTCGGTATTAGATCACTAAGAAGAGGAAAAAGACACAAAGTGTGTAGAATAAAAACTCCACTGTCAATCTTTATTGAAAACTCCTAACCTGATGTGTTCAAACAGCTTTGAGCAATCACACTCATGTCTATCACTAGACTACATGTTGAACTTAATCAACCAACTTTTCTCCCTCAAAAGCTCTCTATTTTTGTGGTAGAAGTCTTACCTTTTTTGTATCGATTTCTTTGTTCATTGATAATATTAGGCTCCTTCAAAATATACTGAAAATATCTATCTATACCTGATCATATAATTTACAGATGATAGATCCTAAAATATTGGCTAGAATGTAAGAAATATTGTGGGGAGAAGAATAGGCCCAACAGAGGGAATTATATTAAATACCCATATAAACTAGTAAGGCCCAATAACCCATGAGGTTCCATCCTAAAACCAATTGCCATTAGGTGGATTAGCCCATAGGCTATATGAACTACATACTGGCTATATAATTTTACAATGTGGGACTCATACTTGATCTCCAACATCCCCCTCAAGTGTGAGTCTTTCACCTCCGAGGCCTCCCACATTGTACCCTCTTTGGACCCCACTTGGTAATGGCCCGATCTCTTCTCCGTGACACAGTCCAATTTTTACGGTACTGGCCTGGTCCCGTCTCTTGGTTTATCTTGACACAGTCCGTTTATACTCGGTTATCCATTAGACAGTGGTGCATTACCTTAGGTTGAACCTGGGCTCTGATACCATGTTAGAAATATTGTGTGGAGAGGAATAGGCCCAACAGAGAGAATTATATAAAATACCCATATAGTGTAAGGCTCAATAACCCATGAGGTTCCATCCTAAAACCAATTGGCATTAGGTGGATTAGCCCATAGGCTATATGAACTACATACTAGCTATATAATTTTTCAATGTGGGACTCACACTTGATCTCCAACATAGAATAGGGCTGAATATTCAAGCTAAATATCTTCAACGTATTCCAGATATAATCGCACTTAAGCTTGTACCAGAGTTATGAAACTATCAAGAATCTTTTACTGAAACCGGTCCAAGAAAGACCCATAGTTGCCGCAAACAAGAGTCATTCTATCGTATGAAAAGGAGAACTCCATCATCTTACCGTCATGGGAGTAGGGTATACAATGATGAATTGGGAAGGAAAGGTTCAAAAGAACCTTGAATCTGACAAAGCAGAACTTTGCCACGGCAGGATCATCCATCATGTCAGTAAACCTACCCAACAAGGATGACACATGCTCCACAAAGGATCTATTGGACAGGTGTTTTGGAACATTGTAAACATGAACCCAGCATGGAATCCATTTAAATTCTTGATTGGTTAGAGACACCTTGGTTCAATTCGGTGAATAGCCAAGAGGGAGCCATCAATGAGTCAAGGACCGTGAATGAGGTCGTCATGCATAGCATGGATGTCGTCAAATTCGATGACAAAACAGAAGGGGGAAACAATACAGAATCAGAAACCCTCAAAAATACTCCAAAGGGTTGAGAGAGTTGTGTAGAGGACCGATGGACTAAGGTTTTCATGAGCAAAGAGCTTCCCAATTGCACATCATTCAGGAGCCAAGAACGGGATTACTAAATCCTATGCAGCCATTACTTGAATGTATAGTAAAGTCGAAGGTGGGATGATTTAGGTGGAGCAACGAAGGGAGGGAGAAGGCGGAAGATGAAGGTTGAGGAGGAATACAGTGAGGTGGAGCATGCAGTGGAGTGAGAATGTAGTCAAAGGTGGTGGAGAATAAAAGGAGCTACATGTGTGCGGCCATCCTACACCTATAAGGCGAAAAGGAAACAAAAGGAGGCCATCATTCCGTTGCTGGGAATTGCGAAAGGGGAATGACTGAAGAAGATCACAAGATGGGGCACAGTGGCAAACATTTTGTAATGGTTATATGGTAATCTCGATGAAGAAAAAATAGAGGCACGGGCTGGAAGGCAAACGGGTGAGCGGGCGATGGATGGGCGATACTCCCGCCAAAGGGAGTGGGAAGAGCTAATGGGCAGGTCAAATATCTTGATGTATCAATGAACATACACTTTGACTAGATCGAAGATCACTTGTCGTACCAATCAATCGGGTGAACCATAAATGTAACTATTTTCCAATAAATAAGATAAAATAAAATAAAGATAAAAAATTTATGAAATGTTTCATGTTATAGTTTAATTTATGGAAATGGTTTATTTATTATAATAAAAATATTAATTATATTATACTTTATTTTACTGAATGTCACTCGACCATTGACCTACACGAAAAAAAAAACAAATTTATCCTATTAGTTAACATAATAGTTTAGAAGTTTCACTAAATGTTAAAAAATTTAGAAAATTACAAAAAATAAAATTAATTATTAAACATTAATAAAGTAATTATATAACTAAAAATAATAGAATACCATTAAAATGAACAAAAAAAAGTTTAAAAGGCATACAGTTCAAGTTTTAGGATATGAATATATTTTTTAAAAAAATAATTAGTATAATGGAAATAAAATTAAATTACAAGGTATTTATATAAAAAAAAATTGAAAATATTTCAAGCACAAAGAACTTTTTTTCCCTTTTTTCTTACTTTCCCTAACTCATCATCTATTTCCTTCACAAAATTCTTTGCATTTATAGTTAAATATCGATATATTTATATTTTGGTGGATCAACGAATTGATAGATGCTAGAGTATAATCGTGATCAGTGGGTCAAGCATGCAAACCCGCACTAACCATTGTGCAGTCTATATATGTTGCATTCTAGTCAACATAGTGACTGGACTTTTTATGTGGCAGACTAAATTGGTTTTGTGGCAGATGAGTGAGAATAAAATATATACAAACTTTAAATGGTTGTAAATTTTGAAATGTAAATCCAAAATATAAAAAAAAATTGCACCATTGTTTAGTTCTTCAAAACAAGAACAATCATGAATATGTTTTGACAAGTTTAAATTATATATTAATTACATGTATATATCTATACATATCATCTAGATTTATGGTTTATCATATACAATTTAAAATACACCATACAACAATAGTAATACACTACAAAACAATAATGATCCATTATTTGTTGGTCTATTAGGGAAATATATGATTCACCAGGCTTAAAAAATACTATCATACAAATAATAATACACCACAAAAGAATAATAATACATCACAAAACAATAATGTTCCATTATAAGTTTTGAAGTTTGTTATCTAATTCACCATTTGTTAATTAATGAATCATAATAGTATCAATTTTAATGAATCATAATATTAATTTTAATGAATCATATCATCAATTTAGTGTATCATCATAAGCATATAAAAGTAAGGGAAAATTACATCACCCACCCATGACGTTTGGTGAAATTACACAGCCCACCCACAAGGTTTCAAAAATTACTTTGCCCGCCCATGTGGTTTCCATAATTTTACATCCAGCAACTTTTCTAATATTTGATCAACTTAAAAGAGGGTTAAATGATATCCAAATTTGATGAAACTTTACATGGACGATATTAAAGTGTTATATTTTGGTAAAACATGAAATCCAACGTTTTTAAGCTCATATATGATCCGTGGGACCCGATGAACGTGTCTCATGTTTCATTGGATCCCACAGGTCATATATGACCTTAAAAAACTTTGGATTTGACATTGAACAAAAATATAACACCTTAGCATCGTCCATGTAATGTTTCATCAATTTTGAACAACATTTAACCATCTTTTAAGTTGATCAAATATTAAAAAAGTTGCTGGATGTAAAATTGTGGAAACCACATGGGTGGGTTGTGTAATTTTTGAAACCTCGTGGGTGGGCTGTGTAATTTCACCAAACGTCATGGGTGGGTGATGTAATTTTCCCTAAAAATAATAATAAAAGCTAAACAATAATACAACATAAAACAATAAAGGGTACATAAGAAACATACATTATTCACCATTTAAGGTTTAAAACATATCACAAAATAATAATACACCATACAACAATAATGATTTTTCATCGGTTCTGAAGTTTGTTATCAAATTCTTCACTTATTAGGTAATGAATCATGATATCAATTTCAATGAATTATAATACCAAAATTAATGAATCATATTATCATTTTAGTGTATCATCGTAAATATATTAAATAATGTTTTTTCAAAGTTGTCAAAATACATGTCTGGCCTTGTTTTGAAAGTTTTGAATTTAGGTGAACAATGATATAAATTTTTTCATTTTAGACTTATATCTTAAAACTTAAAACCATGTAAAGTTTTGTTACCTTTAAAATACTAATTCATACACTGTCAGCATGACACGTCAGTGCCATTTGGCACAACCCGCTCGATCGTTTGTGCGGCTGTCCGCACAATCTAATTTGTGCATCGTGATATAGGTTTGGTTGTCCTTAAGTGAGGTTAGTTAATAGGGATGAGGACAATAAATGAGGTCAAATGATTTACATGGTTCAATCTGAAATGGCCTACTCTACGGTGTGAGCTAGAAAGGTTTTAGTGTGAGTGAAATGTGAGATTTATTGGTTTTGAGTCCAGTGAATGTGTGTCTGATAACATGTGTAAAGGGAATATATTGATGGCTATTTATAGGGAAACAACAAGGAGTCATCCGCCACCATGGGTCAGGAAATGACAAGGCTATGCCCAAGTTTCCATCTTTCAAGAGTAGTTTAGGCTTGATCCATTAATGGGGAGTTGATGACATTGAGTAGGGTTCATGTTAAGGATCGCACAAGCACAATTAGTTTCTCAATAAGCATGATTAGTGTAAGTTCATGATGTGAAAATATGAAGACTCGGTATTAGATCACTAAGAAGTGGAAAAAGACACAAAGTGTGTAGAATAAAAACTCCGCTGTCAATCTTTATTGAAAACTCCTAACCTGATGTGTTAAAACAGCTTTGAGCAATCACACACATGTCTATCACTAGACTGCATGTTGAACTTAATCAACCAACTTTTCTCCCTCAAAAGCTCTCTATTTTTGTGGTAGAAGTCTTACCTTTTTTGTATCGATTTCTTTGTTCATTGATACTATTAGGCTCCTTCAAACTATACTGAAAATATCTATCTATACCTGATCATATAATTTACAGATGATAGATCCTAAAATATTGGCTAGAATGAAAGAAATATTGTGGGGAGAAGAATAGGCCCAATGGAGGGAATTATATTAAATACCCATATAAACTAGTAAGGCCCAATAACCCATGAGGTTCCATCCTAAAACCAATTGCCATTAGGTGGATTAGCCCATAGGCTATATGAACTACATACTGGCTATATAATTTTACAATGTGGGACTCACACTTGATCTCCAACATCCCCCTCAAGTGTGAGTCTTTCACCTCCGAGGCCTCCCACATTGCACCCTCTTTGGACCCCACTTGGTAATGGCCCGATCTCTTTTCCGTGACACAGTCCAATTTTTACGGTACTTGCCTGGTCCCGTCTCTTGGTTTATCTTGACACAATCCGTTTATACTCGGTTATCCATTAGACAGTGGTGCATTACCTTAGGTTGAACCTGGGCTCTGATACCATGTTAGAAATATTGTGTGGAGAGGAATAGGCCCAACAGAGAGAATTATATAAAATACCCATATAGTGTAAGACTCCATAACCCATGAGGTTCCATCCTAAAACCAATTGGCATTAGGTGGATTAGCCCATAGGCTATATGAACTACATACTAGCTATATAATTTTTCAATGTGGCACTCACACTTGATCTCCAACATATAATAGGGCTGAATATTCAAGCTAAATATCTTCAACGTATTCCAGATATAATCGCACTTAAGCTTGTACCCGAGTTATGAAATTATCAAGAATCTTTTACTGAGACTGATGCGGTAGTTTGTTGAGATAAATGCTGCAAGACTCGGACTAACACTTGTGTCACATCAAAAATCCAAAGTAAATATACATTTACAATTCCCATTTTTTATGTGAGCAAACCTTGTATGATGTGATAATTAAGTATTCCCTCAGAATATGTGAATTCCCTTGAAGATGTGCATTCCACTAAAGACGTGAAACACTTGCAACACCTGAATAAAATTTTATGAAATGTTTCCATGTTTTCGCTTAATTTATGAAAGTGATTATTTTTATTATAATAAATATGTTACTACATTTATACTTTTATTTACTGAATGTCACTCAACTACAAGGAAAAATCAAATTTATCCTATTTTTAACGTAGTAGTTTAGAAGTTCACTAAATGTAAAAAAATGGAAATTTTTTTTGGAACATTACTAAAAATATCAATAATTATTAAACATTAGTAAAATAATTTTATTATTAAAAGTAATAAAATAACATTAAAATGAATGCAAAAATTTAAAGACATATTAGCAAGTTCAAATTTTAAGAAATAATATTTATTTAAAAAAATATTAGTATATAAAATAAAACTACAAGATATTTTTTTAAAAACCAAAGTATTAAAAATATTTCAAGCATAACGAACTTTTTTCTTACTTTCCCTAGCTAACCCATCATCTTTTTCCTTCAATAAGTTTTTTGCATTTATAGTGTCGGTACGACGTAATTATTCACATGTTAACCAGGTTACTGAGCATTAATCGTGTCTCCCTCTTATGATCACATTTACCAGGATTACAAGCCAACAATTAAGGGATAGAGACCCTGGCAAGTAAGCATCCCGACTAGTAGACACTGATTCCAGGAAACCGGTTTCACCACATCCCGGAACCGGGTATAGAGCCATCGGGTCACGCTAAACCATACCCACGGCTAGATTCCTTTACCAAGGCGGAGGCACTCATGGCTCACATTTATGACTGCGGCCTCTTGTCTCATCAGCACCGCCGAACAAAGTCCACCGCCTCGAGTCCCTCACCTTCTCTAACACAACTTCGATTATCCCAAAACGAATGTGACCCCCTAAGTCCTGAAGATCCACAAACAATAGAGGAAACTTCTTGGAGGATCCTCACAAGGGATGGTTACGTCATAATTCTACACACGCATTACGTCATCATCCCACGCACGCATTAGGTCATCCTCCTAGCCTTCGACCGAATAGAAAAGTGAGATAGCAAGTCGGGACATCCGAATCGTTCCTCCATAAATAGCACACAACATCCTCATTGGAAAAAGGAGACTCTCTCTCCTCATTTTGTACTCACTCGATTCTACTAAGAACCTTCGTCAAACGCCCCGTGGACTAGGACATTTACGACCCACGTAAATGTTGTTGTTCTCCGCTTTACTTGTCACAACACACAAATCATCATCGTAATCACGAAAATGTAATCCCAACCCCAAATATGCAAGTTACACTCTAGCATATAGATTACCATCTCTAACGTATAGTTAACTAACGATATTTATATTTTGGTGGGTAAATGATTTGATAGCTGTTAGAGTGTCATTGTGATATAGGTGTGGTTATCTCCTTAAGTGAGGTTAGTTAATAAGGAATAAATGTGGTCAAATGATTTACATGGTTCGGTCTTAAAAACCTACTCCGTGGGGTGTGCTACAAAGGTTTTAGTATGACTGAAAGGTGAGATTTACAAGTTTTGAATGCAATGAATGTGTGTTTAGAATGTGTGTAAAAGAAAATTATTGATGGCTATTTATATACAGATGACAAGCATTCATTCGCCACTAGGGGTCAGGAAATGACGAGGATATGCCCAAGTTTCCATCTCCCAGGAGTAGTTTGGACTTGACCCTTGGACGGGGAGTTGACAACGTTGAGTGGGGTTCGTGTTAAGGATCATACACGCACATTTAGTTTCTCAATAAGCATGTTTAGTATATAATTTAACATATTGTACCAACAATAGTAAATTCCCCTCATTTTCTAACAATTAGTTTCTCAATAAGCATGTTAGAATTCGGGTTGGCTTTTCTATTGTTATTTGGTTGCTCTTGTTGTTGTGGATAATGATGATGTTATTGCTACTATTGTAGTTATTCTTAATAATATTGTTGTTCTTGTTGTCATTGTACTTGTTGTTGTGATTAGTTTGTCGATATTTTAGTTAATGGGTGTGTGTGTTCACAACATTCAGGACTGTGTTCACTTCTACTTTTGTGGCGTAATCCCACCTTTTCTCGTCTTCTTTATTCTAACAGTTGGTTTGGCACCTGACAACACAAATGACATCAAACATACCCAATATTGTTGTTATTGTATTTTTTGTTCTTAATGTTACTATTGTAGTTATTGTATTTTCCATTGATGTACCTATTGCAACACTCCGGATTTTACGCCAAAATATAGTGTAAAGAATTAGAAAGATAACGTCGTAAACTAATCAAAAAATGGAGGTCAAACAAGTCTTAAAACAGTAAATTTTAGGCGCGTCTGACCTTATGTCCGAACATGAATGTTCGGAGAAGGTTCGAGTTTCAAATGCATATGTCCGAACTTGGAAGTTCGGACGCTAGTCGAGACTTAAAACCAGTGTTGTCCGAACATATGTCCGAACGTTGAAGTTCGGACACCAGTTCTGATAGAAATTCCTTACATGGTCCAAACATGTGTCCGAACATTGATTCGGACACTAATCCTGACAATTTTCTTCCCCGGTGTGTCTGAATGTTCGTCCGAACATATAAGTTTGGACTAATGCCGAAACTTACAGTCGGGCTTGTCGTCGCCTATTGTCCGAACATGTAAGTTGGGACAGATGTTTGGACACCCCCTTTTTCCAAAATCAACTTTCAGTTTGGCTCCTGTCCGAACTTGTACGTCCGGACAGACGTTCAGACAGGTCCAAATGTGTAAAATCAGCCACAAAGCACCTTTGGAAATATACTTCAATGTCAATAACGCCAATTGTAAACCAATTAAACAAACTTCTCAAGTAAACTGTGACTAAAATTAGTCACAAACGATAACGGCGGAAAGATTAAATCCGGGTATTACTGCCACACCCATACCCATGGGTGCTAAGGCTATCCACCAAAACAACACTTTAAATAACAAGTTTCAAATCAAATAACATCGATGATTCAAATCCAAATCCTCAGTTAATAACAATGTCTTTAATTAAGCCAGTCTATCAACTATCCTAAGTGGTGACGCGTTCCCCAATCCCCGTGTCATAGTCATCATTACATGCGATCAAAAAATTACATACAACACACAAAAAGGATCGCACAAATCAATTGAAACTGAGTAAACTACTACTTCACCGAGTATAATTCATTTTATTTGGAAAGCACTAAGTTTAGTTCCACAACACGGTCAATCACATCCAACATCTAGTACTCCAATATATTCAATATCACTACGCATCCAAAGTATGAGATCCTTTCACTGGCAACCAAAATCCACCAACGAACACCCAAACAAGTTGGGTCACAAATACACGTTTCCACCAACGAGTACCCAAATGAGTGGGGTCACAAAATACAAATTCCACCTCACTCTAAGTCTTTAAGTGTGCACACCCTTCTAAGGGTACTTATGACCACAAAGAAGTAGATCTATAAAGCTCAAAATTGCGATACAGTGGTTGTAGCGCAAAATATTCAATTCAATGTACCAATGTGTACGAATCCATCCCAGTGAAAGTTTCCCGAAACCAATACCACCAATCCAGGTAATATAATCATCACATTCCACTAAATTCCCAAATATAATCAAACCCTAACTTCCACATTCACCCACAAGGGGTTTTTCCCAAATTAGAAACACATCATCCAACAATTCATGAACATTCGCACAACACAATTTAGCGAACATGGTAGATTACCTGGAACCACGCCCGCCACGAATCAGAAATCACATAAAGCATAATCAATCACCGCCGATGAGCTCGGGATCTAGAATTCAATTTATTCACACAATCAATCATCCACCAAACAACCAATTCATAAATTCAGATATTCTTACTACGGTAGATAGACTTACCCTTTAAAATGGTCTGAACCAACAAGAGATGAAAGGAAGTTAGCGTGAAAGGAAGAAGAAGAGGAAGAATGTCGCGAGGCATAGAGAGGGAGGAAGAGTGGGAACGTGGTTTTGTCAGGAAAAAGAAAGATCGGGAAGGAAAATGAAGAAAAGAAAAGAAGGGAAAATAAAAGATGAGATAAGAAAAGAAAAGAAAATAAGGAAGAGTAAGGAATAATTACCAATCCAATTCACTAACTCAATAACATCCAAAATCCAAATAACCATCATTAACATTCCAATATCCACTAATATCATAACCATGTTTAATCCAATATAAAATATAATATATGCTCATAATTTCATCAAAATTTTGTGGGTATTTCACCTATTGTTTTTCTTGTTGATGTAATTGATAATGTTGTTCATGCAGTTATTATTGTGAATAAAGAGATTGTAGTTATTGTGTCGTTGTTATTGTTAGTATTGTTGATTTTTACTATATCAGTGAAACACTGATGGATAAAAGATTTTAAAAATATTTTCACGAGATACCCTTGAGGTTTGAGTGAACTTTACAAACTATCCCTGAGGTTTCTTTTTCATTACGAGATACCCCAGAGGTTTCATTTTCATTACGAGATACCCTTGAGGTTTCATTTTCATTACGAGATACCCTTGAGGTTTCAATTTTATTACGAGATGCCCCTCCGTTCAAATTCTGATATATTATATCTTTCATATCCCCATTTTACCCTCGCTTTCCCGTATGACACTTAACTTATTTTCTTTATCAGGTCTTGCTACCCTTTGAGTGCCAGTTAGTCTAAACGAAATCTTCCCTCACATTTTTGTACTTCAATTACATTAATCAAGTTGGATTTCATACTGTTGTTGTGTTTGTTGTTTTATGTTAACTAAATTTATTGGTTGGACTTATTTCATGTATTTGGATGACTATTAAATCAAGTGAAACATAGTTATCCGTCCATGATATACTTAATAGAGGTATATCTTGGATAGTCGCCGTGACGATGACTATTCATTCACGTTCGATCTCACCATCTAGGTTTTGAACGGGATGAATTTTTCAATAAAAGTATATTATAAACTCGTTCCTAGCTGAGATTGAACGTGATTGGACGAGTTTAGGTTGAAAAAAATGTAAGACTTAAGAGTTTACTAGCTCTGGACATACACACAGGATCTGTTGTATCTGTTGTAACAAACCATACATCTTATAGAAGGAGATGAAGCGTTCAAAGATGTACAACGGCAGACTGGACATAAATTACCTCGGCCATTAAGTTTTTGTAGGGTCCTTCTCAACAATCTTAAACCAAAGGATAAGATGTACATTCTTTGTCCATGTGTCGACTATGAAAATGACTTCAAATACAGAGGTGTAGAGAAAATTAAGGATCATTTGATCCGTAACAGGTCTATAAAAGTGAAATACCCCGCATAATTATCACCTTAATTATTAAGGGATTACCATAAATAATAAATAATATGATATAAATATATAGTCCAAATGGACATTAAAAATAAATTAAATCTCTAATAAAAGAGAAAACATCATTGAGGAGAAACTAACTCCTAAATTTTATATTACACCTAACATATTAATATATGTGTTAAATACCATCAATATCACTATATAAATTACATAAATACATTATACGTGCTCCAAACAAATCACAAATACAATATATACATGTCCACATATATATATACATCTTAAAAATATATATATATAATAATAATATTACAAGAGACTAATTAACACATAATTATAATTACATATGTACGATTCATATTACAACATTAAGAGAGGAGAGAAATTCAAATCTCCCACACTTTTCTCCTTGCCAGTTGCGCTTAGTGGTTAAAAAGGAAATTAAAAAAAAAACAAACAAACAACACGCTTAAATAGGTAAGCAAGTAAACAAGTACAGTTCAATACTCATTTCTTTCCACCGATTCTTTTTCACATCTCACACCACCTTTCTCACTAAGAAAGAACACCATTTTTCCCCCTACAACTAAACCGAGAAACCTCTCTGCAATGGGCCACTAATAATCTGCAAAGAAACAAGGAAAAAATCAGCATCGGTAAGGTAGGAATATACACTACAATATATCCTTTCTTTCCCCCATTTTTTTTTAAGTCCGATCACACACATTCTATCTTCTTTTTCTTCAAGTGCACGGAGCTGTATGACAGCCTTGCTTGAGTCGAAAAGTCCTTCATTAAGAAGCTGCAACCAGAGAGCATAATCAGTTCTACAACAAGGCAATTCGGCATAGTATAAATGTGATAGTTTTGTGGCTGTTCTGATCTTGTTGTTTTGTGGTAGTTTTGCTGGTTGTTTTGTGGTAGTTTTGATGGTTGTTTTGTGGTTGTTTTGAAAACTAGTGTTTGGCAGACGGCGGTTTCGTCATACTGTTTTGAATAAATTAGTTTTGTGGTTTTCGGTGTTACAATTAAAAATTTTATATTACATTTTAAAACAATTTTTTGTTAATAAAGTTAAAATATATGTAGATATTCAATTATATCCTTTAATTATTATTGTTCTTTATTAACATTTTAGTGATAATTAATTTATAATATGTATACATATTAATTTATAAATAATTTTTACATATATTAGAAAAAATAAAGAAATAAACCATTGTGTTTAGAACAAATATATTAGATGTTACATATAAAAATAAAATTTTATGGATTATATATTAGTATTTAATATAACATTTCAAATGTATTAATACTTAAGATTATTTTAATTTTTAATGGAATAAATAATATCATTGAAATGAAAAAATAATTCTTTCTAATAATAAAATAATTGACTGTAACCGAATATATACGTACAGCTATCACTTATTATTTTATTATTATATATTGTTTAATTGTTGATAAAATATTTATTTTAAACATATATTTGTCTATTCAATTAAATATTACTTAATGATATTTAAAAACATAAATTTAAATTTAATACTGAATATGCCAAGAAATGAAAAATAACGTATATTAACATATAAAATTATTCTTTAATTATTAAGCATGTTATAAAACATATAATAACTTTCATATAGTGACAAATATATAATAACTTTTATTTAATTTTGTGTCAAATTTAATATATAATATCATTTTTAAAATATAATTATAAGTATTGAAAATTTAAATTAATTTATTAAAAATTAATTTTTAAATATTAATTAATATTATTAAAATAAATATTCTCGCCCCCCAGTTATAGTTTTCTGGCTCCACCTCTGTTTACGGTATTCATTCTCTTTACAGCATAAATTGTTGGTTGTTTTGTGGTATAAATGTGGTAGTTTTGTGCTGCTATATTTGTGGCCGTTTTGAAAATTGTTGTTCGGTCAAAAATGCCAAAATCAAAAATGCCACATTAATTATGCCATGAAACTACCAAGTCCGAACGAAGCCAAACGGAGATCCCATCGTTATTAATACCAGCACCTGCTTCCTTTGCATGCGCATTAACGTGAGCCTTACTGTCCTTTCCTTCTTCTCTTCCTGCCCTTCTCCTGTGCATGTGAAGCTGCTTGACAACCCTCCAAAGTCCCGCCAGGAAGCTGTGAAACAGAGAACACAAAAAAAAGAGCAACCTAAGGTAAGACATATGCACCAAAATCACTCAGCTTCTTTCCTTATATTATTTCGAAAACCAACAGCTTTAACACCTACCTCTTGCTGTTTTCTTGCATTCGAAATGAAGCTGTTAACAGCCATACTGAGCCAAAGAAATTCCCCATCAAGGAGCTGTAAACAAAGAGAAAAATAAGCTCAAAAACAAGGTAGGAAACTGTGTTCTTGTGGCTGTTTAGAAACAGAAAAAAATATCTCCATATATTTCAGCAGAAAACTGATGCTTCCTCACTTGTATAGATGTCCGAACAGAGCTAGAAAGATCCCTTCTTGAACTGCTCCAAAACCCACGGTAATGACCCCCACTAATGTTCCAGAAGCTCATGATTAAACTCCCTAAAATAGTCACCTAGGACAGCTATTAATCAAACTATTGTTCTCTGTATACATGGAACAACAGGGAGACTCAATCCCCTTCCTAAATCACCGGTAATCAGAAACCTTCAAGGGTGAACCAAGCTTGTGAGGTAATTATATTACTAACAATCTAAGAGCTTATTCAAGTTCTAAGTGCAGATTTTTCTCAAAAAAAAAAAAGAAAGCTAATACATGTACGTAACATGCACAGCCAAGGAGTCTTGTGAGTGGCTGAGGAGTTGACAAAAAAAAAAAATACTGTTGTGGCCATACAAGGTAAGCTCTAAACCTTGTCATCTAGGAACGTAAATCTATTCCCTTGCAACATGTAGAAGTGCCGTATATATATAGCTTAAACTATAAATAAATGCAGGGAATTAGTAGTGGGGTGCTGGGTTAAAGAAGCTTGATACTAATTACTAGCTTGAGTCAAACTACCTGTTTAAATGAAAGAAAACAACCGTAAGGGGTTAATTTGCAAATCTGTACAAAACCAAAAGTTTGAGTGAATAATGTATGTTGTTAAACCATGCTAATGTGTGGAAATAATGAGTGTATCCAGTAAGTTGAAACGATTATGGATTAATTAGGCCTAGTTAATAAGTTATTAAGGGAAGAAAAATACTTTAAATATATTATGCATAAAATCGGTAAAACCGACGATGTACGTGGTGAACATACTATTTTGAACCTTGATGTGTGTAGGAAATTAAGGATTTTGTTTAGTTGAGTATTGATGCACTATTTAAGTGAGTTATGCAAATTAATGACGGAAGAAAAAATGTGTGGAAATGTTCAAAACTAACTGCACAAAAACCGTGATTGAATTTACATAGTAAGGCATTAATATTTTTTTATAAATAATTTTGTGTTAGGTTTAAGGCCACATATTTTTAGGCCATCATTAGTATACTTATTTTGAGCTTAAATATTGATTATTAATTTTTAAAGTGAATAAATAGTTATATAAAGATTCTGGTACACGAATATAATTTTAATAAATATAACTGCCTAGGAGTATTTTAAGTGAACACTAATGAAATTAGGTGTTACTTAAATTAAATATAATGGTACAATATATATCCTAAACGAATTTTATAGGAGTGTAACTAAATAAAAGATCATACTTAGGTCAAAATGAAATTTAATAAAAATATGGAGTAATAAACCTAATTAAAAACCGAGAAAACTACTTTTAAGGATTTTAGGAAGAAAAAAAATATAAAACACAATTTTATAACATTAGTTTGTTAAATGTAAAATTAGAGAAATAGTAAAATGGGTCAAAGGGGACACTTGGGTTGGTCAACATTGACCACATATGACATTTGACCAATTAAAAAGCCAATAAAAAATTTGTTTGATAATTTGAGGAAGTGTTAAATAAATAAATAAAAAGAAATTTATAAAACCATATGGGTGTTTGTAATTGCCAAGAGGATTGGGTAATATTTGCGAATTAACTAAACTAGTGGTGTTGTACGCAATTTAGAAAAAAATTTGGGTTGGAATTGTGATTTGAATAATTAATATGTATAATATAAGGTTTCAGTGTTAAATTGTAAGTTTATAAAAATAAGGGGGGTGATGTATAATAAAAAGAAAATGTGGGGAGAAAGTATAAATCTGGATAAAATTTGGGTGATGTTCGGAATTTAGTGTATATGTATATATGTGTATATTATGACACTAGTAGAAAAATGTCGATACGACGGTTCGTAACCATCGTTAAAAGTGGTACTATATACGACGGTTTCCTATGACCGTCGTTTAAGACCGTTTCGGACGCGGTCTCACTGATTTTATACGACGGTTAAGGTCTAAACCGTGGTATAAAGTACCTTTTATACGACGGTTAGCGCCTGAACCATGGTATAAAGTGCTTTTATACGACGGTTATTCCTACAACCGTGGTATATAATGTATAAAATCAACGAATAAACCACGGTTATACTAATAACCGTGGTTTATAGTCTATGAACTTTTTTCCAAATCGCCGGCGATTTAGAAGCATCGCCTTCACAGATCTCAATAGAGCACAGACACGAGGAAGAGGCCAGAACATGTGTTCCTTGTTTGCGATTTAGGTAGTATGTTCCTTGTTCGCGGTGGGTTGCAAAATTACCGTGAAAGAGAATGGATGAGGCGTAGACCATGTTCCTTGTTCGCCGGTTAGGGTTGCGAAAATTACAGTGAGTGGAGATGAGGAAGGCGCAGAGCATGTGTTCCTTGTTCGCAAGTGTAAGCTGCAGAGAATGAGAGAGAATGAAGAAGAGTTGCAAGAGAAAACAAGAGAATGAGAGCATGTGTTCCTTGTTCGCATGTGTTCGCGCGGTGTGGGTTGCAAAAAATTACAGTGAAAACAAGAGAATTACCGTGAAAACAAGAGATGAGAGAAGTCGGAGCATGTTCCTTGTTTGCCAATATGGGTTGCAAAATTACCGTGAGGTTGAAGAGAATGAAGAAGAGTTGTAGAGCGTCTGTTTGGGTTCCAAAATTACCGTGAGAGAATTTATATAAGAGAATAGAGAGAAAGAGCCGCGTTAATTTGGGCCGAAAATTGAAATTCCCGCTTAGACTATATACCACGGTTCGTCCAAAAACCGTGGTTTAATATAGTAAGATGTGCAATATAAATGACGGTTGTCGAGGAACCGTCGTATATAAGGTACTTATATACGGCGGTTGCCGAGGAACCGTCATATATAAGTACCTTATATATGACGGTTCTCCAATAACCGTGGTATATTCACTATGGCGTGTACCTTATATGACGGTTGCCCTGAAAACCGTGGTATATAAGTAACTTATATACGACGGTTCTTTAAAAACCGTGGTATATAAGTAACTTATATACGACGGTTCTTTAAAAACTGTGGTATATTCACTCTGGCGTGTACCTTAAATGACGGTTTCCCTGAAAACCGTGGTTTATAAACTTTAAACCACGGTTTTTCATTTAACCGTGGTTTAAACGCCGTCATTAAAAATCTTTTTTCTACTAGTGTGATATTGAAAACCTTAGGTTATAAATTACGTGAGGTGTTAAATATAGGGAGTATGACAATTGGGTTGAAATTGTAACTAATCAAAATTAAGTGGGGAAAGTATGGAAAACTATAATGGTTGGTTTGGAATTAGTAGACAGATTGTAAAATAAAGTTACAATGTTATAATGTGACTTTTACTAAATTATAGGAAGTATATCGTTAAGGGATTAACATGGTATAATTATACCTTGTAAACAATTTACGTAAAACAATGAGTCAAGTTGGGAATTACTAGATAGTATATTATATACTAGGAGCCTTACATTGTAAGATACATAACAATGTATAACTGATATTGTTAAACTGTGAAATCAAGTTTTAAATAAGATACATATGGATAAACGGTACAAATGAACAATATGATTAATACGAATTTAGAATGGGATGGAAAATATTGCATGACTTTGTAAGGTGTATATATAGTTAGCATATAATGTATGCAAGTGTAATATATCTAGAGATTTATGAGATAAGTGACATGAAATATGATGCTAGTAAATGTGAAAATGTATAAATGTTATATGTAGGTATACGCATGTATAAATGTACGAGAAATGGATAACATTGACCGTTAAATAATTACCGTCACGTAACGTGCAACAAAATGAAGACGAGCATTACATAAATGTACGTACGAATCTATAAACGTACATGAGTATAGATATATAAACACGGGAGTATTAATATGTACACGTAAATGTAAATATACGTAATTATACGAGAACGAATAACCGTGTTGGGTATCATGACAACCGGGAATACAACCTCCACGTAGTGAATAAAATATGGCATTGAATAATGCATATTCATAAGTTAAACCGTACGACGGAAATATAAATCCCAAAGACTCACGAAAACCCGAACTAAACAACCAACTGATTAAGGGGTTAGTTACGGGTTACGCATCAAGAATGATTATGGCTAATTAGGTAAATCCAAAACATGGATACTAATAGTAATTACATATCTCAGTAGATCGGGCTGCGGGATTCGAGCTCCGAGAACGGAGAGGATAGGCGTGCGCTCGTCACGCTAGCGTTACTCGTCGGTGTACGGTATGTTCATTGTGTGGTCTGAACCCCTGAGGGAAGCCTCGGGTTCGAGTATTACTTGTGTATATGACAAGAGTGATATGCGTGAAATGTATGTGAATGTGTGGTCCAAAAGCTCTAAGGGTTCCCTTGGGTCTCGGACATTATTTGTGATTGCATGACAAGATTAATAATATTGTGCATGTGTAGTATGTGTTTATCGTTCTGACCGTCAAAGCGATTATTAATTGTGCGCGTACGTCGTTTGGACTTGATAACAATTATCACTTAACCTATATGTGGACCTTTAGGAGAGACTCCGAGTACTAACTTACGAGAGAAAGACCTCTCCTAATACTAAGTGAGCAACTTAGTTTAGAGACCTGGTATTAACCGTCTCTAGAGCGCTGACTCGAACTAAAACATCACCTAGCGGACTTCTAGGTATATGTATATGGCCGATGGGCCTCTAATGAATGTGTTTTCTCCAATAACGAGATTGAATCTCCAAGAGACTAATTGAAACATACTAACATAGGAGAGTGTAATAATTAATGATATAATGTTTAATAAATCCTGGTCTGCATTCGTTCCAGCAGGTTACGCATAGTGATCATTGAGTGTTCTTCCCAGATCGGGGTTCCCACTCTATTAGCCCACACGAGCCTACATAGATCGTTGGCCGGAATGTACCACCGTTGGTACCAGGCTTTGCCATCAGGAGACTGTCCATTAATGAATAAAATTTACGGGTTGTCCTAACTTGACACCCAACACATAAGAAGGTTACAGAATGTTGAGAACTTGAGAGATCGATGGTATATAATAAGAATCAGATTGTTTGCTGAAAGGCAACATACTCTAACACTTTATTTCGTTGTTGTGATTATGCATGTATTGTGTTGTATGTGAATTTAGTGACTGCCTTGGTTGTGTTTAAATATTTTCCTTCCATGTACTTACAGTTTTATTAAATCTGTAAACTGGTACAGCATGTAACGAATCTCATGTTAAGACGGCTAATTGACCTACGTGACCTAAAGGGTCTAAGATAACATAGTTAACATACTCGGCCAAGTGCTGAGCCCTCCATGGGCATCGATATATGATGTTTCAGGTGAATGATGATTGGCGTTCAAGTGTGGGATCAAGGGTAGATGACCTCGACCTTTATTCATTACACTTCTAGGATTAATGTTAGTATGTGATAACTTTGGGAATACTATAGGTTGAAATACCCCGAACTTAAATATGGTGATTTAATTATTCTAATATAGTATTTAAGGGCCTAATAGTGCCTAAGTAATTTTGGTAAATAAAATAAATCCAAAAAGAAATGAGAAAAACGCTTAGAAGCGGAAAACGCTAAAACGAGCGTTAAATAACCATAGGAGGTACGAGACCTCGGTTATAGTATCGTAAGTATTCCTAAGGCTTATTCATGCCTAATTAGTATACGGGAATGATTCCCAAAGAAAACGGATCCAAGAAATGTATTAAAACGCTAAAAGAGCTTTAGCGCACGTTTTTCGAGGAAACCCGAAAACGTGACTTTAAGTGGTCAAACAGACCCGTAAAAATTATAAATCATTAAATAATAATTATTAAGCATTCATGGAAGCTTAATAATCAATAAAAATAAAGAAACGAGAAAATTCCGGAAGACGGGCCCGGTTAATGAATAATATCAAAACCGGGTAAAATAACGAGCGTTTTCTGTAAAAGACAAAAACGCTCCAGCTAGTATTACAGAGGGGGCCGGTTTTTACTGGTGTAAACAGCTCTCTCTCACACACACACACAAGTAACAAATGAGTAAATCAAAGAAAACAAAAAGTAAAAAGTACAAAAGTAAATACCCCCTCTCTCCTCTTATTCTCTCATTTCTCTTCTCTCTCTCCTACTCTTTCTCCTTCCCACCGTGAGCACTCCCTCCTTCTCCCCCTTGCAGCCAATTTTTGAGAGCTCAAGAGTGCTCCCATGGCTCCTCTTCTTTCTCTCCTTGCTCTACCTCCATGTGAGCTCCAAATGTAAAATAAATTACATATTTGTAATCCCCTCATCCTCTTCTACATTTCTATCTTTCAAAAATTCGAAAAGGATGAGTTTCATCTCCATGGGTTTTCCCCATTTGAAGAGAAAAGCACACCATTGTGAAGCTTGGAGTATCCTCTTTCAAACAAGGTAAAAAGTTTCAAGAGAAAATCTCATTTTCCCCATTTTCTTGCCTTGGCTGATTTTGGCTACTTCTCTTACCTTGTTTTCCTTCTTGGTTTTGAGCTCCATTTCAACCCTCCAATGGTGGAGTAACCCCCTTCTTGATTCAAGGGTGAGAATCTCTCTCAAAGACCCCCAAAGGTAAAACCCTAACTTGTACTCTAAGCCTTTTTATGGAATTAGAATTCTCTAAGGGTTTAGAAGAGTAATTAAAATGCATTTTTTGTGTTCTTGGGTGTTGGGGTGGAGTTTGACAACTCCACTCCCATGAGACCGATTGGTACAAGAAAGAGAGGAAGGGAAGAATTGGAAAGGAGGAAAGGAAATTTAAGCTCAAGGTAAGAGCTCTTCTTAATGCTTAATTTTAAATGCATTAGTGTAATGGGAATGGGTAAACAAATAAAGAACCTCAACTATTGTATTGGTAATGTAGTTTGTGGACATTTGAGTACTAGTGAGTAAATGTGTGGATTTGTAGGCCTTAGAGCCAAATGAATGGTATATGTATATTAGTAATGCTATTTGAGGAATAATGTTATATTGGTATTGTAATTGAGGAAGCATTGGTGTATTAGGATTTATATGTGTGCAGGTAGGACCCTTGTTGGGTGTGGCTAGCTTTAGGTGGAATTTGAGGAGAGAATGTGTATTGGAGGATGTAAGGAAAAGTAGGTGAACTATGGCAAAATTTTGGTAGGAATTGAGCATTAAAGAAGGACTTGGTGAAAGGGAGAACCAAGGTGTGCATTGGATTTAATAAAGGTGTTTAATGACCATGGAATGGTAGTGGTGGTATGAGAGTATTAGGATGCAAAATCTGTAGCAAGAGAGGTACCAAAATGCATTGTGGAACTAGGAAGAAAATTGGTGTGCAGGATTTTGTAAAATGAGTGTTGGAACTTGGGTGTAGGGAGTGCAATGGCTTGGAAATAAATTGGCATGGTAAGGAGAGGTAATTAGGATGCTAGGAATGGCAATGGTTGAGGAAGTATTGGATGGGAGAATTGAATTATAAAATCTGTAGCACAAGTGTAACAAAAACTGTTACAAGTGTTGAAGGGAGTGAGGAGAAATGGTGTATATGGATTTAGAAGTGAGTAAGGTATTTGGGGGGATATATCAAGGCAATTTTGAGGGCCTAAGTAGTGTTAAAATATGTGGGATTAAGTGTAGGAACAATGGGAAAGTAATGGGTAAAGGAGAGGACTGAAAACAGAAATGAAAACTGAAGTACTGGGCTGGACCGACCTTGGGACCGAACTTGCAAGGTCGGTCGAGCCCAGATTTACAAAGGACGGAAACCTTCTGGAATGGACCGACCTTGGGACCGGACATGCAAGGTCGGTCGGCCAGAAGAATTTCCCGTAATGCAACCTACTGGAATGGACCGACCTTGCGACCGGACTTGCAAGGTCGGTCGACTCAAAAATTTTCCGTCTTGTAAGCTACTGGAATGGACCGACCTTGCGACCGGACTTGCACGGTCGGTCGGGCTAAAATTCTCCGTTAAGTAATTCACTGGAATGGACCGACCTTGGGACCGGACTTGCAAGGTCGGTCGGCCCTGTAATTTTCCAGCGTAATTCCTTACTGACTTCGACCGACCTTGGGACCGACCCTGGGTAAGGTCGGTCGAGTCAAAAAAAAAATATATATATATATATAATATGATTAGAGTTATCATATGTATATAAGTATATGCCTATACACATAGGTATATGTAAATGTAGTAACACAACATTAATGGGAAGAAAGGATGAGGAAATGCACATGTGAGTAAGGAAACAAGGTAAGGAAGTTGTAAGTATAAGAACATTAAGTGTACCGGGATAACGGGGTAAGTAAGGGAGTAGTAACTACTTGTATATCGTATGAACATAGTATTAACAACAATGTTGAAAACATTATCAGTGGGACAAGTGTGAACCAAGGAACAAGGGAACACATGGTAAAGCTAACTCCGGTAAAAGGTATGATTTCCTCATGCCCCGTATGCTAACCGAGTTACGTTGATTTGTATGTTGTATGCCGGCTAATCAAGACTAAAGCATGAAAATGGTTTATTGCCTTCATTGTATGTCTTGATGTATGTTGTGTGAGCTAACCTTTCCTGATTGATTGTGTGGCTTCATTTAGTGCGTAATACGACTCATAGATGAGTCTTGTTGTGTAGAGGCTCGTAGTAAGAGTCATATTGTGAACTAAAGGAAACGTAGCAACGCACTAAATTATCGAATCAATAAACGATAACGCGACCCAACGAACTCACTAGAATGTGAGAGAGTGTACGAGAGTAATAACCTTCTGATAACAGTAGGAGAAACGAAATGAATAATCCACAAACAAAACGTAGTGGAAGTATATAAGTAACCTCTATTAGAGGAATTAATCTTGGTACAAAACATGAACCATGAGAGTAGCAAAGAATGAGGAGGGATCTCCAAACCCCTTGGTAATTAGTCGACCCATTATGGGAGGACCCGACTGATGTAAGTATGCTCCGAACGAGAGAGTATTCGACATGTTGGGGAAACCCTTAAATCTGAGGATACTAGGCGGTGGTAATTCCCTAAGCTAACAGAGGTTATCGAGAGAGATACTTCTAGGCTAATCCACGAGATTGTAATATACTCTGAGAGAAGAGTGTTGGGAATTCGAGTAGTCCGGTAGTATGGACATTTGAGTATTTGAGGAGCTAAGCGTATAGCCCTCGTATTGTAGGTCCGGTGGTGAGTCTTGTGTATGACTCGCCCAGAGGCCAAGTAATGAGTATCGTGTAAGAAGCAAGTATGAGTATGTAATGAGTACCGAGTATTGAGTATGTATTGAGTATCGAGTATGTAAGAGTAAGTAGGGAGAATTGAGTAGTGAGTATGCGCTAGTATAGTAATGAGCACAGAGTAAGGATCATGTACGACTAAGGTATTGAACAAGGAGTGACGTGTACGCAAGAGTAAGGAGTAAGCATGAGTAGAGTAACGAATATTGAACACTGTACGAAGTGTAATGAATGTATAACAAACACAAATGGTTGACTATTGAATTGTCTTCCTTAGTAAGTATTGTACTTGTGTATTTATGTAGGTATCTTGATTGTGTTATTGTAGTATGAGTATGTACGTGTGCATGTAAAACTGAACTCCATGTATATCCGACCCAAAGTAGTCGATGTACCGCGGTTAGCACGCGGTATATGCGGAAGTCATATTCAGCGTAAGCTGACCCCCTCGGGGGAACGTTTTTAGTGTGCAGGTACTCGAAGCTGACCACCGTTCGAGAGAGTAGGACGGGGACTGCTACGTAAGCATGGGTAGTTGTATAGTGGGAATTGGTACGTGCATTGTAATACGAATTTGGAAGTTTAAACTGTATCGGTAACTTAAGGATTGTAGTATACTCGGTATAGTAATGTATTGGAGTTGTAATTGGATTATGGATGAGTATGCCATGGGAAGTATTGTATTGTGAAGAGTACTCGGTATGTTCATATTCATCAGACCGATAGTATGTAGTATTGTAACTCGCCTTGTTAGTCACGTGGGTGACTAACGGCATTGTACACCCGCCGTTATGTATGGAGTATCCGCTGCGAAGGTAAGTATTTGTACAGTAATGACGGTATTAGCGGTAGGGGTGTTACAAAAAGTGGTATCAGAGCGAAGTATCGCTCTGATGGATGAAATACCGAGTTTAGGTAAATACCGAGTTAGGAGGTAGAGACTTAGGGCTAAGGGTTGAGTGCTAGTGTGCGAGGACGCTAGTTAGGAACTTCCGTACGAATCGGAAACCTACCACAACCATACCCCGCCCTCCGCAACCCACAGTATTAAGTTGGGAGAATAACGCCAGAGAGATGGAAAGACCTCTCACACTCGGGTAAAACCCGATCTGGCAGTACAAAACAAACCTTATTAGAAAAGAACCTGTCATACGGTAGAGTCCAAGAACTGGAAGTCCCGAAGACGGTTCCCGTTGGATGACGATGACCGCACTGAATGGCGGAAAAATGAAGATCCTAAACATAAGGATAATGGAATTTATGGCACCATGGGGCGACATGCTTTGCAGTCGCGAGAACCATGTGCAGCCAGCAAGAAGAGAAGCACAATCGCGTAATAAAGCAAGGAAGATAGAGTAACGAACCCTAGATAAGAGAGTCTACGGACTGTAACTTCTGACGATACCAACAACGGTATACCAACCGACTAAGGAATTAGTCGAGGTTGCATTAACACCAAACCTACATGCCAAGAGGCTGTAATAACCGAACAACATAGTTCAGATAACTATGAAAGAAATCATAGCACATACACCTATAGGACCACAACATGGTTCCTAAGGATAAGTCAAGTCTCGTTAACCACACTGAAGGTGTGAGACACCCGGATGGACGACAACCATGTCAAGTACTCTGAAGGAAGATCTAATAAGACCACCAATTATGGATGGAAACGATACCGTAACCGGTATACGTTAACCGAAAAACAACCTACCCGCGCACTTGCCCAGGGCAAGTGCAGTAACTACAAGACGGTTGGAAGACTTTTAACAACCCGCAAATACTTGTTTAAGTACGGCTATGACGAATGGAGCAAATATAGGATTACCAGTCCTGAGGATTAAATAATGAAACTTCAGAAAGGCCTAACGGCCCGACCATTGTATTAAGAGCATACCGGCCAGCAAGAAGCTGGACTTGGCCAAGACCTCAATCATGACAACGCCATGAAGAATTCCTTTTAACACCGAACGGTCAATTCAAAACCCAAATTTTTCTTTCAAAATTACAAACTCTTCTTTTAAACCTTGGATTTTAAAACCAAACAGACGGAATTACGGTGAGTATCATAGAATGATACAAGAGGAGTTGACAATAGAATACTTCACCTAGGCGTGTGACGAACACTACGAGTGTACCCAAATACGGGATGTGGGATGACCGCACTCCGAAGGAGCTTGCGGGCTTGACAGATAGTTAGGTAAGTGGTAACGTGCCAAGACGGTACCCCACGTATGTATACATGTAGTGTACGAAACACGGGAAGTAGTCAACTCTGTTCTACGGACCATAAGTGAATTTAAAACAGAACAACTGGTTACCTCAACCGAACAAGGGAAACTCAGATAAGCTACAAGCTAAGGAGTCAGAAACTCACTTCAGGAGAACCATTAAGAGTTGAAAGTGCAAGAAGCACTAACAACGGGATAAGACATTGGATATGTCTCGAATATAGCTAAGTAAAGCATGATAACTGGAAGGAATACCCAGTCTAAGCACAGTAAGGCAAATGCCTAACACTAACACATCAGTGTTCAATGAACGGGATAGAATTCCCAGAACAACTACCACAAACACACAGGGTGATGTCATAAGGTACCAGAAATACCATTCATCACCGGAAGGGATATCAAATCCGTTATAACACAAGGAAAAACACCAAAGGACTACCCTAAGAACGGGAGACCTTATAACCCTTAACGGGATAACTAAGATCCTGAACCGCAAGGTAGGATGACGGACTGAACATGCGTATAAATATCAGCCAGATGTGATAGCATAATCAATAACACCCAGGAGCAATCCATAAAGGGGTATCAAGTCAACACAGTTGGATGAAAAGTCGTGGTAAGAACACCACAATTGGAACGAACGTTCGGTTAGAACACCGAAGGGATCCCACCTGACAGGGGATACCCCAAATTAATAAATGGTATCGATCAATACCAGGATACAAAAGGGTCTCCAACGAATGGAAGCGTGATGCGACGATCTTATTAGGGGGCCCAGTATCACCTCCAAGCCCAGCAATGGCTTACAGAGAAGTAACCACTCGAGAACAACCTATGATGAGCAGAGCTCTAGGCAATATGGCTAGTAGGCCATGAAACTGTCACCACACAACCCAACGGTTGCAAAACCAACATGAACTATATGGAGAGTGGTCAAGGATGACACCGATAAAAGAGTAGCAATCAATAATTGAGGATGCCCCTCATAAATGTGAGACCGCAAGAGCGGTGGACACATGGACCCCAAGAAAGGGATATCACCAGTAACTGTCGGGAAATATAATCCTTTCAGAACTACTAGTGTAGTCAAGCTTGAGCATACAATTATTGTCAAGCAATGTGAAATAAGCTTCAACAGCAATTGTTGACAACCAAGGAATAACCGGTTATAAAACTAATGATGCTCAGAGAGCTCAGAAAAATAAAGTAATACTATATTCTGTATTGCCAAATACATGGGGAACGATTGTATAAATGATAAAGATGCATGAGCTGAAGCTAGCAACAGTGGATGCCATGTAAACCAATACTTTGGAATCAGTAAGAACATGGTGCGCAGCAGGCGACCAACGTATGTGAATAATCACCCAATACTATGGAGTTGTCAATACAAGATGGTAGACAGACCGGGCAACAAGCCAGAAGTCTACACCAAATGATGAAGCACCACCTGAAAGAGTAACGATCAGTCCTATTGCGACCTCATAAGAGACTTACTGCCAAGGGTTTACGCCTCTGCACTCTGTATGACTGAGTGTTTTGGTATTGCACTTGTGCAGTTAATGATCGAGTGGGATAGCTAGGAATATGAGGAAATGTAAATCGTGGTAAATCCTTCCTTTCACCAGTAAACATGGCATAAACCAGTTAAGCAAAGGCTTAGAAACAACCGTGCGGCCTAAGGCCAAAGAAACACGGAGAGTGTGAAACACACCAACAATCATAAGATGTGAATTCCATTAGAATAGAGGTGAAAGGAGACTTAAGAAAGTCACAGGGACCGACGCATGGAAAATGCAAGGTCATACAAGTAAAGAACACTTGTAATGAACCAGAGAAACTGGTGTAGCTCAGAAGCTACTAATGACAGAGGAAGCACTACAACTAAGTAGTGACTTAACCTCAACCGACAATAAGTCGGAGAAACCAAGTGAATGATCACTACAAACACAACAGTATGTATATACATTGCCAGAGACCTGGTTATGAATCTACAACTCACCGAATTCGAGCACGGTAAGAGAACACCACACTTGGTCAATAAACCTTATTCCCACAATAAGAAGGGAAAAAGGTGTTGTATAGCACATTTAAGATAACAAGAAGGGCGAATAACCCAAGTTATCAGGGTCGCGCAACAGAAGCTAGTGGGCCAGAATTCTAAGTGAAGTACACCTAGTGAACAAAAGGTTAATCGTTAATGCCTTAAAGCCATTCAGGCTAGAACCGAACCCGGTCAAGAGTTAAATAAACTCTGATGAAAATTCTTGATGCAGGGACTAACCGACAGTACGGTTAAGACCCGTTGATCAAGGAACATCGTATAATAGACCGCATGGAAACTGAACCACTCCATGACGGCTGAATGCCTTCGACCAATGTCCAATGTTGACACATGGTAGATTACGTGGGCGTAATCCCTTTTAAGGGGGGTAGAGCGAAAACTGCGAAATGTATGTTTTACGTGATAGGTGCGTAAACTACAATGCGCATAGCGCAAGAGAATTCGTTTTGATGGTTGATACTTATGTTACATAAACATTTGTATTCACTCATCGTGTAATTGTGGTAATTTGGGAAGTAAGTATAGGAAAAGGAGTAGAGAAACTCCAGGGTAATGAGAAACCCGATTGGTAATAGTATGAAGAATGAGTATGTATGGGAGACTTGAGGAGTATAAATCGGTACGGAACCGATGTATGTAATGAGTATAAATCGGTATACAACCGACGTATGTAATGAGTATGAATCGGTGTACAACCGATGTATTTTATGAGTATAAATTGGAGTATAGCAAATTAATGGGATATTATACCCTTGAATTCTTAAAGTATAGCAGTTGGAGAAGATGTAGCAATAATTGATGAAATGATTAGTAAGTAAGTAAGTGAATCATATGAATGGGAAAATGTATGTGTATGATTATGAGTAGCAAGATTAAAAAGATAGAAAACGAAATAATGTTTGACAATCTGTCTGTTTGTATTGAGGTGGGAAGTGGAACTTGATTTGCTAGCGATCAAGGGAAGCCGAACACAAATTGGGGTGGAAGGATAATTCAACACCAATGCTGATCACATTGGGGTTGAAGGACTCTGGAAGCTCCCCTAAGTGGCCACAATAATAACACTAGTAATAGGAATGATCATCATAAATTGAAATTGGGAGATGTATGCAAGGTTTTCAAAATGAATTTCCAAAACTAATTTGGTACAACATTTTCTTCAAACTCGAGAAGGAGGATCGGTTTAAAAACTGCTCCCACGGGCGCTAGTGGATCTTCCATGCCTAGGCACGGGTATCCGGTCGAAACCATAGGAGGTGAAGCTAGTTTTGAGTCTGTGGAAGTGTAGAGTAGTTTGAAACCACTACACCGGGTGTACGGTAACAGTGTGTGTTTTGTATTTTTCCAAGGGCACTGGGGCAGCGTAGTCCCGAGTAAGTATGAGTATGTATGCGTAAGTATGAGTAAGTAAGTATGAGTAAGTGCCTGAGGATCTCTATATGTGCAAATGAATTTGATCAGAACCAAAGGACCGTAGAGCCAGAAAGCGTAAGTGCTCAAGTCATGACGGCCGTGAACCAGAAATCGTAAGTGTTCAAACGTGACCGGTACCTGAGGGATCACTCGCCATTGGGGGAGGATGGTACCTAATTGTCTTCGGATGGACCCCCTTGGAGAGAAGTAAAACGGATATTTTTTATTGCTATGCATGCAGTGACATGCTGTTTGGATGCGTAGTATGCATCATGTCAGACATTCGGAGTTTGACAAGTTATATGTAGAGGTCATAACCTTAGCATAGAGTATTGGTACGAGTAACAATATTAGATTCACCAACTTTGAGGGCAAAGTTCTTTAAGGGGGGTAGATTGAAATACCCCAAACTTAAATATGGTGATTTAATTATTCTAATATAGTATTTAAGGGCCTAATAGTGCCTAAGTAATTTTGGTAAAGAAAATAAATCCAAAAAGAAATGAGAAAAACGCTTAGAAGCGGAAAACGCTAAAACGAGCGTTAAATAACCATAGGAGGTACGAGACCTCGGTTATAGTATCGTAAGTATTCCTAAGGCTTATTCATGCCTAATTAGTATACGGGAATGATTCCCGAAGAAAACGGGTCCAAGAAATGGATTAAAACGCTAAAAGAGCTTTAGCGCATGTTTTTCGAGGAAACCCGAAAACGTGACTTTAAGTGGTCAAACAGACCCGAAAAAATTATAAATCATTAAATAATAATTATTAAGCATTCATGGAAGCTTAATAATCAATAAAAATAAAGAAACGAGAAAATTCCGGAAGACGGGCCCGGTTAATGAATAATATCAAAACTGGGTAAAATAACAAGCATTTTCTGTAAAAGACAAAAACGCTCCAGCTAGTATTACAGAGGGGGCCGGTTTTTACTGGTGTAAACAGCTCTCTCTCACACACACACACAAGTAACAAATGAGTAAATCAAAGAACACAAAAAGTAAAAAGTACAAAAGTAAATACCCCCTCTCTCCTCTTATTCTCTCATTTCTCTTCTCTCTCTCCTACTCTTTCTCCTTCCCACCGTGAGCACTCCCTCCTTCTCCCCCTTGCAGCCGATTTTTGAGAGCTCAAGAGTGCTCCCATGGCTCCTCTTCTTTCTCTCCTTGCTCTACCTCCATGTGAGCTCCAAATGTAAAATAAATTACATATTTGTAATCCCCTCATCCTCCTCTACATTTCTATCTTTCCAAAATTCGAAAAGGATGAGTTTCATCTCCATGGGTTTTCCCCATTTGAAGAGAAAAGCACACCATTGTGAAGCTTGGAGTCTCCTCTTTCAAACAAGGTAAAAAGTTTCAAGAGAAAATCTCATTTTCCCCATTTTCTTGCCTTGGCCGATTTTGGCTACTTCTCTTACCTTGTTTTCCTTCTTGGTTTTGAGCTCCATTTCAACCCTCCAATGGTGGAGTAACCCCCTTCTTGATTCAAGGGTGAGAATCTCTCTCAAAGACCCCCAAAGGTAAAACCCTAACTTGTACTCTAAGCCTTTTTATGGAATTAGAATTCTCTAAGGGTTTAGAAGAGTAATTAAAATGCATTTTTTGTGTTCTTGGGTGTTGGGGTGGAGTTTGACAACTCCACTCCCATGAGACCGATTGGTACAAGAAAGAGAGGAAGGGAAGAATTGGAAAGGAGGAAAGGAAATTTAAGCTCAAGGTAAGAGCTCTTCTTAATGCTTAATTTTAAATGCATTAGTGTAATGGGAATGGGTAAACAAATAAAGAACCTCAACTATTGTATTGGTAATGTAGTTTGTGGACATTTGAGTACTAGTGAGTAAATGTGTGGATTTGTAGGCCTTAGAGCCAAATGAATGGTATATGTATATTAGTAATGCTATTTGAGGAATAATGTTATATTGGTATTGTAATTGAGGAAGCATTGGTGTATTAGGAATTTATATGTGTGCTGGTAGGACCCTTGTTGGGTGTGGCTAGCTTTAGGTGGAATTTGAGGAGAGAATGTGTATTGGAGGATGTAAGGAAAAGTAGGTGAACTATGGCAAAATTTTGGTAGGAATTGAGCATTAAAGAAGGACTTGGTGAAAGGGAGAACCAAGGTGTGCATTGGATTTAATAAAGGTGTTTAATGACCATGGAATGGTAGTGGTGGTATGAGAGTATTAGGATGCAAAATCTGTAGCAAGAGAGGTACCAAAATGCATTGTGGAACTAGGAAGAAAATTGGTGTGCAGGATTTTGTAAAATGAGTGTTGGAACTTGGGTGTAGGGAGTGCAATGGCTTGGAAATAAATTGGCATGGTAAGGAGAGGTAATTAGGATGCTAGGAATGGCAATGGTTGAGGAAGTATTGGATGGGAGGATTGAATTATAAAATCTGTAGCACAAGTGTAACAAAAACTGTTACAAGTGTTGAAGGGAGTGAGGAGAAATGGTGTATATGGATTTAGAAGTGAGTAAGGTATTTAGGGGGATGAATCAAGGCAATTTTGAGGGCCTAAGTAGTGTTAAAATATGTGGGATTAAGTGTAGGAACAATGGGAAAGTAATGGGTAAAGGAGAGGACTGAAAACAGAAATGAAAACTGAAGTACTGGGCCGGACCGACCTTGGGATCGAACTTGCAAGGTCGGTCGAGCCCAGATTTACAAAGGACGGAAACCTTCTGGAATGGACTGACCTTGGGACTGGACATGCAAGGTCGGTCGGCCAGAAGAATTTCCCGTAATGCAACCTACTGGAATGGACCGACCTTGCGACCGGACTTGCAAGGTCGGTCGACTCAAAAATTTTCCGTCTTGTAAGCTACTGGAATGGACCGACCTTGCGACCGGACTTGCACGGTCGGTCGGGCTAAAATTCTCCGTTAAGTAATTCACTGGATTGGACCGACCTTGGGACCGGACTTGCAAGGTCGGTCGGCCCTGTAATTTTCCAGCGTAATTCCTTACTGACTTCGACCGACCTTGGGACCGACCCTGGGTAAGGTCGGTCGAGTCAAAACAAAAAAAATATAACATATGATTAGAGTTATCATATGTATATAAGTATATGCCTATACACATAGGTATATGTAAATGTAGTAACACAACATTAATGGGAAGAAAGGATGAGGAAATGCACATGTGAGTAAGGAAACAAGTTAAGGAAGTTGTAAGTATAAGAACATTAAGTGTACCGGGATAACGGGGTAAGTAAGGGAGTAGTAACTACTTGTATATCGTATGAGCATAGTATTAACAACAATGTTGAAAACATTATCAGTGGGACAAGTGTGAACCAAGGAAAAAGGGAACACATGGTAAAGCTAACTCCGGTGAAAGGTATGATTTCCTCATGCCCCGTATGCTAACCGAGTTACGTTGATTTGTATGTTGTATGCCGGCTAATCAAGACTAAAGCATGAAAATGGTTTATTGCCTTCATTGTATGTCTTGATGTATGTTGTGTGAGCTAACCTTTCCTGATTGATTGTGTGGCTTCATTTAGTGCGTAATACGACTCATAGATGAGTCTTGTTGTGCAGAGGCTCGTAGTAAGAGTCATATTGTGAACTAAAGGAAACGTAGCAACGCACTAAATTATCGAATCAATAAACGATAACGCAACCCAACGAACTCACTAGAATGTGAGAGAGTGTACGGGAGTAATAACCTTCCGATAACAGTAGGAGAAACGAAATGAATAATCCACAAACAAAACGTAGTGGAAGTATATAAGTAACCTCTATTAGAGGAATTAATCTTGGTACAAAACATGAACCATGAGAGTAGCAAAGAATGAGGAGGGATCTCCAAACCCTTTAGTAATTAGTCGACCCATTATGGGAGGACCCGACTGATGTAAGTATGCCCCGAACGAGAGAGTATTCGACATGTTGGGGAAACCCTTAAATCTGAGGATACTAGGCGGTGGTAATTCCCTAAGCTAACAGAGGTTATCGAGAGAGATACTTCTAGGCTAATCCACGAGATTGTAATATACTCTGAGAGAAGAGTGTTGGGAATTCGAGTAGTCCGGTAGTACGGACATTTGAGTATTTGAGGAGCTAAGCGTATAGCCCTCGTATTGTAGGTCCGATGGTGAGTCTTGTGTATGACTCGCCCAGAGGCCAAGTAATGAGTATCGAGTAAGAAGCAAGTATGAGTATGTAATGAGTACCGAGTATTGAGTATGTATGAGTAAGTATTGAGTATTGAGTATGTAAGAGTAAGTAGAGAGAATTGAGTAGTGAGTATGCGCTAGTATAGTAATGAGCACAGAGTAAGGATCATGTACGAGTAAGGTATTGAACATGGAGTGATGTGTACGCAAGAGGAAGGAGTAAGCATGAGTAGAGTAACGAATATTGAACACTGTACAAAGAGTAATGAATGTATAACAAACACGAATGGTTGACTATTGAATTGTCTTCCTTAGTAAGTATTGTACTTGTGTATTTATGTAGGTATCTTGATTGTGTTATTGTAGTATGAGTACGTACGTGTGCATGTAAAACTGAACTCCATGTATATCCGACCCAAAGTAGTCGATGTACCGCGGTTAGCACGCGGTATATGCGGAAGTCATATTCAGCGTAAGCTGACCCCCTCGGGGGAATGTTTTTAGTGTGCAGGTACTCGAAGTTGACCACCGTTCGAGAGAGTAGGACGGGGACTGCTACGTAAGCATGGGTAGTTGTATAGTAGGAATTGGTACGTGCATTGTAATACGAATTTGGAAGTTTAAACTGTATCGGTAACTTAAGGATTGTAGTATACTCGGTATAGTAATGTATTGGAGTTGTAATTGGATTATGGATGAGTATGCCATGGGAAGTATTGTATTGTGAAGAGTACTCGGTATGTTAATATTCATCAGACCGATAGTATGTAGTATTGTAACTCGCCTTGTTAGTCACGTGGGTGACTAACGGCATTGTACACCCGCCGTTATGTATGGAGTATCCACTGCGAAGGTAAGTATTTGTACAGTAATGACGGTATTAGCGGTAGGGGTGTTACATAGGTGCTCACTTGTCATAGTTATTTAATTGTATTTCGGATGTTATAGTTAATATCTCATTCGTCACTGCGGTTATTTATTGTCGTTGTTTATTATATTTCGTTTCTGCTTCATTACTCGCATGGGCGAGTAATGGCATGTGACACCCGAGTGAGGATTATTAGTATTTTGACTTCCGCTGTAAGACGTCTTTAATTCTGCTACGTGAGTGATCATTACGGATTTATTGTGAGGGGTGTTACAAAAAGATTACGAAGACATAGCATCATGGCATGGTCAACATTCACTGGAAGTGTTTGAGTGTGCCAAACAAGCTCCTACATAATAGTTAGGAAGGGATGGTACTGATTACTATGAGGATGCTTAAGATGATTTACTCAACGGTGAGTCAGATGATGAAACCTTAACGCAATGATGGAAGATGTATTAACAACATTTTTTAACAAACCGAATGCATATGAAAACCTCATACAGTCATCTTAAGAACCATTGTACAATGGATGTGATGCACTAAAGCTAAAAAATTAAGTGTGATCGTGAAACTATTCAATCTTAATTCGAAGTTCGGATGCAGCGATGTAAGTTCACAGTTTTGTTACAACTTCTGAAGGAGATACTACCAACGAACAATGTGCTACCCACAACTACTTATGAGGTGAAGAAGTTACCGTGTCCAATGGGTATGGAGTACAAGAAAATCCATGCTTGTCCAACAGGGTGTATTTTGTAGTGGAAGGAGTATGCGTTTGATGATCTTTGCCCTGAATGTGGAGAACCATTGTAATGTCGAGAAAGATCATCAAGACAATTATGAGACTAAGGTTCATTCTCCTAGTAAGGTGTTATGGTATTTACCATAATTCCAAGGTCCAAGCGTTTATTTGCAGTTCAGAAGAATGTTGAAAACCTCTAATGTCATGAAACACAGAGAAAGAACGATGGTAAATTGAGACATCATGCTGATTCACCACAATGGAGAAACATTGACGGAGGGTACTCTCAGTTTGGTATGGAAGCAAGAATCTTAAAGCATGGCTTATGCACGGATGAGATGAACCCTTATGGCACTTTGAGCAGTATACACAGTACTTGTCTATTCTGTTGATAATATACAATCTGCCACCATGGTTGTGCATAAAACCTAGACATATTATTCTCTCACTGCTAATATTAGGTCTAAACAACAGGGGAATGAAATTGATGTGTTTCCGCAACCACTTGTTGATGATTTGAAACTCTTGTGGAATGAAGGAGCAACATTGTACGATTTGTACGCTAAGGAAAACTTCACACTACGTGCTATGCAGCTTTGTACAATCAACGATTTTCTGCATATGACAACCTATCTGAATATACAATCAAAGGATCTTTAGCGTGTTCTATATGTGCATAGAAAACATGCAACATCGGAATGAAACAGAGTGGAAAAAATGTGTACATGGGTCATCAAGAATTGCTTCCTGAACATTATAAGTATCGTAAGATAACAAAAGAATTTGACGGGTAGACTGATCATGATGTAGCTCAGCAACCTTTATCTGATACTGATGTTTACAACCAGGTGAAGAATATTGTGAACAACTTTTGGACGAAGGCAACCGAGAAGAGCGTTTGGAAAAAAAATTCAATGTTTTGGGACCTTGAGTATTGGCAACATCTACAAGTCAGACATTGTATTTATGTCATGCATGTAGAGAAAAGTGTGGGAGAAAGTGTTAGTGGAACATTGCTAAACATGGAAGGGAAGACAAAAGATCATTTAAAGGGGAGAAAACATTTATTTGAGTTGGGCATACGAGAGGAGCTCGGGCTACAACAAAAGAGGAAAATGTATCTTATTGCCTCCTGCATGTCATACAATATCTAAAGAGGGGAAAAAGAGTTTTTGTAGTTCCCTTCATGACAATAAAGTACCATTGGGGAACTCATCCAATATGAGGAGTTTGGTGTCCATGTCTGAGCTCAAATTGGTAGGGATGAAATCTCACGACTATCATGTTCTGAAGTAACATTTTCTTCCTGTTGTAATTCGTGGGATTTTTCCAGATTATGTTATAAAAACTGTTACAATTTTGTGTGTGTTTTTCAATCTACAGACACTAGACAAATTGCAAGTTGATCTCATATAATCACCATGTGTAGTTTGAGGTATATTTTCTTCTTCATTTTTTAATATTATGGTGCATCTTCTAGTTCATCTAGTTAGAGAGATAAGGAGTGCAGACCATTATAGCTCAGATATATTTATTCATTCGAAAGATACATGGGTATACTGGAAAAAATGAAGAATCGTTGACGTCAGAGGAAAGCATGAAGAATCGTTGACGTCCAGAGGAAAGCATTATTGAAGGAACAATAAGTGAGGAAGTGATCAACTTTTGCACTCACTACTTAAAATGTGTTGAACTCATTGGACTTCCAAAATCAAGACACGAGGTAGGTTGTAGGGCGTTGATACAATTGGAAAAAAATTGGTACGAGCTTATTTTGATACACTGAATAAAGCACATCCAACCATGTTGAGTCACATACAAGATGTTGAACCGTATTTTGAAACCCACCAATTTTTTCTTAGAGCAAAACATCCATTAACGAGTGATGTTAGATTAAAGGAGCAGAATGCTACATTTGTTAAATGGTTTAGAGAAAATGTTATATATGAGGATTCAAACAATGTGACTGAAATTGTAAGTTGTTGGCACTCGGTTGAATCTTGATGTGTTGTCCTATGAGGGCTTTGATGTGAATGGATTTACGTTTTATACGAACACCAAGACTGTAAGCCGACAAACCAAAACAGTGGTGTACATCTTATTACTTCACAAGACATGTTTGAAGTTATGAAACTTGTATCTTTCGTTGCAAATGGGTAGACAACAAACACAGTTATCGTGCGGTGGAACACGATATGAAGTTGGTTGACCTAGCTGCAACGTCATATACTGATGAGTCATTTATTGTTTCATCTAAAGCAAGCCAAGTCTTTTACTGTCGTGATCAGTCCAATCCCAGATGGTCCGCAGTCTTGCAAAGCAAAAGATGAATAGTTGGTGTTGATAGTGTTATTGACGAAGATGGTTATGATTGTGAATTGGATAATGTTCCTCTTCAGTTGTCAATGGAAGTCGATTATGCAACTGATTTTGAGTACACAAGATTGGATCATGATGAAGGATTGTGGATTGAAAAATGAATATGAAGTAAGTTGGATTGTAAATTTACGTACATTATTCAATTCATTGTACATAGTTTGCCTATATTTTTATATAAACTTCCATTGCATGGTATAACTTTGTGCATCAATTGCATTTTTTGATTAACTGCGTATTTTTATCTAATGATCTTATGTAGATTATGGATCTTGACGGTGAGAGAGCTCTACAATGTGTGGAGGAAATTGAGGCATTATTAGAGGAGGATGCACAAACTACCCCTCATAAGACCACCCCAGATGATTAGACCACCCCGGATTATAAGACCACCCTGTAATCAGACTACCCTAAAGCCAAACCCCTGGAAGGAATGGGGACCTTCACGTGGTCAGAAAGCCAAGAAGGATACCAAAATTGACTTGATGTGAGATAAATATCTCAGACACAATGGTCGGTCGAAGCAGCAGTTTACTAGTGCAAAGGGTCTACTAGTTTATTCTTATTGCAAGATTCACAAAAAATGGAGAGACCAAGATCCAAAATAAAAGAATATAATATGGCTCAAATTATGAAAGTAGTACAAAATCCCAGATGAAGTGCAAGAGAGGGTGTTGCTTATTCTAGTCGGTCGTCTTCGATCGTTCAAACATTAGCTGGTAGAAAGTTGGATTACCAAGCCAAATTCCCATAAGGTGCCTCCCTATGTACTGTACGCTGGCATAATTTTAGAGGAAGAATAGAAAGAATTATACGAGAGTCGGTCACACTTGAGTTTAGGGTAAGATTTTGTTTCCATAGTATATCATTTTCAACTTTTTAAATTAATGTTGTTATACATTAGAGACCCAAGGGTTAATATAGAAGATGGTTAAACATAGCATTCAAGAAAAAAGCTAGAAGCAATCCAGAGAAATATCAGCACTTCCATTGGGACGAGTTGGGTATACGAGGCGCATACCACAGTGGAAGGAGCAGGGATTGATGACGCGTGTTTGTGAAGATGACACACAGTGTCCTATGACAATGAAGAGGAGGCAAACCGGACCCAATTGTATTTATTGGGTCGATGAATAACGAGCAAGGATAGATGGTTTTCCATGCAAGGAGACTATAGAGTTAGCTGCAAAAATTGTGAGTATTGTAAATTAACTTTAGTACTTATTTTCATTCAATTTAATGTTTTAAATATTTGTTCTAATTAGTAGTATATTTACTGCAAGTACAAGACTGCTGAGGGGACGAATCTTTTCTTACCGCCCCTCCTAGTCAAGATGATTCGTTTAACAAAGCCCTTGAGAAAAGGGTTTATCCCAGGAGAGTTAGAGGACTGGGAGGCCAAGTTTGTAAGAGATATGTCTTTCCTCCATCCGGACGAAGAGGAAATGATGAATTGATGCGGGAAGTGGAAGCAAGATTGGTGTTAATGATGGAACAAGAGATGGAGCGGAGGATGCGGGAAATGGAAAAAAGATTGGTGTAGCGTGGACTTCAAGCGCATCAGACTCCACCTACCTCGCACCTACACCCTCTCTCGTCCTTGCACCCTCTTTCATTCCTGCACCCATACATGATCCATACCCATTTGCAAACCTTCAGGTTTGTGATTTTTTTTGTTGACATCATTATGCCACAATGTGTCAATAATCTAATTATTTGCTTTGTTTACCTCTTATAGGGAACTAAAAATTTCGTCTTCAGCAATTATAGCCAGTCGGGACTGTTGCGTTAGGCACAGTGATGCAGACCGACTCGACCTCCCAATGCCATCTTAGTTCGCCTCTGTCTTTGTTAACCAAGTGTTGGATGGTCATGAGGATACTACACTTGTGATAGAGTGGAATGACTAGAGCACGATTGTTGAAGCTTGCGGCTTAACCGTTCCATGGCGTTGCATTCTTGTTATCATCTCCAATACGATAATTGTTTATACTTAAATTAATCATTGAGTTAACATTAGCTTCATGGTATTTTAGTTATGTATCATATGTCAATTGTACAGACACCTGCTTCTAGGGCTGACAGAGGTAAGAAAGTTGTTGAGTGGAAAGAAGAGGGGGAAATAGGAGAGAAGGTTAATATGACTCCAAAAAGGCCCAAATTTATTATGAGCGAGAAGGTGATCCAGAGTCTAGGAGCTCGTCAAAGGCATTTGTATGAAACTTTAATTTTGAAGGACGAAAGCTTTATGGGCTTTTTCGTGAAGGTGTCATAGTACGTTTTCCATAGTGACACAAGTATGTACACCTTGCAATTTGGGTTGATGGATCGGGTTGGTATCAACCTAAATCCAACCCATTCGAAATATCATTAACCCAACCCCAACCCATAAATAAAATGGGTTGAAAAATCATGATCCTAACCCAAACCGTTTAAAATCCAACCCACCCAACCCATCTTTTAAGCAAACAATACCCCATTTACTTAACACAGTCATAAATGTCACATTATATAAGATTAAATTGTATACATTTTGTACAATAGCTACTTTGATAAACCATTTTTCAAAGTACATAAGCTACTATTCATAGCCCTTGGATAGCATTACATAATATATTTAATTTATAATTACATCCATTCGATAACACTACATAATATATTTAATTAATATATTCAAAATACAATAGCTACTTCTAGAATTTAATAGACATAAAAACTATACTTATCTTGCTATAACATCATTCATATATATATATATATTACATATCTACTTTTGTTCACCCTTCTACATCATCTAAACATATCAGTTGTGTCTGTGTCATTTAGAAAAATCCAAAAATAGATATCATTCCCAAAAATAACATCCTTGAGTAGTTATCTTCACATCAATAATTGCAGAGCTGGTTAAGTCAAACTAAACGAATGAGATGTGAAGTTAAAATACTTAAAATAATTGTTAGATATGCAGAGCTGGTTAGACAATTTATTTGATTTACATAATGAGGTGTGTGATATTATAAATGGTGGTCCAACTGGACTTGGGCTGACTGATAATATATATTTTACTTAAGGTTAAGATATAGTTTGGTCTAAAAATAATATATATGTATAGTAGTATATATACATTTTATCATTAATGAATATGTTTTCGGGTTTAGGGTTGGGTCAAGGGTTTGGATCTCTACCCTAACCCAACCCACAAGGTTATTACTCTAACCCAACCCAAAAAATAAATAAGTCAATAATTAAGACTCTAAACAGTAAAATTATGGGTTCGGGTTAGGTTTCGGGCTGGACCAAAATTGTCAGGTCTACACCTATGGAGCTGTTGATCACTTTTGACGATGTGAGAGAACTATTAACTGGACATCTACTCAACATTTCGGTTATAGAGGCATACTGCTTGTAAGTGTTACATATTAAAAGCATACACAATTATCATTTAATAGCTAGCTTGTACATAATTTATCAACATGGATTTGTAAAAGATCATTTGTTACTAAGGTGCTTAACTACGAGGCTCCAATAAAAGAAAAGAGGAGAAGCAATCACCTTCATGAGCCCGAAAAAAAATTCATATGTTTCAACTATGAGGGAGAGTGTTGAATGTCAGGAGTACATGCGCCGTGAGATAGCCGTCGCCATCAGAACGGAAGCTGATATTTGTTGATACCATATCATCAGATGTAAGTATACTTAACTCAGCTTGTGTTTTTTTTATTGAACTCAAATTTTAAAGCTCAAGTTGATGTTATTGTTTATACCTGTAGCAATCATTGGTTTTTATTTGTAGTGTGTGTCGGCACATCAACCTGTTTAGCGATTGATCTGCTATGGACGTTTAGAAACATCTTGATATTGATACTTCTAAAGAAGTACAAATATTGTATATATAAAGTTTAACAATAAACTATTTGTATATCTTGTTGATGCTTTTGTATTAATTGATTATGTTTATGTTTAATTTCAGTGGCTTTAGAGAAGGTCTAAGGCATACTGATAAAATGTATATATACAGTTTATAAAGGAAGAAAGTGTTTTATATGCTCCTTCATTACCTATATGTCATAATGTTTGTTTAATTTTTTTTATCACTGCACAATACCCCGGAGTTGTGGATATTATGTTATGGGGTACATGTAAGACATTATGTATAAAATTGACACTTTAATTGAACAACAAATTTAAGGTATATATTTATATGTGTTTGAAACAATGCTAATAGTTTTACCGTGTGTGCATTTATTGTATATGCATTCTACTGGTGTTTTTAATTTCAATGTCATCAAGTGATTGATTTCTTCTCAAAGTTTGAAGAGCGACAAACTTATGCAAAAGGCGAACTTGATTAGCAATATTTAGCTGTTCGAATGCAAAACTTTATCTTCTTGGCTCTATTAGTGATCGATTAGCAATATTTAGTAGCGTGCTCAAATGAATCAGTAGTAGTGGTAAATATTTTTGAGTGTGAAGTGGCCTTTCATTTTGATTGATTATTACAGCAAACGTTCTTTAATCTTTCCAATGCCGGCAACATGTAGGATCTTACAACGGTTGTTCTTAGTGAGGTTGTTACTTACGAGGAACTAGGTGCTGAGTAACAGTCTGACGACGAACTCGATATTCAGAGAACAGCAACAGGGGGAAGGATATTAGATACACGTGAATCCTCACTATATTAGCTTGTATCAAAACAGGATACACCCTCACGTACTAGGAGAACAGGCTCTCCAAGCACAAACACGTAAAACACTAGATCTCTAGCTCTCTAGTGATTCTACCAACGTTTTATTAAAAACACCTCCTTTTCAGATTTTCTCTCAACAAAACTTTCAACTCCCTTCTCTTAACGTCTCCTATATATAGTTATCGATTTACATAAAACAATATCTTTAAAGATATAATTTCTTTAAAGATAAAATCCTAGTAACCGACTTAGATATTAAACAGAAAAGATATTCTCTAGATTATCTACTAAAGATAAAATCTGTGCAGAATATATTTAGAGACGGTTAGTCACTGCGAGATCTTCTCTTGACGGCACCTCCCTTGGTCAGGTCAAGACTCAGATCTCTGTGTCTGTTACTGAGTTTGGTCAATCAAAACTTTTGCATTAACAATTTCCCCCTTTTTGATTGGGCAAACTCTGAGTCTTGAACTGATGCATGTTCCCCCTTATTCGCTGCTTTACTGCTTTCTGTATTCACCCATTGTCATCACTCAAAAGCTTGTGTCTGGAACTGAGAACGTTCCCCCTGAATTATTGCATCTTTGTTCATCGCCAGATAGATTTAGACACACACACATATGTGTTCAAGACATCTTTCCCCCTTTTGCCGAATCAAAAAGAAACTAAGGTATGAACCTCATAAGTAGGGGGTAATGGTGTGTCACAGACTGATCACTGAGAACAAGATGAAGAATCTAAAGGAGATAGAATGCCTTCTTGACGAAACTGATAGGACTGATTAGACTTTGGTACCCAAATTTGTTTAGGCTCAACTGTAGGCACACACTTAGACTGAATTATAGGAACCCATCTTTTAGTGTGGAATCTGTTGGCTCTATATAAGCTTTGCCTTGATGATTCTGCATGCAATTGTTTTCTCAACAGTTTGGGACACCATCTTACCTTGTGTCCTAGTTGATGACAGTACCAGCACGAGTTCAGTCTAGACTTAGAATGACCAGGTTGAGTCTTCAACTTTCTCGTCTTAGATTGAGTGGGTTTCTCTAGTTCAAATCCCAAACCGCACTTACTGGAGTTGTTATTGAACAACATCTGATTCAGATTTGCCTTTCCAGTATACCAAGTGGGATTAGTCTGTGTCTGAAGCTCTAACTTCCGATTTGCATCAGCTAACATGCCCAAGAGAGTTTCACATTCCCTTTTTAGTGATTTGTTACGATCTAAAAGGGAATTCACTTCTTCTTGTGCCCAACATGGAAGAGTGAGAATTCTAGTCTCCAAAGAACTAACAAAGTTGATCCTTGGTTTATCCAGACCCTCTTTGACACAGTTTTTGTTTTCAGTCGAAGACTTACTCAAATCTTTCACTTTAGCTTTGAGTTCTCTGATCTCAGTAACATACTCATCTACGTCAAAATCCTCATCTGAGCTAGTAGGACTTTCAAGACTCTTTATCTTGTCTTCCATCCTAACTATCTTATCCTCATACCCAAGTTTTTGCGATTTCAGTTTCATCAATGCTTCAGACAAAAGATCAAATAACTGTGTCTTTGACATAGAATCAAAAGACTCTTTCACATAAGTTAAACGTACCTCATCTTCTGGGAGAGTCTTGTTTAACTTTTCTTCCGCCATAAGACAGAATTCTGTGTCCAAACTCATCTCATCTTCTTGGACAATTGCTGTCATACACACTTGATCTTCATTCTCAGGTTCTGAGTCTGTACTTGAACCATCTTCTCCCCAAGCCGCAACAGCTGTTGTTGAGAATTTCTTGACCTTCTCCTGAAAATTATCCCTTTGTGGCAAAGGACAATTTTTGACCTCATGTCCAGGTTTGTTGCACCTGAAACAGATTATTGGACCCTTCTTTGATTTGTTACGATTAAACTTAGAATTCTGACCTCGCCGTCCTCCAAAAATCCTTCGAATACCATCAGCTATCTTGATAATTTCTTCCTCTTCACTCAATTCCTCTTCATCTGTACCAGCATTACTCTTCCAAGCTTTCAAGGCCAGATCTTTGCATGTTGTTGGCGAAGAGATTGCTCCCTTCATCTTACCTTCATAGACCATCAGCTCAGAGCCTAACTCCTTGAGGGACATTTTTGACAAATCCTTGGTTGTTTCTAGCAAAGTTGTATAGTGCAGCCAATCCTTTCCAAGACTGTCCAGACACCTTTCATTGATAGTTTGATTATCCAGTGTGACTCCCACAGTCTTCATATCACTCAGTATCTTGTCAAACTTTTCAAGCGTCTGTGTAACAACTCACCTTCAAGCATTCTGAAATTATCAAACTGTCTTCTGAACTGTTTTCCTTTTGCCTTTCTGATCGAATCTGTTCCTTCATAGGCAACTTTCAGAAAGTTCCAAACTTCTTTAGCAGTTAGTATGCCAAGAACTTTCTGCTGATCACCCTCTGAAAGTGATGAGACAATCACTCTCAAGGCCTGCTTGTTCTTGCTGAGTAGCTTCTTATCATTATCATTCCAATCTTTCTTCTCTTTACGCTTGGTGACTCCTCCTTCAGTGATCTGTGGTACCAGATCTCCTTCAGTGACAACAGTCCACAGATCATAGTCGATTGACATCAGTTGATGTCCCATCTGTTCACACCAACAAGCATAGTTGAATTTGGTAAGCTTGGGTGCCTTGACGTTGTAAGAACCCATATCGATCACCCTTGGAAGATTTCTCTTCTAAATCAGTGAAAAAGGGAACCCGCTCTGATACCAATTGTTGGATCTTACAACGGTTGTTCTTAGTGAGGTTGTTACTTACGAGGAACTAGGTGCTGAGTAACAGTCTGACGACGAACTCGATATTCAGAGAACAACAACAGAGGGAAGAATATTAGATACACGTGAATCCTCACTATATTAGCTCGTATCAAAACAGGATACACCCTCACGTACTAGGAGAACAGGCTCTCCAAGCACAAACACGTAAAACACTAGATCTCTAGCTCTCTAGTGATTCTACCAACGTTTTATTAAAAACACCTCCTTTTCAGATTTTCTCTCAACAAAACTTTCAACTCCCTTCTCTTAACGTCTCCTATATATAGTTATCGATTTACATAAAACAATATCTTTAAAGATATAATTTCTTTAAAGATAAAATCCTAGTAACCGACTTAGATATTAAACAGAAAAGATATTCTCTAGATTATCTACTAAAGATAAAATCTGTGCAGAATATATTTAGAGACGGTTAGTCACTGCGAGATCTTCTCTTGACGGCACCTCCCTTGGTCAGGTCAAGACTCAGATCTCTGTGTCTGTTACTGAGTTTGGTCAATCAAAACTTTTGCATTAACACAACAAAATATGGTGTCAAACACTATAAAGAACGCTTATTACTGAGGAAGCGTTCTTATATTGGTTATAAAGAACGCTTATTTGGAGGAATCGTTCTTTATGTTGGCTATAAAAAAATGTTGATTATGGAGGAAGTGTTTGTTATGTTGGCTATAATCGTGCCTCTAAACGTACTATATATAAAGAACGGTTATGGGTGAAGTGTTCGTTATTTGTACACTATAAAAAACGATTTCCGAGCATTCTATGTTGTATCTGTCGTTTTGCGACGGTGGTATATAGAAGGATTGATAACGGTTATATAATATATAGACAAATAAGGGTTTTTTAAAATCTTTTTTCCACCGGTGAATACCCCATATTGTTTTTTAGCCTCCATGTGTAGTGAATATTTCTTATATTTCGATCAAAACACAAAGGCTCTATTAACGCTGCTATAATTGTAGTTGTTTTTGTTTTAGTTTTTTTATATGTAACAGTATGTTTTTGAAGGAGAACACATGACTCACGTGGGACCCAGGTAGTGACCACCTCTTTATATTGTAAATATGTCATCAAATAGGGTTGTCTATACGTTCAATTAATTCAGTTTATAACCAAAAACCATTTTTTTTGGTTTTAACTGCTTTTTGTAACCGTTAAATTTCGGTTTTTGGTTAACCGGATTTTATTTTGGTTTCGGTTTTTTGTTATAGGATAGAACATTCTGGTTAACCGTATAACCAAAATAAATTTTCAAATGAATTTTTTTAATTAAAATATATAAATATTAATAATAGTCATCATTTTTCTTTCAAAATTTTCAGTTAGCCGAATGTATTATGATTAACCATAACTAATTTAGTTTTCGGTGTGAAAATTCGGTTTTCAATTAAATCGGTTATAACCGAATGAATACTCTTACTATAAAAAATGCCACAAAAATGTGAAGACGAAGCATACCACCCGTTGTTGATGACTTGATGTAACTATTTTTTGTTGACTTATAAAATGCTAATACACTCATCTTTGAGTGAAATTAGTTTCTAGTATTTTATTATTTATAAATTTATAAATCTTTATTAAAAAATTGTTTCATTTATATTTTGGATGTAATGAGTGATAATATTTTAGTATTAAATAGAAGTCAAAATAATAAGTTTAATTATTTATTCATTAAACCTAACCATATATAATTATAAAGTTATATTCTAACCTCCATATAAAATATAACAATTACATTTTTACAAGATTATTATAAAAATTATTTTAGTCATCGTATAAATTAAAATTTAAAATTTAGATTCATAATCTTCATCCAAAATTATTCTAAATAGATACCGATAGTCATTTCCATTTTTATCCAAACATCAATTGTCAGAGTTCCATTCACTTTCATTTTTCCTTTTAGTTCCATTCACTTTCACAGTTCTCGTCACTTTTCCATTCCATCTTTCCGATCTTTCTCCCTGTTATGTCCAAACGCTGCCTTACCGTTCCTTTTTTGAGCCAACAAGATGCTAATGCGTCCTGCGCGCTGTCTCTTCCATGCTGGGGGCCTTCCCTCGCCTGTTTCTTCGTTGTGTCTGAGTGCCTACGACAAGACGCCTACCGTTACCGCCATGTCCCCAACCCTTCTCTCGTGATCTCCTCCTCTTACTACCACCTAATCATCGATCACCCTGCATTCCTACATTAGTGTTCGCGTGGATCTCTTTGTTCACTAATTCCTTCTCCCCTCGCTTTTCTCCGTGAACTCATCCGTATACCTCTCTCCTTTTTGCCTGTCACTCACTCTCCTCGACTGGAACGGTGAAATTGCACTCCGTATCTCCAGATCCCAGCTTGGGGACGAAAATGTTTCTATCGACGATTGAACTCGGCTTCTTTCACAATTTTTGTACCTCGAGTTTGTGAGAAGGTTTTCTTTCTCTTCTACGTGTGATAATTACGTGCGTGGTATTTAGTCTCTTATCATCGATTTTTTATACGTTATCGTTGATTCTTAAATTGTTGAGCTGGTGAAATCATCTAGAAATAATAACGGGGTGTCGGACCTTACAAAGTCTTAGTTCTGTCGACGTCGCTTTCTTGACGCCGTTTCTTCCATCTAGCACTTTGAATCGCAATATTTACTCGCATTATGTTTGTGAGCTTAAAAGGATGATAATTGACGTACATCTCTATTACGTAAAGCTTTGTATGTCAGCTGTACTTCTTGCACGGTTCGTTTACAATTTACACAAACCTAGTTTGAGAGATTAGAGTGCAAAATGTGGTCCCAATCAGTGAGCTAAGTTGCCGAAGAAAATTGTATACTAGCTAAACCAGATTCGAACTCGCCGTCACTCGTCAGAGTCAAGGTATCGACCGTATAGACTTCTGATTAGGTTGTCCGACTATGCCGTAGATGTGGAAAATCTTTTTGAATAAGCTTTGGATCAATATACTCACTGAACAACGAAAATTGGTTTACCATACCAAACTTTAACAATCAGGAATCTTAAGTGGCATAATCTGGAGATATGGATGCATTCTGCTTGGGTCATAGAGAGGCTGTGATTGGCTATAATGCTACTAGATATTGCTCAATAATTTTCATCATGAATGGTGTCTATGAACTATAGAAGGGTGTTATTACGCGCTTATATATCCTCTTGATTCACTAAAATTTTGTGTTATATAAGAAAGGAGAATCTAAACTGAATATTTGATATTTCACCAGTGATTTTGTCATCCATGTTGGGCATTATGCATGCTTTTCTGAAGTTCTTTTAAAGCTGATATTTATTTGATCTTCAATCTCTTGTGAATTCTTGCTTATGGAGTTTACAACAGAGTTTTTTTGCCTCCTGTTGTAGCTCAAAAGCTACACGCTTATAAATCGACCAATAACATTCTTCCGTAGGGTTACTAATACCAGCACTTCAGCAGTTCGTGCATGACGCACTTCATAAAAGGTTGGTGTTCAATTATGCTTTTATGGTTTTTTTATTAACTGTAATTTCTAATTAGAAGGAGAAATGACTAGAAATGAAAATTACTAAAAGAACAAGTGAAACATAAAAATTATAACTTCTTATTTATCGTGTGGCCTTGTGCACATTGAATCATGTTGTGGGCACATCATTGGAACGCTTCTTGCGCATCAGGTATTGGCCCTTTGCGTGTCATGCGTTTGAAACTTGTGTTGCAGTGATCTCTGTGTACAGTATAACCTGCATGAGTAAATCAATTGAAACATCGATTCTAATTTGGATGAGATGGAGAGAATTTAGAAATATGTAGGGAGAGATAAGAGAGAAGTCAGGTAAGGAAATAATGGATGAGAAAGGAAACACTACTTTCGGTTTTGTTAGTTAGAAAGGTGGTCTGTGATGTGCTATCAGATTTCACTGATGCTTTTGCAGGGCAAGATAGTGAGGTTATACTTGAAATTCCTCAATAATAGCTTGATGGTCAGAGTATTTTAAATAAGAAAGAAGTGACATGGCACCTCAGCACCTGTAACTGTTTTGCTTACAGCATCTTTCTTCTTTGGAAATAAGAAGTCATCTGCCTTCCTGTAGGATTATGTCACTACTGAAACTCATCTTGCCAAATTAGAAAATGGAACATGAACATTTTTATCTCGATGCGATGTATGGTTGAACTATCCTGTAATACCTGCTCGCTTTTTTGTTAATATCTATCTTTTATAGCTTAATTTTTATTCTACTTTTCAGGGGATGATGAGTTTTTGGTCAGTGATGTTTGACAATATCATATGTTTGTAAACGGAAATATTGACTCTTCTATCTGAGCCTTCAATTGGGTAGTTATTGCCGAAGATAACTCAAATAAGGATGGCGGCAACTAACAAGTCAGATAGGAAGGCAGCTGTTGATGCAGCCGCTTGGCTGTTCAATGTTGTCACATCAGTTGGCATTATCATTGTCAACAAGGCTCTAATGGCTACATATGGCTTCAGTTTTGGTACATATGTTGTCTCATTTTTCCTTTCCTAGGAGTGTCTTCAAACTTTGTTGTCTGACTACAGTTACAGTCCTTTGCTTGTTTTCTTGGGACTCTTCTGCTAAGATTCCTTTTCAATCATGATTCTACTTTCATGCTGATTCCTGTGTACTTGATTTCCTAGAAGACGCTGTTGAAATCTAATGGATGCATCGTAAAGATGATTTATAACTTGACTTAATACTTTGATAAATATATCAGTTTAACATGTGATTTTTTTTTTTTTTTTTGCAGTGTAATGTATCAATAAGTGTTTCTTTTTGTGAGTAATCTATGTGTGCTGTTTGTGCTTTTTCTTCTTGCGAACTGATACAATAAGCATAGCTCTTTTGGTGTGATTTTTCTTGTTTAATTTGGATTACTTTGGTGGGGCGCGGCGGGGTGGGGCAGGCTTCTCAATTTTGTTGCTTTAAAGGGTTGTTGATTCAGCTTCAGTGTTATCTAGATGTGCTAATGCTTTGTAATGACTCCTCTGCAGCTACAACACTGACCGGGTTGCATTTTGTTGCCACAACATTAATGACTGGGGTACTTAGGTGGCTAGGGTACATCCAGCCCTCTCATTTACCTTTGCCAGATCTTCTGAAATTTATCGTGTTTGCAAACTTCTCTATAGTTGGCATGAATGTTAGTTTGATGTGGAACTCAGTGGGATTCTATCAGGTGAATTTTGCTTCATCCGTGAGACTTTAATTTTGTACCAGCTAGTCGTAGATCCTGAGATATGACACTGCTTGTTTTATAGATTGCAAAATTGAGCATGATTCCTATATTGTGCCTTCTGGAGATAGTATTTGACAAAGTTAGATATTCAAGAGGCACGAAGCTCAGCATAGCTCTTGTGCTCATTGGTGTTGCCGTTTGCACTGTGACTGATGTGAGTGTAAATGCTAAAGGCCTCATTGCTGCATTTGTTGCTGTCTGGAGCACTTCCCTGCAGCAATACGTAAGTTTTATGATCTCTTTGAAGAAACGGCAAAGTACATAGAAGTTTCAAATTGTAAAAGTCTTATTCTGTTGTGGCTGCAGTATGTACATTATCTTCAAAAGATTTACTCACTAAGCTCCTTCAACCTACTGGGTCATACTGCACCTGCCCAGGCTGGCACGTTGCTTTTAGTTGGCCCCTTTTTGGACTATTGGTTGACTGAAAAGAGAATTGATGCTTTCAACTTCAATCTGCCATCTGTGGTATGTTTTACAGTGTACATAATGCATGTCTTACTTGCGTCTCATAGTTCCAGTTTCTTCTGTGATATGCCCTATATGTTTCATTTAGCTTCTTGTTAACGTCGTGTGTTGCGTATGTAATAAAGAGACCACGAATTAAGTTGGCATTTGAATTCCAGATATGTTGATAAAGTCCTAGCGCATGTGGAACTGATATTAGAAATGAAATAGATGACTGGACTAGGGTGGGTGGATGTAGGAACAGGCAGTGCCGAGGAAGCAAAAAACCAGATTCTGATATCAATTACCTTCTTATGTATTAATGTTGAACAGTCGTTATTAATATGTATATTAGTTGTATTTGGTTTATTAATCTGTCCATTAGTATTTCCTTTTAGTTATTTATTAGGCATGTTAATTATTCGGTTTCTGTGGGGCATTCCAACAGTTTTATCTTTCCTACTCTACCCTTGTATAAAAGTATATCACTTCTCTCAATAATACCACACATAATTTCTCTCATTTCTCTTCGATTAACATTCATTTAAAATTTGCCTGTCCCAAAGGTTGAGTCTAGATTTGCCGAGTAAGCGCAGGTGTCCCCTTCAGATACATTTTTACCATTTTCGTAGTAGTTAGAATTTTTAGGGAACATCTTTATTGCTGTTACCCGTCTTGCAAACTGCTCATCTTACCCTGTGTTTCTCTTCGACAGTTTTTGATATCCTGTGTTTCTCTTGTACAGTTTTTGATATCCTGTGTTTCTCTTGTACAGTTTTTGATAGTTCTTTCATGCACAATTGCAATTGGGACAAACCTCAGCCAGTTTATCTGCATTGGAAGATTCACAGCGGTATCCTTCCAAGTACTTGGCCACATGAAGACCATCCTTGTTCTGATTCTAGGGTTTATCTTTTTTGGAAAAGAGGGACTTAACGTCCATGTAGTTCTTGGGATGATCATAGCCGTATTGGGTATGATATGGTACGGGAATGCCTCCTCGAAGCCTGGTGGGAAGGAGCGGAGGAGGGAGACTTCGCCGGTATCCAAACAGCAGAAGAATATTGATTCTGATTCTGCAGACTTGGATGAGAAGGTCTAAAGAAAAGGAAAGGATCCATCCTTTTTTTTCCACCAGATAGGAAATGAATCAAGCCAGGTTTGATGGTACAAACATGGTTTTCTCTCTCTCCCTCTTTTTGGTCCAGTTTATCAGAAGATCTGACTTGGACAAATTTAGAGGCATGGAACTTGGGATCTTAGTCATTTCTAAGCTCTGATATTTGTTTTCCAGTTGGTGGTGCTTCGTGGTGGCCTTTCTTTTCTGACTGCATCAACGTAGGAAAACCCGATACAGCTAGATAGGGATTAGCTTCCTTTTCTGTCCGATTTCATGATCATGAGTCATTGTTTTCAAGGTGTCTCATGCGGTCTCTTCTCTCTGAATTCTGCTTTTGAAGAGCACTTGCTATCTGCACTCTACAGTCAATTAATTACTATCCGCAGTCTCTCAAACGAAGTCTAAAAAAATGTAATATAGTGTCAGTGAACTATAGTTAGGAAAAAAAAGATAAAAATCACAACGGACCACCGGTTAGGGACCTAGCCATGTGTTAGGAGTCCATATCCGACCCAGTTTCTGGGCTAAAAGAATGGATGATACATTAAGGTCCTGTTCACAAGGGGTAGATTATTCATGAGAAGCTAGTTGGAGTAGTTTTCCATGTTTAATCTACTGAGGGGCTTTCAAATAAATCAGGAGTCAAATCAACCTTCATCTACTTGAAGAAGCTGATGTGAGAACGGGGCCTGAAAAAGAATGTAATGCCAGCTATGGCACGTGACTCTTAGGGGTGGATTAGAGAATTAAATAGATTTGGTGAGGAAGGAGACCTAGGGATCTGCCCTAGGGGAATGCGGTATAAATAAGTAGTAAGTAGTACTGGTTTTTATATTTGAAAAGTAATAGACGGCTCACGTGGCAGAACTTTTTTTTATTAAAGTTGGGATACATTCATTCATAAAACTTAACAAAGAGTTTTCCACACCTTACATAAGCCTCCCAGGATTAGTAGACAGAGGACCAACTCCTTCCTTAAACTACTACACCATACTAATATATGAACAACTCTATTACTACTACTACCAATAGTTACAGAGACAAAAGCTAGGCTTTTAATCAGCCTGATGATACAATCAATTCTAACATTGCCAGCTAGTTTGGGTTTCACCACTACACTAAACCAAAAAGAAGCATCCTTACTAGACTTAGACTTGCTTTGAATTTTCTTACAAACTAAACAGACCTGAGAAGCCATATTGATCCAACGCATTCTCCTGCGATAGACACAACTCTTAACCTCCCAGATTAGACAAAAGTTGATAACTGAAGACTTTAATTCCTTCCAAGCTCTCCACTTAATCGATCTGTCCATTAGATTAAAACACAAGCTAAGGCTACCCATCAGATTGACAAACTCCAGAGCTATTTGGCGTGTTAAAAATCTAACCATTTGCACATTCAATGTGCTTGAGATCTTTCTTGCAGGGATCTGAATATTGAACTTAACTCTTAGCAGATAAAACTTCCTCTGATTTTTGTCAAACCTCTTCTTTTCTTTTCTGACCTTCCGTCTCCTCTTCTGATTCCCTTTGTAAATTAACATCCCGAAGTACCATCTAAAGAAGATCTTCCTAATCAACTGAGAAACCACTCCATTGCCCAGCTTTAACACTTTCCATCTACACCCAAACCTGAAAATCCTAGAACACTTCTGACCATCATTCTCGTTACAGTTGGTTCCCAAACTGGAATTTAGCATACCTTCTCTCAAATCGCAACCACCTTCATCAACACCTTATTACCTACTCTCTGATTCAAACCCTACCGCTATCTTTAGCACTAGCCTTTGTCAAACTGAAATCTCCTAGCACCAAGTCGCAAAAACACTCAACAAACAAAATCAACAGATTGAAACTACTTACTAAAACGTAGCTTACACTTCCACCTACTACACCAAGCAGAGAAGATACAGACTCAAATCTGATTTCCTAGAAACTCAAGACAGAACCGGACTACACTTACCTCTACGACAGCTGAACCCGAAGATCAACACAGCGCGAGCAAAACTGGCAGACTCAACCGTAATCGGAACAGATGCCGACGACGAGAAAAAACTTCACGGGAAGAGCAGCAGAGCAAATACAGTGAAGACCCTTTTGAAATCCAGGCAGCACCGAAAGGAAACGAACACTAAGATAGAAAATAAAAGCAGGCGACCTCCAAACTCCCGGAGAAGAGAAGGTAGATCGAGAGCCAATCTCGCTGTGGAACAGACGAGAACCAGAAGAGAACGAAAATGATTTCGCCTCTTGGAATCGCTTCGGAGAGCGAATAGTACGGATAACGTGTCTTTTGCCCTGAGTCCTCTGATGAGTTCTCCAAATGCACGAGTTTGTTCAACGATGTCGACTCTTGAGGGCAGAACTGATTTGAGCTGAAGGTGTGGATTTTTAATTCCCCCTTATTTTTGTGTCTTCTTCCCTAAGACTCTTTCACATCTATTTCTAACATTGGTGCGGTGAGTGTGGATATAGCGACGACAAGAATGGAGAATAGAATATACTCGTTGGAGAGACTGGTAGAGAGTTTGGGCCAACAGTTGGGAGACTTACGTTCCGATCAGCAAAGAGGGGAGATAGCAGTAAGAGAAGAATTGCAAAGACAGAACCAAATGGTAGAGCGCATGATCGCCGACCAGAATCAGACCATGGAGGGGCACATGGTGAGAATGGAAAGATTGGTGGTAGGACTTACCCCGGGAAGAATAGTGGGCGTGACAGATGCCATCGCGGGAGTTGGTGAGGGCGCTTACATCCAAATTATGGGCCCTGATGCGGACACAACCAACAACCAGGAGAATAGACTTGTGCTAGTAACACCAACGCCATGAACACGCAGACCATCAGAACCGGATGAGGAAGACAGTTTGATTCCAGCAAAGAAAGTTGAACTCCTGAGCTTCTACGGGGTCGACCCTTTCTCTTGGATCGTTCGAGCAGAGCAGTACTTCTCCATAAGGAAGACGATGGATGTGATGCGTGTTCAATGGGCCCTGGTGTGTATGGATGGTGTCGCCCTCCATTGGAGCAACTGGAATCAACAAGAGCGCCCGTAGATTACGTGGGAGGAGTTCAAGTCTGAATTGGTGTTTACATATTGGAGATGGTGTGGCCGTCAATCTGTTTGAAGCTTTGTCCACAGTGCGCCAATGGTTTTCGGTCAGCAAGTACATTGATGAGCTCATCGCTCGTTCCGCTTTCACCCCAGGACTCACCCAACTCATAGTTTAGGATATTTTCTCGTGGTCTAAGGGAGGAGATTCATGTGCGAATCTGTTTGTAAGATGTAACCGATCTCTATCGCATATCCAACCTCGCCATGGAAATCGAGAGAGAGATGGAAGTCACCGGAGTCTTGAAACAAGTGAATGACACTGCAAGCATGGCGGAACAGACATATCGTTTCACATTAGGGATGCAACAAGGTTGGACTTCTACAGCTCTGCCCCCAAATCAGTCTACCCACCCCAGTCTCAGGTTTGCCCAGACCCAGGAGGAAGTAAAAGACCGACCAAGTACATCAGGCCCACATACAGTATAACTTATCCCACCCAAGGTTGTGAAAAACGGTACGGGAGTTTAGTACGGATTGTCCATAGTACGTGATACGGGAGTATTGATATGGATGAGACGGGTGTATTGATACAGAAGAAATATTTTTAATGTATAAAAGTTCTTAAGACTTACATAAATAAATTCCACAAAACATTATAATGATAGTTGTTTCCATTCCACAATATTTGGATATGACATAAATGAAAATGTAATTAGTCTAGACCACCCAATAAAGTATCATCGGTATCCAATGGCATAAATCCAGAATCCCAATTTGGAGAAGGAGTCAAATAATCTTCATCAATAGAAAAATGTTGTCTCTTCCACCTAATGTTGTTTCCATCTTCTTCACTTTCTAAAATAACTGGAACAATGTTCTCAACGTTGACCTCTTCTTCAATCAATTCATCATCAGAAAGTAATTATGGACGAACCAAACAATCATCATCATTTTTAGCATTTTTGAGACGTCTCTGCTGCAATTTACGATTGTATGCAATAAAAACCATGTGGTTTAAGCGCTCTGCTGTTAATCGGTTTCTCCTTTTGGTGTAAATCTACAAATAATTTTTTTGTTACAAACTAACATGTCGTTTATTCAATTCAACATTGAGCACTCACTACCAAAATTAAGTATTCGATTCCAATTTATTGTTATATAGTTCAAATCTTGCTAATATAATTCAGTACAAACAAAAATTACTACCTACATTTACTAAAATAATTTTGAACTAATAAGCATCACCGCAATACTCAATTCCAATTTCCAATTAATAATTATATTACAAAAACTTTTTTCCATTTCAATATCTCGACAGCCATTTAATCGTTCAACAAAATAAAGTAGATACATGATTAACAATCTAATCAATCTACCTAATCCAATTTTACACCGACATAAACCCATCTAAATATGAGACACTTCTTTCTCATTCAATAACAACGATAACAATATAAAATGAAAAATATCACCATCATCACCGAATCACCGTTGCTACGTTAGAGATGAGAAAGAGGTAGATTATGGTTGCATACCTCTCGTACAGAGTCTATAGGAACGCTTGCACAGTGCAGAGATTTGAGGTTGTCTTCTTTCTCAGTTTCTCTCTTCCACATGATGGTCGCAGTACACCAGCAAAAACCAAAAGAGATAACCTGAGAGATGATGGTGCAGAGCAACCGTAGAAGAGGTACAATCCGTGAGAATAATCACTCAAAACTTAAGAAAACAGAAAGAATAGAGATTTGAGTGGCAAACTAGCAGTTCAAAGTCCAGAATCAAGTTACATTTTTCTCCTTTCTTGCACTATTGCATATGAATTTCTTCCTGGAAAAACAGAGCTCTAGCACTACAAGTTTGAAGAAGAAAGGACGGTGAAGAATAGAACCATGAACAAGAGTAATGAATTTATTTTGTTTCTGCAACGGAAGCGTGCAAAAGAGTAATGATTTTTGTTAATAGTCAGTGTAGGCATTTCTTCGTCTTCTGGGCCTTGGTGATGCATATTTTCATGCGGACAGTTGGGAAGAAATGTAAATCATCGCTGATCGCTCTTAGTCACCAACTTACAGCGTCTTGAAGCTTGATACGGGCGAATTAGACGAACAGACGTATATACGGCCGTTTCACAACTTGAAACGCCACCTTCATACATACGGAATTGGTGCGGCCGTCTAAGTACGGTTCTTGATGGAAAAAGGGCAGTACGGCGTTTAAACGTCCGTCCCGACCCGTTTTTTGCAACACTGATCCCACCATTGGTGATGGTGAGGCACGTGCCACTACACCACCCTCAAATTCTGATCCACTGCCACAACCAAACTCACAATCACAAATTCAGTGGTAGCGCCTCCAAAACCATCCCAACACCATTTCCACTAATCCCGCCGCTTCCATTAATTCTGCATCCATTCCTTCCATCTCCACAAACAGGAATTGACCAGCCAGACCATTCACTGCCCAAAATTTCTCCGACCTCCGTGCTCGTGGCCTATGCTTCCATTGCTGACAACCTTACGTGCCTTGACACCAATGTGGGAACAATTGCGTGCTCTAAATGTGCGTGAGGACGAAGACCTAGAAGGAGAATTATCCCCAGTAGTTATCGAGCCAAAACTAGACGAGTCGATCGAACTATCAATAGTCTACCGCTCCAGATGTTGGAACTTCCGTTAACCTCCCTTGAGGGGCTCGACCAGCCGCAAGCACTAAAGCTACGGGGCATGTTCAACGGTAACGACGTGTTACTTATGGTGGATATTGGAGCAAGCCGTAACTTCATCGCCAATAGAGTGGTGGATGCCCTTAACCCTGGCTGGAAAGAAATAGAAACATATGCGGTTCGTCTGGGTGATGGGTTTCGCAGGACAGCTAGTGGGGTTGGTCATGACCTGTAGGTATTCATTGGAGATATGAACCTCTTAATTGACTGTTATCGTTTCCCTTTGGGTGGTGTTGATAGTATCTTGGGTGTTGTTTGGCTGAAAACGTTGGGGGATGTCATTTCAAATTAGGAGAAAATGTACATACGTTTTCTGCACGGAGACAAGGAAGTCTATCTGTTTGAAGACCCGTCCCTTAAGCAGATGCCAGCGGGACCTCGGGCGATCAATAAGATTAAGGATATGGATTTTGAAGATATTCTCTGGGAAGTTAGTATGCAGCAAGGATTTGAACTGTTTCACAGGTGTGATCTGACCGCACCATAAAAGAAAGAACTACAGGGCCTCCTTGAGTACCACAGTAGCACATTCCATTCCTTAGCGGAGCTACCACCCGAAAGACCGACTGACCATCACATTCCCTTGCAATCGAGGACAGCTGCAGTGAACGTCCGGCCCTACTGGTACGGTCACCACAAGAAAGATGATATTGGAAAACTGGTCACGGAGATGCTTGCAGCTAGGATCATCCGACCTAGTACCAGCCCATATTCCAGTCCGGTTCTCCTGGTCAAAAAGAAAGATGGGAGCTGGCGCTTCTGCGTCGATTACTGCACCCTAAAACAAAGCTACAGTTCCAGATAAGTACCTGATACCAGTGATCCAAGAGTTACTAGATGAAGTTCATGGTGCTCGCTGCTTTTCAAAGATAGACCTTCACTCAGGCTATCACCATATCAGAGTAGCAAAGTCTGATGTCCACAAAACCGTATTCAGAACTCACACAAGGCACTATGGCTCTGTTTGCTTTTGGCATATTTAATAGCATATTTGTGGCATAAATGGATGAATCCTATATAGGTCCCACGTGGGTCCTACGTTCTACTCCAATAATATACTGCTACATATAAAACAATTGCAAAACAACCACGCCAAAACAACTGCAAAACAACCATGCCGAATAGAGCCTTTGAGTTTCTGGTTATGCTGTTTGGGCTCACGAACGCTGCAGAAACTTTCTAGTCTACAATGAACAACATTATTTGCCCATACATCAAGAGGTTAGTACTAGTTTTTTTATGACATTCTAGTTTATAGTACTAATTGGGAAGATCATATGCAGCACCTGTCGGTTTTGTTTGAAGTGCTTCGTGACAATCAGTTTGTGGCTAATCAAAAGAAGTGTTGTTTCGCTCAATGGGAGGTGGAATATCTGGGCCACTTTGTTTCAGCTGAAGGGGTAGCCATGGACCATTCCAAAGTTTCTTGCATCTTGAACTGGCCAGCTCCTCATTCTGTTTGGGGAGTTTGAGGATTCTTGGGACTTATCAGCTATTACCGACGGTTCATCAAAGGGTATGGGGTATTGCCAAACCACTGACGGATTTACAACGAAAAGAGGCTGGGGAAAAATTCACTTGGACATCGGAGGCCCAGTTAGCACTTGAGCAACTGTCACGAGCAGTAACAACAATCCCTGTTCTGGCCCTACCAGACTTCATAAAAGAGTTTGTTCCCGAATGTGATGTGTTATAACCCAAGATTTGGTTATAATTTATTTCATCACAATCTTATTTTAAGTGGGTGCATTATGATTCAGGACGTGGAAGTCCTTTTGGTTAAAGACAAGGGCGAGGTGGTCCTTTCCGTTTTAGATTTTTGGTAAAGGATTATTATTAATAGTTGGGTGATATTAATAATAATCAATTTACAATTCTGATTAGCACGTTCATTCACGATCAGCCGCTCAACTCACGAGACGTTCTTCTTCCTCCTCTCTCTCAACGCTCTCTTCTACCTCTTTGAGTTTCCAAGTTCTGCTGATTGGAGACGCGACTGCTGCTGCGAATTCTTCATCGTCTTGCTGCTCTCTTCGTATTCAGGTTTGTGTTTCGTTGATTAGTTTTACAAATAAGTTTGGAGAACTTCTTCAATCCCTAATTCCCTCTACAATCTGATTGTGGGTCAGCGGTCGTTCTTGATTCCTCCATCAAATTCTTCAGCTGTTGGCGTGCTCTGCGGTCGGTAGACAGATTCAGGTGAGAGTTCGGTTTCATTCTCCGTTTCAGTTTCAGTTTTGGTGTTGTTGTCAGTTTCTGATTGAGAGCGTCTTCTCTGCGTTGTGCTCAAAAGTTCAGTGGCTGATTAGAGGTACAATTGGTTTGCGTTTGGGTCTGCGCTGCTGCTGTTCGTTGTCTGATTGCGCTGTTCATATTTGGGGAATTCGTCTCTGCTGTAAACTGAGGTAGGTGGCTTTCGGATTCGATCCGTGTGTTCAGCCTTGGGGAGTTTGGGTTCTACAAATTAATTCAATGATTTGACTTCGTGTTGTGTTTGAGTGTGCTTGATTTAATGCCTTTCCAATGGATTAAACCCCCAAGGTTGTTTTCTGAAAGTGTGTGTTGATTTGGGATTGTCTTGCTGCTTCAGTTCGTGTTAAATTCGCTTCTGTATACTGATTTCTGTGACATGTCCGAACTTCAGTCCGAACTTTAAAGTTCGGACATGCCTCTGTTGCGTTTTTATTTTTCGAGTTTTGGAGGTGTCCGAACTTCAGTCCGAACTTTGAAGTTCGGACACCCCTATGTTCTGAAACAAACCGAGCTTCGAAGCTCAGACTTCACCACGTACTTTTCCGAAAAACATGTCCGAACTTCGGTCCGAACCTCAAAGTTCGGACATCATGATTTCTTCTCTGTTTTGAGTCTGCGCTTGTGTCCGAGCTTCGAAGCTAGGACACAAGTTCGGACCTCTCTCTGTTTTCGCCATAACTTGCTCGTTTGAGCTCCGTTTTGAGTGCCGTTTGCGGCGTTGGTTTCCTCTTTCCAAATACTATCTGTTTATACATGTTTTAGCACTTGGTTATGTGTTCTATGATTTTATAGCCTTCAACAAGCTTCTGAATTCTGTGACTTCTGTTTACGGGGTTGGATGCCCTTCTGTTTTCTCAGTTTTCTATCTGCTCTCTGGTGCAATGGTTGCACATTTGCTTATTGTTTTTAAGCTTCTGTTTTGGGACCTAGTTATCTCTGTGTCTGAACCTTTGGATGGCTGGTCTCGCTGTCTCGTAGCGCGTTATGTAGGATCCTTCTGTTTCACGGGTGATGTTCCCCGTTCTATTCACAGGTGTTCCATTTGTTCTGTTTACGAGTGAGGTTTCCTCGTTCTGTTCACGAGTTGTTTGCTCGTTTTGTCTGTATGCTGTGATCAACTAGTGTCCCGCTCTGTTTTCTGATTCTGTCTGATTCTGACTCTGTTTAGTCCCTTGTTGTATGGACTTCTGCTTCTGTTTTCTGACATGTTTATGGATCCCTTTGACTCCTTCTGATTTGTTAACCTTCTATAAATTTTTTGAGCATGCTGGTTGATGAAGTTAGTCATCTACTGGGCATAGTTGTGTGCTCATTCCCCTACTTTATCTAATATTGCAGATTGATCAGCGAGGATCACTTTGCTCAGCTTTGGAGTTTAGTTTGATTTGTTATTTCGTTTCTTTGAGACATTTGTATTTGACTTTGAGCCTTTGGGCCTCTTCAGTTAGCTTCCGCTTTTGATATTCGTTTGGTGGGTTTTGTAATAACTTTTGGGATGTTACGACATTGTTTGTTTATACTTTGTTCAAGTATTCGTTTTGGGCCTTGTTTGATTATCTGTTTAACTTCGTTTATTAGAGTCTTGCGTTATTATGTAATAATACGCGGCGTGTAATACCCCTAACTCCTAGGCCAGTGTTTGGGGGTGTTACAAGATGATTCCATGGCAGGCCTATGAGCGGTCTTAATGTAAGAAGGACGACCCCTTGCATATTTCAGCAAGGCCTTGACTGGATGCAACTTAGCCAAGTCTACTTATGAAAAAGAAATGATGGCAGTAGCTATGGTAATTCTTCACTGACGACCATATTTGTTGGGCCGCCGCTTCCGGGTGCGGTCAGAACACAACAACCTGCGATTCTTGCTACAGCAGCCCATCACTACTCCTGCCCAACAACACTGGTTAGCAAGGATTATGGGGTACGACTTTATAATGGATTACAAACCAGGGAGAGCCAACTGCGCAACTGACTCCTTATCCCGCAGAGGGCTGGAGGGAGAACTCATGGCTGTCACCATTCTGTTATGGAAAGATGCAGACTAGATCAAGCTCGAGTCGGAGCTGGACCCTAATTGCAAACAAATAATGGAAGACTTACAGCGGGATCCCACGTCACATTTCAATTATCAGTTGGTGGAAGGAAGACTGTTTTACAAGGGTTAGGTTGTCTTGCCTGCTTCTTCAACTTGGATTCCCCTCATGCTCAAGGAATATCATTCCACACCAACTGGGGGACATTCAGGTGCGTTTAGAACTTACAGGCGTTAGCCTCTAGCTTCTTTTGGTCGGGTATGTTCAAACTGGTACAAAAATTTGTGGCTGAGTGCCTAGTTTGTCAACAGGGCAAAAATGGAACATTGGCCCCTGTCGAATTACTCCAGTCCCTACCAATCCTTGATGCTATCTGGTCTGATATATCTATGGATTTGGGTTGCCACGATCTAGTGGAATCGATTGTATTATGGTGGTGGTTGACAGATTGAGCAAGTATGCCCACTTTATGGGGTTGCGCCACCCCTTTATTGCTAACATTGTGGCGGATTCTCCAAGGAAATAGTTCGTTTACATGGGGTTCCCAAATCAATTGTGAGAGGCCGTGACCCACTTTTCCTCAAGTAACATCTGAAGGGATTTCTTTCAAGCGCAGGGACAGTGCTGCGCATGAGTGCTAACAAAGAAAATTGTAGGGAGAAAGGGGATGTACAAAAGAATAAAATAATAAAATAATCCTAAAACTCTATACGGGTAGCAAACAATTTCAGGTCGGAATATAGTGTGAGTAGATTACGACCAAGAGTATCGAACCTAAGAGACTTAATAGAAAATCAGTCATAATCCTAGTAATAGCCTATTCTAAAGCAAGGGGGAATGCAATTAACAATTAACTAACTAAAATCCTAACTAAATGCATGGTTCGGGATTAGATCACCCTAAATACCAATATGTTCACGCAATGAAACTTCAAGACTCGAACTTAACCAAACAAAATGAATGTGCCGGATCGGTTGCCGGACAAAGGATGCACGGCACATTCAAGAACTTTGAATGTGCCGGACAACAGACACCCGGCAATCTACCCGGCATGTTCAAGTTGTAAATACCACTTTCCTGCTTCAGGTCTAACAACAAGAAACTCACTACCCATTATCAATTCGAGCATATATCATGCCACGAAATGAACAAGATAGTGGGGGAAGATGGGTTAATTCTCAATCTTTTATGCTAACTCTAAATCATAGATGAAAACATTAAAGACCACTAAGATTTGTCTAACCTATTCTACTCTCGGGCGTTTCTTCCTTAAGTAGAATTTGCAAAGAAGAGAATAAAGTGGCCTACTATATTCACTGGCAAGAAGAACCAAATCTTAATGAACGCTTGAAATTATATTAAATGATCATAGTGTGTACAAAGAAGGAATTCATCCCTAACCTCAAACTAACAAGGAATTCTACATCACCATCCACACAACTACAAGAAGAGAATACAAAGGGGAGAAGGAAATGGTCATAGCCTTAACCCGACAGGATCTTCTTCTTCTTCGCGTGGATGGATTTGTAGACTTTCCTTGGTCACCAACAGTGGAATGAGGGCGGAAATGGAGATATGAGTGGAGTGTATAGGGGTGTTGGAATGTGTCAAATTGTGTAGGTCAACGGCTTATTTATAGACTCCAAAAGCCATGTGTGCCGGGTGGAATGCCGGGTCAACATCATCCGGCATCTAATAAGCACGTGCCCAACTGTTAACGGTCGAAACCGCCAAATCTGCGCGAAAAGGTACCTGTGCCGGACAAGAGATGCCCAGCACTGGATTGGTAACGGTCATTAACTGCCATCGTCTGGTCAACCGTGGTGACTTTTCACTTATGCCGGATAGGAAGTACCCGGCACTGGATCTGGCATGGCCTCTTGTCTGCTCCATGCTTGTGCAGTGCATAATGCATCCTGCATAATGTCCGGCATCACTTGAACTTTTGCCTAGGAATTCGTTCCCTGCATAAAAAGTATATAAAACATAAGTCTGTACAAATAAAACACTTTAATACATAATTTTACATAAATACTAACTATTGAACCTTATTTAGACTAATATACCTATAAATCTAATACATAAAATATGATAAGTCTGCGGATTATCAAGGCCCTACACTTACCTTTTGCTAGTCCTCGAGCAAAACTAAATTAGAAAGGAATAACTGCTTATGCACAAAAAAGATAATCTTAAGAATGACAATTAGATAAACACTTCCAACTATTTGACTCTAATTCATAAGCATCACTTAATACCCTTATCTTATCAAAACATACTAATGGGTATAAAATAAAACATTCAATTTCAAAAACTGATCAAACACTCTTAGGCTATTTTGCATAAGGGATTTGTAATCTCTCCTTTTTCAGGTTTCCAGCATTCAGCCCTATTTTTCAAGGGTTTCTGAATGTGGCCAAGACACTCATCAATGGCTTTCATGATTCAGCCCTATTTTTCAAGGGTTTCTGAATCAACCATGATTTTTTTTTCATTAAGAACGGGGAATTTAGGAGAAAAATAAAAGGAAAAAATCTCGTTTGTTTCTTTTATTCTGAGGCACTTTTTGCAACCTCATAATGCTTCATTTCTTTTCTTTTGAAAGAAAATTCTTTTTTTCTTCTTCTTCTTCTTCTTTTTGAAGCTTTTTTCTTCTTTGTTTTTTTCCACACAATCCCTATTTAAGATATTCACCCAAAAGAATTCTCACCATTTCGAAAAAGAAAAGAAAAATATTACCCAGAAGTAAATCAGAGATAAAAAAATAGGAGAAAGATCATATACTCATGTTAATAAAGAGAGTCAAAGAGTTAAAATAGGAATCTAAAAGTCATTAGAGAGATTACCTCTTGAGAGAACAAGCATTTATCCTTCCGTAATCATACTTTGTCAAAGACATGCAAAAGCTTAGTAAAACATTGATAAGATCTCAACTTATAACATATTTAAATATTATTTATGTACTAACTCGTTTTTTTATAAAAATATACAAGTATTATTTTTTAACTAAAATAATTTTTTAAGGGGGGACCCTTGCCCTACACTTGGCAGGAACACTGTCCCCAGTGTTCAAAAGAATAAAAAATTAAAAGAATTAAAGAATGTTGGTAAAAAAACTAAAAGGATGAGAAAAAGAATTAAAAAGAAAAATACTCCCCTTATGGAAGAATGAGGGCACAAATGCCCTACACTTGTGATGAGCCAAGGGATCTGAGTTGCTCACAGCATAAGTCAACTAAAAGTAAAGGCAACTGAAACCAAAAACTCATAAAGTTACAAAGCTTTCATAACATAAGAAAGAGAGTTAGAGAATGATCCATTAGTCATACATGAAAATTAAAATAAAACTAAACTAAAATAAAAGGAAATAAAATTAAATGTAAGGAAAATAAAAGAAAATAGAGAATGAGAGAAAGAACTAGTGAACTGCTGCCGGCGTGGAGGAGGATGGTGGTGGAGAATCTAAGGAAGAGTCAGGAGAAGCGTCTAGAACATCGGAGAGGCTAGATGTAATACTCCATATTTTCGTTTTTCAGATTTCATGACATAGCAATGTTTTAATTTAAGTTATGTTATGTGTGCTTTGTTTAGTATAGGGGACGTCGGAGGCATTGAATTAAAAGATGGGGGCAAGGAAGTCATTTCCCTCTCTTTTATTTTGGTAAGACTTAATTAAGGAAGTTAAGTCTTTTAATCCTTTTTGCAATCCACGATCAGTTTACAAATCGTGCGTTCTCCCTCGCGACAGTTCTGCGCTCTCCCTCTCTTCTTCTCCATTGCCGTGCTTCTGAGTTCGTGTGGATCTTTGCTGCGTTTGTGGTCGGTTCTGCTGCTACTTCTGTTCAGATTCTTCCCCTCTGCAAATCAGGTAGGTTCGTTGGTGAATTCGGTAGTCTCTTTGCTGTTTTGGAGAAGCAGTTTTCTAATTTTGCATTCTGTTTTTGGGGGCTGTTCTCTGCAAATTCAGTGGCTGATTGCGCTGTTCGGGGTTGCGGTGTGTCGGGTCTTCGCTCTGCTTCAGATTGGTGCAACCTTCTCTGCAATTCGATGTAAGTGGGGGATGGAATCGGGGTTGTTTGCTCACCCTCGGGGGACTGTTTTATTCGAGCGTTTCTGGTTTGCAATTGTGTTGTGATTGTGTGCTTTCTCATCGGTTTTGTGTTGTCGATCGATTGGCTAAACCCCCGAGGGTACTGATTTACAATTCTATGAGTTTTGTGTGAGTTTCTGATGATTTTGGCTGTTTTCTCGCGTCTATTCTTCTTGGGATTCGACAGTTTTGCACTGTCCGGACGTCTGTCCGAACTTGTAAGTTCGGACAGATCATCGGGTGTGTTTTGTTTTTGAAGATTTTGGAGTGTCCAAACATCGGTCCGAACTTGTAAGTTCGGACCTGACGCGAGGACGAGGCTCTGTAAAAGTTTCGAAGTGTGTCCGAACTTGCAAGGTCGGACGCAAGTTCGGACACGAGGATTGTTTTGGCTTCTGACTCTCGACTTACGTCCGAACTTCGACGTTCGGACTTTGGCATTTCTGTGACTTCTGGTTCTCGGCCTCTGTCCGAACTTGCAAGGTCGGACGCAAGTTCGGACATGCCACTGTTTTGAGCATAACTTCTCTGTTTTAGCTCCGTTTTGAGTTCCGTTTGCGGGGTTGGATTCCCCTATCTGTGTACAAGCTTCTTATGCTGTTTATATGCATTTCCATGCACTTAAGATCTGTTTTGTGAGCTTTTGGTTTTGGGACCTAGTTACTTTGCTTCTGAGCCTTGGATAGTCGGGTCGGGCTGTCCCGTAGCATGCTGCGCAGGAATTCCTTCTGTTTACACTCCTTAGGGTCTCCCTTAGGACGTTATTTGACCGACGGGTCTGTTAGCTGTCTCTACGGCTTCTGTTGTGGGATCCTCGGATCCATAGGACCTTATGTGAGTCATTCTGTTGTGTTAGCTTGTTTCTAGTGTCCCACTCTTCTGTTTCTGATCTGAAAGTCCGACTGTGATTTGAAGTGATGTTCCCTTCCGCTCTGCTTCTGTTTTGTGGTTTCATTCTGTCTATTTATGATGCCTCCGCCTTCTCCTCTGTTTACAAGTGTTCTTCTGCTTCTGTTTTGAGTGGGCTTCCTTGAGGAAGTCTTCTGCTTGCTGGGCTGTTTAGCTCACCCCTTTACTTTGTTGCAGATTGAGCTCGTGGGATCTTCTCTTCTCGTCCCCTTCTGGAGCTTCGTTTATTTTATGTTTCTTTAGACTCTGTTTGCTTGCGCGTTGGACGCTTTAGTACTTTGTGTAGCCTTCGGGCCTCTCTTTGTATTTGGCTTATAAGTATTTGGATCTTGTAAACTCTTTTGGTATTTATACAAGTTTGTTATTCGGTTTTGGGATTCGTTTGCTTAGAGCCTTGCACGTTAGGTAGTAGACTCGCGGCGTGTAACGGCCCTAACTCCTAGGCCGGTTTTGGGGTCGTTACATTTAGTGGTATCAGAGCCAGGTTGCTCGTTCTTTGGTGTTTGTGGGGTTTGTCTGCATGTGTGGGTGTCTGAAAGGTCTGTTGTTTGATGCCTGTCGGTTTCTGATTAATTTTGATGTTGTATCTTCAGTATGCCTCCCCGACGTTCAGGACGTGGTGCAGCTTCAGGCGATGCTCCCCAGGGGGACATTGCAGAGATTGTGCAGCAGGTAGTGACCCAGGTGCTGCAGACTGTAGGGGCCACTGCTGGTCAGGCGGCAGGAGCCGGTAACGCGGGGGGCAGCAACGTGAGGGCGCTTCAGGAGTTCCTGAAGCTAAAGCCGCCTTCTTTTGATGCTAGTGGCGACCCACAGGAGGCGAGCCACTGGATCACTGCCATTGAGGACCTTCTGCGGGTCATGGGATGTGAGGAGGATCAGAAGGTTGGCTTTGCCACCTTTATGTTTCAGTCAGAGGCGAAGGAGTGGTGGAAGTCGGTTGAAGGGAAGTACCCCCGCCCATGGACATGGGAGCAGTTCAGGGGCTGCTTCAATCAGCAGTTCTATCCCGATGTCTTCAGGGATCAGAAGATTGTAGAGTATGGGAGGCTTCGTCAGATGAAGGAATGTCTGTGGACGACTATGTGAGGAAGTTTATTTCCCTTTCGAAGTTTGTGCCTGAGCCGGATGATAACCGGAAGGCTAGGAAGTTTGAGGCTGGGTTGAGGGGCGACATTCGAGCTGCTGTGGCACCTTTCCGCCACAAGACCTTCAGGGATGTGGCCGATGTGGCGTTGGTAGTGGAGTCTGAGCTGCAGGCTAGGCAGCGGTATGAGAAGAAGGACCAGAGGCCGATAAGGGCAAAGACCAGAAGAGGAAGGGTCGTGTGGAGGAGCCCGAGAGGCGTGAGCAGCCTTCTTCTCAGAAGAAGAAGTATAGAGGAGACCGGGGTTCTTCTTCATCAGCATCCCCTGCTGTGGAGAAGTGTGCGGAGTGTGATCGATTCCACCCAGGACGGGAGTGCTATAGGAAGTCCGGGGCGTGCTTCAAGTGTGGTTCGCTGGATCACCGCATTGCCCAGTGTCCACAGGCTAGAGGTGGAGGTAGCAGTGGCGGTTCTGAGAGTCGTGGTGCTGGTTCAGGGTCCGGGCAGAAGGCTGATCAGAAGAAGCCCCAGACCCAGGCTCGTGTGTATGCTCTAGCTGGTGGCGTGACCGTGACTCAGCCGAGTAGTGTCAGGTATTCTTCAGATCTCTTCTCAGCCAGTTTTCTGCTTGTTTGATTCAGGAGCTACCCACTCCTTTGTGTCTGCTGATTTAGTGGGTAGTCTCGGGTTGTCTGCTGTGCCCTGTGATGTGGATTTGTGTATTTCTAGCCCGTGAGTGGCGTACCTGCTTGTGTACTTGATTCTGTGTGTAAGTCGGTTCCGGCAGTGATTATGGATAGGAACTTGTCTGCTGATTTGATCCCTATGCGTATGTCTTGCTTCGATGTGATTTTGGGCATGGACTGGCTAGCAGAGCACCATGCCCATATAGATTGTGCGCTAGGAGGGTGGTGTTTGATAGACCGGGTGAGACCCGTTTTGCTTTTGTGGGGAACGCCATTCCTTGTGCTCCTGTGTTGGTGTCTGCTATGCAGGCAGTCCGTTCCTTGAGGAAGGGCTGCCAGGGTTTTCTCTGCTTTGTACCTGAGGTTAAGGAGGGATCCCGGTTGGAGGATATACCCATTGTGTGTGAGTTTCCTGAGGTGTTCCAGGACGATGTGCCAGGGCTACCACCTGATCGTGAGGTGGAGTTTTCTATTGAGTTAGCGCCAGGGACTCAGCCTATCTCTAAGGCTCCCTATCGCATGAGTCCGGCAGAGCTTAAGGAGCTGAAGGTGCAGCTGCAGGATCTTCTGGATAAGGGCTTCATTCGCCCTAGTGTGTCTCCATGGGGAGCACCTGTGTTGTTTGTGAAGAAGAAGGATGGCTCCTTCAGATTGTGTATCGACTACAGGGAATTGAATAAGGTTACCATCAAGAATCGGTATCCTCTTCCCCGCATTGATGACCTCTTCGACCAGTTAGCGGGAGCGACAGTCTTCTCGAAGATCGACTTGCGTTCTGGATATCATCAGCTGAAGATTAAGGCCGAGGATGTGCCTAAGTCTGCATTTAGGACCCGATATGGGCATTATGAGTTCTTGGTCATGCCTTTTGGTTTGACCAATGCCCCGTCGTTCTTCATGGATATGATGAACAGAGTCTTCAAACCTTTCTTGGATTCTTTCGTAGTTGTTTTATTGACGACATCTTGGTGTACTCCAAGAGTGCTGAGGAGCATGAGGAGCATCTGAGGATGGTTCTACAGACGTTGAAGGAGAAGGAGTTGTATGCTAAATTGAAGAAGTGTGAGTTCTGGTTGGATAGAGTGGTGTTCCTTGGCCACGTGGTTTCGAAGGATGGCATTTTGGACCCGAGAAGATTAAGGCGTTATGGAGTGGGCGAAGCCCACTAGTGTGTCTGAGGTGCGCAGTTTTCTGGGATTGGCTGGGTATTATAGGAAGTTCGTGGAGGGCTTTTCTAAGATCGTATCCCCCTTGACTCGTCTTCTTAGGAAGGATGTCAAGTTTGATTGGAGTGAGGCGTGCCAGGAGAGCTTTCCAGGAGTTGAAGAAGAGGTTGACTTCGGCTCCGATTTTGACGTTGCCTTCTGGGACAGAGGCTTTGAGGTGTTCTGTGACGCTTCCCATAGAGGCTGGGGTGTGTTCTGATGCAAGGGAAAGGTGGTAGCATATGGGTCACGACAGTTGAAGCCGTATGAGAAGAATTATCCTACCCATGACTTGGAGCTAGCTGCTGTGGTCTTCGCCTTGAAGATCTGGCGGCACTATTTGTATGGGGTGACGTGTAAGGTCTACACGGATCACAAGAGTCTCAAATATCTGTTCACGCAGAAGGAATTGAATTTGAGACAGCGGCGCTGGTTGGAGCTGTTACATGACTACGACCTGGAGATCCTCTACCATCCGGGTAGAGCGAATGTGGTGGCTGATGCCTTGAGCCGTAGGGGTGCTCCTGGTCTTGCTTGTTCGTTGTCAGGAGTTTAGAGGTCTGCTATTGAGCTTCAGCGTGTGGGGATTTGGGTTGTTCGGTCCGACCGTGCTGGGATGATTGCTTCGATTCAGGTCCAGTCTACTTTGATTGAGCGGATTAGAGAGGGTCAGAAGGCTGAAGCTGAGTTGTGTAAGATCAGGGAGAAGTTGTCAGATGATCAGGAGTCAGAGTTTTCTGTGTCCAGCGATGACTGTCTACGCTTTAGAGGCAGAGTCTGTGTGCCTAGTGGAGGCGACCTTAGGCGGGAGATTATGCAGGAGGCTCATGGAGCTCCTTATTCTGTGCACCCAGGAGGGGTGAAGATGTACCGGGACCTCAGAGAGTCCTTTTGGTGGGCGAATATGAAGAGGGAGATTTCTGATTTTGTGGCTCGTTGCCAAACCTGTCAGCAGGTGAAGGGTGAGCATCAGCGACCTGCGGGTCTTCTACAGCCTCTTCCCGTTCCTGAGTGGAAATGGGAGAGGGAGAGCGTAGGTATGGATTTCATTGTGGGGTTGCCTAGGACATCTTCGGGGTACGATGCGTTGTGGGTAATTGTGGACCGGTTGACGAAGTCAGCCCATTTCTTGCCTGTGAGGAAGACCTTCAGCCTCGAGCGCCTAGCTCGGCTGTATGTAGATGAGATTGTGAGGCTGCATGGTGTGCCGGCGACGATCGTTTCGGACAGAGATCCGAGATTTGTATCCCGCTTCTGGCGTAGTCTGCATAAGGCGTTAGGACGAATTTGGCTTTCAGTTCGGCTTATCATCCTCAGACGATGGGCAGACGAGAGGACGAATCAGATTTTGGAGGACATGTTTAGGGCTTGTGTGCTCGACTTCGGGGGCAGCTGGGATCAGCATGTGACATTGATTGAGTTCGCCTACAACAATAGTTTCCAATCGAGCATTGGGATGGCTCCATTGAGGCGTTGTATGGTAGGCGCTGTAGATCTCCTATTTGTTGGGATGACCTGCGAGAGAGGGCGATTGTGGGTCCTGAGTTGGTGCAGGGAGCTGTGGACAAAGTCAAGACTATCAGGGAGCGTTTGTTGGTTGCCCAGAGCCGGCAGAAGAGTTATGCAGATCAGAGACGCCGTCCGCTTGAGTTTCAGGTTGGAGACCACGTGTATCTGAAGATTTCTCCAGTTCGGGGTGTGGTTCATTTTGGGAAGCGAGGCAAGCTGAGTCCTCGGTTCGTAGGACCTTTTGAGGTGCTTGGGAAGGTTGGGCCGGTGGCATACAGATTGGCATTGCCACCAGCTCTAGCAGGAGTGCATGACGTGTTCCATGTGTCGATGCTCAGGAAGTATCTACATGATCCTTCGCATGTGATTGACTATGGTCAGCTTCGACTCCGAGATGATTTCACTTATGAGGCAGCTCCGGTTCGTATTTTAGCTCGGGATGTTTGTCGGCTTCGTAGCAAGACACTACCTATGGTTAAGGTGCAGTGGTCTGATCAGTCCGAGCGTGAGGCGACGTGGGAACTCGAGGAGGAGTGCAAACGATAAATTTGACCTATTAAATACCAAGAAATAATCTTAGAGAATAATAAATCAGAAAAACCGTCAGGTTGCAAAAATCCTGGTTATTGTAGTAGAGTTTATGGGAACCAGGTATCGAACCGTGGGACTATGTGATAATTATCTAGACTTAGCAAAGGTTATAAATTGAGGGGGAATTTTGTTTTGTTCTAAACTGTGAATTATAAAAGACAACAAGAATTTAAATAACAACTAATAATTAAAATAACAGAATAGTAAAAGTGGTTGTGATATGGAAGAACGGACTCTGGGTTCAGGTTTTACTCGTTTGATTAATTATGCTATTCTACCGGTTTAATTAAGAATAATTTGGCAAAATTCCTTTTACAGTCTTTAGATTTAAATCTTAAATTCTAATGACCTCGTTTACCAGAACATGCAAGGTTTGATCTAAACTCAGGCAAAACACATGTAAACGGCTAGTTAAAAGGAATATAATTTTGCATCTGAAATACTGGATCTATTCAATCAGAATAAATTCTTCCACAGACATAACAATTAATATGACCTATCTATTTCTCACGGATCAGTTCAAAATAGATTTCGTAAAGCAATTTAATAAACTCATGTAATTTATTAAAAAGCGAGATAATAACATTAACCGTATCAAATTATAATTAACTTAAACCGGTAAAATAAAGTGCACAATTAAAACAAACTAATAATAACCATCTCCCAGAGTATAGATAATCTAACCGGACATGTTAAATAAATGAGCAGAGATAAGAGTAAAAGAAATCATCTGTTTGCTGACTCCTGCTCCGTTATTCTGACAGACCGGAATAGAAATTGATTATTGATAATATATGGAGAATGGTGGGGCGTGAGTTTTGTGGTGGTGGTCGAATGATTTGTGAATTGTAAATGGATGTGTACGTAAGTGAATTGTTTGTGAAATGGGAAAGGTGAAGGTGGGGGCGATGGAGTAGTATGGTGTCGGGTGATTTTGTGAATGGGTTTGTGAATGGAGTGGAGCAAATTGGATCGTGGGTGAAATGACTGGATGATGGACGATTTTATGGACAAGTTGAGCAGAGTGATTTGCAGCTCTATTTATAGATACGTGGAACGGGATGCAGACAAGGAAGAGAAGTGACAGGGATAGTGAGCTAGCTAGTAGAGGCGGTGGAGTCGATATGCAGATCTGGAAAAATTGCTGTCAGAGATTTCATCGGGGGCAGAGCAATTGATTGCAGAGTCACGCGTGCAGAAATTAAGGTGGGCGATCGTCTGTAATAAATGAGGTAGCAGTTCGAATGCGGCGCCCATCGGAGAAGAAAACTGTTCGAAATTCTGTTCTGGCGTGCGCATGTATGCATGTCCGCCAGGCGGTCCTGCCTCTCTTGTCCGCTCGAAATCAGGCGGTTGTCTCTATGGCTTCCGCCTCCTTAACATGCGGTAGCTTTACTGATGTCCGCCACTTATGAGGCGGTTGTCTCTATTGCTTCCGCCTCCTTAACACGCGGTCGCATGTGTCTCGTCCGCCTCTTTGTAGGCGGTACTCTCTGTTGTGTCCGCCTCGCGGTCGCATGTGTGGTGACCGCCCAAAATGAGGCGGTAGCCTCTCCCTGTTCCGCCTGTTTCCAGGCGGTTGCTCGTGTGGAGTCCGCCCAATAGGAGGCGGTAGTGTTTGTTCACGTCCGCCCAGGAGAACTCGCCATATGTGGCGGTTGCAACATATATAAATATGAATATACTCCAATCTTCAATCGGCTCCAGATTCTTCGTTATAAGTCCGTTTGACCCGCCGTTTGTTGCGTTGGAGATCGTGAGGGAACTATGCATTTCTGTCATTATTTCCTGATTTTATCATATAAATTGGAATTAGTTCCTACCCAAAGTAAGAGTTACAAAAGCATAGGATAAGTGTGAGAAGGTGCGTAAAAAGTTTACAAAAAATAATGACCAAGCACCTATAAAACTATATAAATTTCACACTTATCAAATCACCCCACACTTAGCTCTTTGCTTGTCCTCAAGCAAAACTCTCAAACACGAGTTCAAGTCAAGCGAATGAAACTCAACTCAAAAGGAAGGACACAGAAGAAAGATTACTAGTTTTCCAATACAGGGGCATTTTTTTTTCTTCATAAAACAAGAAGTCATTCAAAGCTAATAATAGAGAAACAAAACCATAAGAACTTCGCCTTTAGCAATGAGCCAATCCACCTTTACATTCTCAAACCGTTAGAACGACAAGGGGCATGAAGTAAGATCTTATTCCATCATACCTTTCAATGCCACATACTCTTGATCCATAGAGAAGATTATTTTTTCATTTAGCACAATGATTGCACATTTTTTTTTTAATTTAAGCGCTTTTAAGTTCTTTCACCACAGACTTTTCTCTCCACCCATGTAACGGCTTTGGGTCAACTATCCCAGATCACAAGGACCTTAGGTAGCTAGGTGATGAGGCACCCCAAGGACTTAATAACCAAGTGGACGAGGCCTGACTTTGGATCAGAATTAAAATTAAGCATGCTTAGGATCAGCGGAGTACCTTGCCTTGTTCTTTTTCCAACCATTTCAATCCAGACATTCCAAGGCTCAAGGCTAAAAACAGGGTTCAGATGGTGAGTATTCTCAATCATTTTAGTATCAATAGAACATAGACTTCATTTTTAATCAATTAAAACCAGAAAAATTTAAAAATTTTGCACCCCATTATCAGCTAACCAATTATACTTCCTCTATGGCTTCCTTCCAAGTTGAGCAACACAGCAGGAGTCAAACAAATGCAAGAGAAAAGAGCTCAAATAACAAAAGATAAGCTACGAAGGAGGTTACCCCACCCTCACATTAGAGTGAAGCAATGTCCTCATTGCTGTGGAAGTATTAATATTGTGCAAGCAATCCAACGGGAAACAAAAGTAAGACATATAGTAGTTCAGAGGGGAGTATGTGTAACAGTAAAGAGTGAAAAGGATTTAGAATACTCCCCAGAGTCCGTTCACGGTGTGTTGCTCGGTCCACCCCACACTTGAGTTCAGCTGTAGAATGCGGTAAAATTTTCCTGTAAAGAAGATTCTATACAGCCAGAAGAACTCAAGTTATTACTGCCTCATGTGCTGCCACTCCTTAATGAAGAAAAATAAGAAAATAGACTAATAACATTTTTTTTTTTATAATATTAGATAAATTATTGAAGCACACAGAAAACTGTAAAGTAAATGTAAGTGTAAGAAAAAGGATAGAGAATTCTTCCTGTAAATTGAAAATAAGTGGTGGGTTGCCTCCCACCAAGCTGCTCTGTTTATAGTCTCAAGCTAGACTCATAAGTCCGATTAATTAGAAGAGGAAGAGGAGTGGGGAGGGGTCCCACAACTTCCTAGAACTAAGTTGCGCAGCTTTGGACTTGGAACTTATGCTTCAATCGCCATGGTAGAGACGTCTTTTTAGGTGGCGCCGACTCCGAAACAGGGGAAGAAAGATCCTGCTGTACCTGGACAAAAGAAACTCCAAGCAAGTTAGTAGAAACATCAGCGGGACAAGTATACCTTTTCAGACGGGCCCCATTAACTTTGAAGGTTTCACCCTTCTTGTTTTCCAGTTCGTAGGCTCCAAATGAAGTAACCCCTACCACCTTAAATGGTCCTGCCCAATGAGATTTAAGCTTTCCTGGAAAGATCTTCAATCTAGAATTGTAGAGGAGCACCCAATCTCCAACTTTGAAGTCACGTTTCTTGATCATTTGATCGTGGAGCTTCTTGGTGCGTTCCTTGTAGATTCGAGCACTGTTGAAAGCTTTATCTCTTAATTCTTCAAGCTCTGAAAGCTGAAATTTGCGTTTCTCACCAGCAGCAAGTATGTCAAAGTTCAGGGCCTTAAGTGCCCAGTACGCCTTATGCTCCAACTCAACAGGTAGATGGCAAGATTTTCCATATACCAGCCTAAAAGGAGACATCCCGATGGGTGTCTTGAATGCTGTCCTGTAGGCCCAGAGAGCGTCATCTAACCGTAGAGACCAGTCCTTTCTTGAAGAGTTTACTGTCTTCTGGAGAATCCACTTCAACTCTCGATTGGATACTTCAGCTTGTCCATTTGTTTGTGGGTGATACGGTAGTGCAACCTTATGACGTACTCCGTACTTAGCCAACAAGGCATCGAATGAACGGTTGCAAAAATGTGATCCCCCATCACTGATGATTGCTCGTGGAACTCCGAAGCGAGTGAAGATGTGCTTCTTGATAAACTTGACCACGGTTTTTGAATCAGCATTCTGGCATGGTATGGCTTCAACCCACTTGGACACATAGTCCACTGCTACCAGAATGTATTGATAACCTTGTGAAGAGGAAATGGCCCCATAAAATCGATACCCCAACAGTCAAAAAGTTCGACTTCCAAAATGCTTTGCTGAGGCATCTCATGTCGCCTTGAAGTATTGCCCATGCGCTGACAGTTATCACAACTAGCCACAAAGGTTTGGCAGTCTTTATGGAGTGTGGGCCAATAGAATCCGGACTCCAAAACCTTGGCTGCCGTCCGATGGGATCCATGATGGCCTCCAGCTTCTCTGGAGTGACAAAACTCCAAAACACTAGGTACCTCATCATCAGGGAGACACCTGCGAATTAAGCTATCTGCACACACTCGAAACAAGTGAGGGTCTTCCCAGATATAATGGCGTGAGTCAGAAAGGAATTTCTTTTTCTGAGCATATGATAAATCATGAGGAACAACTCCAGAAACAAGAAAATTAGCCATATCAGCATACCATGGCTCTTGCACCTTTTTCAAACTGAAGACGGCTTCATCGGGAAAAAATTCATTAATAGGAATACCGTCGTCAGGAGTTACCATCCTAGAGAGATGGTCAGCAACAACATTCAGTTTACCACTCTTGTCCCTCACTTCTATATCGAATTCCTGTAAAAGAAGAATCCAACGTAGCAAGCGAGGCTTGGCCTCTTTCTTGGCAAACAAATATTTAAGAGCAGAGTGGTCAGTGTGGATAATCACTTTACTTCCCCATAAATATGATCGAAATCTATCTAAGGAGAAGACCACTGCTAGGAGCTCTTTCTCAGTTGTTGTGTAGTTTCTCTGGGCATCATCTAGAGTTTTGCTGGCATAAGCAATAACTCTTAACACCTTATCTTTCTTTTGGCACAGGGCTGCACCTACTGCAAAGTCACTAGCATCACACATTATTTCAAATGGCGATGACCAGTCAGGAGAAACAACGATAGGGGCAGCTACCAATTTTTGCTTAATTAAATTAAAAGCAGAAATACAATCTTCAGAAAATATAAATGAAACATCTTCATTAGCAAATCAGTCAAAGGTTTAGCAATTTTAGAGAAGTCTTGAATAAACCTTCGATAGAAACCAGCATGCCCAAGAAACGATCTTACTTCCTTTACACAAGTGGGAGCTGGTAGCTTCTCTATCACTTCGACTTTTGCTTTGTCAACCTCAATCCCTTTAGCAGACACCTTGTGGCCGAGCACTATCCCATCCTTTACCATAAAATGGCATTTCTCCCAGTTGAGAACTAGGTTGGTCTCTTCGCACCGTCCAAGGATAAGATCAAGCTGTGCTAGACAAACATCAAAATCAGAGCCATATACAGAAAAATCATCCATAAATACCTCTATACTCTGCTCAATGAAGTCTGCAAAGATGGCCTGCATGCGCGCTGGAAAGTGGCAGGGGCATTGCATAAACCAAAGGGCATTCTTTTGTATGCAAAGGTACCAAATGGACAAGTAAAGGTAGTCTTGTCCTGGTCCTCAGGTGCAATAGGAATTTGAAAGTACCCTGAAAAACCATCTAAAAAACAGTAGTATTCCTGCCCAGCTAATCTCTCTAGCATTTGATCAATAAAGGGGAGTGGGAAAAGATCTTTCTGGGCTGAATTTCAAACGCCTATAATCTATACACATACGCCATCCAGTGATCTTTCGTTGGGGAATGGACTCACCTTTGTCGTTCAACACAGCCTCAAAACCTCCTTTCTTAGGGACTACCTGTACAGGACTTACCCACGTGCTGTCTGATATAGGGTAAATGATCCAGCGTCCAGAAGCTTCAACACCTCGTCTTGACAACTTCCTTCATGTTAGGGTTGAGCCGACGCTGGGGTTGTCTGACAGGTTTGTAGTCTTCCTCCATATAGATACGATGTGTATAGAAGGCCGGGTTGATGCCTTTGATATCAGCTAGAGTCCATCCGATGGCTCTCTTATGTCTTCTCAGGACTTCAAGTAACCTGCTTTCTTGCCCAGAAGTCAAAGAAGATGAAACAATGACAGGCAAGTAATTATCATTAGCTAAAAAGCAGTACTTGAGATTAGAGGGGAGCTCCTTAAGCTCAAGTACTGGAGGTTGCTCTATAGAAGGAACAGGTCTTTGGATTTCTTTATCAAGTCTCTCCAAAGGAGGGCGATAGGCTTGAAAACCTGGTTTTCCTCTCTCTACATGTGCTAGAGCTGTATTAACATCCATATTAAGAGTTTTATCCTCAACAGAAGATATAAGAATATGTTCTAAAGGTTCAAAATCTGAAAAAGTAGAAGAAAGTATAGAATAAATCTCATCATCAGTAGAAAGTTCACATACCTCGCCATCCTCATCTTGCATACTTACCGACATAACTGAATGAGCTGAAGTAGAACTTAACTTCATCATCTTTTTCATATCAAACTCTATCTTCTCATCTCCGTACCTCAAGGTGATTCTGCCATCATGCACGTCAATGACCGCCTTGGCAGTACTTAGAAAAGGACCCCAAAATGAGTGGGACCTCCACATCATCATCTATGTTTAAAACAACAAAATCCGCAGGAAAGATGAAGCGGTCAACTCCTACTACAAGATCCTCACAATTCCCATCGGTTTTATCTCGGATCTGTCGGCTAGCTGGAGTTTAAAAGGGACTGGGTGAAGCTCTCCTCCTTTTACCTTCAAGAAGGTTGCATATGGCATGATGTTGATGCTTGCACCCAGGTCACACAGGCCACTTCCACAATCTATGTCTCCGATAAAGCAGGGAACAATAGGAGTGCCTGGATCCTTCTGTTTCGGGGGAAGTGCTCGAAGTAACGCCGTAGAGCACTCTTCTGTAAGGTGGACAGTCTCCTTGTCCTGCTTTTTCTTCTTCTTCGTCACGAGATCCTTCAAAAATTTCGCATAGTTAGGCATCTCCTGAAGAGCATCAATTAAAGGAATCATAGTCAGTTTCTTAAATATGCTTAAGAATTTATTGAACTGCTCATCTAAACACTTCTTTTTCATCCTGTTTGGAAATGGAAGCTCTATTCGCTTAGGAGTAGAAGAAGGTACATCAATTTGAATAGAAGATGGAGAAGGGAAGAATTGATTGGAGCCTGTATCTCCTCAGAAACTACCACTGGTGGGACCGAAGGCTCTGGTGATTCATTAGAATGGGTGATCTTTTCACCAGTTTGTTGCAGTCACTTGTTGTTGATTATCTCCCAGCTGCTTGCCACTTCTTAACATCACGGCTGCTGAGCTCATCCTCAGGTTGGATCTCTGAAGATGCACCACAATTGCAGATCCTCAAGGCCTTGGCCGTCTCTCTTGGATTCTGCTGAGATTGTGATGGAAATGAGCCTGGCTGCCTTTGATGCTGGTTGTTAAGTAGCTGGTTCATCTGCTGCTCCAGATTTCTCTGGCTATCCATCAAGGATTGGTTGAGAGTTTGTTGTTCCTTCTGGTTGGTAGCCATGGAAGTAATTATATCTTGGAGCTTTTCCATCTTTTCATCAGATGCATTTAGGTGGCTGGTAAGGTTCTGGCCCTGTCCCATCTGCATCTGAGGACGAGCTTGATTGTATGGTTGCCTAGAGAAGCCTGGGGGTCCCTGCACATTACTTTGTAAAAGATTCGAATTTAAGCATTGTTGGGATTACCATACCTGAGATTCGGATGTTGATTTCGGTTCCAGGGCTGTTGGTAATTCCCTTGTCCTACAAAGTTGGCTTCTTCAGCGACCCGTATCTCCTCCAGATAAGGGCATACTTCAAACGAGTGGTCACCACCACAATGAGAGCACAGAGGCTCAGATGAGGATGAAGAAGCTATCCTCTTTACCTGCTGAGAAGGCTGACCATTAATTAGAAAATCATCAAATCTTTTTACTAGTGAGCTTACCAGTGTGGATTGTTGAGCTTGTGACTCTGCCATCTGCTCCATCCAAGGATCTATATTTCTTGCACCTTTGGCACCCATAGTCATAGTTCTGCCACCTTCGGTGCCCCACTGACGAACTTCTTCTATGTACGTCTCCATGGCCGCCATGAAATCATTGCCGGATCGGTTGAGGATGTTTCCTCCCAAAGCTGATCTAACTTCGGCTTGATGTATATGCTGCAAACCATTAAAGAACGTCATAGCTATACAAGTGAGATCTTGTCCGTGATGAGGACACTGTCGGAGCATCTCTTTAAAACGATCCCATGCTTCACAGATAGTCTCAGTACCTCCCTGTTTAAAAGCAAGTAAAGCAGCAACCAAATTCCTAGTTCTAGAAATAGGATAATATTTTTCATAGAACCTGGTTGTCATCTCCTCCCAACTAGTGATAATACCAGAGGGAAGACAGTAGAACCATTTCATTGCTTCACCGGTGAGGCTGCTAGGAAATAAACTCATTCTAGCATACTCCAGGAGACTATCTGAGCACCCAATTTGATCAATATTTATTAGAAATCGGTTGACATGATCTAGGGCGTCGTTGGGGTTGGAACCGTCAAATGTGCCTGAGGGCATCTCTCGTATGACCTTGTTTGATGTGATGGCTTCAGATCCTTCCATTCCTTCATTAATTCAGGTGGTAGCGTAGGAAGAGCTACTGGGCTTCTTCTTGGAATGGCTGCTGGTCTGCTAAATTGCTTCATTGCTTGGCTACCGTTTGTAGGAGTTGCCATTTGTATTTCTCTTTGGAACCTCTGTTGGCGTCTGGCTAGCTGAGCGGTACGTTCGATTTCCGGGTCAAGGATTCTGTCCCAATCGAGATGAGTGTCTGACCAAGAACGAGTGTACACCATCAACAGTCTGCAAAAAAGAAAAATAGATTCCACAAAAATTTAAAAGTAGAGTAAATAAAATAAAAATAGATAGATACAATAATAATAGTAATAATAATAATAATTTTTTTTTTTTTAATAATAACCCAAGCTAAGGACTAGACAGGAGTCTAGTCCCCGGCAACGGCGCCAATTTGCAAACGATAAATTTGACCTATTAAATACCAAGAAATAATCTTAGAGAATAATAAATCAGAAAACCGTCAGGTTGCAAAAATCCTGGTTATTGTAGTAGAGTTTATGGGAACCAGGTATCGAACCGTGGGACTATGTGATAATTATCTAGACTTAGCAAAGGTTATAAATTGAGGGGGAATTTTGTTTTGTTCTAAACTGTGAATTATAATAAAGACAACAAGAATTTAAATAACAGCTAATAATTAAAATAACAGAATATAAAAGTGGTTGTGAATATGGAAGAACGGACTCTGGGTTCAGGTTTTACTCGTTTGATTAATTATGCTATTCTACCGGTTTAATTAAGAATAATTTGGCAAAATTCCTTTTATAGTCTTTAGATTTAAATCCTAAATTCTAATGACCTCGTTTACCAGAACATGCAAGGTTTGATCTAAACTCAGGCAAAACACATGTAAACGGCTAGTTAAAAGGAATATAATTTTGCATCTGAAATACTATTTATTCAATCAGAATAAATTTTCCACAGACATAACAATTAATATGACCTATCTATTTATCACGGATCTGATCAAAATAGATTTCGTAAAGCAATTTAATAAACTCATGTAATTTATTAAAATGCGAGAGAATAACATTAATCGTATCAAATTATAATTAACTTAAACCGGTAAAATAAAGTGCACAATTAAAACAAACTAATAATAACCATCTCCCAGAGTATATAATCTAACCGGACATGTTAAATAAATGAGCAGAGATAAGAGTAAAAGAAATCATCTGTTTGCTGACTCCTGCTCCGTTATTCTGACAGACCGGAATAGAATTGAGGTATGATAATATATGGAGAATGGTGGGGCGTGAGTTTTGTGGTGGTGGTCGAATGATTTGTGAATTGTAAATGGATGTGTACGTAAGTGAATTGTTTGTGAAATGGAAAGGTGAAGGTGGGGGCGATGGAGTAGTATGGTGTCGGGTGATTTTGTGAATGGGTTTGTGAATGGAGTGGAGCAAATTGGATCGTGGGTGAATGACTGGATGATGGACGATTAATGGACATTTGAGCAGAGTGATTTGCAGCTCTATTTATAGATACGTGGAACGGATGCAGACAAGGAGAGAAGTGACGGTAGTGCAGTAGTAAGGCGGTGGAGTTGGTATGCAGATCTGAAATTTGCTGTCAGAGATTTCATCGGGGGCAGAGCAATTGATTGCAGAGTCACGCGTGCAGAAATTAAGGTGGGCGACGTCTGCAATTAATGAGTAGCAGTTCGAATGCGGCGCCCATCGGAGAAGAAAACTGTTCGAAATTCTGTTCTGGCGCATGTATGCATGTCCGCCAGGCGGTCCTGCCTCTCTTGTCCGCTCGAAATCAGGCGGTTGTCTCTATTGCTTCCGCCTCCTTAACATGCGGTAGCTTTACTGATGTCCGCCACTTATGAGGCGGTTGTCTCTATTGCTTCCGCCTCCTTAACACGCGGTCGCATGTGTCTCGTCCGCCTCTTTGTAGGCGGTACTCTCTGTTGTGTCCGCCTCGCGGTCGCATGTGTGGTGACCGCCCAAAATGAGGCGGTAGCCTCTCCCTGTTCCGCCTGTTTCCAGGCGGTTGCTCGTGTGGAGTCCGCCCAATAGGAGGCGGTAGTGTTTGTTCACGTCCGCCCAGGAGAACTCGCCATATGTGGCGGTTGCAACATATATAAATATGAATATACTCCAATCTTCAATCGGCTCCAGATTCTTCGTTATAAGTCCGTTTGACCCGCCGTTTGTTGCGTTGGAAAGCTCGTGAGGAGAACTATGCATTTCTGTCATTATTTCCTGATTTTATCATATAAATTGGAATTAGTTCCTACCCAAAGTAAGAGTTACAAAAAGCATAGGATAAGTGTGAGAAGGTGCGTAAAAAGTTACAAAAAATAATGACCAAGCACCTATAAAACTATATAAATTTCACACTTATCAAGGAGTTGCGTGCCAAGTTCCCTTCCCTTTCGAGCAGTAAGGTATGTTGAATTTCGAGGACGAAATTCCTTTTAAGGGGGGAGTGTGTAATACTCCGATTTTTCATTTTTCAGATTTCATTACATAGCAATGTTATTAGTTTAAGTATGTTATGTGTGCTTTGTTAGTAGAGGGACGTCGGAGGCATTGAATTAAAAGATGGGGGCAAGGAGGTCATTTCCCTCTCTTTTATTTGGTAAGACTTAATTAAGGAAGTTAAGTCTTTTAATCCTTTTTGCAATCCACGATCAGTTTACAAATCGTGCGTTCTCCCTCGGACAGTTCTGCGCTCCCCTCTTCTTCTCCATTGCTGCTTCTGAGTTCGTGTGGATCTTTGCTGCGTTTGTGGTCGGTTCTGCTGCTACTTCTGTTCAGATTCTTCCCCTCTGCAAATCAGGTAGGTTCGTTGGTGAATTCGGTATAGTCTCTTTGCTGTTTTGGAGAAGCAGTTTCTAATTTTGCATTCTGTTTTTGGGGGCTGTTCTCTGCAAATTCAGTGGCTGATTGCGCTGTTCGGGGTTGTCGTGTGTAGGGTCTTCGCTATGCTTCAAGATTGGTGAAACTTCTCTGCAATTCGATGTAGTGGGGGATGGAATCGGGGTTGTTTGCTCACCCTCGGGGGACTGTTTTATTCGAGCGTTTCTGGTTTGCAATTGTGTTGTGATTGTGTGCTTTCTCATCGGTTTTGTGTTGTCGATCGATTGGCTAAACCCCCGAGGGTACTGATTTACAATTCTATGAGTTTTGTGTGAGTTTCTGATGATTTTGGCTGTTTTCTGCGCGTCTATTCTTCTTGGGATTCGACAGTTTTGCACTGTCCGGACGTCTGTCCGAACTTGTAAGTTCGGACAGATCATCAGGCGCGTTTTGTTTTTGAAGATTTTGGAGTGTCCGAACATCGGTCCGAACTTGTAAGTTCGGACCTGACGCGAGGACGAGGCTCCGTAAAAGTTTCGAAGTGTGTCCGAACTTGCAAGGTCGGACGCAAGTTCGGACACGAGGATTGTTTTGGCTTCTGACTCTCGACTTACGTCCGAACTTTGACGTTCGGACGTAAGTTCGGACTTTGGCATTTCTGTGACTTCTGGTTCTCGGCCTCTGTCCGAACTTGCAAGGTCGGACGCAAGTTCGGACATGCCACTGTTTTGAGCATAACTTCTCTGTTTTAGCTCCGTTTTGAGTTCCGTTTGCGGGGTTGGATTCCCCTGTCTGTGTACAAGCTTCTTATGCTGTTTATATGCATTTCCATGCACTTAAGATCTGTTTTGTGAGCTTTTGGTTTTGGGACCTAGTTACTTTGCTTCTGAGCCTTGGATAGTCGGGTCGGGCTGTCCCGTAGCATGCTGCGCAGGAATTCCTTCTGTTTACACTCCTTAGGGTCTCCCTTAGGACGTTATTTGACCGACGGGTCTGTTAGCTGTCTCTACGGCTTCTGTTGTGGGATCCTCGGATCCATAGGACCTTATGTGAGTCCTTCTGTTGTGTTAGCTTGTTTCTAGTGTCCCACTCTTCTGTTTCTGATCTGAAAGTCCGACTGTGATTTGAAGTGATGTTCCCTTCCGCTCTGCTTCTGTTTTGTGGTTTCATTCTGTCTATTTATGATGCCTCCGCCTTCTCCTCTGTTTACAAGTGTTCTTCTGCTTCTGTTTTGAGTGGGCTTCCTTGAGGAAGTCTTCTGCTTGCTGGGCTGTTTAGCTCACCCCTTTACTTTGTTGCAGATTGAGCTCGTGGGATCTTCTCTTCTCGTCCCCTTCTGGAGCTTCATTTATTTTATGTTTCTTTAGACTCTGTTTGCTTGCGCGTTGGACGCTTTAGTACTTTGTGTAGCCTTCGGGCCTCTCTTTGTATTTGGCTTATAAGTATTTGGATCTTGTAAACTCTTTTGGTATTTATACAAGTTTGTTATTCGGTTTTGGGATTCGTTTGCTTAGAGCCTTGCGACGTTAGGTAGTAGACTCGCGGTGTGTAACGGCCCTAACTCCTAGGCCGGTTTTGGGGTCGTTACACTAGAAGATCTAGGGGTAGGGAGCCCCTTCTTCTTCGCCTCCCGGCGCGCCTTCCTCTTCTCCTTGTCCCGACGAAGGAGACTCTTGACCAAAGCAGCTATGGAACACGACACCCTCTGCTTCATCTCCTCTCTAGCCTTCTTTCTGTCGGCCGTCATTGTCTTGTTCATCTGATCCACAGCCAGCAAGATACGGTCATCAACCCGTCTCTCCTGCTCATCCTAGCGCTGAGTAATGCGCTCCTCAAAGGCCTTCTGTCTCTACCCAACCTCTAACTGCTACTGCACAACAGAGTCTACTCTGGTAGTCAACTCTGTGCGCATACCCTCATAACTCTGTCGGAAGGTATCAAAATCACCTCATGCGACCTGTTGAGCGGCCTGAAAGGACTCCATAGAGTGGCGCTGCTGCTGGAGCTCCTGACGGAAGTGATCGAGCTCTGCAGCCACTCTAGGGTCTGCATCTGAAGTAGAGGCCTAGGGTGGTGCTGTGGCGATCGGAGGTGGTGGAGGCAGTAATAGCTGAGTACCCTCCCCCCGATAGCTGGGGTAGTCCTGTGCAGTAGGGGTCCTGGACCTCTGATCAGGGGGAACATAGAGGAACTCCCGTGAGGGTGACTCTCTGAGCCACCAGCGTCGTACGAGAGAGCGGTCAATAGGGGCAGACTCGGGATGGAAGTGTAAGCCGCTAGGAATCTGAGTCTCCCCTAGTGTCTGCATAATGTGCTGGTGGATGAGCATAGGGAAGATGGGGCGCTGCCCCTCTGGTGCATGATGGCGCGGACCAACTGCGTGAACATCAATCTCTGGACCGGGAACCGTGAGTCAATTGCTCCCTGAGCTGGCCCGAGAAGATACTGAAGTAATGTGCAGTCCATATCATTCAACTCGTCATGCTTGCACGGCCGGATGTTATGGCGGATAATCTCCATGGCCACACGCAACTGGAGGTCGGTGATGTAAGTAAGGGGGAGCACGTGTCGCTCTCGAGTGTGAGCTCTGTCCATATAACGGACACGTGATCTGAACCGAGAGTGGATAGCGCTCTGAGACTCTTCCAGGGTCTGCCGGCTGAATGATCGCTGTCGAGGATCAGTGTCGATACCTAGAATCTGTGCGATGCTCTCTGGAGTAATGATGATGCAACGTGTGGATACAAAAGAGCGGATCTGAACTCCTGAAGTCTGGGGGGCCCACGGTACTCGGAGTTGGCGTAAAACTCACGCACCAATCTGGGGTAAAAATGTCCATGGCCGATGTCTAATATCCCCAGCCAGCCATGTCGTGAAAAGAGCTCAGAAATCCCAGAGAGCAAGCAGACCTCTGGATGTACTCGTCTCTCCCGAACCCACTTACCTTTCATCTTGGACTGATGAAAGTAATGAGCAGCGGAAGGATTAACGAATCCTTCCAAATCAAAATTAGGCTCATCAGGAATGCGTGGGGGGGGGGGAAGAGGGAGAGGCGTACCAAAGTCATCATGCTCTGGAGCTGAAGAAGTGGATCTAGGGCCACTCTAAGTCTCTAGAGATGTCCTCTTCTTCCTCTTGCCAGCTTTTGTCTTCTTGGGAGGCTGCGCAGCACTGCTGGAGGCTGGCTCCTTGCCTTCCCGTCTGGTAGAACGGCGAGGTGGCTCACTAGCAGGAGGAACAACCTCATCCTCATCTGTATTGGCCCCTCCTAGGGTTGCATGCATCGCATCAAAGAACTCATTCTCTTTAGCATCAAGGCGCTGAGAAGTCGTGGATATCCGGCGAGGCATCTGTGGGAAAAAAAAGAAATAGAATACCCCACAACAGATTATCAAAAATTAGTTTAACAGAAATAGCAATTGGATTTTTTTTTTGAATAACCTGGAGTTGTGCCATGATTCCTACCATTTAGATGCCTAATCTATGAATTCGTAATTAAATAATACTATAGGCATTAATTCAGAAGAATAGAGTCACAATATACAAAGGCAGAGCAACCAGACAGACAGGCCGGGCTCAGTGCCGGACAGAAACTACTCGGCAATATCAAGTTACAGAATGCCGGACAAGATGCTGGACATAACCTACCCGGCATTAGCAATCAACGTTATGCCGGACAGAGGATACCCGGCACATGCATCCGGCATATGCAAAATCGAGCCTAGATTTTTTATAAAATCGCACAGACCACACCATACCAATCGCAAATCATCACTAACAGGTCCTAATGTTCTTAGAAAAGTTTACTAGCCATTAAGTACGTAAAGATCAACATAGTGCATAAAAAATGAAAACATCTCGGATTCAAACGGGACAGAGGAATTTAAAAGAACTTGTTTCAGTTGATAAGCGAATGAAGACGAATGGGAGTATAATGCAGATGCGTGGGCGGTCTTGGCGAGGCGAACCGGTGGTTCCAGGTGATGAAGTGTAGTTGGAGGCTTGGGGGCGTCTGCTGTGCTCTGCGCGGCGCGTTCCTTCGTGCGGTAGGGTAAAGTGAAAAGAAATCGACTTACCCGGTATATATATTTTTTGAAAATTTACGAGTTGCCGGACGTCGTGTCGGGTCTCGTGCCCAGCACGTTTGATTCTAGTAGGTCGGATTTATCATACCCGGCGTGTTGTCCGGCACATGCAATTCTAGTAGTAGGCATATGTAACTCTTGTAGGCCGGCTGTTACTTACCCGGCTTTGGAACCGGCATAATGGAATTTCTGGCCACCTACCTGCAGCAGTTTAATTATATATACAAGAAAAATGCAAGAAGTATATATAACAATTCCCGGGATACTATTTTTGTAACCCATAAATATAAATGAATATAACAAGAATTAAATTAACGAATGAAGAATATAATTTTGAATGAAAAGAATGAATCAACACAAATCAATGAATAAATTATGTACAAAATTAATTAGAAAATTAAATAGTACCGAAAAATGAATAAAGGAATGAATTACGAAAATAACTAAAATAAAGAAAATAAAATAGATTTGAACGTGTCGGGCGTTGTGCCGGAGATATTCTGTCCGGCACTGGACTACCTCCGAATGTGCCGGATCTAATGGACCCGGCATTACGTCTGGCATATTCAACTAAAAAAATGAACGAATTGACTCGTAGAGTAAAGAATAAGAATATGGCGATTACCAGTTTTTGGACTTGGACTAATTCCAAGTCCCCGGCAACGGCGTCATTTTGCTAATAAAGAAAATTGTAGGGAGAAAGGGGATGTACAAAAGAATAAAATAATAAAATAATCCTACAACTCTATACGGGTAGCAAACAATTCCCGGTCGGAATATAGTGTGAGTAGATTACGACCAAGAGTATTGAACCCAAGGGACTTAATAGAAAAACAGTCCTAATCCTAGTAGTAGCCTATTCTAAAGCAGGGGGAAATGCAATTAACAATTAGCTAACTAAAATCCTAACTAAATGCATGGTTCGGGATTAGATCACCCTAAATACTAATATGATCACGCAATGAAACTTCAAGACTCGAACTTAACCAAACAAAATGAATGTGCCGGATCAGTTGCTGGACAAAGGATGCACGGCACATTCAAGAACTTTGAATGTGTCGGACATCAGACACCCGGCATTTTACCCGGTATGTTCAAGTTGTAAATTCCACTTTCCTGCTTCGGGTTTGACAACAAGAAATTCACTACCCATTATCAATTCGAGCATATATCATGCCACGAAATGAACAAGATGGTGGGGGAAGATGGGTTAATTCTCAATATTTTATGTTAACTCTAAATCATAGATGAAAACATTAAAGACCACTAAGATTTGTCTAACCTATTCTACGCTTGGGCTTTTCTTCCTTAAGTAGAATTTGCACAGAAGAGAAGAAAGTGGCCTACTATATTCACTTGCAAGAAGAACCAAATCTTAATGAACGCTTGAAATTATATTAAATGATCATAGTGTGTACAAAGAAGGAATTCATCCCTAACCACAAACTAACAAGGAATTCTACATCACCATCCACACAACTACAAGAAGATAATACAAAGGGGAGAAGGAAATGGTCATAGCTTTAACCCGACAGGTTCTTCTTCTTCTTCGCGTGGATGGATCTGTAGACTTTCCTTGGACACCAACAGTGGAATGAGGGCTGAAATGGAGATATGAGTGGAGTGTATAGGGGTGTTGGAATGTGTCAAATTATGTAGGCCAACGGCCTATTTATAGACTCCAAAATCCATGTGTGCCGGGTGGAATGTCGGGTCAACATCATCCGGCATCTAATAAGCATGTGCCCAACTGTTAACGGTCGAAACCACCAAATCTGCGCGAAAAGATACCTGTACCGGACAGGAGATGCCCAGCACCATACCCGGCAGAGGTTGTGTTAATGCAAAAGTTTTGATTGACCAAACTGAGTAACTGACACAGAGATCCGAGTCTTGACCTGACCTAGGGAGGTACCTTACCGATCAAGGTATTGAGCTACCAAGAGAAGATCTCGCCGTGTCTAACTATCTACAAATATATTCTGCACAGATTTTATCTTTAGTAGATAATTTAAAGAATATATTTTCTGTTTAATATCTAAGTCGGTTGCTGGGACTTTATCTTTAAAGAAATTATATCTTTAAAGATATTGTTTTATGTAAATCGATAACTATATATAGGAGAGGTTAAGAGAAGATAGCGGGACGGTTTTTGGGGCAGAAAAACGTGTTAGTATGAGAGAGCTTGAGCGCACTTTGTAAAAACACTAGAGAGAAGAGAGATCTATGGTTTTTACATGCTGAAAACGTGGGGAGCCTGTTCTCCATGTTCTGGGTTGATTATTATCATTAATACGAGTCAATGAAGTGAATGTTCACGTGAATATGTGTTTATCTCTCTGTTTACAATTTCTGTAGTTCGAGTATTCATTGTCAGCCTGTTACTCACAATTCTCACGTAGTGCTACCATTGTAAGATCCTACAATTGGTATCAGAGCGGGTACTCTTTCAGCAAGCGAAGAGAAATCTTCAGGGGTGATCGAAGATGAATTTCTACAATGTCAAAGCGCCAAATCTCACAAAATTCAACTATGCTTGCTGGAGTGAACAGATGGGTGATCAGCTCATGTCAATCGACTATGATTTGTGGACAGTTGTTACTGAAGGAGACTTGGTTCCACAGGTGATTGAAGCGGGTGTTTCGAAATCAAAACCTAAAAAGGATTGGAATGACATTGATAAGAAATTACTGAGCAAAAATAAGCAAGCTTTGCGAGTAATTGTCTCATCTTTGTCTGAGGGTGATCAACAAAAGGTACTTGGAATTCGCACCGCTAAAGAAGTCTGGAGCTTCCTCAAAACAGCTTATGAAGGAACTGATTCCATCAGAAAGGCTAAAGGTAAACATTTAAAAAGCAATTTGACAATTTCAGAATGCAAGAGGGTGAGTCTATAACTCAGACCTTGGTAAGGTTTGAGAAAATTCTGGGAGATCTTAAAGCTGTTGGGGTAACACTCTCAAACGAGGTTATTAACGAGAGATGCCTTGACAGTCTAGAAAAAGCGTGGCTAAGTTATACCACCCTGCTCGAAACTACACGAGATTTGTAAAGTTGTCGCTAGTAGAAGAACTCAGTTCTGAACTCATGGTCTATGAAGGGAAGATGAGAGGTGAGATTGTTACTCAAACTAAGGATCTGGCTCTAAACGTACGTGAAACTACCACATAATCAGAAGATGAGGAGTTTGATGTAGAAGGGGAAATTACTGAGATTATGAATAGAATTCAGAGGCTCCTTGGTGGACAACGAGATTCAAAACGACAAATGATCGGTACAAGTCAAAGAAAAACCACTTATTTGTTTTAAGTGTAAAGCCCGGTCTATCGTCAAGAATTGTCCTTTACAGCAGAAAGAAAATTCTCATACGAGGGTCAAAAAACTCCCACACACAGCGCAGCGTATGGGATATGACATCTCAGTTACAGACTCAGAACCAGAGGAGAACTCATATGTTCATGACGGCAGTTGATCATGAAGACGATGAAGTCAATACTGAGTACATCATAAAGGAGAAGGATACTGAAGGAGACACTCGAGGAAGAAGAGTGCTTACTAAATTAACCTCTGCACTCTCTGAGATAAATATGTTGAAGCATCAGTATGTTACTGAGATCAGAGAACTCAGAGCTAAAGTGGAAGATTTGAGTAAGTCTTTGGCTGAAAACGAAAACTGTGTCAAAGTGAGGTTGGATAAGCCAAGGCTCAACTTTGTTAGTCCTTTGGAGACTCGAATTCTCACTCTTCCATGTTGGGCACAAGAAGAAGTGAATTCCCTTTTAGATCGTAACAAATCCCTAAAAAGGGAATGTGAAATTCTCTCGGGCATGTTAGCTGATGCTAATAGGAAGTTAGAGCTTCAGACACGGACTAATCCCACATGGTATACTGGAAAGGAAAATCTGAATCAGATGTTGTTACATAACAACTCAGATAAGTGCGGATTGGGATATAAACCAGAGAAACCCACTCAGTCTAAGACGAGGAAGTTGAAGACTCAACCTGGACATTCTAAGTCAAGAATGAACTCGTGTTGGTACTGTCATCAATTAGGACACAAGATAAGATGGTGTCCCAAATTGTTGAGAAAACAATTACGTGAAGAATCATCAAGACGAAGTTCATATAGAGCCAGTAGATTATACATTAAAAGATGGGTTCCTATAAATCAGTCCAAGTCTGTATCTACAACTAAGCCCAAACAAATCTGGGTCCTAAAGTCAAATCAGCCATATCAGACTTTTCAAGAAGGTATCTCACCTCTTTCAGATTTTTCATCTTCTTCACAGTGATCAGTTCGTGACACACCATTGCCCCCTACTTATGAGGTTCATGACTTAGTCTCTTTTTGATTCGGCAAAAGGGGGAAATCAGATGTCTTGAACGTATATGTACGTCTGTGTCTCTAAGTCTATCTGGTGTTGAACAAAGATGCTACAATTCAGGGGGAACTTTCTCCGTTCCAGACACAAGCTTTTGAGTGACGTCAATGGATGAATTTACAAAATAATGAAGTAGCGATTAAGGGGGAATATACATCAGTTCAAGTCTCAGAGTTTGCCCAATCAAAAAGGGGGAAATTGTTAATGCAAAAGTTTTGATTGACCAAACTGAGTAACTGACACAGAGATCCGAGTCTTGACCTGGCCTAGGGAGGTACCTTACCGATCAAGGTATTGAGCTGCCAAGAGAAGATCTCGCGTGTCTAACTATCTACAAATATATTCTGCACAGATTTTATCTTTAGTAGATAATTTAAAGAATATATTTTCTTTTTAATATCTAAGTCGGTTACTGGGACTTTATCTTTAAAGAAATTATATCTTTAAAGATATTGTTTTATGTAAATCGATAACTATATATAGGAGAGGTTAAGAGAAGATCGCGGGACGGTTTTTGGGGCAGAAAAATGTGTTAGTATGAGAGAGCTTGAGCGCACTTTGTAAAAACACTAGAGAGAAGAGAGATCTAGGGTTTTTACGTGCTGAAAACGTGGGGAGCCTGTTCTCCATGTTCTGGGTTGAGTATTATCATTAATACGAGTCAATGAAGTGAATGTTCACGTGAATATGTGTTTATCTCTCTGTTTACGATTTCTGTAGTTCGAGTATTCATTGTCAGCCTGTTACTCACAATTCTCACGTAGCGCTACCATTGTAAGATCCTACAGGTTGGATTGGTAATGGTCATTAACTGTCATCGTCTGGTCAACCGTGGTGACTTTTCACTTATGCCGGATGGGAAGTACCCGGCACTGGATCCGGCAAGGCCTCTTGTCTGCTCCATGCTTGTGTCGTGTAGAAGGAATCCGGTATAATGTCCGGCATCACTTAAACTTTTGCCTAGGAATTCGTTCCCTGCATAAAAAGTATATAAAACATAAGTTTGTACAAATAAACACTTTAATACATAATTTAACATAAATATTAACTATTTAACCTTATTTAGACTAATATACATATAAATCTAATACATAAAATATGATAAGTCTGCAGCTTATCAATGAGCAGTGCGTATCACCCCCAAACGGATGGCCAAACTGAGGTATTAAACCGCTGCCTTGAGACTTACCTCCGCTGCTTCGCTTTTGGACAACCCAAGACTTGGAGTAAGTGGTTACATTGGGCGGAATTCTGGCTCAACACATACTTCCACATCTCTGCTAATACCACCCCATTTGAGACAGTTTACGGTAGAACACCTTCCTCCATAGTTCAGTTCTTACCAAGAGAATTAAAGGTAGCTATAGTCGCGGAGACATTTGCGGATCATGCAGCTATGTTGCGTCAGCTGAAGTTTCACCTCCATAGGGCTTAACAGCGTGTGCAAGCTGATGCAAACGCCCACCGTAGCCGCGCTAAGTTCCACCCGGGGGATCTGGTCCTGCTCAAGCTTCAGCCGTATCGCCAGCTCTCAGCAGCAAACAAAGCCAACCAAAAGCTATTTTATAATATCTATGGGTATTTTAATATGCTGGAAAGGATAGGAGTCATTGCTTACTGAAATACCCCTAACTAATTAAACATGGTTTAAACATCTAATCATGTATATTAAGGCCTAAACATGCCTTAACAATCAATTGAAAACAACAATGGTCATTAACAAACAAGAATTATGCCTTGTGACCATTTAGGGCAAACATGCGCCGTAATGAATTTATTAGGATCCAAATTGGATTCCTAAGCCTTATAACTAAGGAATGAACATAATAAAACCATTACCAAAGAAAACCAAGCTCAAAAACAAGTCAAAACATAAAATGTGCTTTAAAACTCCTTAAAGCCCATTTTTGAGATATTATCTTGGAAATTGGTCTTTGGGTGGTTCTAAAAGCTTGATTACACCTTAGTACACTAATGAGACATAAGGTACCACAAGATAATGCCTAATTTAAAGTTTTCAAAAAAAATCAGAAATGTGGCATTGAAATGTGAATAGTGCCCAAATAATGTCAAATTATGACTTAATTATTTAACATAGTCAATGGTCAATGTAAAGACCACAGCCTTGACTATCCATGGGAAGAAAATGAGATGTATAACATCCATAGTTAGTGAATAAATATCTACCTAATGAGTCACCCTTTACCATTCACAAAATATGACTTTTTTACCTTAAAAGCTAAAATCATCTTTCTCTTTCATTACTTTCTATTCCAGCCGTGAGCTCCAGCCTTAGAACACTTCATTTTCTCAATTTTTCAGCCTAGAATCTAGCTCACTCAAAGATCAACTCCCATTGCCTAAGGTAAACTCTTAAACCATGGTATATGTCATTCTCTTCCTCTTTTCAATGAACCAAGCATCAACCTCATTCCTCCCCTCATTCTCAGCGAGTTGATCTTGGAAGATCAACACCATTCTCGGATGGAATCAAAAAAGAAGGGGGAAAGAAAGGAAAAATCACTTATTAAGGTAAAAACATACCTTAAGCTTCTATTTTCATTTCTAGACTTTCAATGGCTGATTTCTTTGGTTTCTTCCACTCATTACCTTCCCTTTATCATGCTTAATCAGTAGCAACTCCAACTACTTCAAGTGGTGCTTAAGCAATTTCACAAGGTAAACTTAACTAGCTTTATGCCATGTTTTGTTCATCTTTGTTACCTTAATTTTGAAGGAAGAACTAACACTTCTTTTGTCCTCCAAAATTCAGCCGAAATCTACCCTTGGAAATCCTTGAATACCAAGGTAAATCATGAGGACATTTACAAGCTCAATTCTACATCTTAATATGTCTTAACTCATTAAGCTAATTTGTACCTTTCTTTCCTTGCATAAATATGGCCGAAATGGTGCCTTGAACCTTGGGTTTTGTTCTGATCAAAAGGGAGGAAAACAAGCCTAAGTTCATCCTTGGAGGAAGTAAGTAAATTACTACCTTAATGACATACTAATCAAGTTTATATATAAATCATAAGCTAAAAACTAACTTCAGCTTATTATTAATATAGGTCGTGAGTTAAAGTGTTGTTTGGCTGAATTTATGTGACTTATATCAAGTAAGTTACTTTATAATATGCTATTAAAGCTTTAATATAATTACTGTTACAAATTAAAATAAAGCAGTGGGTTTTTATAGTTAATTAGGTTAATATGACTTAATTATGTGTTAAAGTGTTATTTAACACTTTTGGCTAACTTACCTAGTATTAAAATGACTTATAACGTCATAAGAATAATTGATGGGGTTAAAATGCAATTTATAAAAATATTGGGGTGGTTTTAGTAAAAAGCCAAGAGTTTAATGTTCTAATGAGCATTTTATATGTAATTTATGTTATAAGTTAAAGTTTGTAATAAGGCCATGTACTTAGATCATTTTAAATTATGTTATTTAAGCTTTAAACTACATTTAAAGTTATTTATGTCATATTATAAAGTTGGGGGTGAAAACCGTAAATAAATAATATTTGGAGGATTATGGAATAATATAGCTGAAAACTAGGGCTTAAAATGAGCTTGAATACAAATTGTAGAATTTTACAAAATTTGGGGCTAAAATGTAATTCCTATAAAAACTGGGGTAAATTCGTAATTTCTGGAAGTTAATGGTCAAGGCGATGTTTGGGAGGTCAACATTGACCATGTTAGAGGCCTTGACAAGATTAGATGATTTAAATAATTTAATGGGTAAATTCACAAAATACCCCTTTTTTTCTTTTGTAATTCACAATATACCCTTGTTAGTTTTCGTAATTCGACTTTAAACATGCTTAAATGTTGTCCAAAATTGATGAAACTTTACATGGATGATGCTAAAGTGTTATATTATGGTCCAATATCAAATTTGAAGTTTTCTAAGCTCACATGTGACCTCTAGGACCCAATGAAAATTATGACATGTTCATTGGGTCCCACATGTCACATATGAGCTTAAAAAACTTCAAATTTGATATTGGACCAAAATATAACACTTTAGAATCGTCCATGTAAAGTTTCATCAATTTTGGACAACATTTAAGCATGTTTAAAGTTTAATTACAAAAACCAACAGGGGTATATTGTGAATTACGAAAGAAAAAGGGGTATATTGTGAACTTTCCTAATTAAATTATGACTTTAAAACAAGTTTATAAGTTAATTGTAAAAATTACAAAATATATGGGGTAGGAATGTAATTTCAGAAAGTTCTGGGTTGAAATAGTAAATAAAACAGACTATGGGGTTGTGAAGGTTAGGGGCATTTCTGGTTCTGAAGGTTGTATTCGCTTCGGATTCGAGCCAAAAAACCGGTTTTGGCCAGTTCCGGAGTGGTACCGGTCGATTCCATCCGGTTCGGACCAAAATGACGTCATTTGATGTTTGACCAGTGACTAGTTTGATCGGTTCCAAGGTGGTTCCACTGGTTTCGGACCTGGTTCTAGTTCTGGCGGTTCCGAATCTAAGGTCGGTTTTGGGTGGTTCTAGGCGGTTCCGGTCCCGCATTGATGGAACGGAACCCTTTAATGACGGCTGATTAATCAAGGCTTAAATACAAACCGTGATTAATAGGAGAGTCGGAAATAATTAACGATGTTTATAGAATTAACCGTTAGCAATAATCGATCGGAGGTAGGCGCGCCTTTTTTAGAACGGACTTTAGATGATGGTTATTGGGAAAATCGTAATGTAAAGCCTCGTGTTGACGCACGCTTTATGGTCAACGGACTTTAGATTATGATTTTACCAATAATCGTCATCTAAAGTCCCCGCCCACTGATGGTCAACAACGTTGTTTTGACCTGACGCCAAATATTTCCCGCATTATTTGATTTTTTCGACGCCACGCGCAATCTAAATGACAGTTAACGACGTTATCTTACCAGCTTATTTTAGATTAAAAAACTTAATATAAATGTGTTGCATATGTTTGATCGAATAAGGCTCATGGCTTAATGGCCGCGGGTACATGAGTCAACACCATCGATCTTGAGTTCGAAACCCAACATAGGCCAAATATTTTTCACGTTATTTTTTTTATTTCGTTAGACTTTAGATTACGGTTCTCAAGGAACCGTCATTTAAAGTGTGACTTTAGATTATGGTTTTCTTGTAAACCATAATCTAAAGTCCTTTTGACTAGAACATTTACGCGTTTACTCTGCACTTACAGTAACCTCTACTTCTCTCTCTCTCTCGCGCTCTTCCTTACTGAAATCGCCTCCTCACTCCCGTCACCCGTCTACTACGCCCTCCCCACTTGGCCATCGCCCGCCGTCCTCCCACCACCTTTGTCACTCCCATCGCCGCCGGTCACCACCCATCTACCTTTGGTCATTGCCATCGACGTCTCTAACGCGTACTGGGTATGCGATCGATTGTCGTTTTTTCTAACTTTGTTCATATACATGTCGAATGGTAGTTCTAACCTCGTTTCTGTCGAATCCTGAGAGTGTAATGGCAAATGTTCTAACCTTGTTCATAATTTGTGCCCAGATTCACAGTTAATTGGAACCTAGTTCGTGGGCTGATTTCTGCATTAATTGCCCACTTCGGTGCTTAATAACGGTAATTTTGCAAACCCAACTATAACTGCGTGTTGTAGTGATGTTTCTTTGTTTATTTTTTTGAAGAGTAAATTTGATTGGGTTATTCTTAGCATTTAGTTTTACAATTAATACATAGTAGTGTAGTTTTAAAATATAAATTAGTGTATAAGTAATTCTAATGGTGCGTTGAATTTGATGTTGATAAAAGTGATTTGGAAATGTTAGAAATATAGGGGAGATGCTGTCGAATTTTTTCCACGGTTTAGCTAGCATTTTAACCATGATTTTTTGATGAATTCTAATGTTGTCGTTTTTTGTTTATGCATCAGCACTACGACTTTATTTTGGCTTCCGACCTCAACTGTCTTAGCATCGGCTAGTCGTCTACTAGAGGTAAGATTTACATATATATAGTATTTGACAAACTACCAAACATAGTTATCCGCCCAAGATATACCTAATAGAGGTATATCTTCAGCAGTCCCTGTCGGGACTGTCCATGATTGTTAATCTCACACCTTGGGTGTGAATGTGTTTTTAATATGTACTTTACTGATTATTTCAGCAGTATCTCTTTATTGTTCTTCGAATGCATATATTATTGATTAATATCATAATATCGTGCATTTGAAGAACTGTAGGGAGATGTTGCCAAAATTTTCAACAAATTACATATTAAAAACACGTTCACAGGTGGGATTTAATACTCATGGATGGATTTAGGTTGATAAGATACAAAAGTGTAAAGACTCTGCCACGGGTGACGGTATGAAATGGCTGCCTTCATATAAATAGCTAGAAGGAGATGGAACGTTCGTGGATTTACAGCGGAAAGTTGGACGACAAGTTTTTAGAATGAGTTGATAAGTTATGCACGGTGTTGGCGAACAATTTGAAACCTTCAGACAAGAGATACATATTTTGTCCGTGTATCGACTGCCAAAACAATCTGAGTTATTGCGGCATTAAACAGTAAGGAACATCTGATCTGCCGTGGTTTTACAAAAGATTTCCAAGACATAATTCGATGGCATGGTCAGAGTGTGTTCGATGTTATTAAGCCTGACAAAGGGGATAATGGTCAAGCAAACACAGAAACAGAACTCGGAGATGATACAGTTTCGGATGATCCAGAAGATGTTACAGATGACATTGAGCCAGATTTCTGGGACGATGACATTGAGACTATGCTCGAAGATGTGGAACGACATCACTCTAACATGTCAGACAACTATGAAATTTTGTTGGATTCATCCAAAACACCATTGTACCCCGGGTGTGACCCTACAAAGTTAAGCAAGTTTAGTGTCATCCTCAAGCTATTCAACTTGAAAGCGAAACATGGCTGGAGTGACGTAAGTTTCACTGCCCTCCTGAAACTATTGAAATACATTCTTCCGGTGGACAACGTTTTACCAACGACTACGTATGAAATACCCCAAACCTTGATATGTGGTTTAAATATCAAACTATGGTATGTAAAGGCTAAAAAGTGCCTTAGTAACATCATGAACAATTAGACCATAGTAAATGCCAATAAAGCATTAAGACACAGTTTGAACAAAAACATGCTCTAGCTATGAGTGAACTTGGTTAGGACCCAAAGAGCCTACCAAGACTTAATAATTCAATTATGATTTAATAAGGCTAAATAAGTCCTTAGGAACCTTGGTGGACAGTTAAACCAAATAAAACACAGAGATACCGTAATTCAATATCAAAAATGTGCTCTAAGCTTGGGATAATTTGTATAAGACCTAATGGTCATACCTATACCTTATAAATATGTTAATGAACATATTAAATCAATTACCAAAGAAAACCAAGCTTGAAAACAAGTTAAACACAAAAAGTGCTTTAAGGAGTCTTAAAGCACGTTTTTGAAAAATTGTCTTGTAATGAGTTTTGAATTCTAAATGCCATCATTACTCTTTAATTAACATGTGTACTATATAGTATCACATTTGGGTGGCTATTAATGGGAAATCAAATTTTCACTTCTAGTGCCTGTTTAGGTTGAATAGTGATTTTTATAAGCTAGTTTGGTATAGTTGTGTTAAGTAATAAATTGACAAATAAAGACCAAAACACCCTTCTAATTATATGGGGCCGGTTTTATCATGTGGTGACTCACCACCATGAGCTAGTAAAAATTAAAGAAAGAAGGAAAAGTAAGTGAAAAGTAGAAGTTACTTTATAACATGTAAATATCTTTCAAAAGCAATTCCAATCTTCATTCTTCTTTCCCCTCACACCCACCGTAGCCTTCTTCATCTTCTCCCAAACTCCATCGGTTTGCTACACAAACCTGCATTCTCCATCTTCTTTCACTTGTACTTCTAGCTCCATGATCCAATTTAATTTTAAGACCACCTTTCTTCTAGTTAGACCAAGCTCCCATTTCTATCTTCTCAAAACTTCAAACAGCCCCATTTCGGTGCCATGGAGTTCCACCATTGATGGAGCTTGAACTTGTCTTTCCACATATTATTGATCTCCTTTGCTCCTAGGTAAGGAATCTCAAAGAAAAATCAAGTTTCCTCCATGTTTTGTGTGTGACCGAAAATATTCATTGATGGAGCTCTTTGTGTTGCTTTGTTTTCTAGCTCCATTTGAATCCTTCAAGGACTAGGTGGGTCCTCTTTCATAGATATCAAAACCCTCCAAGATTAAGGTAAACAACTACATTAATGTTTTGAAATAAGTAAAACCTAGGGTTTGCAATTAGATGGAGCTTAAAGCTTGAATACTCATTATGTTGTTTGTATAATGTTTAGTAGTTGGCAAGGAACCAATGCCTTACCGGTTTTACAAGGAACAAGCAGCAAATTTGTGAGGAAAAGAGGTAAACAAGCTACCTCAATGTAGTTTAAATGCCTTAGGAAATGAGCTTGATTTGCTTAATAAAATACCTAAGGAGCCAATGGCAAATGAGCTAGTAAAATGCTCTCAAGGAGACTAGTAAAAGAACATATGTATTGGTGTATGTATTTGCAGGTCAAAGGCATTACTTATGTGGGAAATTCAGTGTTTAAGGTTTATGTAATTTAAGGGCCTAAGAGCCATGTTATTTAAGGGCCTAAGTGCCAAGCAATTTAAGTTATGCACTATATTGTGATGTAGTGCTTAATGTGTGAAGTTTATGTATAAAAATGTGTTTGATGGATTTTAGGTGTTTTGAATGAAATAAGGTAAAAACCTAAGTGTTTGGATGTGAGTATATACAAGAGAAGCTATGGCCAAATTTGGGAAAATGTGTGAGAAGTTCTAAGTGTTTAAATGGTCTTGGTGAACTAGGAAGGTTAAAGGTGAATAAATGTTTACTTGAGAAGAAAACATGTGGTAAGGTGATTTAGAGTGATGCAAGGATTTAGGTGTTATTTAGGAAGTTCTAGGAATTCAAGTTGTGTTTTGAGAATGTATTTAAGTCTTGGAGGAGTTTGTTTAAGGTTTAGATAATGTTGATATCCAAGGAATAAGTGTTGACTAAGTAAGATGTGAAAAAGGAGATTTAGTTAGTAAGAAAAGAAGTTTGAGAGATGATGTTAAGGTGTAGAGGAAACACCTTGGTGTAGTGGTCATTATTGGTGAACTACCACTTAGAAATCTTAAGGAGAAAACATCCTAAGTGCTAGGAACTTTGTAAGAAATTTGTGAATGATAAGATGGTTTTGGTGAGTGATTTAAAGAGTTTAGCACATGGCTAAAGGTGTGTTGATGTGCCAAATGATGTTAGGAAACATTATGAGGCTTTAGGAGAAGTTTGGTGAAATTGGTTAAGTGTTTAAAGACTTGGAAATTGAATGTTTTGCCGTCCGAACTTCCGTCCGGACATGGAAGTTCGGACAGGCTCTGTGGGTAAAGGATTTTCTCACTCTCGAACTGTGTCCGAACTTGGGAAGTCCGGACACAAGTTCGGACGTGACTGTTTCTATCTGGGATTTACTCTCGAACTGTGTCCGAACTTGGGAAGTCCGGACACAAGTTCGGACGTGTGTATGGTTTTCAGTATTGGGTCGCGGCTTGTGTCCGAACTTGGGAAGTCCGGACACAAGTTCGGACAAGGTGTTGTATGGACCAAAACATTGTTTAAGGTATGGAAATGATGTGTAATGATGGGGATTGATGGTTAATGATGTTTTGAGGTTGTTAAGGACTTGTTAGGTGAGTTTTAATGACAATTAAGTGGGTGAAAAGTTGTAATAAAATGTGAAGTAAAACAAGTTAAAAAGTGAAGTTATGTAACTAAGTTAACGGGGGAAAGTTATAAGCATTAGACATTAAACAATCATGTTACCCCGAAGTTAATAAAAGTATATGTAATGTTATCAGTTGTTCGAGGATTGCTCGAGGAACATAAGTGGATGTGATAAAGTGGACTCCGGTGACAGGTATGGTTTTCTTGCAACCTATGTCCTACCGGATTACACCGGCTTGTATGCCAATGTGTTTTTCTGTATGTTTGCCACGTTGTAAGGTAAAACATGTAATGAGTTTACAGTAATTCATATATGTGGCGTGTTCAACTCCGATACCATTTAACCTCGGCAGTGTTAACCTTAGTTAACTGAGTCTAGGATCACATGAGAGTTCGGTATTCGGAGTAAACGACCCGTACCATGGGACGTACTAACCACGGCTATGCGTGTGTTAATTGTGTGATATGTGTATGTGAATGTAGGGATCTCCCTTGTGTGTTTAACACAGTTGTAATACTGTATGATGTGTAGATGTGATAGACTCCATAGTGGGGTTCTAACTAATATCTAAAGTAAGTATGTACTAACAGTAGTGAGGAATCCGGTTTGGCCGGTCGCGCGTTGTGTTGGGAGAGGGTATCCTTCCTAGCCTTACCCTTCTCTTTGTTATGGTTGTTTCCCTCACGGGTTATGATCTCCCATTAGCTTACTCCAAAGCTTAGCTATTCTGACTTATGATCGGTTTAGGGGGAAACATGTGTTTGTGTGGTGTGTTCGGGCCTCCAAACCCGAACCGCCTTAACTTAAGTTACTCGTCCAACTATTAGGACGGTAATGAGTGTTGTTGTTATTGTATAACGAGCTTATCATGAGACTGGCAACATTCTCTAGGCTCACCAGTGTATAAACAATGTTTGGGTCGGTTCCTAAGAGAACCATTCCCGTTATGTTATGTATTTTGTTGTGATGCAATATCTATTGCGGTATTATGTGGTGCACGTGGAAACGTGCAAAGTGTTGTTAAGTGTTGTATGTCGTGTATGTTGTAGGATGTATAATGTGGAGTGTGTGGATCATGGATATGATTCCCAGTTTGTGATAAGAGGCATTTAAGGATAACCCGATTTAAGGGTATGTGTCGTCTATTAAGGAAGTAGCTCCATTAGAGGAGGAACACTCTAGGGATGATGAATACCATGAGTGACTTATTAAGTAAGGATATATTATCCGTTTGTTGAGCCCGTTGAGGCGAATGATTATGTGTTGTGTGTTTACAGTTGCATGTGTGATTTAAAAATAATCAACCGCATGCTAAGACGACAATTAGTTGTGCGTGGCCCGGTAGCATGTGGGCTGCGGGATTACCATACCAGCAAAGGTGCTGAGCCCCTTGGGGGCCACCCTTTCTCTTCTTTTCCTGTTTCAGGTACAGAGAGCTGGAAGCCGTTCGAGAGTAGGACGGGGTAGACATTGTACATGGGTAATCATTTAAGTGTATATATACAGTAGGTGTAGTAAGACCGAAATTGTTGTCGGCATCAGTTTATGAATACTCGGTATAGTTGTAAGGTGTATGTTGTCGTTGTTGTTAATGGAAAGGGATAGTAATGTGTAGTTGCTCGGGAATTTAGCCCATCAGACCGGTACAATGTATATGGATTAGCCTTGTTAGCCACGTGGGTGGCTAACGGCGTGTAACACCAACGAGTTAAGTAATGTGATGAGGTTTGTATTTCCGCTGCAGTTTATTGTAAGTGTGTTAACGTTGGATGGGGTGTTACAACGTACTCAGCCAAAAACTGATGTGCCCAATGGGTATGGAGTACCAGAAAATTCATGCTTGTCCAAATGGTTGCATGCTGTTTTGGAAATCGGATGAATTTGCTGAAAGTTGTTCAGCATGTGTAGCATCACGGTATCTGAAGAAACAACAAACTCACATCAGCGGTAGTAAGAAAGGTTCACCGGCTAAGGTACCGTGGTACCTGCCCATCATTCCAAGGTTCGGACATTTGTTCTCCATTGAGAAAGACGCAGAGAATCTTCGGTGGCATTCAGTTCACGGGAAGAAGGATGGCAGATTGAGACATCCCGCTGATGCACCACAGTGAAGAAACATAGACATAAAATTTCCTGAGTTTGGTAACAAACCGAGAAACCTAAGGCTAGGCTTGTGCACAGATGGGATGAACCCTTACGGTACTTTGAGTAGCATACACAGTACCTGGCCTGTGCTTTTGGTTATTTATAATCTACTGTCGTGGTTATGCATGAAACCAAGACACATCTTGTTGTCTTTGTTAATATCGGGTCCAAAGCAACTGAGCAACAAAATTGATGTATTCCTACAACCTTTGATAGAGGATCTACAACTCTTGTGGAATGAAGGGGCTACGATTTACGACTCATTCAGCAAAGAGGACTTCAATTTGTGTGCTATGTTGTACTGCACAATCAATGATTTCCCCGTCTATGGTTATCTTTCAGGCTATTCAATCAAGGGGGTGTTGGCGTGTCCGATTTGTGGTGAAACACTTGTAGCATTCGCTTGAAACATAGTGGCAAAAACGTGTACATGGGCCACCGAAAAATGCTTCCAAAAGGACATAAGTACCGAAAGATGGCGAAAGAGTTCGATGGAAAACTGATCATAGTGTGGTGCACCAGCCGTTGACAGGTACAGAGATTTACAAAAAAGTTGGATAATATTGTTAAAAACTTCGGGCCGCCAACCAAAAGTGGTGAAAAAAGTGTCTGGAAAAAGAAATCAATATTTTGGGAACTCCAGTACTGGCAGCATCTGGAGGTTAGACATTGTATCGATGGGATGCATGTCGAGAAGAACGTGGGTGAAAGTGTCACTAGCACCCTTTTGAACATAAAAGGAAAGACAAAGGATCATTTGAAAGGAAGAAAAGATTTAATTGAGTTGGGCATACGTACAGAGCTTGGCCCGCAAGAACGTGGAAAATGCACATTCTTGCCTCCTGTCTGTCACACTCTGTCTAAAGAAGAGAAACATAGTCTATGCAGTACCGTTTACAACATCAAGGTGCCTTCAGGATACTCCTCAAACATAAGAAGCCTAGTGTCCATGACAGATTTGAAATTAGTAAGAATGAAATCTCACGATTATCATGTCCTACTTCAAGAATTTTTGCCAATTGCATTGCGTGGGATCTTGCCGGATGTTGTCAGACACACAATCACAAACGTCAGTGTCTTCCTCAAATCCATTTCGTCTAAGGTTCTTGATGTGGACACTCTGACTAAACTACAAAAGGATCTTATTGTGACGATGTGCCAGCTGGAGATGTATTTTCCTCCCTCGTTCTTCGACATAATGATACATCTCCTCGTGCATCTTGTAAGAGAGATTCTGATGTGTGGTCCTTTGTACCTTCGCTACATGTATCCGTTCAAAAGGTACATGGGTGTCCTGAAGAAGAAAATGAAGAACCGTCGTCACCTAGAGGGCAGTATTATAGAGGGCACTGTCACAGAGGAAGTTGTAGACTTCTGCACCAATTACCTAGAAGGTGTCGATACCATTGGACTTTCACGTTCTAGACACGAGGGCAGATTGAAGGGTGTTGGCACGGTTGGATGGAAACTGAAAAGAATTGATATAGACACTCTTAACAAAGCTCATTTAGTTGTGCCGAGTCATCTTAAAGATGTCGAACCATACTTTGATGAACACTTGTGCATTTTAAGATCATAATATCCAGACATGAGTGACGTTAGACTACAAAATGAGCAGAATAGGACATTTGTCAGATGGTTCAAAGACAGAGTGTTGTCCGATCAGTCCACGAATGTGCCTCAACTGATTAAAGTAATTGTACTTGGACAAAATCTGGATGTAATTTCTTATGAGGGGTACGATATCAACGGATTCACCTTTTTCACAGAACGTCAGGATCGCAAGTCAACGAATCAAAACAGTGGCGTAGAGCTTGAAGCTTATCAAGACTTATATGACATCAGCGGTGTGGGTCACAGTCCAGTCTCAGTAAAATAATCATATTTCGGTGTTATACAAGACATCTGGGTATTGGACTACAACAACTACGAAATGTGTGTTTTCTGGTGTAACTGGGTTAACAACAATCATGGCTACCGTGAGGAGGAGCATGGTATCAAACTGGTTGATCTGTCTAGAGCTACTCCCACGGTTGAGCCATTCGTTGTTGGGACGAAGGTTAAGCAGATATTTTATGTAACTGATCCCTGTAATCCTAGATGGTCTGTGGTGCTTAAAGGGAGAAGAGGAATAGTTGGTATGGATGGTGTGGTTGATGAGGATGAGTATGACACAGAAGATGAACCTCCAAATGTTCCTATTTCATTGGAGGAGGCTGAGGTCACAGGTCATCGTGAGTATATACGATCAGACCATAACGAGGGAATGTGGATTGAGAGATAATGGAGTATGTAAGTTATTACTATTAAAATTTATATGTAATTAACAATCTTTTATTTCTTGCTTGTATATGACCATTGTTAAATTTTGTGTATTTTTTTGTGTCATTATGAAATGCTTAATTTAATTGAAATTTTATTTCAATCCTTGCAGGCATGGCTGATGAAGAGTTCGAGTTATTTTGCCACGAGTTCGAAGATGAGCAGCAAAGGGTACCGGTTCCTTCTACCAGTGCGGCTACTGCTGCTGGCCTATCTACATCTGCCGCTGCTGCTGCTGGCCCTTCTACAGCTCTCACTACTGTTGTTGGCCCTTCCATGAGTGCACCTTCTACGAGTGCTACTCAGATACCCAGAGGTAGAGTCCGACCCGTGGGCTGAAGCTGCAGAAACCGGATGAGATCAGTCTTGTCTGGGACAAGTATGGGAGGTATTGTGGGGGCAGCAGGTCAGAGTTCGATAGTATGCTAGGGACTCTGTCCAGATCACATTGCTCCATCAACCACAAATGACCACAAGTCCTAAAAGAAGTTAAGGAGACCATCTAGAAGAAGGTGCAAAGAAGGTGCAAGAACGATACAAGATCCCAGACGAAGTGAAGAAGACCGTTCTTTCTGCGGTGGGCGGCAAAGCTAAATCATTCCGTCACTACTTGGTGGATAACTGGATCACCAGGGTGCCCCCACGCGAGCCTCCGCCGTATGTCGTGTACAACGGCATGATCACCGAAGAGGAGTGGAAGGAGTTCGTTGAGCAGCACTCCACCCCCGAGTTCAGGGTATGTTTGTGTGTACTCTTTTCTGAATTAATGCTCATAATACTTTATCCCTGATTTTCTAATTAATTTTATGTTGTTATGTCTTAACATCAAAGACAAGAACAAGCACGGCAAAACCGTGAAGCTAATCTCTACCCCCACACCATGGGACGAAGGGGATATGTGGGCAGCCTCGATCTATGGAAAGAAGCTGGTTTGCTGACGCAGAGGAACGAGGATGGCAGTGAATTGGCTAACCAAATTGTAAGTGTTTGAAAGTAGTTGTTAAATAATTTACTTATATACTCAACAGTTTGTTGATCTTAAATTTAGTGCTAACTTCTTTAACAATTGGATAGTATGAAGCGGCATAGAGAGGAGAAGTAGACTTACACTGAAACACCCCGAACTTAAATATAAGGATTAAAATAATTCTAATATGTATTAAGGGCATAATAACGCCTAAGTAATATTGGTAAGGAAAAATAAATCCAAAAGAAATGAATAAACGCTTAAAAAGTGAAAAACGCTAAATAAGCGTTAAATAACCATAGGAGGTATGAGACCTCGGTTAGCGTATTATATGGATTCTAAGGGCTTAATAAAACCTAAGTAATATATGGGAACAACTCCCGAAGAAAACGGATCCAAATAATGTATTAAAACGCTAATAGAGCTTTAGTGCACGTTTTTTGAGAAAACCCGAAAACGTGACTTTAAGTGGTCAAACGAACCCGTAAAAATTATAAATCATTAAATAAAAATAATTAAGCATTAATGGAAGCTTAATAACCAATAAAATTAAAGAAATGAGAAAATTCCGGAAAACGGGCCCGGTTAGTGAATAGTACCAAAACCGGGTAAAATAATGAGTGTTTTCTGTAAAAGACGAAAAACGCACCAACTAGTACAACAGTAGTGGGCTGGTTTTTAACAGTCAAATAACCCCCTCACACACACACTAGCTAATTAATTAAAGAGCCAAAAAGCAAAAAGTACAAAAAGTAGAAAAAGTAACAAATACTACTTTTCTTCCCTCTCTCCTCTCACTCTCACATTTCTCCTCTCTCTCTCGCGTGAGTTCCCTCCTCCCAGCCGATTTCCCCCATTCTTCTTCCTCTGCTGGGCAATTTTTGGAGCTCCAAAGAAAGCTTCAATGGCTACCACACTTCTCTTGCATGCTCTAAACTCATGTGACCACCAAATGCTAAAATAAGTACATATTCTTCATCTCCTCAACATTCTCTATCATTCTATCTTTTCAAAATTTGAAAAGGGAGAACTTCATCTCCATGGGTTTTCCCCATTCAAAGAGAAAATGGTACCAAAGTAGAGCTTGGAGTCTCCTCTCTCCATTAAGATAAAAATCTACATGAAAAACTCATGTTTTCTCCATCTTTCTTCATAACCAATTTTGCCCCTTTGTAATGCTCTATTTTTCTCTCTCTTTTGAGCATCATCCCAACCTTGCAATGGTGGTGGAATCACCTTCTTGAACCACGGGCTAAAACCCCTCTTAAAAGCTTCAAAAGGTAAACCCTAAAATTTGTTGTCTTAAGCTTTTCAATGAACTAGTATTAATTTGAGGGTTAGTATTTTAATTGCACTTGTTTTATGTTATTTGGGTGATGGGAATGGAGTTTGGAAACTCCATTCCCCAATGTGACCGATTTGTGCAAGAAAGAGAGAAAGAGGAGGATTGGAAAAGAAAAGAAGGAAATATAAGCTTAAGGTAAGAGCTCCTTCCTAATGTTAAATTTTAATGCATTAGAGTAATGGGAATGGGTAAAACTAATTGAAGAACCCAAAATACTATATTAGTATTGTAGTTATGGAAGTTTGAGAATTTGGGAGCAAGTATGTGAATTGTAGGCCTTGGAGCCAAATGTAATGTGTATGTGTATTAGTGTTGTTGCTTAATGGAAGTATTGGTGTATTGGTATTGCCTTGTGTGCTGGTAGGACCCTTGTATGGGTGTGGCTAGAATAAGGATGATTTTGGCAAGAAAGTATGTATGTGGATAAATGGAAATTGTATGTGAACTATGGCAAAATTTTGGTAGGAATTATGTATTATTGGATGACTTGATGAATGAGAGAACCAAGGTGTGTATTGGATTTAGTAGAGGTATTTAGTAACCATGGAATGGTAGTTGTGGTATGAGAATGAAAAGGGATAAAATCTGTAGCAAGAGGTGTTGAAATGTGTTGGAGAAACAAGGAAGGATTAGTGTGTAGGACTTAGTAAAATGAGTATTGTACTGAGTGAGACTTGGGTTGAGTATAATGCAAATGAGGCAATGGAAGAGCCATAGGGTTAGTGGGAAGAAGAAAGGAAAAATCTGTAACAATTGTTGAAGAAGAAAAACTGTAACAGTGGAGGAAAGTTAACAGTGGAAAGTGTTTTGTAACAGATTTGTATAGAGATGGATTAGGTTAGTTTTGATTGCCTAATTAGGGTCAAAACACCCTAGATTATATGTAGAAATATTGGGGAAGAGATTGAAAGAAGTTTGGAGTTGAAACATAATAAAAAACTAGCATATATGTAAATACTGCAACTGGTCCGGGTTTGTAAACAAGTACAGAAACCCGGACCAGTCAAAAATCTGTACAGAGTGTAATGCGTGAGGAGTGGTCCGGGAAGTACAGTGAGGATGATTGGTGGACTAAATTCCATCCCTTGGAGTTGTATGAATTTGTAATTATGACTATGAAGAGTAAAAAGATATAAAATGCAAATAATTGAATTATCTGTTTGTTTAAAACTAATGTGGGAAGTCGAACTTGATCCTGATCAGATCAAGGGAAACCGAACACAAATTGGGGTGGAGAGATAGTTCAACACTGATGCTGATCACATCAGGGTCGAATGATTCTTGAAGCTCCCCTCAAGTGGTCACAAGAATCACACATAGGATAGAAGTAATGAATATAAATTGGAATTTGGAGTTGTGTGTTTTAGAAAATTTATAATTAGTAGTCGTGAAAGGTTTTTCCTTAGACTGGAGAATGAGGACTTGTTGGATTTATACCAGAGAAAATAGTAGTGTATTATGTTGTATTATTCCAAGGGCAGCAGGACATAGAGGAGTCCTGTGTCTAGATGACCGGAGTGCCTGCGGGATTGTAATGTGTATGGCATTGCTTTGGGGATGGCTTTGCACTGTATGAATGTATTAATTTTGTAATGAGGAACCGGATGGTTGGTAGTAATGCGCATTGGAGTAATTATTGTACATTGGTATGGTATGGTATGTAGGAACCTTGAGTAACGGATTTGGGATTTGTAAGAAGGAAGAATGTATGACTTTGGTGTTAGACATGTAGGATTGAGTAAGTATAGTAATCTTATAACCTTGAGCAACTTTGAGGACAAAGTCTCTTAAGGGGGTAGATTGAAATACCCCGAACTTAAATATAGGGATTAAAATAATTCTAATATGTATTTAAGGGCATAATAACGCCTAAGTAATATTGGTAAGGAAAAATAAATCCAAAAGAAATGAATAAACGCTTAAAAAGCGAAAAACGCTAAATAAGCGTTAAATAACCATAGGAGGTATGAGACCTCGGTTAGCGTATTATATGGATTCTAAGGGCTTAATAAAACCTAAGTAATATATGGGAACAACTCCCGAAGAAAACGGATCCAAATAATGTATTAAAACGCTAATAGAGCTTTAGTGCATGTTTTTCGAGAAAACCCGAAAACATGACTTTAAGTGGTCAAACGAACCCGTAAAAATTATAAATCATTAAATAAAAATAATTAAGCATTAATGGAAGCTTAATAACCAATAAAATTAAAGAAACGGGAAAATTCCAGAAAACGGGCCCGGTTAGTGAATAGTACCGAAACCGGGTAAAATAACGAGCGTTTTCTGTAAAAGACGAAAAACACTCCAACTAGTACAACAGTAGTGGGCCGGTTTTTAACAGTCAAATAACCCCCCTCACACACACACACACTAGCTAATTAATTAAAGAGCCAAAAAGCAAAAAGTACAAAAAGTAGAAAAAGTAACAAATACTACTTTTCTTCCCTCTCTCCTCTCACTCTCACATTTCTCCTCTCTCTCTCTCTCGTGAGTTCCCTCCTCCCAGCCGATTTCCCCCCTTCTTCTTCCTCTGCTGGGAGATTTTTGAAGCTCCAAAGAAAGCTTCAATGGCTATCACACTTCTCTTGCATGCTCTAGCCTCATGTGACCTCCAAATGCTAAAATAAGTTTATATTCTTCATCTCCTCAACATTCTCCATCATTCTATCTTTTCAAAATTCGAAAAGGGGGAACTTCATCTCCATGGGTTTTCCCCATTCAAAGAGAAAATGGTACCAAAGTAGAACTTCCTCGCTCCTCCTTCTCAAGACGACACTCTCAATCAAGCGCTTGGGAAGAAGGATCACCCGGGGCGTGTTAGAGGATTTGGGGGAGAAGTACGTCAGAAGCACGTATTCCCGCCATCTACTAGGAAGGGTCATATGAATGCTGCTGACATCGAGGCGATGGTAGATCGTAAGTTCGTTGCTGAGTGCCAAGCTAATGAGGAGAAACTGGCTGCTGAGCGTCGAGCTTATGAGGAGAGGATGCAGCAAGCGTTGGATGCGATCGCACATGCGACTACTCAACAGCAGCATGATCCTCCTCGACCATCTTCCTCGTCCAATTGTGCTCCGGCAGCTGACCCGTACCCGTTTGCCAACATCCTGGTTAGCTTTGTTTAACTATTTTTCTCCTTAAATAAAGTCCTTTAAATAGTATTAGATTGGACACACTTATTTATTTCACGCAATATCTATGTTTATTAAAGGAGCAAAAAAAATGTCGTCTTCAAATACCAATAGACGGGCACCCTATAGATGTGGCCTACGGGACGGTGTTGCCATCAGGTCCACTCACGCTCATCAGTTTCGTACATCTACCCGCATTCTACGCGTGTGTGACCTTGGACCTCATAATTGATGGATTTGATAATGCATACCTTCCAATGGCGTTTGACAACAAATGCACGCTGATTGAAGCGAAGGGAGACATATTGCCCTGGCCAGCATGTTATATTGTTGTCACCGATGAGGTAAGACTGTTTGACAACCATTTAGTATCTAATAAAATCCATTATTTAGCATTAAGTGTTTAATATAATCCATTATAGATCCCTGAGCTTCCTCGCCGCGTATCCCAGCCCAGAGAAGAGATCAACGCGCCGGCGGGTCCTGTCCGCAGTACAAGGGTATGTTCTAGATAAATGTTTAATGTTACTATAATAATCAATTAGTAATTATCTTTACATTCTTATGCTTTATTGTTTGTGTGTGAAGGGTAAGAATCCAATGACTTGGGGTGCGAAAGTAAGAATCCAGCGCCCGTCCGGGCTCACACCAGGACTTCTGAGGCACCTAAAAGTAAGTTCTCACTGCCACAAAAACTAGTGGATCACTTAGGGCCTCATCAGGTCAATCTCTACGACAAGATCATTGCAAAGTCACCTCAATCTATCAACTTCATGATGACGCTTCCAAAGTCGATGTTTCACTACGACGAAGATATGACCACGGCGATCAACTTTGGGGACATCAGAGAGATGATGTGTGGAGATTACCTGAACATTAACATCATTCAAGCTTATCTAAAGTAAGTGTTCTTTCCTCATACTGTAAAAACATATAGAATAAGTATCTATGAAGTTACATTGGCTTACTTTTTATAGTACATGTGATATAATAGAGGTCTACTTGAGAGATGTCATGAGAAGAACATCACCTCCATTACTGCGGTGTGCCCGGAGTGTTTATCGTTCGACTCAGTCACTAGGGACCCGGGGAGGTTTTGTGAATACATGAAGCATTGCTTCAATGTTGCTGATGAACAGAATAAATTATTTTTGCTAATGCCGTATCACCAAACGTGAGTTCTGATATAAATTTACATACTAATTAGCTAACTTTTTTACCTTCATTTCTCATTTCATTTTGTATTTGAAATTGTAGCCACCACTGGGCTTTATTTATCTTCTGTACTGTCACCGCTTCTCTGCTCATTCTAGATCCACTAGGGCAGTGGACAGAATTCAACACTGAAAACTTAATCAAAACATAAGTTTTTATTACTATTTAATTGTTTGTAGGTTTTTTGAACCAAAATTAATGTACTAGTTCATTTTGCTTAACGCTTTTGTTAATATGTGACAGTTGTTACAGTCAAACTCCTCAGGGAGAGTTTGCTGAAATGAACGTCGATTACATCAAGGTTTGCTAATTCATGTATTTCATTCGTGCTGCTTATCTTTATACAATTGTTTTACATTTGTGAATTTTGGTGATTTAGTGCCCTGCCCAAAAGGATTCTAGGACTTGCGGGTACTACATGATGCGGTATATGTACGAGTTCTGTGGGTACTTCCCAGCATTTCATAACTCTAAAGACAAGGTAATACGAACGTTGTCTTGTATTTAATTCTTTCGGCAGATTTTTTGTGTCTTTATCTTAATCTCATTATGTGTTTCATTCCTTTTCTTGTTCCAGATTAAAGAGCAGTATGCCCAATCCTCGACTTACAGTGCAAAAGACATGTATCATGTAAGAGAGAGCATGGTAGCCTTATTTTTTAGAATGGAGTGGTAGACTAGCTAGCTAGCTTTTTGTATATATTGTAGTGGCATGAAACTGAAATGATCACATTTAATGAATTGCTAGCTGTTGTAACAGATTCTGCTGTATTGAATATTTTTTTTGTTGCTATAACAGATTCTGCTGTAACAGATTATGCTGTAACAGATTATGTTGTAACAGATTTTCGATCTGGTGTATATTAAAGATGTTATCTCTGTTGCAATTGTGCGCAGAGAATGAATTTGTGTTGTTGTTATTTGATTCAGGTCTTGCAATTGTGCAGTTTGTGCATATCTGTTGCTCTGATGCCCTCTGTTGCATATCTGTTATAACATGCCTCTGTTGCAATTGTGTAGCTTTGTAATAAAAAAATGAAAATAAAAAAACTGTGCGCGCCAAAGGACTTTAGATTACGGTTTTACCAATAACCGTAATCTAAAGTCCCTGACACGCGGGACCGGAAAAGGGCCTTTAATTATGGTTTTAAACCATAATTAAAGACGTCGCCGTCTTTAGTGACGCTCGCATAGACTACGGTCCAGAACCGTAATTATACACGGTTTTGGACCGTAATTTAAGGGTTCCGTTCCACCAGTGTCGGTTTGGTCCTGAATCCCCAGAGTTGTATCCGTATTCGCTTCGTTTGGCCACGGTTCCGATTCCAATCGGTTCCGGTTCTATTCGGATTTGATGGTCACTATTACCATACACGAGCTGAAGACCCCTGCCACAAGATACTGATCAAGTGGCGCAACAAACCACCAGAAGAAGCAACCTGGATAAGCTGCACCGATTTCAGAGCCCAATTTCCTTTTTTCTAGCCTTGTGGACAAGGCTTGTTTTGATGGGGGTGAGGATGTTAGGGGCCCAATATCCAGCCCTGTTTCTAGGCTAAAAGAATGGATGGTATATTCTAGGAAAAAGTGTGTAATGCCAGCTATGGCACGTGACTCTGAGGGGGGTGGATTAGAGAATTAAGTAGTGTCGTTCTGGGACTTGGTGAGGAAGGAAACCTAGGGATCTGTCCTAGAGAAATGCCATACAAATAAGTAGTAAGTAGTATTGTAGCAGTTATATGTTGTTTTCATATTTGAAAAGTAATAAATGGCGGCTCATGCGTTGAGGGTAGAGCTGATTTGAGCAGGAGGTGTGGGTCTTTAATTCCCCCTCATTTTGGTGTGTTCTTCCTTAAGACTCTCTCACGTCTAACTCTAACACCATGCCTTAGCTTTTGAGTGGCAAAGATAGTAGTAGGTGCTAGGTGGTTGTGTCTAGTGTAGTAAGCAATCGGTTGTGAAGCCCGAAAATTTGAGATGCCTCTTAACATGTTAGATCTTAATCACAAACCATAAAATTTTAATAAATAAATTGACGCATTATAGAGATATATAATGTATCACATAAAGTTCCTAGGTCAGGAAATTGTAATACCTATGAATATTAAACTGTCAAGATTTATTTTTAGATTTGAAGTATATGGGTCATAAACCCAAAATCTTGTCAACAAATTGGATACACTATAATATGTATAATGAATAGAATTTACTCTATTAATCATGGACATCTTAAAAGCTATTGGCTTCATATCTGTTTTGGTGGTGTAACTGGCTTCATTTTTCTTAGGTCGCTTACCATACGAGATGTCTTCCCCTCTCCCTCTCCCTCTCCCCTCAGAAGTAGCGCAGGATGGAGCTTTTTTCTTAGGATCTGTTCGATTCCCACGAGTTGAGATTAATCTCCTGCTTTCAAAAAGTGTAAATACACATGTTGATTTTTAACAAGATGGTGCTCTAACCAGAGGTTACTTTAATACATTTGTCAATCTCTGTTTCGTTAACCAGAGTAAGCTTAAATATAAATTCGCTGGTATTCCTGCGTTTGGCTGCCTAACGCACCCTTAATGGCAAGATGAACTATATCAAAGCATTCGAGCCTAAACAGTCAAACTTTTAGTACGATCATCACCAACATACTTGATATGTTAGAAAAAGACCGATGTAATATACATGTCACAAAGCATTGTGGCTGGGGGCTGGATAACACTTTCCATGATTAATTTACCAAAGAATACGATCCACACCAAGCAAAGATTATCTTGGTTAACCTTCTAACTAGATACACGAATACTTTCCTCTAAGGCTCTATCCATAGCCTTTACTAGATGAAAAAAATGGGGCGGAGCGTCAGACTTGTTGTCAGGGGTTCTCTTCATCCGACTGGGGCGTAGGAATAGAGTCCACAAAGTATTCATCAACTGCAAGCAAATCTATTCTGGGTTAAAATTGTCAAACAATTTTCTGATAACAATGAGTCTAAGACACAATACTTCACATTTTAAAAAAAAAAATTAGATTATCAATATTTAATTTAACCGCATCATCAACAGACATGAGCCAAGTTCTAGAGATAAGAATACCAATATCCTCTTCTGGGGAGTCGAGCAAGATGTCTGAATCAGATGGCAAGTAGGGAGAACCAGGATAGTTTCCCAGAGGTCCGAGATCTGCCATAAAAGAAAAGAGAAAGCAATTATGAAAGCACACGCATAAAGACACGGTTCTGGGCAGCAGGATGAAGAAGAGAAAAGAGCAAAACTGTATTATTCTAAAGCCTTTTCTCTTATATATATAACGTTTGCACCATGATCTAGCATACTCATTCTCTACATTTTGAGATTCCTCTTTCCCCCAACATTATTGTTATGCTTCAAATCACTAGCAAATGACTAGGATTTGATGATGCTTTCCAAAGAAACTATTGTTGGATGCATTCAAAAAAGAAGAGCCAAATTTTTTTCAAGATAACATTCTATTTGCTCTTTCTAATTTCTTCAGGTTCACCAAGCTCAAAACATTAACTGATTCCCTATGTGCATTGATATACGCCAGGAAGATCCCCACAAATACTCACCTGCCAAGTTTGCCAGATCAGCAGTCAGATCCGAGAAGCTGAAATTCCAGGGAATCTGAGACAAGGATCTCAGAAAGTCACGAGAATTTCCATCTTCTCCATCAGTAGGGAGCGGCAAGTCCACAGGGTTAGTGATGTCAGGTTGAAAATCTGTGTCCATTCCTGAAGTTTCTACTCCTATCCCCGGGATTTCAGATGAAGCAAAAGGGAAGTCACCACTAGAAGAAATAGATGTTGGGCTAATAGGCATGCCAGGCATGGATGGAATCTCACTGCATGGATGAATTGCTGCTGAATTTTCAGCTGAGTTCGGGGTCTTCATAACCATACTAGATCAGAATAATAATCCCTTAGACCTTGAAGTTTAAAATGATAACACTTCACAAATAGCTAAGTTTAATCCATCTCTTTAATTTCATCCATCTTTTCTTACCATTTTGTGAAACTATGCAATATTTTGGCTGAGATCCATAAATAAAATAAAATGGACACTCACTCGTTTCCAGAATCTGTTCCTATTGGTTGGAAACCACCAGCTGCAGGAATCCCACTCACGACAAGGCAACTTGGCATTCCATGACTCGCATCAATAGAGGATTGGCCGGCTACAGGGATCAGAGGAGGTTGAAGAACAGGGTACCCTATTGGTAGATTATTAACTGCACTATAAATGATTGTTATGGATACAAAATAGACAATCTATAATTAATGATAGTGATTAATAGGATGAAATTCATGAAGAAAACAAACGTATATCCACTTTCCAAAACCAAGGTCTGTGTCACAAGACAATGTGGAAAAGATATTATTTCTCCTCTACCTATTTCAAGGACATAAAGAAACACTTAACAAAGATTTTAAAAATGAATGCCTAGAAAATTACAAGGTTGCCGACTGAGGCAGTAACAAATGACACGTGACTTGGGAACTACAGATATTGGGAGGCAAAGCTGTTACCACAAGACTGAGAATGTAGCCGTTTCAGTAGAAGAGAATCAAATTTACAGGTAAACAAAACAAAGCAAATCAAATCCAACGAACTGTACTGTAATAAGAAAGAGCAAGGACCTTCCATCAGCTCCTAACTCAAGCATGCCAACTTACCAGGCAGAGGGTGCATCCCGTTCTGAATAGGTGTTAAAGGAACTTGAGGAGGTTGACGATATCTCATCATATGAGACTGATGCTCAAGAAAATGGTTGAAAACAATTATTTGCTTCTTTAGTTTCAACCATATGTAATATACTCTGAAAAATTCAGCATTTTCTTCCTCCAGCTTCTGCCACACTGATAGAAAGAACATTTAGTTTGATTATCATATTGCTAATCGGAACAAAAAAGTTGACACATAATAATGTCTGTTTCCTTTTGATTAGGAAAGCGCCAACAACATACAAAGCTCATCCATATGTCTTGGGTTATGTAAACAAAGACACAAAGTCACTTCTAGGCGCTAGGAACATTGGCCATTGGGAAAATGATGGGATAAAAGTGATAGGCAAAGTACGCTATTTGTTCCACCTCCTCCAATCATGAAACTTCATATCTATTACAACTCTTCTAGCAGGCATTAAATGAGGTTTCCCATAAACCCTATCTAATTCTGGGATCCAACGGTTGAAGTTGATTGATTTTATAAGAATATTTACATAAAAACTTAAAAGATAAATTTCACTAAATACCACCGAGTTTTTGCTTAATTCACGATATATCATCGTGTTTTTAATATTTTACAAGATAACATTGAGTTTTAAGTTATTTCGCCAAATAACACTCTGTCTCATATTCAATGAACTGCTTCGTTAATATCATTGAAAAATGTCTAAAATACTCATGTTATTAGTGTAACACCCGGTGTGGGTTACCTCCCACATCGATTGGAGTGGAGAACGAACCATTCCTTATATGGGTGGGGATATCTCTCCTTGTTGTGACGCGTTTTGGGGCTAGTTTACCCCGGAAACAAAATCGTGAGCTGTGACAGAACGAACAATATCACAAAAGTAGGTACTTGGGGATGTTACAATTAGTTAATCATCTGACAGTGATTTGTAAGCAAAGTACACGTAAAGTTGATTAGGAGATTCTGTCGTGAAATAACAGAGATATTTTAGACTTTTTTCAATGATATTAACGGAGCTATTCATGATGATATCAAAAACATAGTGGTAAATTCTGAATTAAGCAAAAACACAAGGATATTTGATGAAATTTCCCAAAGTAAAATCATTCATGATTGATGAACTAAACAAAGAAAGTGATTCTTACCTAAAGTTGTAAAATCGGGAGCAATCCTTGCCCTGTTCAAAAGGGTTTCCACAACCTCGTCCTGGGTCATGTACAGCTGCAAACACCGCTCTATAAGATTTTGAACCTGCAGCAACCAAATGCCATATTTGATAGCAAAAAAAAAAAAAATTGATAATGATCAAGACTGAATGTCTTGCATACACTTACGAAATACAAATTAGAGGGATAAAAGTTATGAATAAGATCAACTCTCTGATTGAACATAAAGATGGAAAGAACAATAATCTCACAAGTTCAATATCTTCTCTAGTAACTTTGCGTCCACCATTGCCTGAAACAGAAGCTAGAGCTGAATCGGAAGGAGGGGCTTCACTAGCGTTGTTATTCTGATTCTGTTGGTCACTCTGAGAATCAAGGGAAGTTTGAGTCGATGACTCAACTTTCGGAGTTCGGGGATCCTGTGTAAGTTTTTAGTCGATGTCAGTTAAATACTTGCAGAATGTAAACTAAAGAATTAATAGCAGATAAATGGATGACAGGAATAAATATAGGTATGACTAGATATATAATTTTATGGTTTAATTCGATTCTGAATGAGACGAAGCAATCAAGCCGGACATCCACCATTATACTGCAGAAAGTGGGTCCGGCATTACGAACCCTAAATCAAGGAAAACTCGGGCAGGATTTCTGTATAGAATTACCAATCTGTTAGCAGAAGCTATACAATAATCAGTATACTGCATCCTTATTGATGTTACGCGCTTAGAGGAAAGACTGAAGAGCAGAATATTAGACAAAAGACGAATGTTTAGCCAGTACCTGAGCAACTTCCATTTCAGATTGGACAAACATGCCACATTATTTCCTCACTGCTATGCGCTTTCCAATGTCTACGTATCCAAACGGTAATCAGCTGATACCAGAGATGAAGAAAGCAACGAATGGGAAAACTGATAGAAGGAAGAAGGAAATAGAGGTAGACAACTGTATGCAGTAGATGCTTGGTAAGAATTGGGAAGAACGGTTCACAGGCATAAAAGATGATTTGAAGTTTGGAGCATCGAATTTAAGTTTTTCAATTTATTGAGCCGTTTTTTAATTTTGAAACAACAATTTATTGAGCTGTTAACTTTTTTTTTGGTCAAAAATCGGGAGGTCAAGCCTCATGTATTAGAAATCATAATCAAGTTTACATCATCCATCAATGGCCCCAACACATAACTAGGGGGGCGGGAAGGCTATAGTTCATTAAACGGTTCGCTAAACTATATTTAGTAATATAATATGCTACTTTGTTACTCCCTCGATTAGAGAAGACTAGGGAAGAATCTCATCCACGATTCAGCATCTCCTTGCATTCTTCAATAACGGGTCTGTAGTGGTGGAACCTGGGACAATGCTTGATCAGCCTATACAGCTCCAATGAGTCTGTGGAAAAGATGACCTTTCTGAGCGAGAGATCCCAAGCAAGTTTTAGAGCATGGTGCAGGGCCAATGCTTCCGCCAAGAGGACACTCGCTTTACCGATTAGCTGTCCAAATCCTGTGATCCATGAGCCTCTATCATCCCTGCACACACCACCAACAACAGCAAAGTTAGTGAGTGGGTTCACAGCAGCATCAACATTGAATTTAATAAAACCAACATCAGGAGGCTCCCAAATATCAGGCGTGTCTCTGTTACAAGCACGGTTGGAAATACCACTTCCTAACTGTGTTAACGTCTCAATGGACCAAGCTCTGTGATTGGTTTTACATTCTCTAATAACATTCTGCATAGGTAAAAACATCCTTTGTTCATCTCCAAAAACTTTTTTATTCCGCCATATCCAAAGCATATGACAACAGATAGAGAAAACTTCACACCAGTTAAACTTAATTAAACGTTGTTTAGGCCTCAGAATATTAGCTCTTAACCACTCTAAAAATGAGGCTGAATAAAACTCCCTTTTATCTGCACTAGGAATAAGGCGGTCCCATATTCTCCTTGCCACAGGGCAGTCTCGACAAATATGAGAAATGGATTCCTCATTCCCACAATAATGGCATGACTGATCTTGCGTGAGTCCCAGGGAAAAGCGTTGAACATTCGTCATAAGTTTCCCTAAAGTTAATCGCCACAAGAAAACTCTCACCTTTTCCTGCACCTGTAATTTCCATATACTACGAAATAAGTCAGAACAAGCACCATGTTGGTTATGAATAGGCGCCTGCGAGCTCATAAGAGAGTAAGCAGAAGCCACATTGTAATTACCAGACTTATGTAAACCCCATGCAATAAAATCATCACCAGCAGAACTAAAAACAGATTGGCTAAAAAACTCATGTTTCAGAGAATGAGGCAGAAAATTCAGAAATCGATTCCATTTCCAACCGCAATTATCATCCTAGTAATCAGCCACAACATCATTAATAATGGAATCAGGAATATTTGAACTAGCTACAGATAGAAGATTAGTGTTGAGCAACCAAATATCAGTCCAAAAACGAACAGTTTTCCCGTTGTTAACAACCCATTTACACCCTTTCTGAACCAGAGGAGCACATTTTTTATGTTCTTCCACGTTACAGAACAGCTTCTAGTATCTGGATTAGAATACCGGCTTCTAAGAAGGCGACAACAACTGCTAGATTGATTAGAAATGAGGTTCCAGATTAATTTACCAAAGCAGGCTAAATTCGTGACACGCGACTTCCTAAAACCTAGGCCGCCAGAATTCTTAGGTTTACAAACCTGGTCCCATGAGATCAGGTGAAGCTTCCGCTCATTAGGCTCATTACCCCAAACGAAATCTCGACACAACTTATCAATGCGATCACATACACCTACAGGCAATAACTGGCACTGCATATTATGAATCGGAATGGAGGCAACAGAGCTCTTGGCTAAACAAATTCGACCAGCTAGGGACAGAGATTTAGTTTTCCATCCTGACAGTTTATTTCTAATTTTAGCTAGCAGGAGATCTTGGTTACGCTTGTCAGCCCGCCCCTACTGAAGAAAAACCCCCAAATATCTGCCAAAATCCCGAGAAACGGGAATCCCCGCCTCAGAACTAAGAACTTGGGCTCTTTCGCTACTCGCGTTTCTAGACAATAATAAAACAGATTTCTCAAAACTAATAATTTGGCCAGAAGCCTCACAGAAATTAGCTAAAATTTATTTCATGATATTTACTTGCCTAGTGGTGGCTTCTCCAAACAGCACCAGGTCGTCAAGAAAGAAGCTGTGAGACAAAGCCACCCTAGAACGACCCATACATAAAGGTTTCCAATCTCTATTCTCAACAACCACATTAATCAGATGGGAAAGCCTGTCTAAGCAAAGAACAAAGATAAAAGGGGACAAAGGATCCCCCTGTCTCACACCCCTTCCTGCTTTAAAAGAACTAGTTAGGCCCCCATTCCAAGAGACTTGAAAGGAAACAGAAGATACACAGAACATTATCAGCTTGATTAAATTGTGGGGAAGCCCTAAGCAAAAAAGGGTGTTTTCAATGAACTTCCAGGATAGGCGGTCATAGGCCTTAGCGAGGTCAATCTTTAAAGCCAAAAAACCACTTTTAGCCTTAGTATTATGCAGAAAGTGAAGAGCTTCCTGAACCATGATAATATTATCAAAAGTATTCCTACCCGGAATGAAACTAGATTGATTGGGAGACACCCACAAGGGCATAAAGGGTTTCAATCTATTCGTGATAACCTTTGCTAGAATCTTATATTGTACTTGACATAGAGATATAGGCCTAAATTGGCTGACTAGAGTAGGCTGAACAACTTTGGGAATCAAAGATATGATGGTGCGATTAAGATTACTGTCAAAACTACCACTAAGGAAGGACTCTCTAATAAAACTCAACATGGGAGGGCCTAACTGTTGCCAAAAAGCTTGAAAGAAGCCCGCAGGGTACCCATCAATACCCGGTGCCTTGTACGGTTTCATGCTTTTAAGGGCATTAGAAACCTCCTCCATGGAAACTTCATGAGATAGTGCAATAAATTCGTCACTGGTAAGGGTAGGAAAACCGTGCTCAACCAACCCCTTATCAGAGGAGACTTCACAAGAAAAAAGTTTCGAGAAATGGTTCTGAACTAGAAGACTAAGATCAAATCATTTGTAACCCAAGTCCCATCACTACCCAAAAGCTTAGAAATCTTATTCCTTCTTCTCCTAAGGTTAGCTTTAGTATGAAAATAGGATGTATTCCTATCACCAAGCTTGATAATGTCATCTCTAGATTTTTGGAACCATAATATTTCCTCCCTCTGAAGCCACATATCAAGATCAGCCAAAAGGGATTTTTCAAGCCCCTTAAGATGCTCACCAGTACCAGACTCAATAGCTCTCTGAATACCCTTTATTCTAGCCAAGATCCTTCTTTTATTCTTGATAATATGGCCAAAAGAATCTCTGTTCCATTCCTTAAGAAAAACACTAAGGTTTTCCAGAGAACCTTTTAGGTCCAAATTCAGATTCAAATTTTGGATAACAGAATTTCGAAAATCAGAGTGAGTAAACCAGGCTGCTAAGAATTTAAAAGGCTTCGACACAGGCCTTCTAGTGCAATTATCATCGAGACTCAGCAACACTGGGCTATGATCTGAACTGGTCCTAGGAAGATTCTCAACAGAAGAGTTAGGAAAACAGTTACACCACTCTATGGAAGCAATGACCCTATCTAACTTAGCCCTGTGAGTCCCATTAGTCCAAGTAAAAGTATTTCCAGTAGCAGGTAACTCAATTAAACCACGCCTATGGAACCACTCCAAAAACAAAGCATCAACCCCATAGCCCCTAGCGGCTGATCTATTTCTATCATAAGGATTAAGAGTGGCATTAAAATCCCCACCCAAAACCCAAGGAATATCACTACTGGATTGGATCTGATCAAGTTCATGCCAAAGTTGATTTCTAACAGAGGGATTCGGGCTAGCATAAACAGCAGTCAGGAAAAAAGTTCTACCATCCTCACGAATTTGACAATGCACAAACTGCCTATTTGAAATAAGGATTTGGATATCAATGGGGTTTTTCCATAAAACCCAAATACCCCCGCTAAAGCCATGCGCCTCTTCTCGAAACACATTATCAAAACCGATTTTATTACAAATCAGATCAGCATTCCTCCCACTAATTCTAGGTTCAACCAACACCAAAATCATAGGCCGCTTATTGCGAATTAGATCCCTCAACGATCTATGAAAACTAGTCCTAAGTGCACCCCTTATATTCCAAAACAGAATAGTCATCAGAAAAGAACAAAGACCAGAAATACAAAACACCAGAAAAGATTACGTTTTATCCAGCAAAGATGCATTCTCATCACGTGTTAATACAGTTTCAGAAGCAGAAGCCGTACCAGATTTATCGCCTCCATCTTTAGATAGTCTAGCAGGAGACGAGTTAAGAACAATATTACCTGATTGAGAAACAGAACCCCGTGGAATGGGATTTTGCACATCCACATGAGCAATGTCTCCATGAGCGCCTCTACTTTCAGAGCTTTTCCTGATACGACTTGCAATGGGAGCGATTGTAGAAGAATTCTGAACCGGCAAACTGCCACGCCCGTTATTTGGAACCCTAGACTCAAGAACCTCTTCTTCCGCCGATTGAATACCATCTGCAGTATGTTTGACTGAATTCTGAACCAAGGCATTAAATCTAGAACCATCCTCCATACTATTGCGATTATCACTAGCTTTAGCCTGATTTTTCTTCTGATGAGCCTTGAAAGTATTTCGCTTCTTAGGAACCATCCAGTCCCCATAGTCTTGGGCAATATGATGAGGAATCTCGGTTGTACTCTCCGGAACCAAGCGTACCCCTACACTCTGGCAAATTGGAACCTCATGATCACGATTAGGGCAGTTAACGTCCTTGTGCCCATAACAGCCACAAGAAAAACAAACTAGGTGTAGGCCCTCGTATTCAATCTTCATCGTCCGACGCCAAAAACGATATTTAGCCAGGAGAGGCTTCGTGAGATCCACTTCGATAGCCACTCTAGCTAATCTAGATTTTCCGAAGCCCGCCATGGTCAGATCGACCCTTTTGACCTTACCAACCTTTGCGCAAAGAATACCCAGGAACTCTTCATTGTAATATTCGCTTGGCAAATCTGGGAACCTTTCCAAGACTTCAAGATTAGCAAGAGCTTCCGAATTTGGGTTGAAATTTGGTTTCCATCTACGAATGGTGAGGTAATGGTCGAGAATCGGCCATGGTCCTTCAGTTAGAACAAAGTTCAAATCTTCCTCAGAAGCAAAAGTGACCTTAAAAAATCCATTCGTCAAGTCGTCCATCGAAAAGTCTCCATGAAGACACCACCTACGCTTAAGTCTGTCGTAGAGGAAATTCATCGGCAAATTTTTTCCCAAAAGCTTGATAATAATGGAATTTTGCCACGAACTACGAAATCGAATCTTCTGCTCTTTGGTGATGTGAATGGAAGGGCACCGAGGATCATCTTCTTCCATATCAACATCCTCGTCGTCAGAAACTTCATCTAACCAGGAACAATCCTCTTTTCGGCTCACAATCTGCTCGCAATTACTCGTGACAACTGCCTTAAAAGAAGGAGGTGGGTTTATCGAACCTACCTGAGCTTGCTGCTGCCCTAGACATTCTTTCCCAAGATCCATTTCTTGACTTTCAGAATTCCGCGGCTTCTTGTTCGGGTTGTTCAAATCAGAACGATCATCCATCTCGAGCAAGTCGATGGAGTAACAGAAGAGCAATTAAGAGGGAAGATAAGAACACGAACTGAGAAAAGAAGAACTAAGAGCAGAGCGGCGCCGCAAGAAGTGGCCACCGACAAGGAACTCAGACTCGCGGAGGAGAAACCCAGGGGGAGACTCTCATCGCGGCGGTAACAAATGTTCAAAGAGAAGACTTCCCAATCAGCAAAAAATATATTGTTTCTCCTTTTGTTTTGTTAACTTTTTTTTTGAAATACATACCTCATGATTAAGCGAATTTTACGATCATTTTCACTATGAGATATCCCTAAGGTTTCATTTTCTTTACGAGATATCTTTAATGTTTCATTTTCATCACGAGATACCCCTAGCTTTTCAATTTTATTAAGGGATGCCCCTCCGTTCAAATTTTGATATATATTATATTTTCCATATCCCTATTTTACCCTGTAATCTCAGGGATTTATGGTCAATTTTTTAAAAAAAATTAAAAATAAACAAAGTGTTACTAGTTATTTTCCAACATTCGTTTATTAATTTTTGTTTTGAATTAAAATATATAAAATGATATTATAAAAAAATTAGACTATGATACTCTTAACTATTGTTTTATTTTTTTGTCAAATTATTTAGTTTGTATATAGTATATAATATTTTAATATAATATCACTTTATATAATTAAAAAATACAACAAAAATTGTTAAATATAATTTTAAAAAGTAAGTAGCAGGAAAAATGAAATTCCTTCACGCGCCTCTCTGTCTGAAATCTAGGGTTCTCTTCCCCTCGAAGAAAACCCGTAGCGGTGAGATTGACGAAGATTGAAACGAGTGGCACTCCCTCGCCGGTAATACCTTGGTGGTAGTTCACGGCTTTCCCCCTGACATCCTCCCTGGCGACTAGCACAAGGTGGTACCGATGTCTCAAACATACGCCTAAAGAATGGAGTTTACATTCAGCGCGAAATCACTAGAAGGAGAAACTAGAAAAATTGTAAAGAAGAAGAGAACGGTGTCGGATTGGGAGATAGAAAAACCATACTTGGTCATCAACGTCCCCAGCAAGGAGGCAGTGTGTGTTGTGAAAAAGAAAACGACAGGAAGATCCGTTGGATGAAGACTTTTCGGATTGTGAAGATCTGGAAGAAATCGACAATGATGAAAGTGAAGACCCGTTATGTCCGACCGTCTCCCTATCAAGAGAAGTGATCCAGAACATCAAAAAGACGTGGAAGAACGCGGTGATTGTGAAGTTATTAGGTAACTCCTTCCCCCTTGCTATTATGACGGATAGACTGGCCTAGAGATGGAAGACCAAGGGCAGATTTGATGTCCTTGCCATAGGAAATGGGTATTTTACAATTGTATTCGAACAGAAAGTAGACAGGGATATGGCCCTGTATGAAGGTCCCTGGAAAATCTCATATAGGTATCTCACAGTTCGACGATGGAAGAGGGATTTTGATACAAAGTCATAAGCGTTGACTAATCTAGATGTCTGGAAAAGATTTCCAGACCTGGGATTGGAGTACCTGACGGAGGAGTGCCACAATCAGCAGTAAGGTAGGAAAGGTGCTCAAGATCGACATTGGTAAAACTAGGCTGGGATGCGCAATTAGTGGCCGTTCTTGTGTTAATCTAGATTTATCAAAGCCGTTCATCGGGAAATTTAAACTTCAGAGAAAGGTCTACAAAATTGAATATGAGGGTATTCACCTACTACGTTTCAATTGTGGATGTTTTGGTCACTAGAAGGCCAACTGCCCACGACTGGAAAATGCCACGACGGAGGTCAATGAAGGAGGTTACAAGGTTATTCATAACCCCCCAAAGAGGATAACTCGCATCAAACTGAGAATTTTGGTCCTTGGATGCGAGTGGGCAGGAAGAGCAATCAAACTCGCTCAAGGCTCCTGATAGGAAACGGGAGAAATCCTCTCCCTCAGAAGGGTATGTAGATTCCAAGAATGTTACCTCGCCTAAGATTCAAGAGCCTTTGCTATCAACAGCTTTGAGGCTCTTGTAACCAATGAGGATGAAGCAGATAATCTAGGAAATGGGGATTCTGTGAAGAATCAGCCTATGGGAAGGAAGGACCCTACAGATAAGGTAGGCAGCCAGGATTGTAACACCCCTACTCCTAATCCCGTAATAATCGGAATCGCATAACTTAATTAAAGACGGCTCGCAACGGAAAATAAATCTAACTTCTAATCTGGGTGTCACATGCCATTACTCACTCATGTGAGTAAAGAAGCGAATACTTATCACAATACTAGAATCGATAACCGCTATGATGAACCAAGATATCATACTACTAACCTACACCTACTAAATCCATAAGTCGAAAACGTAGACCAGTAAGCATCTAAAATTTAATGAGTGCGGAAATTAAAAGACAACGTAGACTACCCAACAGTCCCGCACTCCGGCTTCCTAGCTCGATCAAGTCTTGTGATGTGAGGCCATAAAGGCTTAGCCAACTGTTGAGTATGCTAATAATGTGATCCTAGACCCTATAGGTCACTTAAATTGATTAGTCATCTTGCTTAACATGAGGTTCATTTCATGCTATTCCGTTTACATGCTTATAAAAACAACTGTAAATACGGAATTAAACACACAACAGACATTCAATATTCACGTAACAATTCACAATAGCCACATCACTTGCAAGATATCAACCCATGTAGTCAGTAAGGATCACAAGTTAGTTGATTAGAATTTATTACTCTTGTTCAACATCCATCGTTCGAAGCCCCGCTTCTATCAATTCACACATAGTCATACGGGTGTCATGTTAAGGACAATTCCCCATTTAACCTCACATTTTCACAATTGGACAGTAGTCCTATGACATAATACCAATGGGTAGATGGTCTTACTTGTCTACAGTGGTAGACGTCCATGTGGCCGAATCCATGATGCCAACGGCAGCACACTCCGACTAACGATCGCATCCGGCTCGTTAGATTTAACAAGAGTAGACCCTATCCGGGTGTTATACTCTAGTGATCACTATGCGCAACCTGCTGGAACGTATGCAGCCCATGATTTACTAAACACATTTATCATTTAATCATCACACTCTCATTTGTTAGAGTATTTTAATTAATCTCCTGGAGATTTTGTTATTGGAGAACACATTCATTAGATGCCCATCGGGTCTTACACATATGCCTAGGAGTCATCTAGGTGGTGGTACAGTTCGAGTCATCGCTCTAGAGACGGTTGATACCGGGTCTCTAACTAAGTATCTCACTTAGCGTTTTAGGAGTAATTTACACTCAAAAGTTAGTACTCAAAGTTCCTCCCAACTGCTCACACACACGTTAGTGATAATGGGTATCACTTGTCCGATCGACATTCGCGCACAATTAATAAACGCTTTGACGGTCGGTTACATAAACACATACAATACATGCATAACACAGATATCACTCTTAAGCAGATAAATCACACAATGTCTGTACCCAGGAAACCCTCAGGACGTTCAGATCACACATTCACATACCGTTCACCGTTGAACAATGCTAGCGTGACGTATCACGCTTATCCTCTATCTCTTTCGAAGCTCGTATCTCGAACCCGTATCTCTGGAATGTATAACTCTAATGTCAAAACTCATGTTTCAAGTCTATTTAATCATCCCAAAATAAGTTCTAACCCTTACTCAGTAATTAACCCTTTATTCGGTTATTTGTTTAGCTCGGGTCTTTCATTAAATCTCGGGATTTAATTATACTCTATAGTTGTAAAAGTATAATATTTAGTAGCGAAATGATATTAATTACTTAGAGATTTAATTCCTAATAACCCATGTTATTTATCAAGGTTATTTTGATTTGTGTATTCGCATACACACACATATATATATATATATATAGTTCATTACTATATTTTGTTTGACCAGGTTATTTGTTAGCCTTTGTATATCTATATACTCACATATATATATATATTTGACCAAGTTATATTCCAACCTTGTATATTGATACATAAACACACGTATCGTTTTATATATATATATATATATCTATATAGTATAGTTTATTACTATACTTTGTTGGACCATGTTATACTTCAACTTGTAATTACAAACTATTTTATGTATTGGTCAACTTGACTACTTGGTCAATTTGTGTTGGTTTGGTCAATCTAGTTTGACTTGGTCAATGCTTCAAGTCAATGTTTCATTATAGTCGATATTTATTTATATCAACTCATACTACATCATATTATAATACTTGTAATTATATTTTCAACCCATGGTTCTTTCCACATTAACCTTATATGATTAATCAACCATATTACATTTTTACCTCATATTATAAATTCATATCATGTGAATTATAAGGTTTCCCCATAATGATTTAATTCATTATTCTAAGTGGAGTACACATTTAACTATTTGTGTCATTTATCCACAAATCTCTTATTAAGAATTCATCTTAATATTATACAAAATATTTTATACGTTATCATATTTCTCATATTATAAGGTTTCTAACCATATATTATACTCCCCAAATTTCCAATTTAGATCCATCATTTTATGTGGTTGTTTGTAAGGTATACTTATACCACATTAATCCTTTTATAATGTACTCTTTTATACTTTAATATAATGTCACATTATATCATTTAAACTTTATAATATATCAGCCCATAGTTTCTGAAATTTCAAACCGACCCCACTTGATTCGGAAATTACAATTTTCTCCCATTCATTTTTGATTATTTACAAAATCAACCCAAACATTATATTTGTTACATTTCTACCATTGTTTAATTTATAACCTAAGATTCTCAAAAATTATAATATACATATATAACCGAACGGTGCCCCTCTTTTCTTTTCCAGATTTATTATGTCTACCCATAATTTCCTTTTAATTACATATTGCCCCTCTTTATTTTGTAAACTTACAATTTAATACTAAAACTTTATATTATACATATTAATTATTTAAATCACAAATTCAACCCCAGATTTTTCCCAAAATTTGTACAGCCCTTTCACTTCATTTGATCTCGTTTTTCAACCCACATTTTCGGTAATTACAACATAACCCCATAAGTATTATAAATGTTACATTTTAATATTTAAACTATATATTATAATCCTTAATTTATTAAATCACCAAAACTAACCCAAAATTTCCCAAATATTTCGAACAGACCCCCTAGGGTCATGATATCTATATTTCAGCCCCTATATTTTTGGAAATTACACAAACATCCCAAATAGTTTTATAAATTTCATTTTTAACTTGATACTTTATTAAATTACCAAATCAGTTTAAATTATTATTCTAATTTGGTCAAACCTCACATGTGGTCAAGGTTGACCACTCAAAATACTCCTTTGACCCATACTTTACATATTTACGAATTTGCCACATTTAATTCCTTAGTTTTACTTTTAAGTACTCAAACTTAAAAAAATTCATATTTATATTTCAACAGTTGCCAAACAGCCCTCCTCGGCTTATTTGTATGTTTGGCACCCTATAGTTTGTTTAATTACATTTTGATCCCTCTAATGAACCTTTTGCTCATTTAAGCACTTATAAGGTTTATAATTCATTTAAAACATATTTGCAACCTTATATTTAATTCATGTTACACCTAATTTCACTAATATTTATCTAAAGTGTTACTAAGGGATTATTTCCACTAACATTACCTTTTAGCACCAGATTTTATATAAATTATATTATCACCCAAAAAACTTAATAATTAATGTTTAAGGCTTTAAATGCTCATAATAAAATAGCCTAAACACATGGCCTTAAACATAAAATAACATTAGCCATAAATGACATTAAAGTGTCTCTAATAAACTATAGTCCACGACTTTCTAATGAATTTGCATTCAACCTTTAAAAGCCATTTTTCTTTCACATTTAACTTATAAACTTGACTTTAATAAGTCATTAACACTTAATGTAACGACCCCAAAACTACCCTGGTTCTGAGACCATCACACGCCGCACGCTTACTACCTAAGACACGCAAGGCTACTCTTTGACAAATCCCAAACAAATACAAATGATCTTCTATTACATAAATAATGATTACAACTTGTCTCACAAATTAAAAAGCGGAAGCCAACAAAATTACAAAGCAGAATTCTAAAATAAATACAAAGGCTATGAAGCCACAAATAACTACAAAGCCCATGAAGCAAAACTAAAAGTAGCAACAGAAGCAGAGTCCTTCAAATGGAGGCTAAAACTTGCAAAATGTTAAATGCATAGGAGTGAGCAAACCACATCTCAGTAAGTGATAAACTTCATCAGCATAAGAATGCTCAAAACATTTGTACAGAACATAGCTTACATAGATATAAGTTAGCAAATCAGATTCAAAATCAAAATCAAATGGAATCACCTCAAAACGATTCGAATTCAAATACAAAGCTGACTGAAACAGAGGTCGCAAAGGTAACTTAACAATGGAAAACTTTTACAGAAACCATAAAGTTTTTCAGAAATTGTAAGACACATATAGACTGTCAGAAGAAGGAAATAAAACATAAGCATAGTTTCCTTACAAAGCTCATTTGCAATACAAATTAATCTTCACAAAACGGAAACCATAAACCAAGGATGCCAAAACAGAGGAGACAAAATGAAGCTGAAGCCACACTCACAGAATGAGACAAAGACTGCGTTCGGCATGGCTTTTTTGTGGTAGTTTTGTGGTTGTTTTGGCTGGCTGTTTTGTGGTAGTTTTACTGGTTGTTTTGTGCTTGTTTTGAAAACTAGTGTTCGGCAGGCGGCGATTTCGTCTGGCTGTTTTGAATAAGTTAGTTTTGTGTAGTGCGTTTACCGTTTTCGTTGTTACAATTAAAAATTTTATATTACATTTTAAAACAATTTTTTGTTAATAAAGTTAAAATATATGTAGATATTCAATTATTGCCTTTAATAATTAATATTCTTTATTAATATTTTAGTGACAATTAATTTATAATATGTATACATATTAATTTATAAATAAATTTTTTACATATATTTGAAAAAATAAAGAAATAAACCATTGTATTTAGAGTAAATATATTAGATGTTGTATGCAAAAATATAATTTTATGGATTATATATTAGTATTTAATATAACATTTCAAATGTATTAATACTTAAGATTATTTTAATTTTTAATGGAATAAATAATATCATTGAAATGAAAAAGCAATTCTTTCTAATAATAAAATAATTGAGTGTAAGCGAATATATATATGTACAGATGTCACTTATTATTTTATTATTATATATTGTTTAATTGTTGATAACATATTTTTTTAAAACATATATTTGTAGTTAAAACAATATATTCTATTCAATTAAATATTACTTACTGAAATTCAAAAACATAAATTTAAATTTAATACTGGATATGCCAAGAAATGAAAAATAACGTATATTAGCATATAAAATTATTGCACGGTATAAAACATATAATAACTTTGATATACTGACAAACCATAATAGTTTGTACACAGTTTTGTAATTAATCATTACTTAGCAAGTTGAATACTTATAATTGATATTTATGAAACATACTACAAATATTTTGTACTCTAATAATTTTGATATAATTGAAAGTTTACATCGTAATTTTTATTAGTTTGCTCTTTTCCTTTTAGAATATTTTATTAGAATTGATAGATAGTAATAGTTTTAAGAGTATTTATCCATATCTGAATAAATAATTTAGAAAAACACTACTAGTTTAAAACTATTGTTCTATATTATTTTCATTAATTTAGTATATCAATCTTTATAAAAAAACTAAAAATAAAAAAGGGAAAATAAACTAATTTATAATATATTAATCTATATATTTCAATTTTAATTTAATTTTGTGTCAAATTTAATATATAATATCATTTTTAATATATTATAAATATTGAAAATTTAAATTAATTTATTAAAAATTAATTTTTAAATATAATTAATATTATTAAAATATTCTCGCCCCCTTAATTACAGTTTTCTGGCTCCGCCTCTGTTTACGGTATTCATTATATTTGCAGCATAAATTGTTGGTTGTTTTGTGGTTGTTTTGTGCTGATATATTTGTGGTTGTTTTGAAAATTGTTGTTCGGAGGTGGCGGTTTGGCATTTTTTGTCAAAAATGCCAAACTCATAAATGTCACATTTATACCACAGAAAAGCCATGTCCGAAGGCAGCCAAAGCACAAAGTAGGGTATCATGTCAGAAGTTGTCATCGCTCAAAACTGAACAAAAGCAAATCAGAATCTTATACACATCAGAATGTTATTGAAAACAAAGTTTTTAAGGAACCATAGTTCAGAGCATACGGAATAGGTCAGAAGACCTCATATAACAGAACGGGTCTGAAGACCCTAGATAACAGAATGAGTCCGTCGACTCCAGATACAGAATGAGTCCGTCGACTCTAGATACAGAATGAGTCTGTCGACTCTAGATAACAGAACGGTGGGATGCCCGTGATACAGATACAGAAGGACGTCCTACGCATCAGTCATCCACGACTCAGAAAGCAATAAACTAGGTCCCAAAACAAATTGTATACTTAGGGAGCGTTCGGCATGGCATAAACATGGCATAAATGGACAGCATAAATGTATAGCATATGCTGTTTTGGACTCCTTTATTTGTTTTTGTTGTTCGGTTAAAAGAGCATAAATGTCAGCATAAATGCCCGCAGCAAATGCTATTTTTTCGTTTCCGTGCTTTCACTTCCGTTTCTTTACTCACTTCATAATGCAATTACTGTGACTATTGATTTTTTTAAAAAAGGATTTTTTTACAAGTTACTTTATTTGTTACAAATTACATAGTAATAATTTATAAAAAATAGTACTACTTCTTTAGCCAAATTTAAAAAAAAAACCACATTTATAATACAAATCTACAATATATTATTTGGAATACCACATAGATTAATAAAAATAAAAAAACCAATAAATATACGCACTTGTTGATATATAAATTAAAATATTAAAATAGTATATAAAAATATGAATGCATATATATATTTATTGACATACAAAGTTACAAAAGTATTATATATTATTAAAAGTTACAATTTCACTAAATAAATTCACATAACATTATCAGAAAATTTGAAACGCTTGTTCTCTTTTTTTACGCTTTTATATTTGTAAGAATTATAAAATTTAGATAATAAAAATATATTGTTTAGAAGTTACAAGTTTTGCTTAAATAATAAAAATAAAAATTTTATTGGTTATATAAATATTTGTATTTTCTTTGGTTTCTCAAGTTTTTTACTATAAATTAAATACTCATAGTAATATATTGTTTGTGAATTTTTCTATTTATTTTTACTAACAAAATAAAGTTATGTAGTGTAATATAATAAATTGTAATTGTAACACGAAAACGGTAAACACACTACATATAACTAACTTAACCAAACATGCTGCATATATGTTGCACTGCCAAACAACAGTTTTCAAAACAGCTGCATTTATGACAGTACATTCCTGCCAGTAAATATGCTGCATTTATGCTAGCGCATTCCTGCTGCCAAATATGCTGCATTTATGCTGCCAAAACAGCCTTACAGGACAGAGCCTTAGTACATAACAAACAGAGTACCATCCGATAGTCAAAGGAAGGTCTGAATGAACATATAGCTTTATAAGAGTAGCCTCTAATATAATTTTCCGAAAAGCAACACTTAACCGTACACTAAAATAAGTATATATATACACAATAACTGGATAGGTACTTGAAGAATACGGAGCGCTGACCATTTTTAATAACTTAATAGACTAATAAGGGCATCCACAATGGTGGTGAGTGTCTTATAATGGTGGCCACAGGTCCGGTTCCACCGGTTCCGGTTTCAGAAAATGTGTATTCGTATTCGGAATCGGTCCTGGGCGGTTCCGGTTTTGAAATCTGGATTCGCTTCGGATTCGGTCAAAAAACCGGTTCCGGTCGGTTCCGGTTCCAGTTCCGGTTCTGATCGGTTCCGACCGGTTCCGGAAAGATTCAATCGGCTCCAGTTGCTTCGTTTTAGCTCCGATTTGAGATCCGTTTGAGCGCACACGTTTCTCTTTTCATCCACTTTACTCCTAGATATGTTATTCTTCAAGTTTATAATCTTAAATGTGTAAGAAACAAAGACTTAGGAATTTTTATTGAATTTACAACAAATAAGGAACAGAGAGAATTTTATTATATGATTCATTGCCTCATTAAAACCTTATTAGGTAAAATCCCATTGGGAAAACCCTAATAAGGAAAAAGAATACAGCTACTAAGAGGTTACATGATTTCAATTTGCAAGTCTTAAAAAAAAGATTACATGGAAAGAAAGTAATACTAAATTACTAATACATTCTAAAATATTACAAGATAGAAGTCCTAAGTGGTGTTATCCCAATTCATCTCATACCAGTCATCATGTTGGTCTTCATATTTCAATGCGTGTGCTTGGGATCTAACGGCTATTTTCTTCAGAGGAGCGCGTGCCCGAGACCCAAAACGACATCGTTTTGGCCCGATTCCAATGGTTCCGGTTCCGGTTCTCGATTCTGAATCCGACGACGGTTCCAGGCGGTTCCGGTTCGGGCCCGAATCTCAAAACATGTATTCGTATTCAGAACCGACTGAGGCGGTTTGGTTTCGGTTCCGGTTCCCATCGGTTCCCGGCCGGTTCCGGTCCGGACCCGATGGCCACCATTAGTGTCTTACCATATTTCTAGGTGCCACATCAACAAAATATATTATTTTATTTATTAAGAAACTCTCATCTCTACAATAGGAGAGTTCCTTAGCATTCTCTCTCCCCACACCAACTATAATTACTTTAGCTACTATTAAGAGTTTTTATTTTTTTTAATTATTGTTGCAGTGCTGTAGCCAGTCAAATTGATTCGTAGAGTGTTCCTTAAATACGAAACGATGAGAGAGAAATTAGAGGGAATCCACACCATTGTAGTAGTTTTTTAAGTTTCTTACTGACACATAGGGGTGGAATCCACACCATTGTGGATGCCCTAACACTTTTTTTTTTAAGATAAAGACTAGCTTTATATATTATATTAATAACATTACATGCAAGTGGACACTTGTACAAAAGATATAACTAAAGACTAACATGTGTCCTAAAAGTAGAAAACTTGCATGAGAAGCTTCAGCAGCATAGTGAGCAATCACCATGGGCAGCCCTAGCACCACCACCACCATCGCCGTCTTCATCTGTCGCTTTTCAAATGTTGTTGATCCGCATCCTGTTAGCAACAGCAATCGGCTAGCAAAACCAAAAGGGATCCAACGGCTCGACCGAGCTCGGATAAATCTCTGTGGCACATGCATGAACATAATCGGTGGAAAATCTAGAACCCAACCCAAACCTAAAATTCACTAAACACAAAAGCACAAAAAACAAGCTAGACCAAAACGAAGAACTTCTCCTGCAAGAGAAGAAACTAAGAACTAAACTAAAAAACAAAAGAATAACTAAGTAGAACAACCAAGAAAAGATATCTACAAGAGCATAGATTAGGAAGTGATAACAAAAGAGAAAGAGAAAAAGGAAGAAAGGCACAAAAGAAGAACAAAGAGGAGAGAGGAGAGAGCATTTTCTCTCTCCCCTTCAATCTTTTGTTATTGAAGGTGACTAATAACACTTTTTAAAATAATAATAATAACAAAATAATAATAATAAAACATCTATACAAATCATATCACTGAGTCTTATGGAATTATGCATGTATATATTTAAGTTAAATATCTAAATCAGTATAACAAACGTATTAAGATGAAAAGAAAGCATCTAAAAATAAGTACGTAATATAATAAAAACAATAATATTTTAGTATATATCCTCGACACCTGGAGGATTAGTGCGTGAGATTAGCTGCAAGAAATTGAAGACTTGGATTTCTAAGTAATATATAAACCGGTTTAGCATAGTTTACATATATCAGACTAGCGATTGTGCGGGATGATCGCACCTACTTAGGTGTAGCCACATGTCATGCTGGAAAAAAAATTACATGTCAGCATATTTTTTTTTTGAAATAGCATGTCAGCATATCCTAGATTGAAACAGACCACGAATACATCCAGACTCAGTGATATCCCCAAATCAAAAGAACAAATAATATTTCATTGTCATTAAATGATTGTAACTTTTAAAATATTAGTTCAAAATTTAAAAAAATTGCACTTGTTCATCTAAATTCAAGCTCTTTAAAACAAGACCAATCATGGGTATATTTTGACAAGTTTACAAATTTATTTTAGTTACATGTACATATCATCATATATCAACGACACTTATGATTCACCACATACAGTTTAAAATACACCATATAACATTAATAATACACCACAAACAATAATGATTCAGTATTTGTTCTGAAATTTGTTATCTAATTCACCACTTATTAGTGAATGAATCATAATACTAATTTCAATGAATCATAATATCAAATTTAATGAATCATAACATCATTTTTGTATATCATCAGTAACATATAAAAATAAAAATTTTAAGCAATGATACAACACAATTTTTTTTTTGATACGTAAGAAAAATACATGATTCATCATATAAGGTTTAAAATACATCATGCAACAATAATAATACACTACAAAACAATAATGATTTTTATTGGTTCTAGAGTTTGTTATACAATTCACCACTTATTAGTTAATGAATTATACTATCAATTTTAATGAATCATAATATCAAAACTAATGAATCATATATGATTTTAGCGTATCATGGTATACATGTAAAAATAATTTTTTTTCAAAGTTGTCAAAACATGTCCATGACTGGTCTTGTTTTGAAGAGCTTGAATTTAGATGAACAATGATATAATTTTTTTTCATTTTGGACTTATACTTTAAAAGTTACAACCAATTGAAGTTAATATAGTAAAAAGGTAGCCCAATCAACAAAACAGTCCAGACAGCTGCTGACTGGACTGCCAAATGGACAAGCCCGTACCATATTGGACGCGGACTGCCCGTGACGTCGAATTTACGTACATATACTACCTCCGTCCTGTCATAAGTGTCCCATTTGCTTTTTGGCACGCTTTTCCACTTCAATATTAAATATATAAAATAAAATAATTTTTACAATATATAGTTTTTCACATAAAGATTCCATTATAAAATATAGATTTATAAAAATATTTTATCTTACATGTTAAATATTGAAGTCAAACGACAAGCTCAAATAGTAAAGTGGACAATGTGGTTGGGCTGGAGGGAGTATATAGCAAGACGTGCATGTTAACCAACTATGCAGTGCCAAGTGTACATCTGCGGATAAATAGTCCAGTAAAAAGCAGACACCTGTGTGATTCAAAAACAAATCGCAGCTGAAAACCTGAAATGTCGCCAGCGAACGACGCCTTAGTTCGAAGATAGATTTTGTTGAAGACCGAAGACAAATCAAAATTTAAATCGACAAAGCTAAAATGGCCACTCGTATATTTTCAGCTAGGTGTGTAAACTGATCATCAAATCTTATATCCAATATAGGAGAAATGCGTAGTAGATACGAACATAGCATAGTTAAGGGCTAAACACACTCAAACTGAATCTGTTCAATTTCAGAAAACCACCAACATATATATACGGTTGTATATAAAATGCCGAAAAGAAAAAGAAATCGTTTCCAACTGAATACTCAAAAGAAGATATCAAAAGCTTGACTATCCTGCTTTCATAGAAGCTATGTACGAACACCCACCTATTTGAGATTTTGAAAATTATATTATAATCTAACGTTGTTAAAATAGGTCTATACCGCAACTAGAAATTCGGTTCCAATTTGATAATGAAAGGGATATGAACCATTATGTAATATAAGCAAAATACGTAACAAACCACTTGTATATAAGGTACATAAAATACAAGAGACAAGCTACGAGAAATATACCTGAATATATAGTATAGTAGTATATGTATATCAGATAGAATAATTCTTCACTGGTAAAAGTTGTACAACATATATATATATATATATACGATTCATCAAATGCATACACACGCCCAAAAAGTGCATTGTAAAACAAGTCAACTCTTAACTCATCTTTACGGCGAAAAGAAAATTGAAATTATAAGTAACTTATGAAATCCTTGGAATCAGCCGTACGTATATCAATCTCTTGTATATAGATAGCGAAAACAAAAAAAGAATCACTTGTACAAAAGTCAATCCGTATCAAAGCTACCAACAAAATCTATAGAGCCTAGTACTTTCAAAATCTAATACCAGATTGGAAACATGTGTGGTGGGAGGCCAAATCATAGTATGAAACAAAGATCGATCCAATGGGTAGCAGCCCCAAAATTCAAACTCGAAAATAATTTAAGGTGAACGCACCCAAATTGAATCCATTAATCACCTATAGTAGTTGTCACTCGGAAAACACTAAATTATATATAGCTCCTAATCCGTACAAACACAGAATACGACGGTAGTTGTTACTCGGAAAACACTGAATTATATATATATAGTTATGAACATCAACAGGAAAACAAAATCAGAACGAGCGTAGTAGCAATCCACTATATCAAAAGCATACTCGCCGAATTAAGAGTACCCATTTGTCAAAATTATAATTAACATATCACTTTCCATATCAAAGTAGGCAATCAAACAAAATACCATGGGGTTTAAGCGGAGTGAAAACGTAAATCAAAATCAATCCAAATTCACATCGAAATCAAATATCAAAGCAAACACATTCAAAAACGTAACAAGATCTAGATCCCCATGGGTGAACACACCCATACCGAATCCATCTACCACCTACCTCACATCTGACGCAAAACAAATCTCTTCTACAAACTCCACACATCGCCCTCTTCAAATCCTTTCTTGAACAATGAACTCTCGACTAAATCCCAGAATTCCCAAAATCAAAATTAGAAAAGGAGAGAGAGAAGAACTCAACGACAAACAGAATTGAAATCCACATCTACAAACCTCGAAGACCACTGACTGACGAACGGATCCACAAGCAAATAATTCCAACAATTTAGACTTGAGAGAGATTGGATGAGAATGATGTAAAGGGAGGAAGTTTACTTAGAGAGAAGAAACAAGGAGGAGAGGGAGAATGAGCGTGTAAACTGTCGCCAATGCGTCAACGAGGGAGAGGAGGAAATAAAATAAAAAACTAGAAACTCCCTTCCTAACTTAAAATAAATAAGATAAAAGAAAGAAGTAAGAATAATTAATTTAAATAAGGGAGGGAAGAAAAAGGAAGTTAGTAATTCTTTTACTAACATAAATAAAATCCAAACAGAAGACCCTCCTTCCCGAAGCTAACATAATAACAATTAGAATCATCATAAACTCCCTTTGCAAATCAGAAAAAAAAAAAAAAAAATTGGGGCGCAACACTTAAGTTTACTAACAAAACATTTAACCATGATTTAATACACAATATCAAGGTTTAAACAACACATACATATGTGTAAGTTTTCGGCCCTACTCCATTTCATAACATAAATGACTTTAATGCATTTAAAGACTTTTAAGCATATTTACCTTGTTATAATTACAAGGAATCCACACCAAGCCTTCATCTCTCGACACTAATTTACATAAAACCCTTAGATTAGGTTTTCTTTAATTTTTTTAAGCATTAAATTAACCTTAAACAACAAATAAGTCCTAAAGACTCAGCCCACATGTGTGATATTGTCCGCTTTGGCACGCAGGCCGCACGAATTTGTTCCTGGGGTTTCCTAGCCCCAAAACGTGTCACACAAGAAAGAGGTATCCATGCACCTATAAGGCACACTTCCTTCTTCTCTCCAACCGATGTGGGAGGAACACCTCACCGGGTGTTACATTCTACCCCCATTAGGGAGCCAGTGCCCTCACGGGCTCACTAGCACACCGATCTGGGTCTGGCTCTGATACCATCTGTGATAGTCCAGCCTAATCAGCCCACATGTGTGATATTGTCCTCTTTGGCATGCAAGCCGCACTGATTTGTTCCTGGGGTTTCCTAGCCCCAAAACGTGTCACACAAGGAAGAGGTATCCATGCACCTATAAGGCACACTTCGTTCTCCTCTCCAACCGATGTGGGAGGAACACCTCGCCGGGTGTTACACTCTACCCCCCTTAGGGAGCCCAGTGCCCTCATGGGCTCACTGGCACACCGACTTGGGTCTGGCTCTGATACCATCTATGACAACCCAGCCTAATCAGCCCACATGTGTGATATTGTCCGCTTTGGCACGCAGGCGGCACGGATTTGTTCCTGGGGTTTCCTAGCCCCAAAACGCGTCACACAAGGAAGAGGTATCCATGCACTTATAAGGCACACTTCGTTCTCCTCTCCAACCGATGTGGAAGGAACACCTCGCCGGGTGTTACACTTTAATTAAGTAATTTACCTCTTAAATTTGATTTTTCTCCTTGGAAGAGCTGCCTAAACTCACTGCATAGTATGGATGAAATCAGAATCCATTCGGCCACATATGAACAAGGAAAAAAGTTAAGTTAATAACTTTAGCAATGGTGGTTATTTTAGAGAGTTTAAGGCATGAACTTTTAAGCTTTAAAGAGGAAGTCTTTACCTTGGAAACTTGATGAAGTTTCAAGCTCCATTCTCGGTTATCTAGTGGAGGAAGAGAATGAATTTAGTTTCATGGGAAGAACAAAGAAAGAAGAAGTCCAAAAGAGCCATTGGTGCTCTCGGTTTACCTTACTTTTGGAGCCTTTAAAGAGGTGATTTGGAGAATATCTTTGGATCAAGAAAAGGAGCCGAACCCACCTTCATTTTGAGTATAAAATGGTGTAGTAAGAGGTGGAAGAAGCTGCTCATTTTCGGACATGAACAAAGGGTGAAGAAAAAATGTGTTTTAAGGTCATTTTTCTTACCTTTAGGTCCAATGGAGTATTCCTTGCTCCTTGGTTGGTTAATGCCTAGCATGAAGCTCTTCAAGGACTGGTTTTATGCCTTGGATGAAGAAGAAAATCAGGTGGGGAGATAGACCATGGAAAACACAAGAGAAAGTGAGGAAGAATGAAGTTTTTACCTTGCTTCTTCTTCCACCATTAATGGATGGAGCTTGGCTGGAAGGATGCTGGAAACATGAGGAAGAAGGGAGGAAGGAGTGCCAGCCATAAATTAGAGAGGATGGGAAGCATGGGGAGAAGGAATGGTATAGTATAATTAGTTCCTTATTTTATGTTATTAGGTGTACTTGCTTATTTACTTTACAACTTAACTTTTCAATTTCCCCTCTTTTCTCTTCTAGGTGTGGACGGCTGCATATTTATGGGAGGAGGACTTTTTGAATTTTTACACATTAATGAGTGTATAATGGACTTGTTTTATGTGTTAAGTGGTAACTGATGAGTGTCCAAATGAGCATGTTTTAGGGGTGTATTTCATATGTTTAATCAACACTTTTCATGCTCATTTCTCCACTCTAGCTTGTTTTCCTCTAGTTTTGTGTTTCATTGGTGTTTTACACATTTATTGTTTAAACAGGAGGAATAACATAGCTAGGAGTAAAGTAGACGAAGAGAGGAACGCGTGGGCGCAAACGGATCCAAAATCGGAGTTAAAACAAAGAAGATACAGTGTTTTGAAGTTAGCCTGACTCCGACCGACCTTAGGACCGACCTTGCAAGGTCGGTCGGGTCGAAATTTTGCCCAGATTCGCGTTTTTGCAAGCTAATGGAATCGACCGACCCTAGGACCGAACTTGCAAGTTCGGTCGGTCGTAAAATTTGCCTAGAAATCAGATTTTAAAAGGAGAAAAGAGAGGGGAGAGAGAGGATTCGACACAGAACAGAGAAACGACGGAAAAACAAGAGAAAAGAGGGAAGAGAAGAAGAAGGGAAGGAAGAAGAAGAAGAGAAAGGAGGAGAAGGCTCACCTCCATTGAAGCTCTTCCTCAATCTCCCACGGCTATTTCTTCTCCCTTCTCTCTCTTTTGTGCTTTAATGGTTGTGTAGTTTCCTTGTAGCTTGGGATGGGGAATTTGCCCCAAAATCCCTAAAACCTCCATTGTTGAATCTTGAACTTATTTTATGCTTTATTTTAGTCTTTGAGCTTAATGAAGATGATTATTGGGTATTTATGATTCTTAAACTTGTTGCCCATGATTTGAGGATTAGTTTAGGGTTTTACCCAAATTATCAATTATGTGTTAAATTGGTTGGTTTGGCCTACCGATTAGTTAGCATTATTGTGGGATTCTATCAAAATGATATTCAGAGATAGAAACCTAAACTGTTAGAGACTAAAACGGTGTACTCTGATTTCGATAATTTTGAGATTAGACTACATTGCAACCTTAGTGGAACTTGAGCTTAGTGCTATCGATTGACCCGGGGCTTAGCTGAATGAGAAGTCTCGATTAAATTGGTTAGGATTAGTAGGCCTAGATTAGGTTGCTAATTAATTAAGCGTTCCCGTTGTTTAGCTATGAGTTCGAGGTTCGACAATCAGTAGTAAGGGGAGGACGGGTGCAAATATCCATCCCGGGCTACACCTATCCTAGATAGTTAGTTTAGTGTTTATTGCTTTTCTTTATTTCTCCAGTTACAACCCAAAAACCTAAAACCCCTAATTTACATTTATGCACTTTTGTATATATCCTCTTGCATATTTACTAAGCTTATAATTAGCTAGATAGTTACGAAGTCCCTGTGGATACGACCTTGTTGTACTACAATGATTGGGTTCACTGCCCATAGTTAGCAAGATAGTTTCAACATTATTTTGCACAACAAGTTTTTGGCGCCGTTGCCGGGGACCTCGGTCAAACTATCTGGTTTATTATCTGTTTAGTTTTTGTGCAGATTTTCATTTCATTTATTTGCCCATTTTGTGTATAAATTTTTGTTTCTTTTTTTAGGTACTTATCTGAATTCATAACATACACCTAATTCTGATGGATGGTCACTACGATCAAGCAGGAGGTTGGTACGGTTACTCCTATGGCGCAGAGAACTACAATCAATGGGATGTATGTCAGAGGTGCGGAGAATATCATGAGAGCCCCCATTGTCCAACAACAATGTCAGAATTGAGAGCTCTCATGGAAAACTTCAAATCATCTATCACTCCCCCAGCAGGAGGTTGGCATGGCGACTACACCGAGCAAAACACCAACCATTGGAGTGTATGTCAAAGGTGCGAAGAGTACCATGAAAGCCCCCAATGTTCAGTCTCAATGGCTGAATTGAGAGCTCTCTTGGAGGATTTCAAGTCATCTCCCAAGCCTAACCCCATCTTTGTGTGCCGAGAGTGTGGAGAAGATCATGAGAGTTCCCATTGTCCTATGGTTGCAATAGAGAGAAACAACACCATTTTGAGGGAAATGGTGGCAGATTTTACCTCAAAGTTTGGGACCTCCGAAATGATCCAGCAAAGAACGTCAGCTCAGCTAGAACACATGGAGCAACCAGTTCAACAACTGATTGAAGTGGTTCACGAGGAGGAACAACCTGCTGAGGACTTGAGCTACTCTCCAACTCCTCCCCTGTGCGAATCTGAAAGCCCAGCACCACTCCACCCCCGGCTTGACTATGAAGACACTTCATCAGAAGAGAGTCTCCACTCTGACTTCAAGGAGCTTTCTCCCTCTGAAGTCAGCTACCAATATTTCCCCACCTTCTCCGTGCTCTATCAAGATAACGAGGATGCTCACATCCTCAACTTTGAGAAGGAGGAGACACTGTCTCTCTCTGACTCCTCAGAGGAGAGTACCACCACCGACTTCAAGGAGCCATCCCCCTCTGAAGTTGATGTCCACCTCGGCTCTTCCTATGAGCCTCACCCCGAGGTCGAGGATGTCTACATCCTCGAATTTGAGGAGGAGGAGCCCACTAACTTTGATCTTCATTTGAAGGATCAAGGCCCCCACCCGTGCACTAATGAAGTTGGGTGGAAGCTCAACGTACACCCGCTAAGTGTGGAGGCCACCTTCCCATTTGATCCGGGACCAAAGATTGAAGACAAAGTCCGCTCCGGAGTTCTCCCTGCACCGCTCACTGAAGATAAGGATGTTTACATCCTTGAATTTGAAGAGGAGGCTCCACCACAGTTTGATCCTCGTACCAAGGATCACCCACCTCAACACTTCCACCGATGAACGATCGGTGGAGTTTACACTTTCACATCCTAAGTGTTGAGGCCACATTTCCTTTTGATCCGGGTCGTTCTTCATTGCTAGATGATGCCCGCCCAACCCACCCGTTGAAGCCGACTTCAACGTTCATATTCGATCCCGGATGACTTCACGGTGGTATGGTCTAGCCAAAGACCTTAAAGAAGGGCCGCTTACCGGGAGGCAACCCGGATTTCATTTCGTGTCCTGTCTTTTAAATTCTGTTAGTTTCAATTTTGCATTGTTTTCAATAATGGGCTATTTTGGCATTCTTTGGACTTGCCCTTTTACGCCCAATTGGTGGCGTCTGTGTTGTGAATATTTTGGAAACAGGTAAGCCCCTCTGAAAAAGGGATGGAATTAGGAACAATTACAAAGGAACCTCTGGCGAAATTTTCCAAGAGGACCTTCATCTCCAACGATTGAAGGTAGCACCTCAACGACCCCTCCCACTTGCAATTGTGCGGGCACCCTATCTTCCTTCCGCATCTTATCGGGGAGTACTCGTTTCACCCTTCCTTTAATATTTGCCCACAACGACTCCACTATTTTTATTTCCCGTTTTTGTTTTCGTTCTCCTTTGGTTTTGTTTTTGCTAACCCTTAACTCCAGTTGTAGTTTGGTTGCTTCTAGTGTTTTATGCAGGTGCAATTCAATCCACACCGCAACCAAGCTACGCTACTTGAGACTGAAGCTCAAGTGTGGGGGAGTTCTACAAACTGATAGCAATAGCAATCTCAGGGGAGTACTAGTTCCTTTTAGTTTTCGTTCTCTCTTCTCTAATTTTGAATCTGCAAATCTGGGGATAGCTTCTGTGCTATATGTTTTTTGTCCCTTGCGTTTCCTTTTTGCTGCTTCCCGAAAGGTCTTCTGGAACCTTCCCCGTTTTGATTGGTGAACAATGGGACATTGTTCAATTAAGTGTGGGGGAGTGACCTTTTCGGTGAATTGTGCTTAAATGTTAATCTCTCATGCTTATCTTGCGATTGTCCAAAATAAAAAACTTGGACCCTTGTGTTGTGAGTTGTTCTCATTAAGAACAAATACTTATGAGTTGTGGATAAATGCTTAAATTTTTCATTTTGATTGCTTTTGAGGAGCATTTTACATGCGGTGTGGCCAAGTGATCTTATATGGTTGGATTTTTATTGCTTTGGGGTTCCTTCTGTCTTCTTTCTTAGGGATTGCTAAGGGGTGCTTCTTCGTGAAAATCCTTCAAGGGACTTGTGAGACGCCATTGTTAACCAACAATGAGAGCTGAGTGTTCTTAAATGCAAAGGCTTGATGCCAAAATGTTATCCTCTCATCTCTTATGCAAAAGTGAAACAAATGCATAAATCTATTTTTCCTTTTGTTTTCTTCTCAATGCCCATTCTTGAGAGAAGTTGGCCATGGTAAAAGCTCTCCAAGTTACCTAATCTTTAGAACTTTGAAGCACTCCATACCCCAAAACTCTAGTTTTTGTTTTTCCCCTAAGTTCACCCATGCCACCACTAAGAGATGGTTCACACTCCTCAAAGGTTTTAATCACTTTTGCTTCTTCTCTTATCCTACAATTCATGTTAGTATTTGTTAGTATTGAGCATTCCTTACTTGCTTGGGGCTTGGTTTTGCTTGAGGACAAGCAAAAAGGTAAGTGTGGGGGTGTGATGAGTGTCCAAATGAGCATGTTTTAGGGGTGTATTTCATATGTTTAATCAACACTTTTCATGCTCATTTCTCCACTCTAGCTTGTTTTCCTCTAGTTTTGTGTTTCATTGGTGTTTTACACATTTATTGTTTAAACAGGAGGAGTAACATAGCTAGGAGTAAAGTAGACGAAGAGAGGAACGTGGGCGCAAACGGATCCAAAATCGGAGTTAAAACGAAGAAGATACAGTGTTTTGAAGTTAGCCTGACTCCGACCGACCTTAGGACCGACCTTGCAAGGTCGGTCGGGTCGAAATTTTGCCCAGATTCGCGTTTTTGCAAGCTACTGGAATCGACCGACCCTAGGACCGAACTTGCAAGTTCGGTCGGTCGTAAAATTTGCCCAGAAATCAGATTTTAAAAGGAGAAAAGAGAGGGAGAGAGGGATTCGACACAGAACAGAGAAACGACGGAAAAACAAGAGAAAAGAGGGAAGAAGAAGAAGAAAGGGAAGGAAGAAGAAGAAAGAAGGAGGAGAAGGCTCACCTCCATTGAAGCTCTTCCTCAATCTCCCATGGCTATTTCTTCTCCCTTCTCTCTCTTTTGTGCTTTAATGGTTGTGTAGTTTCCTTGTAGCTTGGGATGGGGAATTTGCCCCAAAATCCCTAAAACCTCCATTGTTGAATCTTGAACTTATTTTTATGCTTTATTTTAGTCTTTGAGCTTAATGAAGATGATTATTGGTATTTATGATTCTTAAACTTGTTGCCCATGATTTGAGGATTAGTTTAGGGTTTTACCCAAATTATCAATTATGTGTTAAATTGGTTGGTTTGGCCTACCGATTAGTTTAGCATTATTGTGGGATTCTATCAAAATGATATTCAGAGATAGAAACCTAAACTGTTAGAGACTAAAACGGTGTACTCTGATTTCGATAATTTTGAGATTAGACTACATTGCAACCTTAGTGGAACTTGAGCTTAGTGCTATCGATTGACCCGGGGCTTAGCTGAATGAGAAGTCTCGATTAAATTGGTTAGGATTAGTAGGCCTAGATTAGGTTGCTAATTAATTAAGCGTTCCCGTTGTTTAGCTATGAGTTCGAGGTTCGACAATCGGTAGTAAGGGGAGGACGGGTGCAAATATCCATCCCGGGCTACACCTATCCTAGATAGTTAGTTTAGTGTTTATTGCTTTTCTTTATTTCTCCAGTTACAACCCAAAAACCTAAAACCCCTAATTTACATTTATGCACTTTTGTATATATCCTCTTGCATATTTACTAAGCTTATAATTAGCTAGATAGTTACGAAGTCCATGTGGATACGACCTTGTTGTACTACAATGATTGGGTTCACTGCCCATAGTCAGCAAGATAGTTTCAACATTATTTTGCACAACAGTAACATGTGTTATTTCTTGTTTTAGTGTATATATATATAAGTGGTTGTTATACTTGTAGTTTGGTTTTGACTATATAAAATATTTTATATAATTCTATCACTTTATTTGTGATATTAGCACATGTATTAATATGTTATATGTAGTATTAATTTTAGGAGTTGATTTCTCCTTAACAATGTTCTCTATTTGATTAGAGATTTCATGTGTAGATTGGTGTCCATTTTGGACTACACATTTATATAATAATATTCATAATGAATATTGCTCATTAAATGGCTAACTATTGATTATTCTCTTTCATTTAAATTAATTCCTTATTAATTAAGGTAATAAATGTTTGGGGTATTTCAAGGATGAGGAAAAGAAGCTGACCTATGGGACTAAGAACAAAGAATTTATGATGGAGGAGGCATCAGACAAAGAAGCTGATCCCCAATCAGCTAAGTCTCCTAACCCTCATTTCTCTTCTAATTGTGCTGATAATGCTGAAAAGTCTAGCCCTGTCTCCACTAATGCTTGCGCAGATCTGTGCAAAATAAATGGATAAAGCTTTGGCCCGTTTAATTAACTTGCTCGATTTTATTGCTTATATGGATTGCAATTTCAAAATCCTTGCTTGAAATGTGAGAGGCGCTGGGAAAACAGTATTTCTGCTCTCTATTAGAGATCTGTTGAATAGGCTGAACCCGCATATTATGTTTATTGTGAACCCTGGATCAGTGGGGATAAAAACCAGAATATTATAGACAAAATTGGTTTTCCAAATAGTTTCATTGTTGAGGCCTCAGGTTTTAGTGGAGGCTTATGGCTTTTCTGGTCTAACATTGTGGTTTTAAGTATTCTTTGCAGTAGTACTCAATTTATTCATACGAAAGTATCTATTGGTAATGTTTCTGTATCTATGCCAACCCTGCTGACAATAACAAAATTTCACTTAGGAATGACCTGTCTAATCTGGCTATTAGCCAGGATGATGTCTGTGTCTTAATAGGTGATTTCAACTCCATACTTTCCCTTAGAGACAAGAAAGGGGGCATCAGAACTATCAATAGGGGTAGTTTAGCTTTCATTGATTGGGTACACTTGAATAGCCTTATAGAACTTCCATCTAAGGGTAATAGTTACACCTGGACTAATAGGTCCACTTTCGTTAAGTTAGATAGAACCCTAGTGTCCCACAACTGGTTTGATTACTATGCTCACAGTTGGGTAGAAGTTCTCCCTAGAACCTCATCTGACCACTACCCTATTCTATCTTCATTTAACAGATCTATTGCTGCCAAAAATCTGAACAAACCCTTTCTCTTTCAGGTGGCTTGGTCCACCCATGATAACTATAACAAGTTAGTTAGTGATATATGAGACCAATCCTTAGAGTTAAACCAGAATCTGTCTAATCTCAATGTTGCTTTGATGGATTGGAACATAGATCAGTTTGGAAACATCTTCCATACTAAGAAAAGACTCCTTGCTAGACTAGCGGGCATCCAAAAACGTCTTGAGAAGCATCAGTCCACTTATCTCAAAAATCTTGAAAAAACCTCCAAAAGAGCTTGAAACTACCCTCCTTAGAGAAAAAAAAATTTGGTTTAAAAAAGCTAGGGAAAAATGGATTCTGTTTAGGGACAAAAACTCTTCATACTTTCATAGAAAGGTGAAAATTAAGAGGGCTAAAACAAAAGTGCTCAAACTAGATGACCTCAAGGGCAATACTATTGAGGGCATGGATGGACTAAAGAACCTAGCCCTAAACTTCTAAAGAAATCTGTTCAAGGCTCAACACCAGACCCCCCAGCTACCTCTAGGCCATGACTTTCCTTTTATCAGTTCAGCTCACAAGGAGTTATGTGCTTCTTCCCTTCCTTAGATGAAATTAGGGAAACCATCAAGTCTATGGGCAGCTTCAAAGCTCCTGGGCCAGATGAGCTCCAGGCTTGGTTTTTTAAGAACCACTGGGACCTTGTGAAGGATAAACTATTGGATCTGGTCCTCAAAACCCTTTCTAGTAGCAGTATTCATGAGGACATCAAATCCACCCTCCTTTGCCTCATCCCTAAGGTAAACCCCCCTAAGAACATGAAACACTTTAGTCCAATAGCTTTATGAAATGCACCCTACAAAACCATCTCCAAATTGATTGTTAATAGAATTAAGCCTTTTCTCCCTGAGGTTGTTTCCCCCCTCCAGAGCAGTTTTGTGCTTGGCCGACACATCCAGAATAATCAAGTTATAATGCAAGAAGTTATTTATGCTATGATCCAAACCAAGAGTAGGGAGGGGTGGGCCATCCTGAAAATTGACTTAGAAAAAACATATGACAATTTATCTTGGGATTTCATCAGAAACGCCCTTTCCTGTCTCAATCTCCCCACCAAATTCATTGATCTAATTATGTCATGTGTAGAGTCTGTAATTATGAAGATCCTATGGGAAGGATCCCAATAAGACAGCTTCAAACCCTCTAAAGGTCTTAGACAGGGTGATCCTCTATCCCCCTATCTATTTGTACTTTGCATGGAAAGGCTATCTCACTTAATTGACCAAGCTGTCATAGGAAATGAGTGGTGTCCCATAAAACTTTGCAAAAGAGGTCCTGCTATTTCCCATCTGTTTTTTTACAGATGACTTAACCTTATTAGGGACTGCTTCCATGAGCAATGTGTCCACCACGATAGGAGTTTTGAATGATTTCTGACTGATGTCTGGAGAAAGAGTTAACTTACAAAAATCCACAATCCTCTTCTAAAAAAATGTAAATATGACCAGGAGAATTGATATGAGTAAACACATTGGCATTCCTGTTGCAGATATTCTATGTAAATATACCTAGGGCTTAACTTAAGTTACAGCAGAAAGCATAGTAATCAGTTTGAGGACCTAATTGACAAAATTAAAAGAAGGGTTTCTGGATGGAAGGTCAAAACCCTATCCTTTGCAGCCAGGCTGGTTCTTATTAAATCAGTTCTCAACTCTATCCCCAACTTTAATATGATGTGCCAAAAAAATCCTATCTCAATCTGTCAAAGGCTGGATAAAATCAATAGGGCCATCCTCTAGGGTCATAAGGGCAATGAAAGAAAGCTCCACACTATATCTTGGGAGAAAATCTGTAGGCCTAAGAATGAAGGTGGGTTAGGAATCAGGGAATCCCATTTAATGAATAAAGCATGCCTTGCTAGACTGGGCTGGAGACTCATTAATAACCAAAATGGGTTTTAGGCAAGAGTTCTTTTAAATAAATATAAATGCCCTGAATCCAAAATTGATTCTTGTACTTGGAGGAACATAACATCCTCTAAGGAGGTTGTAAAGAAAGGATCCAAGTGAAGACTTGGAAATGCGAAAAGTATTAAATTTTGGACAGATAAATGGCTAGTTGACCTTCTTCTTTGCAATTATGTTAACTCCCCTTCTTCCCTAGACATGGAGTCCACCGTGGCTGACCTGTGGGAAGTTGACAGGGGCTGGAAATGGGAGTTACTAGTGAATACATTACCTTCTGACATCCTCAATCACCTACCCAGTAAAGCTATCTTAGAATCTGAACTATGCTAAACTGGAGATCTTACTGTATCGTCAGCCTATGAGATTGTTAGGAATAAAGGTGAGAGTAACTCCTTGTGGAAAATGATTTGGAGAATCAATGTTCCTGAAAAAATCAAAACATGTTTATGGATGATAGGACATGATGGGCTTAAAACCAAGAATTTATTGTTTCAGCATGGGCTTTCTCCAAATTACTCATGTGATGCCTGTGGGGATAGAGAAGATACTGCTCATATTCTTAAATGCTGTCCTGTAAGCCTTAAAATCTGGAAATACGTATTAAGAAACAATCCTATTGTTGATCAATGAGCCAATTATAGCATCCAGAACTGGATTACTCTAAACCTAAAGAATATTACTCTTCCAAATGTTTGTAATTCAGATTGGTCACGTATCTTTGCTATCACCTGCTATGTTCTTTGGTTATGGAGAAATCATAAGTATCACAATAAAATTACTAAGAAAGACATGTTTATCTCTTTGTTTTTCTCTAAGGTGCAGGACCTGCTGGATGCGATAGAAGTGAAGCATTTCCAGAACAAGTGAGCACGGAGGCGCAGAATGCTTGGATCCCCCCTCCAGCAGGATGGGTCAAAACTAATGTTTATGGTGCAGTCTCACAGCAAGGGAAAGCAGCAGCGGGTGGAGTGTGCAGAGATCATATGGGACAATGGATTGGTGGTTTCACCCATGGGCTGGGCCAAGCCAACATCGAAAAGGCTGAAACCTCGGCCATTTTAGATGGTTTCCGGCTGGAAAAAGCCAAAAGCCACACCAATATCAGCATTGAATCGGACTCCTAGGTGGTGGTCACATTGTTAAACAAGCAGAGAAGTAGATTCCACCCTCGCGAAAATTTATTTAGAGCATGCGAGAGCAGACTCGGTAATTTCGATAAGTGTGAGATACATAAGATTGATAGGGTAGCTAATAGATTGGCAGACTCCATTGCCAAGATAGCTATAGATAGCGACTTAGCCTTTTCTCTGCTAGAGAACCCGCCTGTATCAAGTAGGCACCTCTTGAACCTTGATGTAATTAGCTAATCTACTGAGTAATAAAGTCCACTTTCATAAAAAAAAGTAAGTAGCAAAAGTTAACTTTTTCTTATATGTGGGTTAAAATTGAAAATAAAAAATACCATATATATATATATATAATAATAATAATAAAATCTCTAAAAATATAAAGAATAATAAAGGTATAATTATATTAGAGAAGTCACAAATTTGATTAGAAATAAACAAAAATAGTAAAAAGAATGATAATTTAATTTTTTATAATCTTACTTTATATAATTTTTTTATAATAATATTGTATATTATTAAAATTATTAGAGTAAAAATATTATAAATAAATTTGAATTATCATTCTCTTAGCTACTTGGTATTTTTAATTATTTTAACTTTTTATATTTTTTAGTAATTTTATATTTGGTATTTTAAAATTTATAAATTTCAACCTACATATCAATAAACCTAATTTTTTTTTATTTTTTTACTGGTTTTAATATATTTTAATAAATGTTGTGGTATCTTGTGAACTAAAAATATTTATGTGGTACACCATGAACTATGTTTATTAAAAAAGTAGTGGTATTTTGGTCTTAAATTTTTGGGTTAGTAATTTTTGGTATCTGGTGAATTAAAATCATTTTTTTGTGGTATTTAAAAACTTTTTTTAAACTGTGATATTTTGTGAATTAAAAGTTTTTTAATGATATCACGTGTTTTTTTTTGTACCCAGAGTTAATTTAGTATTTGTTTCCTTAACATTGTTAAAATAGGTAATTTTTTTGCTACATCAGCTATAGATGGCTACATACATGTACAATTAGTAAATAAAAACTGTACAATTAGTAAATAAAAACTGTACAGTTAGTAAATAAAAATTGTACAGTTAATAAATAAAAATTGTGCGGATGTATATGTAAAGCTATACATTGAATTCTGATATTACTTAAATTCTACTAGATGTACACACCAACTTCTTAAACTGTACAATAAGCTTACAAAACCTATACTTTGAAGATCCAAAAAAATAATTTATTTATTTTTTTGGTTCAAATCGGGGGCAATTAGCCCTCCTCTCTTATTGAGAAAATAGAGGATTTATCCTCGACGAGCTGGTTTATAATACAAGTAAGGGGAACATGAAGAACATTACACCCAAATGGGAGCGCTAGACCAGACTTCGCTAAAAGATCTGCTACCTTGTTGTATACACGGGGTATGTGGACATAACTAACGTCCCTAACAGCTCTTAGATTAGATGAGCAGCACTCTTCAAGCAGCGGTTTCAAAATATGGTGTTCTGGACATTGGTTGAACAACTTAACCAGTTAAGACGAGTCAGACAATATCCTTGCTCCACTCAGGCCCTTTTCTTTCATGATTATGCTTGCATGCATTAGAGCCATGGCTTCCGAATGTAGGGCGCTCCGGAACCCAAAAACTGCTACAAATCCTCCTAGCCAGTCACCATTCCTATTCCTCCAAGAACCACCAGCAGTAGCTGTACCTGAGGAGTAGCAGTTAGCACCATCAATACTGAAAATAATAGAAGAGGAATTACAAATAAGGTTAAGAGACTCCCTGGTATCAGGACCATTCTCTTCTGCCGAAACAGAGGACAACTTCTGTACATAAGATTGTGCCCGTTTGTTCTGTTGGCATCGCAGTGACACACTCCGGAAAGGGAGGAACATCCTATGTTCTCTACCAACAATTTTACTATTCCTCCAGGTCCATAGCATAAAACAAATAATGGGAAAACCCATTTTCTAATTTATGTTAATCAAAGACCGTACATCGTTCATAAGATTATTCCTTATCCACTCCTGCAAATCCCAACCAAATAAACTAGCATAGTGCCTAGCATAAATGAGCTTAATCCATATCCTTCTGGCTACTGGACAATCGCGAAGTATGTGCAATGTAGTTTCCTCATTGCCACAGTAATGGCAGGACTTGTCATTAGAAAGTGCCAAAGCAAATCTCCTAGAATTAGTCATGAGCTTATTTAGTAAGACACACCACAGCATACGTTGATACGTTCCTGAACCGGTAATTTCCAAATCAATTTGAAAACAATAGAACTATCAGCATTTAAGTGGTCATGATTCATGGCTAGGAGACAATAAACAGATTTGACGCTATAGTTGCCATCATTCTCAGGCCACCAGGTTAGGAAATCAGCCCCTGAATTCGGATACACAGCAGAATTTGTAAAAAGATTCATAATATTTGCAGGCAAAATGTTCGAGAACAGACCCCTTTTCCAGCCTTGGTTACTATCCCAATAGTCCGCAACATTCCTGTCAATATCTTGACTGGGGATAGGGCTGATAGCTTTTGATTCTAAATTAAATCCCACAATCCACCTGTCTTTCCAGAATTTAACAGACTCACCGTTACTAACCACCCATCACGATCCTGCACTGATCAAGGAGGTGCATTTCTGAACACCTTTCCAGTTGACAGACCCTCAACTCGGATTATGGTTAGGGTATTTCTTTTGTAAAACTTTGTAGCAAAGATTATAGAACTTCCTTGCTAAGTTCCAGGCGATCTTTCCAAAGCAAGCTAGGTTAATAATCCTAGATTGTCTAAGCCCTAAGCCCCCTATGTTTTTCGGTTTTCAAGAATTGTCCCAACCAATATCATGCCATTTCTTAACATTAGGTTCCTGGCCCCAGATGAAATCCCTACTTAGTTTGTATATAGCTTTTTACAAGACAAAGTCGACCCGCCATGGATAGGGACTTAGCTTTCCAACCGGCAAGTTTATCCCTAATTCTAGCAAGAATTAAATTATGGGATTGAGTCCAAGATCTACCCTGCTTAAGTACAACACCCAAATATTTTCCAAAGTTTCTAGTGGTGGGCATATTCTCCTCATGGCTAATAGCATCAGCTTTCTCAGAGTTAATATTTTTTTAGAGTAATATAGATGACTTTTCAAAACTAACACTCTGCCCAGAAGCAGCACAAAAATCTTCAAGACATTCAGTCATAACTCGAATTTGTTTCAGAGAAGCAACACCAAATAAGACTAGGTCATCCGTGAAGAAACAATGTGAAAGAGATATTCCTCTTTTCCCTAGGGATATGGGTTTCCAGTCCTTCATAGAGACGTTAGTATTTATGAGATAAGCTAACCTTTCCATGCACAGAATGAAAATAAAAGGTGACAGAGGGTCACCTTGCCTAATCCCTCTACCAGCAGAAAAAGACTTGGTAATGTTACCATTCCAGCAAATTTGAAATGCCACTGATGTAATGCAGTCCATAATCATGTTTTTTAGGTTAACACGAAGTCCTAAACAGTTTAAAATATCTGCTATAAACCGCCATGAGAGTCTGTCATAGGCCTTGGCTAGGTCTATCTTCATCGCAATACAACCCTCTTTGCTTTTTGTATTTTGCATATAGTGCAGAACCTCCTGAACTATAATTACATTTTCAAAGATGCTTCTACCAGGAATGAAACTAGCTTGGCAATCAGAGACCCACTTACTCATAAAGGGTCTGAGTTTATTAGTTAAAACCTTAACAAAAATCTTATACTGGATTTGACATAGAGAAATTGGATGAAATTGAGTGACAGAAGTTGGACAGTCAACTTTAGGGATGAGGACCAGCATGGTCTCATTTAGTTTGTGATCAATTTTCTGTCTATTGAAAGTTTCTTGGGCAAAGCTAAGAACAGATGGGCTTGGAAGATTCCAAAATTTTCGAAAGAAAGCCGCAGGAAAGCCATCTTTACTTGGCGCCTTAAAAGGTTTCATGGTTTTTAAAGCCATAGTGAGCTCAATTAATTCTATAGGTCTAGCTAAACTTTCCTTGTCACTTCTGCTAAGGAGATGGAAATCATGCCCAACGGATTTAAAACAAAAGTCAGGTTCAGCAGTGAATAGTTTTTCGAAGTGCTGAATTAAGTCATTCTCAATTTCCTCATTATTAGTCACCCAACACCCATTACTATCTAGAAGACTATCAATTCTATTCCGTTGTCTTCTAAGCTTAGTCTTAAGGTGGAAGAAAGCCGTATTCCTATCCCCTAAGCCCACCCATTGGTCCCTGGACTTTTGCTGCCATAAGGATTCCTCTCTTAGCATCCACAACTCAAGTTCTTTTGATAAGGACTTCTCTAGACCTACCAAGTTTCTACCTCTGCCTTCATCTATAGCTTTTTGAATGCCACGGAGTCTAGCATCAATCCTTCTCTTATTTGATAGAATATGGCCAAATACCCTTTTATTCCAGTCCCTCAAATGGTCACTCAAAGCACCTAGAGACTCACTAAGGGGGGTATCACTGGTCCAGTTTTGACAGACAGTTTGACTGAAGTTTGGGTGGGAAAACCAAGCTGCTAGCATCTTAAAAGATTTAGGTTTATCAGCTCTATTATGTTTTGGGATAAGGGAAAGGACAAGAGGGCTATGATCAGACACGATTCTGGGGAGGACATCAACTGAGGCATAAGAGAAATTGTTAACCCATTCTACCGAAGCTATAACTCTATCTAGACAAGCTCTATGATTCCCATTAGACTAGGTGAATTTATTACCATTTGTTTTGACTAACACCAAGCCTCTTTTATGGAACCAATTTGCAAAATTTCTATCGATGCCAAGGTTTTTCGAGGCACAGGGATATCTATCAGTAGCAAGAAGTGTGGCATTAAAATCTCCTCCCAAAACCCATGGAGAGGAATCCACAGGTTGAACACAATCAAGACTATCCCAAAGAGAGTTCCTAATTGCTAGGGAAGGCCTCGCATAAATCGCAGTCAAAAGAAAGATCTTATCCCCAGAAGTAACTTTGTAGTGGATAAACTGCTGATTGCTATTGATAATATCTATCACAACATTATTATTCCACAACAGCCAGATATCACCGCTGAATCCTTCAGCTTCAACACGAAATAAATTTTCAAACCCCAGTATAGCACAGACAGCATCACCAGAAGAGCCACTAATCCTAGGTTGTAACAACACCATGATATCAGGACGATTTGCTGAAATAATGTTCTTAATCGCACGATGAAAGCTGGGCTTGAGAGCCCCTCTTACATTCCATAACTCGATTTTGTCAAGCATAACAGGATGAGAAGAAGATTACGTACCTCCCTTAGGTTGGATGGATCTTTCCATCGGTTTTACCTGGATTGCAGAGTAGTTTCCCAAATCCGGTCCTTTATCAGCTTGTTCTGAGCTCTTGAAGTTGTCTCTTCGATTGGAAAGGTTGACATTAACTAGAGATTCTTTGGATTGGCGCCTCGAGTTAGGGCTTTGGCTCTCTGTAGCCCTAAATTCCCGATTTGTCTACATCGTCCCCTCTTCTTGTTGGTACTTCGTATGAATGGGATCCTTGATTGAAGATCTAGGGTTTTCCCTAGGCGTCGTGTTTATCTGAGACAGTGGCTCCGAAAGCGGTTGAGTTTGATTATTTTGGCCATCTTCATTATCCAGTGCAACGAATATCGACTTTGAATTCCTTACTTTGGGCTCCGAGTCTCGCGAGATTTGTTTAGAGAATTGAGGTTTCTTTATCGTGTTCTGATAAGTGTCCAAATGAGCATGTTTTATAGGTGTATTTCATATATTATATTAGCACTTTTCTTGCTCATTTCTCCACTTCGGTTAGTTTTCCTCTAGTTTATGTTTTATTATTATCTCACAAATTTATTGGTTAAACATGAGGAAAACCAAGCTGGGAGCAAAGTAGACAAGGAGACGAACGCATAGGCGCAAACGGCTCAGAAAACGGAGTCCAAACGAAGAATCTAGAGCCGGTCAAAGTTTGAAGGAAAATAGGTCACGACCACATTGTGTCCGCGTAAGGACAGGCGGACAGGGAGGCGGTCAAGGCTTGCAACCGCCCCTGGAACCGCCTCTAGATAGGCGGACGTGAGTGTTGCAACCGCCCCTGGAACCGCCTCTAGATAGGCGGACGTGAGTGTTGCAACCGCCCCTGCAACCGCCTGTTGCAAGGCGGACGTGCGAAGAGAGGACCGCGTATGAGTCCGCTTGGATCTAGGCGGACAAGAGAGGAGACCGCGCGAATAGTTTTCTTCTTCGCTCGTCGACTTTGCTCGTCGACCTGTCTGCAACTTATCCATCTACTATTCACGCGTTCTGTCCCCTGAGCAATCAATGAGCAAATCTCTTCACGCGTGATCCAGCTCTATCTTCAATCTTCCTTTCTCCTATATAAACGCACGTAACTTCTGCTTCCAAAAACACATCCACCACCCAGACCCATCGATCATCGCTCCACTTCACCACAAACCTCACGTCCATTCCATTTCTCTTCTCCCATCTTCTCAATTTTACTTATTTTCTCATTCCACCATATCCACCTCTAGTCCTACGTATACAAAATAGCAGAACGAATGCAGGAGTGATTACAGATGATTTCTACTACTCTTGCTTCTGTTTTACTATTTAATATGTTAGGCTAGAATATTCATACTCTGGGAACGGTTATTATGTGTTTGTATTAATTATGCAATATTTTTACTGGTTTAATTTAAATACAGTTTGTTACGTTTTAAAGGTCATCTCGCCTTTTTAATAAATCTCATGAATTTATTAAAATGCTTAACTAAGTCTGTTTTTAATTTCATCGGTTAGAAACAGATGGGTTAATTAAGCCGTAAAACTGGGGGAAACTTATTTTCATCGTTTAAGTTAGTACTCAGTTGCAAATGTAATTCCTCAATACTCCTCTGCCGTTTACAGGCATTTTGCTTGAGTTTTCATCGGACCTTGCATTACAGGTAAACAAGTTCTTATGAGTTTTCATCGGACCTTAAGAAAATAACAGGAACCTTGCCAAATTATTAAACCAGTAGAGATAGCTTAATTATGCAGATTATAATAACCTGACCCAGAGTTCCATTTAATTTATCTATTAACTTAGTTTATTTTATCTTTCCTTTTTATTTATAATACAAGTCAATTAATCCCCCCTCTTGTGACACGCTTAGACTCTATAATATGCACATTAGTCCCACGGTTTGACATCCGGTCGCTCACATTACACTATACTACCACGACCGGGATTTGTTTGCAGCCCGACGTTTATTTTGAGTTTTTAATTTCTTTTTTCTTAATTTTACACCAGTTTAACCACTCACGATATAAACAGTCTGCAAAATGGCGCCGTTGCCGGGGACTTGATTTATTCTAGTCCCTAAGCCCCGGATTATTCACTTGTTATATTAGAATATTTTGTCTATATTATTTTGTTATTGTTTATATTAATTATCTTTTATAACTTGTTATATTATTATATGTTTTGTTTTCTTGTTTCAGTAACTACGTAATCGAGAGAAAAAAAAAGCAACAGAGGTGTGTCCGCCCAACGTCAAGCGGACGTCCATGCGGACGCCACAGCCGCGTCCGCCCCATGCCATGCGGAAGTCCATGCGGATGTTCCCAATTCAGTAGGCGTTCCGAAAAAAAATATCCAAACTCACAAAACTGCTCCAGCTTGACCCGAAGAGAAGAACGAGCTCGCACGACTCCAGTCCATCTCCAAATTGCTCCAGCTTCTTCATTTCTTCACCGAACCACTTATATTATTATTGTGTTTGTTCTAATCATTTTATTTTCTAATCTGTTTTAGTAGTTACGTTTTATATACGAAAATCCAAAAAAAAAACTGTACGTGGCAAAATGGAACAGGTGATCGAGCAAGAGTTTTGCTATTCACAGTATTTATACTGCTCCGTATGTAGGGGAGCTCATGATTATGAGGATTGTCTCATATTCCAAGAACAACTCTGGTTAGAAGATCAACCAGATTACCTGGAGAGACTCGCTCAACAAGAACAGCAACCAAAGAGCGAAATAATTCATGAGGTAGAACAACACCCCACTACGGATGTAAGTTACTCTCTTCCCTCTATAGTCACCTACCGCCAGTTTCCATCCTTCTCTATGCTCTATCCAGAAGATGAGGATACTTACATCCTCGAAAATAAAGAGAAGGAATTGCCATCACCTCCCGCCAAGATATCCAAACAAAACGCTACTATCACCTTCAAAGAATTAATTTTCTCTGAAGATGATATTGATCAGCGTTCTTTCTACGAGCCTCACCTACAAGAGGATGATGTTCACATCCTCCAATTTGAGGAAGAAAAATCATCACCACCGGTTCTTCTGTTAGAACTACGTTACCGGTAGTACCTCCTCAAACACCAGATTTTGTGGAGTATTCATTTTCCTATTATATTTGCCGAAGTAACGTTTGTTTTGATCCAGGTGGTTTGATTTTAATTACTGCTAACTTTGTTATCCTGGCAAAGCTGTTGTCTACTTTTATTTTTGATCCAGGATAACGAAGCGGGCGTCTAGCCAAAGACGTTAAAGAAGGGCAGCTTCCCGGGAGGCAACCCGGATGAGTTTTATTTTATTTTGCTTTTATGCTTTTTCTTTTTATATCCTGGTTCTCTTTAAATTTTATTTCTGCTAACTTTTAACCCCGTTTGTAGTATGGTTACTTCTAGTGTCTTATGCAGTTGCACCTTCATATCCACACTGCAACCAAGCTACGCTACTTGAGGCTGAAGCTCAAGTGTGGGGGAACTCCTTTAACAACTAGCAAAAATAATATCAGGGGAGTACCAGTTTCTTTAATATTGCTTTATTTTAAATAAAAACTGCAGAGGAGCGTTATGTGCTTAAATGTTTATTTGTGACCTTTGTGTTATCTCTATTTTATCTACTTACCGAAAAGGTCTTCTGAAAGCTTCCCTTGTTTTTCTGGTGAACAATGAGGACATTGTTCAAATTAAGTGTGGGGGAGTGTGCCCTTTCGGTGGAATTTTGTGCTTAAATGTTTAATCTCTCTGCTTATCTTGCGTTTCTCCAATTCAATATCGTGGACCCTTTATATGTGGGTTGTTCTCTTTAAGAATAAATACTGTTATGAATTGTGGGATAAATGGTACAAATTTTAAAAAAATTTGATTACTTTTGAGGAGCATTTTATATGCGGTGTGACCAAATAATCTGCAAATGGTTGGATTTTATTGCTCAGGGTTTCTTTCTGTCTTCTCTCTTAGGGATTGCTAAGGGGTGTTTCACTGTTAAAAAAAAAGAAAGAAAAATATAATAATAATAAGGGACTTGCGAGACACCATTGGTAACCAACTAAAGAGAGTTGAGTGTTCTTGAATACAAAGGCATGATGCCTACATTTTCTCATCCCTTATGCAAAAGTGAAACAAATGCATGAATCTATTTTTCCTTTTGTTTTCTCCTCAATGCCCATTCTTGAGAAAAGTTGGCCATGGTAAAAGTTCTCAGAGTCACCTAAAAGAAACATTGAAGTACCTTGGATCATACCCCGAAACTCTATATTTTATTTTTACCCTGAGCACACCTACGCCACCAGCAGTTGATTTTTCACACTCCTCGAAAAGTTAAAAAGATCATGTTTATCCTACCCTTCATAATAATATTTGTTAGTATTGAGCATTCCCTACTTACTTGGGTACATGGTTTTGCTTGAGGACAAGCAAAAAGATAAGTGTGGGGGTGTGATAAGTGTCCAAATGAGCATGTTTTATAGGTGTATTTCATATATTATTTAGCACTTTCTCTTGCTCATTTCTCCACTTCGGTTAGTTTTCCTCTAGTTTATGTTTTATTATTATCTCACAAATTTATTGGTTAAACATGAGGAAAACCAAGCTGGGAGCAAAGTAGACAAGGAGATGAACACATAGGCGCAAACGACTCAGAAAACGGAGTCCAAACGAAGAATCTAGAGCCGGTCAAAGTTTGAAGGAAAATAGGTCACGACCACATTGTGTCCGCGTAAGGACAGGCGGACAGGGAGGCGGTCAAGGCTTGCAACCGCCCCTGGAACCGCCTCTAGATAGGCGGACGTGAGTGTTGCAACCGCCCCTGGAACTGCCTCTAGATAGGCGGACGAGAGTGTTGCAACCGCCCCTGCAACCGCCTATTGCAAGGCGGACGTGAGAAGAGAGGACCACGTATGAGTCCGCTTGGATCTAGGCGGACAAGAGAGGAGACCGCGCGAATAGTTTTCTTCTTCACTCGTCGACTTCGCTCGTCGACTTCGCCCGTCGACCTGTCTGCAACTTATCCATCTACTCTTCACGCGTTCTGTCCCTTGAGCAATCAATGAGCAAATCTCTTCACGCGTGATCCAGCTCTATCTTCAATCTTCCTTTCTCCTATATAAATGCACGTAACTTCTGCTTCCAAAAACACATCCACCACCCAGACCCATCGATCATCGCTCCACTTCACCACAAACCTCACGTCCATTCCATTTCTCTTCTCTCTTCTCCATTTTACTTATTTTCTCATTCCACCATATCCACCACCTCTAGTCCTACGTATACAAAAGCAGAACGAATGCAGGAGTGATTACAGATGATTTCTACTACTCTTGCTTCTGTTTTTACTATTTAATATGTTAGGCTAGAATATTCATACTCTGGGAACGGTTATTATGTGTTTGTATTAATTATGCAATATTTTTACTGGTTTAATTTAAATACAGTTTGTTGCGTTTTAAAGGTCATCTCGCCTTTTTAATAAATCTCATGAATTTATTAAAATGCTTTACTAAGTCTGTTTTTAATTTCATCGGTTAGAAACAGATGGGTTAATTAAGCCGTAAAACTGGGGGAAACTTATTTTCATCGTTTAAGTTAGTACTCAGTTGCAAATGTAATTCCTCAATACTCCTTTGCCGTTTACAGGCATTTTGCTTGAGTTTTCATCGGACCTTGCATTACAGGTAAACGAGTTCTTATGAGTTTTCATCGGACCTTAAGAAAATAACAGGAACCTTGCCAAATTATTAAACCAGTAGAGATAGCTTAATTATGCAGATTATAATAACCTGACCCAGAGTTCCATTTAATTTATCTATTAACTTAGTTTATTTTATCTTTCCTTTTTATTTATAATACAAGTCAATTAATCCCCCCTCTTGTGACACGCTTAGGTACTATAATATGCACATTAGTCCCACGGTTCGACATCCGGTCGCTCACATTACACTATACTACCACCACCGGGATTTGTTTGCAGCCCGACGTTTATTTTGAGTTTTTAATTTCTTTTTCTTAATTTTACACCAGTTTAACCACTCACGATATAAACGGTCTGCAAAATGGCGTCGTTGCCGGGGACTTGATTTATTCTAGTCCCTAAGCCCCGGACTATTCACTTGTTATATTAGAATATTTTGTCTATATTATTTTGTTATTGTTTATATTAATTATCTTTTATAACTTGTTATATTATTATATGTTTTGTTTTCTTGTTTCAGTAACTACGTAATCGAGAAAAAAAAAAGCAACAGAGGTGTGTCCGCCCAACGTCAAGCGGACGTCCATGCGGACGCCACAGCTGCGTCCGCCCCATGCCATGCGGAAGTCCATGCGGACGTTCCCAATTCAGTATGCGTTCTGAAAAAAAATATCCAAACTCACAAAACTGCTCCAGCTTGACCCGAAGAGAAGAACGAGCTCGCACGACTCCAGTCCATCTCCAAATTGCTCCAGCTTCTTCATTTCTTCACCGAACCACTTATATTATTATTGTGTTTGTTCTAATCATTTTATTTTCTAATCTGTTTCAGTAGTTACGTTTTATATACGAAAATCCAAAAAAAAAAACTGTACGTGGCAAAATGGAACAGGTGATCGAGCAAGAGTTTTGCTATTCACAGTATTTATACTGCTCCGTATGTGGGGGAGCTCATGATTATGAGGATTTCTCATATTCCAAGAACAACTCTGGTTAGAAGATCAACCAGATTACCTGGAGAGACTCGCTCAACAAGAACAGCAACCAAAGAGCGAAATAATTCATGAGGTAGAACAACACCCCACTACGGATGTAAGTTACTCTCTTCCCTCTATAGTCACCTACCGCCAGTTTCCATCCTTCTCTATGCTCTATCCAGAATGAGGATACTTACATCCTCGAAAATAAAGAGAAGGAATTGCCATCACCTCCCGCCAAGATATCCAAACAAAACGCTACTATCACCTTCAAAGAATTAATTTTCTCTGAAGATGATATTGATCAGCGTTCTTTCTACGAGCCTCACCTACAAGAGGATGATGTTCACATCCTCCAATTTGAGGAAGAAAAATCATCACCACCACCGGTTCTTCTGTTAGAACTACGTTACCGGCAGTACCTCCTCAAACACCAGATTTTGTGGAGTATTCATTTTCCTATTATATTTGCCGAAGTAACGTTTTGTTTTGATCCAGGTGGTTTGATTTTAATTACTGCTAACTTTGTTATCCTGGCAAAGCTGTTGTCTACTTTTATTTTTGATCCAGGATAACGAAGCGGGCGTCTAGCCAAAGACGTTAAAGAAGGGCAGCTTCCCGGAGGCAACCCGGATGAGTTTTATTTTTATTTTGCTTTTATTCTTTTTCTTTTAATTTCCAGGTTCTCTTTAAATTTTATTTCTGCTAACTTTTAACCCCGTTTGTAGTATGGTTACTTCTAGTGTCTTATGCAGGTGCACCTTCATATCCACACTGCAACCAAGCTACGCTACTTGAGGCTGAAGCTCAAGTGTGGGGGAACTCCTTTAACAACTAGCAAAAATAATATCAGGGGAGTACCAGTTTCTTTAATATTGCTTTTATTTTAAATAAAAACTGCAGAGGAGCGTTTATGTGCTTAAATGTTTATTTGTGACCTTTGTGTTATCTCTATTTTATCTACTTACCGAAAAGGTCTTCTGAAAACTTCCCTTGTTTTTCTGGTGAACAATGAGGACATTGTTCAAATTAAGTGTGGGGGAGTGTGCCCTTTCGGTGGAATTTTGTGCTTAAATGTTTAATCTCTCTGCTTATCTTGCGTTTCTCCAATTCAATATCGTGGACCCTTTATATGTGGGTTGTTCTCTTTAAGAATAAATACTGTTATGAATTGTGGGATAAATGGTACAAATTTTAAAAAATTTTGATTACTTTTGAGGAGCATTTTATATGCGGTGTGACCAAATAATCTGCAAATGGTTGGATTTTATTGCTCAGGGTTTCTTTCTGTCTTCTCTCTTAGGGATTGCTAAGGGGTGTTTCACTGTTAAAAAAAAAGAAAGAAAAATATAATAATAATAAGGGACTTGCGAGACACCATTGGTAACCAACAAAAGAGAGTTGAGTGTTCTTGAATACAAAGGCGTGATGCCTACATTTTCTCATCCCTTATGCAAAAGTGAAACAAATGCATGAATCTATTTTTCCTTTTGTTTTCTCCTCAATGCCCATTCTTGAGAAAAGTTGGCCATGGTAAAAGTTCTCAGAGTCACCTAAAAGAAACATTGAAGTACCTTGGATCATACCCCGAAACTCTATATTTTATTTTTACCCTGAGCACACCTATGCCACCAGCAGTTGATTTTTCACACTCCTTGAAAAGTTAAAAAGATCATGTTTATCCTACCCTTCATAATAATATTTGTTAGTATTGAGCATTCCCTACTTACTTGGGTACGTGGTTTTGCTTGAGGACAAGCAAAAAGATAAGTGTGGGGGTGTGATAAGTGTCCAAATGAGCATGTTTTATAGGCGTATTTCATATTTATATTAGCACTTTTCTTGCTCATTTCTCCACTTCGGTTAGTTTTCCTCTAGTTTATGTTTTATTATTATCTCACAAATTTATTGGTTAAACATGAGGAAAACCAAGCTGGGAGCAAAGTAGACAAGGAGACGAACGCATAGGCGCAAACGGCTCAGAAAACGGAGTCCAAACGAAGAATCTAGAGCCGTCAAAGTTTGAAGGAAAATAGGTCACGACCACATTGTGTCCGCGTAAGGACAGGCGGACAGGGAGGCGGTCAAGGCTTGCAACCGCCCCTGGAACCGCCTCTAGATAGGCGGACGTGAGTGTTGCAACTGCCCTGGAACCGCCTCTAGATAGGCGGACGTGTGAGTGTTGCAAACGCCCTGCAACCGCCTGTGCAAGGCGGACGTGAGAAGAGAGGACCGCGTATGAGTCCGCTTGGATCTAGGCGGACAAGAGAGGAGACCGCGCGAATAGTTTTCTTCTTCGCTCGTCGACTTCGCTCGTCGACTTCTGATAAGTGTCCAAATGAGCATGTTTTATAGGTGTATTTCATATATTATATTAGCACTTTTCTTGCTCATTTCTCCACTTTGGTTAGTTTTTTCCTCTAGTTATGTTTTATTGATTATCTCACAAATTTATTGGTTAAACATGAGGAAAACCAAGCTAGGAGCAAAGTACACGAAGAGACGAACGCGTAGGCGAAAACGGGGATCAAATCGGAGCTCAAACGAAGATTTTAGAGGCAAAACAATTTTCGTCCGAACCACCGTCCGGACGTACTGGTTCGGACGCGCGCATCGACCTCGTCCGGACCACCTGGTCCGGACACTGGTCCGGACACTGCTATTTTGACAGCTAGAAAGGAGCCGTGTGAAGAGATAAAAGCCTTATCTCTTCACACGCAAATACCACCGCCTTACCACCCCATTTACCCTATATTTCTCTATAAATACACCTCCAAACCTCCATTAAATCATATCTCATTCCACCCCAAACTTATGCCATTTTCCTTCCATAAAACTCTCCACAAAATCACTCATTTCATCCACATAAATTCCATACTACATCTCATCCCATAAATCATTCCACTTCATACCGTTATCCTGTCCAACCTCTGTCAAAAATATTAGCAGATAAGATAGCGGAGCGGAAATAAACATCTTTTCAGATGTATTCCTCTACTTCTTATTCTGTCTTTAATATGTCAGGCTAAGGAGGATTTGCTCCGGGCAAAGGTTTTAATTATGGTTTGTTTAATTATGTAATCAATATTTCTACCGGTTAAAAAAATACAGTTTGTTACGCTTAAAGGTTTTCTCTCACCATTTTAATAAATTACATGAATTTATTAAAATGCTTTCCTAAGTCTATTTTGATCAGACCAGGTGATAAATAGACAGGTTAATTAAGCCGTAAATCTGGAGAAAGCTTATTATGATTTAATAGGTTAGTATTTTCAGATGCAATTATAATTCCTCGAATTTAACGTCCGTTTACATAGTATTGCTCGAACCTTGATTAGACCGAGCATTTTCTGGTGAACGAGTTCTTAAGGGTCTATGACTTAGTCCTTAGGATAATAACAGGAATTTTGCCAAACTAATATATTAAACCGGTAGAGATAGCATAATTAATCAGATTATATAAAACCTAAACCCGGAGTTCCATTTAATTCATCTGCACTCAGTAATTTTAATCTACTTAATATTTTCTCTAAAACAAGTCAATTAACTTCCCCCCTTTTGTGACAAGCTTAGGAACTATTTTATCTCGCTATAAGTCCCACGGTTTGACCCCGACCGCTTCTGTCTTCTATACTACTGCGACCGGGTTTTATTTGCAGCCCGACGGATATTTTGAGTATTAATATCTTTCTTTTGATCAATTTCACCAGTGCTAATAACTCACAATAAATCCACTCTGCAAAATGGCGCCGTTGCCGGGGACTTGATTTAATCTAGTCCCTAAGCCCCGGTTAATTCACCTGTTATATTATAAATATCAGTCAATATTAACTTATAATAATCTAATTTCGGACATCGGACTTCTGATCTGACTTGGACATCTAACTTTGGACTTCGGACTTCTGACATTTTAATATTATTGTCATTTATTTCTATCATTTCAATTCCATTGTCCTTTAACATTCCATTGTCTCTAACTACTAACTTCAAATTTCCTGTCATTTCGTTCCATTGTCATTTCAATTTTCTGTCATTTCTTTCCATTGTCTCTAACTACTAACTTATAATTTCTGTCAACTAATTCCTAACATTTTTATTTATTCTAACACATAACCAGTTCTTTTCTCTGTTTTGAGTGGTGAATGCCTTTTACCAGGTCACACAGCTACCCAGAAAATATTAATAATCACACGGTTGGTTATAATCCAGAGATCGAGAGAACCTTTCTGCGTACCCTAAGGCAGAGACGAACTCAACAGAACATTACCACCACAGTGATAGATTCTGACCCGGAAGCTAACATGGCATCGACACCAGCGACAGTTCGAAATATCAACAGGCCGTCTAACCAAGGACAACAGCCTGCTATCATCCTTCCTCACCTTAGCCCATCTGAATACGATGAGTGGCAGAAACTGAAGCCATATCATCAAATCAGATGTGTGAAAGAGTTGGGCATGTTTGATGGCACCAGTCCAGACGAAGCCCTGTTACATGTTACAAAATTCTTGCAACATGCCAACAGTCTCACTGCGACCGACGCAGTACTTCAATATGCAAGATTGTCATTATTCCCTCACAGCCTGACGGGAAACGCTAGCAAGTGGTACCACAGCCTGACACCAAGTACCATTGTTACTTGGGATGACATGGCCACCAAGTTCTACGACAAATTCCTACCCCCGAGCCGAACTTTGGAGATGATTGCTGAAATCTATAATTTCAAGCAACCAGGGTCGGAGAATATTTGTGAAACTTGGGACCGTTTCAAAGGTCTACTACTCACTTGTCCTCACCATGGTCTAACGAAAGAACAAGTATCACAATTGTTCTACAAAGGCTTGATCGGTCCGTGCAGAACAATGGTGTTATCTTCGTTAGGGGCTGACATTCTGAAAAAGCCAGGAGCACAATTTCTAAACAGCATGGAGTCTCTCTGTGAAGAAATCAGAGACTGGGCCTCCGGTGGATCAAGGAGCGGTACTCCAGGATTATATCATGTTGGGGAGAGTGATAACAAGTTCGACCAATTGATAAAAAGCCATGAGCAACTCATGGAGAGCAATGCTCAGCAGGCAACAAAAGTAAGTACTCTGCAAAAAGTGGTTGAGCAGATGGCTATGAATTCCTTCCCCCAGCAAGCTAAGTCGATGATTTCCCGAACACCTACTACCCCTCCAGGCTATGCTCCTCTATCCCAACCATCTGCAACTATTTCTTGTACGCAATGTTGCGGGCTTCATGACTATGAACAATGCCCCCAACTACAAGAATTGAAAGCAGCGGAGGAGGCAAACTACATCACCAACAATTCAGGATACAGACAACCATGGCAACGTAACATGCAATCCAACCTTCGCTACTCAAACACAGAAAATATCCAGAACCCACATACCCTATAAACATCCCAAAACTACAGACCTCAGTCCAATTTCCAAGGAGGCCAAAGGCAATATCAACAACAGCCTTATGGCAATGAAGCTTCATCGAGTCGACCGACTCAACCTCCTTCGAATCCTGAGTCTGATATGTCTCAAATGCAAGAGATGTTTAAGGCGATGATGGGTAAATCCCGAGATACGCAAGAAGAGATCGCAGCTCTGCGCAAAGACCAAAAAGCCTTGCAATCTCAGATCCAACAGTTACTCACTCAACAAAGGCCACCTGGTCAATTCCCTTCACAGACTAACCCCAATCCAAAAGAACAAGCTAATTCAATCCTTATAGACGATAGCACATTTCAATCAACAAACTTGTGTGCAGTCTCCTTAAGGAGTGGAAGGGAACTTGCCACCAGCAAAGGAAAAGAAAAAGAAAATCATGAAGATGCCTATGTCAATGATGAAGAAATTACCAATCCAGTCTCACCTCCCTCAGAAATCCAAGTTCCTGCTCCTGTTACTCCACCTCCATCTCGAGTCACAATCGACATCCCAACTTCCACTCATAAAAACAGAGAACTCCCGTTCCCAAACAGAATGAAAAAGAAACACCTAGATGAGCAGTTCTCCAAATTCTTGAGCATTTTCAAGAAACTGACCCTCGACATACCTTTTATTGATGCTTTGCAAGAGATGCCTAACTACGCCAAATTTCTTAAGGATCTCTTAACAAAGAAGAAAAAGAAACCTGGAAAAGAAACAGTGCACCTCACGGAGGAATGCTCTGCGGCCCTTCTTCGAGCACTCCCTCCCAAACAAACAGATCCGGGAAATCCCGTGATCCCGTGTTTTATAGGTGGAATGGATTGTGGAAGTGGTCTATGCGACTTAGGAGCCAGTATTAATATCATGCCATATGCTACCTTCTTGAAAGTAAAAGGAGGAGAAATGCAACCGGTTCCTTTCAAACTTCAACTAGCAGACAGATCAGAGATCAAGCCCATGGGCATAGTCCGGGATCTGGTAGTTGGAGTGTCTCGCTTTATCTTTCCAGCTGACTTCGTCATTCTCGAAATGGATGACGATGTCGAGGTTCCCCTGATCCTAGGTCGACCGTTTCTGAGTACCGCCAAAGCCATCATTGACGTCCATGATGGGAAAATCACTCTTCGGTACGAGGATGAAACGATTGAATTCGACATGCAGAAAATGATGAAGAAAAGCTCAAACTTTTCTCCTCATGCTAAGACAGTGGGATTCACAGATGATGAGGAGGAGGAAAGCGATTTTGCTACAGATGAGGACATGTATTCCCCATCTTCCATCTTGAAAGCTGAAACTGAACCGCTAGAGCAAGTATTATTTACTTCTCTAGAAGAAAAGGTGGAGGATCCGGAAGTTAACGCCATGCTGGCGTACGTAGAGAAAGGAAGGGCTGGTTATCAAGCGTACCGGCCACCAATCGAAGAACTCGACAGAAAACCTCAAAAATCAATTCCATCAGTGGAACAACCACCTGAACTCGAGCTTAAAGAAATACCATCTAACCTCAAGTATGCCTTCCTAGCTGAAAATTACCATTTGCCTGTCATTATTTCCTCTTCTCTGAATTCCGGGGAGGAAACAAGGTTACTTGAGGTATTAAAGAAGCACAAACAGCAATCGGTGGACTATTGCTGATATCAAAGGAATTGACCCCTCCTATTGCACGCACCATATCTATATGGAGGAAAACTACAAGTCTATCAGGCAACCTCAACGCCGGCTAAACCCTAACCTCAAGGAGGTAGTTCGAAAGGAGGTTCTGAAACTCCTCGACGCGAACATCATTTATCCAATTTCTGACAGTCCATGGGTCAGTCCTGTTCAAGTTGTCCCCAAGAAGGGGGGCATCGAAGCTGTTATTAATGAAAAGGGAGAGACTATCCCTCAAAGAAAGATCACAGGATGGCGCATGTGTATTGACTATCGGCGTTTGAACTTGGCAACCAGAAAGGATCATTTCCCTCTCCCCTTTATCGACCAGATGTTGGAACGACTAGCAGGGCAAGAGTACTACTGTTTTCTAGATGGGTTCTCGGGGTATTTCCAAATACCAATTGCACCAGAGGACCAGGACAAGACAACCTTCACTTGTCCTTACGGTACCTTTGCTTACAGACGAATGCCTTTCGGTCTGTGCAATGCCCCTGCTACCTTCCAGAGATGTATGCAAGCAATATTTGCTGATTTCATCAAGCAGAGCATAGAAGTCTTTATGGACGACTTTTCAGTCTATGGCTCTAGTTTCGACAAATGCTTGGCACAATTGGATTTGATCCTAAACGGTTGAGGATACGAATCTCGTTTTAAACTGGGAGAAATGCCATTTTATGGTCAAGGACGGAATTGTCCTTGGACATAAAATATCAGCTAAAGGAATAGAGGTGGATAAAGCCAAGGTAGAGGTTATCGAGAAGTTACCAGCACCAACTACTGTCAGAGATATACGAGCGTTTCTAGGGCATGCAGGATTTTATCGGCGGTTTATACAAGACTTCTCCAAAATCAGCAACCATTGACCGACCTGCTACAGAAAGATGCCCCGTTTCATTTGATGAAAGGTGTTCAGCTGCTTTCCAAACTATAACACAAAAATTGGTGTCAGCACCTGTTGTCATACCACCTGATTGGTCTCTTCCGTTTGAGATCATGTGATGCAAGTGACTACGCTGTGGGGCAGCTCTATGCCAGAAAAAAGAGAAAATCTTGAGAGTGATCGCTTAGCCAGCAGAACACTAAACGACGCAGAACACTATACGCCACCACCGAAAGAACTGGCTAGTTTTTTCCGTGATAAGTTAGATTAATTATGGGGAAGCAAAGTCATCGTGCACACAGACCACTCCGCTCTCAAATACTTATTTACAAAACAAGAAGCCAAGCCTCGCTTATTGCGCTGGATTCTTCTACTTCAAGAGTTTGACATCGAAGTCAAAGATAAAAGCGGAAAATTGAATGTTGTCGCTGACCATCTCTCCAGATTGGTAACTCCTATGGATAGTGTGCCTATCAACGAATTCTTCCCCGATGAGACTGTCTTCTCAATCACCAAGGTACAAGAGCCATGGTACGCGGACCTGGCCAATTATTTAGTCTCTGGAATAGTACCCTATGATCTATCCTACTCCCAGAAGAAGAAATTTCTTTCTGATTCAAGGCATTATTTCTGGGAGGATCCGTATTTGTTCCGAGTTAGTGCTGATGGGTTGATTCGACGATGTCTCCCGGAAGATGAGGTTCCAAGTGTCATACATTTTTGTCACTCACGGGAAGCCGGAGGTCACCATGGACCCACAAGGACCGCTGCTAAGATCCTGGCCTCAGGATTTTATTGGCCGACTCTTCACAAGGATGTTTACCAATTCAGCAAACAATGTGATAATTGTCAGAGAATGGGTAACACATCCAGGAGACATGAAATGCCACAACAGGGAATACTAGAAGTGGAGCTCTTTGATTGTTGGGGCATTGATTTCATGGGACCGTTCCCTTCCTCGCAGGGTCACCAATATGTTCTAGTGGCAGTTGATTACGTGTCAAAGTGGGTAGAAGCCATACCTTGTCATCATGCCGATGCAAAGACAGTAACCAGGTTCCCCAAGAAGCACATCTTTACCCGTTCGTGCCGAGAATTATTATCAGTGACGGAGGATCACATTTCTGTAACCGTTCATTTGAAGCACTTATGGGTAAGTACGGGGTACGTCACAAGGTAGCTTTACCTTATCACCCCCAGACAAACGGCCAAGCAGAAGTTTCCAACCGTGAGTTAAAATGGATCCTCCAGAAGACGGTTAACTCATCACGAAAGGATTGGGCACTTAAACTGGATGATGCGCTTTGGGCTTACCACACTGCATTCAAGACTCCCATCGGGATGTCTCCTTTTAAGCTGGTCTATGGGAAAGCGTGCCATCTGCCTGTAGAGTTGGAACACAAGGCATATTGGGCAATCAAGGCCCTAAACTTTGACATGATTTCTGTAGGAGAGAAAAGGAAATTCCAACTTACCGAATTAGAAGAGCTGCGAGATCAGGCTTACCAAAATGCTAAGATTTATAAAGAGCGCACCAAAAAGTTCCATGACAGGATGATCCTCAAGAGGGACTTCGAAATTGGTGATTGGGTTCTCCTGTATAACTCTAGATTAAGGATCTTCCCTGGAAAACTCAAGTCTCATTGGGCCGGCCCTTTCCAGATTGTTAGTGTGACCCCGTACGGTGCCTTTGAACTCCAGAACAAACAAGGTGAAACTTTCAAGGTCAACGGGGCACGTCTTAAAAGGTATAATTCTCATTCTAATATTTCAACTGACTTCTCTGCAACTTATTTTGTCCAAGAACAACGGGACAACTCGCCCTCGAACTCTTCTCCAACCTAAAGCTTGGTCAAAAACGTCTAGCTAGAGACGTTAAACCCGGGCAGCTTGGTGGGAGGCAACCCACTATTTATCTTTTTTCTTTCCTTTAAATTTAATGTTGTTTTCCTTTTTGTACTATATTTCCCTTTTTATGTCATAATAAAATGCAGGTTTTACTTGAGTTCTTCTGGCTGTGTAGAATATTCTTTACAGGTTCATTTCATGACATTCCACAGCTGCACTCAAGTGTGGGGGAGCTCTACACACTCTACGAATCTGGGGAGTACACTCTTTCCTTTATTAATTGCATGCCCTATTAATTTTATTCCATCTACGCAATGAGGGCATTGCTTGAGCTTAAGTGTGGGGGAAGAGCCTTTTCAGGGCATTTTGTGCTTAAATTGTTTAAATCTCTCTGCTTATCTTGCATTTGTTTTGTTCAAAAATTAAAATTATGTACCCTGCTAATGTAGGTTGTTCTCTTTAAAAAAACAAATACTATTATGAATTGTGGGATAAATGGTACAAATTTTAAAAATTTTCATTTGATTACTTTTGAGGAGCATTTCTCTTATGCGGTGTGACCAAATAATCTGCAAATGGTTGGATTTTATTGCTCAGGGTTTCTTTCTGTCTTCTCTCTTAGGGATTGCTAAGGGGTACTCCTCCGTTAAAAAAAGAGAATACAAAAAATAAGGGACTTTCGAGACACCGTTGGTAACCAACAAAAGAGAGTTGAGTGTTCTTGAATACAAAGGCGTGATGCCTATAGTTCCTCATCTCTTATGCAAAAGTGAAACAAATGCATAAATCCATTTTTCCTTTTGTTTTCTCCTCAATGCCCGTTCTTGAGAGAAGTTGGCCATGGTAAAAGTTCTCGGAGTCGCCTAAACAAAAGAAACATTGAAGTACCTTGGATCATACCCCGAAACTCTATATTTTATTTTTACCCTGAGCACACCTATGCCACCAGCAGTTGATGGATCACACTCCTCAATAAGTTAAAAAGATCATGAACTGTTCACTTCTTTATCCTACCCTTCATAATAATATTTGTTAATATTGAGCATTCCCTACTTACTTGGGTACATGGTTTTGCTTGAGGACAAGCAAAAAGATAAGTGTGGGGGTGTGATAAGTGTCCAAATGAGCATGTTTTATAGGTGTATTTCATATATTATATTAGCACTTTTCTTGCTCATTTCTCCATTTTGGTTAGTTTTTTCCTCTAGTTATGTTTTATTGATTATCTCACAAATTTATTGGTTAAACATGAGGAAAACCAAGCTAGGAGCAAATTACACGAAGAGACGAACGCGTAGGCGAAAACGGGGATCAAATCGGAGCTCAAACGAAGATTTTAGAGGCAAAACAATTTTCGTCCGAACCACCGTCCGGACGTACTGGTTCGGACGCGCGCATCGACCTCGTCCGGACCACCTGGTCCGGACACTGGTCCGGACACTGCTATTTTGACAGCTAGAAAGGAGCCGTGTGAAGAGATAAAAGCCTTATCTCTTCACACGCAAATACCACCGCCTTACCACCCCATTTACCCTATATTTCTCTATAAATACACCTCCAAACCTCCATTAAATCATATCTCATTCTACCCCAAACTATGCCATTTTCCTTCCATAAAACTCTCCACAAAATCACTCATTTCATCCACATAAATTCCATACTACATCTCATCCCATAAATCATTCCACTTCATACCGTTATCCTGTCCAACTCTGTCAAAAATATTAGCAGATAAGATAGCGGAGCGGAAATAAACATTTTCAGATGTATTCCTCTACTTCTTATTCTGTCTTTAATATGTCAGGCTAAGGAGGATTTGCTCCGGGCAAAGGTTTTAATTATGGTTTGTTTAATTATGTAATCAATATTTCTACCGGTTAAAATAAATACAGTTTGTTACGCTTAAAGGTTTTCTCTCACCATTTTAATAAATTACATGAATTTATTAAAATGCTTTCCTAAGTCTATTTGATCAGACCAGGTGATAAATAGACAGGTTAATTAAGCCGTAAATCTGGAGAAAGCTTATTATGATTTAATAGGTTAGTATTTTCAGATGCAATTATAATTCCTCGAATTTAACGTCCGTTTACATAGTATTGCTCGAACCCTGATTAGACCGAGCATTTTCTGGTGAACGAGTTCTTAAGGGTCTATGACTTAGTCCTTAGGATAATAACAGGAATTTTGCCAAACTAATATATTAAACCGGTAGAGATAGCATAATTAATCAGATTATATAAAACCTAAACCCGGAGTTCCATTTAATTCATCTGCACTCAGTAATTTTAATCTGCTTAATATTTTCTCTAAAACAAGTCAATTAACTTCCCCCCTTTTGTGACAAGCTTAGGAACTATTTTATCTCGCTATAAGTCCCACGGTTTGGCCCCGGCCGCTTCTGTCTTCTATACTACTGCGACCGGGTTTTATTTGCAGCCCGACGGATATTTTGAGTATTAATTTCTTTCTTTTTATCAATTTCACCAGTGCTAATAACTCACGATAAATCCACTCTGCAACTTCGCTCGTCGACTTCGCCCGTCGACCTGTCTGCAACTTATCTATCTACTCTTCACGCGTTCTGTCCCCTGAGCAATCAATGAGCAAATCTCTTCACGCGTGATCCAGCTCTATCTTCAATCTTCCTTTCTCCTATATAAACGCACGTAACTTCTGCTTCCAAAAACACATCCACCACCCAGACCCATCGATCATCGCTCCACTTCACCACAAACCTCACGTCCATTCCATTTCTCTTCTCCCATCTTCTCCATTTTACTTATTTTCTCATTCCACCATATCCACCTCTAGTCCTACGTATACAAAGTAGCAGAACGAATGCAGGAGTGATTACAGATGATTTCTACTACTCTTGCTTCTGTTTTACTATTTAATACGTTAGGCTAGAATATTCATACTCTGGGAACGGTTATTATGTGTTTGTATTAATTATGCAATATTTTTACTAGTTTAATTTAAATACAGTTTGTTACATTTTAAAGGTCATCTCGCATTTTTAATAAATCTCATGAATTCATTAAAATGCTTTACTAAGTCTGTTTTTAATTTCATCGGTTAGAAACAGATGGGTTAATTAAGCCGAAAAACTGGGGGAAACTTATTTTCATCGTTTAAGTTAGTACTCAGTTGCAAATGTAATTCCTCAATACTCCTCTGCCGTTTACAGGCATTTTGCTTGAGTTTTCATCGGACCTTGCATTACAGGTAAACGAGTTCTTATGAGTTTTCATCGGACCTTAAGAAAATAACAGGAACCTTGCCAAATTATTAAACCAGTAGAGATAGCTTAATTATGCAGATTATAATAACCTGACCCAGAGTTCCATTTAATTTATCTATTAATTAACTTAGTTTATTTTATCTTTCCTTTTTATTTATAATACAAGTCAATTAATCCCCCCTCTTGTGACACGCTTAGGTACTATAATATGCACATTAGTCCCACGGTTCGACATCCGGTCGCTCACATTACACTATACTACCACGACCGGGATTTGTTTGCAGTCCGACGTTTATTTTGAGTTTTTAATTTCTTTTTTCTTAATTTTACACCAGTTTAACCACTCAGATATATAACGTTTGCATATTCTTCCTTTTCGGCACCATCCATTCGTCGTAATCGTCCATAATGTGGGGGACGTTTTCTGGTTGTTGATTCTGGATGAGCTTAACTCCCTCTTCTTGTTGGATACTGCCTTCATCATGGTTAAACGGGATGCTGAGTCTTTGTGACCGTAACATCCGCATTTGAAACATACCAGGTGCAAACCCTCGTACTTGATTTTCATTACCCGATGACGAAATTTGTACTTTGCGAGTAGCGGCTTTGTAAGGTTGACTTCAACTACGACCCGCGCCAAACGAGACTTCCCAAAGGTCGCCAGAGAAAGGTTTACTCTTTTCACCTTCACCACCTTCGCTCCAACGATGGACAAAAATTCTTCGTTGTAGTATTCACTTGGTAAGTCCGGGAATCTAACTAACACTTCGAGAGAAGACAAGGCTTCAGAATTAGGGTTGAAGTTTGGACGCCACCTTCTAATTGTGAGATAGTGGTCCATAATTGGCCACAAACCTTCCGAGAGAACAAATAGCAGGTCATCCTGGTTGGAGAAGGATATCTTGAAAAATCCATTTGTTAAGTCGTCCATGATGAAGTCACCGTGCAATTTCCATCTGCGCTTCAGTTTTTCGTATAGAATATTCATTGGAAGGGTTTTTCCCAGCAACTTGACGATTATCGCCTGTTTCCACAGTAGATGAAACCGTAACTTCTCTTTTGTGATCGAAATAGTCGGACACTTCGTATCCTCATCATCCATCAAGTCATTTTCCTCATCTGAGATGTCATCCAGATCCTCAAAAGAACCAACATCTGCCTCCTGAGAATTACCCCTTGCGATATCTCTGAACGAATTCCGCTAGAAATCCTGGCCCGACATGCTTCGATCCAACATTTCCTTATCTTGATTATCCGCTCCCAAATCCGATGCGAAAGTGTAACACCCCTAATCCTAAACTTGTAACAATGTCACAATTCGTAGCATAATAAATAGCAAATTGCAGCGGAAAATAAAACTATCTACCTTGGTGTTACACGCCGTTACTCACCCTTGTGAGTAACAAGGCTTCCTTACTCTCCCAACTATACAACTCCTCACGCTGTGATGAACAGATATTGAGCACTCTAATTATTACAAACCAAATCCAACTAAATGAGCAACTAACTGAATACAACAACCTCCTTAATACAATACAAAATAAAACCAAAGGTGTTTGTTGAAAATACATCAGCTACCCCCGTGTCCCGCACTTCGGCTTAAGTCTTCTTCAATAACCTGGAATGTTTGGCCATTGAAGGGCTCAGCAATCGATATGCTGGTATGCTAAATGTAGTCTTAAATCATCTAGATTCCTTAGGTCGTTTTAGCCATCTTGATATTAGGTTCTTTACATGAAATACCGGTTTACAATAATAACAGTAATAACTGTAAACATAAACACTCAAACAATTCACCTATAAACATCAATGTACAATAGTACACAACACCAATAACCACACAAATAATCCATAGTAATAACCAATAATCACACTTCAATAAACCACAACAATAACCAAATAAGATACGCGTATTAAATTGTACTTGTTAGTTGGCCACCTGGCCCTTATCCTTTAAACCAATCACTTAACCTTTTCCAATTAATTTCCACCTCATGCGTCATGTCAAGACAACCCTTAATAACTTATTAATGGACGATAGTCCCCTGGGTTCCAATGGAACCGTTACCAGCTGACCTTATGGCCCTGGATAATATATTGACCGATCCAGTCGAACTTGTGCACCAACGGCAGTGCCCTCCGCCATCCCCGAATGTGGCTGATGGATTCCCTGAGTGACTCCCCATTTAAGTCTCTCGTAGTGATCATTATGCGCAACCAGAAAGTCGAAACAGCCTGGATTCCTCTCTTATAAGTTAGCCCTTTAGTCAGTGGTACAATAACTGAAATACCCCAAACCTAAGTATGCTAAGTAAACATCAAATTATGATGTAGTAAGGCTAAAATATTCCTTATAAAGATTGGTAGATAATTTAAACCAAGGAAAACTTAAGAAAATGCCTTAAGGGCAATTAAGGCAAAAATGTGCTCTAAGCTTGGAGAGACTTGGGTGAGTACCCAAATATCATGATAAGACCTTAGTAATATCCTAATGGTCATTTAAACCAATTAGAGAGAAAACCAAGCTCAGAAACAAGCTTAAACACAAATGTGCTTTAAGACTCCTTAAAGCACCTTTTTGAGAAATTGTCTTAGAAATGGGTTTTGAGTGGCTAAGTGCCTATGATTACATCTTAATCAACATGTGTACTAATCAGTATCACATTAGGAATTCTAAATCAATGGGAAATCAAAAATTTCACAAATATGTGCACTAGTTTGTGAATAGTGCCAAATAGTGCTAAATCAAGCTTAAGTCAACATAAGTCAATTAGTTGGTCAACAAAGACCATGTTAGCCTTATCTAATGAGGGGGCTGGTTTCTAAGGGAAGAGTCATTAAAGACTTCAGCAAATAAGAAAAGAAAAAGGGAAGGAAAGTAAAAGAAAGACTATTTACCTTTTATAACAAATATCTTCATTTAAGCCACCTTTCTTTTTTCTCTCTCTTCATTTCTCCTTACACGGTTTCTTCTTCTCCTCTCCTGCTCCAAAACCGATAGAGCTCCATCCATGGGTGCTCCACCTTCAATTGCTCACCAAGTGTTCATCTTTGCTCCAAATCAAAAACCAAGTATAGATTTCTCTTAGTTAGGCCAAGACCTATCTTTCTATCTTCTCAAATCCTTCAAAGCTCAAGTTTGGTGCCATGAGAAAACTCCATTGATGGAGGAAATCAAGTTTGAAGAGCCCATTTGGTTCCCATTCATTCAAGGTAATAAAAATGTAAGAAGAAAAAACCATGTTCCACATTTTTCTACATGGCCGAAAATTACTACTCATGGGGCTTTGTTTTTATGCCTTGTTCTAGCTGTTTATTCACCAAGGACTAGTGGAGGTCCTATTTCATTCAATTCCCAAGTCTACCTGAGACTTCAAAGGTATATCATCCACTTTTATACCTTAGAACACATTTTTAACCTAGTTTTCATTCCTTGAGGTTAGTGTATTGTTTAGTACTCATGTGAGTCATTGATATTGGTTAGAACATTGGCAAAGGAAGTTTAATGGGTGGCGCGAGATTCATTCAAGAAGAAGGTCTAAGGAGGAAGTTAAGATAATCTGAGAAAACAAGGTAAATTATTTACCTAATGGTGGTTTAAGGTTTAGGGGGGTGGTATTTAGATAAGTACTAATGTAGCTTAAAGCTTAATGTAATGGGTTATATAACCTAGGAAAAAGAATTTAAACAAGCTTATGAACTTGGACTAAGGAGCCAATGGGAATGAGTTAGTAATATAGTTTGATGGATTTTAAGAGCATTATAACTACTATGAGATTGAGGGTGGTATTGCAGGTTGAAAGCTTTTAATGTGGGAAATTCAGTGTTTAAGTTTAAGTCATTTAAGGGCCTAAGAGCCATGTCATTTAAGAGCTTAGTGCATGCCAATTTAAGATTATTGCATTATATGAGTGTGTGAATGAGTTGGTTGGGTGATAAAATATGAGAGAAAGAACTTGATGTGTGTGAGATGGGTTTGAATGAGGAAAACAATGCATTTGGGCATGATAATATATTAGAGAAGCTTTTTCATTGCGAAATTTTAGTAGAAAGCAAAATGTTTAAGTGGTGGAGGTGAGTTAATATGCCCTAGGATTCACTAGGGATCACTATGAAGAATTTGAGTGGAAATGAGTTAACTAAGTAGTTCTTGAGGTTTAGTATGGCCTAGAGATGCCTAGGAGGAATTAGAGGATTGGTGGGTGTATTAAACACACCAAAATCATGGTATGAGGAATGTTAAGACTTGAGGAAATAAAGTATAATGTTTTGAGGTGATCTAGGTATGAACTTGAGAATATAACAATGATAATTTTGGGAAGCTTGTGTAAGTGAAGAGAATACTAGTGGTGGAACAATAAGGTTTTAGTTTAGATGGTAATGAGTGGACTTAGGCGATGGAAGTGAAAATTGAAGGAGAATGTTGTAGATTGACTAGGAACGTATAAGAGTGTAAGATCATGCGGATGGTGAGTAAATTGAGTAAAAGAGATGTAGGTGTCTAAGGAGGTTGTAGGAAGGTCAAGGTAAAGAAGAACAAGGGTAAGGTGCTAAGAGGATGGGAAGAAATGTTTAGGTATGTCCAAGAGTTTAGGAATGATGAGTAACAAATGGAAAAGAGAGGAATATGTGCATGGATATGTAAGATGACTTGAGGAAGTTTTGGTAAATGAAATGAAGATGGAAAATAATGTTTATGAAGTGTTCAAACTGTTAAGGAGGGAACACTTGGGTTGGTTGAAGTTTTGGTAAGGTTACAAGTTGGAAATGTAAGGAATTATATGATAAGTGTTAGGAGTGTTTGTAAGAATTTAGTAAATGTTTAAGAAGATCTTTGGAAGTTGTTTTGGAGAGTTTGGTGGAAGTTCTAAAGTGAGTTTAAGTGCCTAAATGGTATTAGGACACATGGGGAACTTGTGGAGAAGCTTGGAGTCAAATGGGAATTTAGAAACAAGGTTCTGGAGCCGACCGACCTTAGGGACTGGACCGGCAAGGTCGGTCGAGCTCAGTTTACACTACCAGAAAGAGTTTCTGGAATCGACCGAACTTGGGGACCGGACTTACAAGTTCGGTCGGGCTTGTATTTTGTGTACGAATTGAGTCTCTGGAATCGACCGAACTTGGGACCGACCTTGGCAAGGTCGGTCGGGCTTAAATTTTCCACGGGAAAAACTCTTGGGAATGGACCGACCTTGGGGACCGGACTTGCAAGGTCGGTCGGGGTAAAATTTCCAAACGGTAATAAGTTCTGGAATGGACCGACCTTGGGTAAGGTCGGTCGGTAAGGTCGGTCGACCCTAAAAAATGAAAAAAAAGAGAAAGAAACCCTAAGAAAGTTTAGAGGTATTAATGGTACCCTATTAAGAGGGAATTGATGATTAGAGGTATAAAGACCTAAGGGATTAAGTTAAGTATAAACTTAAAAGTTTAAAGTTAAGTTGTAAGAATAAGTTGTAAAACTTAAGAGGTCTTAGGTGGGGAAACATTATGGGTTGAGTAAGTTAATTAAGTTGAATTTAGTTAAGTGATTAACAACTTAAAACTGAATCAATGTTTTAGGACTTGAGAGTTTGGACTCCGGAGGAGAGTAAGCAACCAAACGACCAACGGTGAACGGTACAGTTCTTCTTGTAACCTGCTTGCTAACGAGGTGTCCCTCGGCTTGTGTGCTATTTGTTTTTGTGTGCTCACTAAAAAAGATAAAGCATGCAACCGGAACATTATGTTTATTGTATTGTTGTGTGATGTTTGAAAACTAACACAACTTACCGTGAGAACTTACTAACCAACGTTTAGTAAGGAATTGAGTGAGACTAAGGAACGCTCCCTGATATTAGTTTGTTATAAACCAAAAGAGGTTAACCAACAAACATTGTCTTGAGACTTCTACTAACTGGAACTTAAGGGGGGAGTGAGGAACCCGGGACTGACTCCGGTCATGCATGCTAAGGAAAAAGGGGGTCGGTATCTATAGCAGATCCGACTTCCGCTTAAGGACTTGTCTTCGGACTTGTTGCCTAAGGTCGGTTGCCGGCTCAGCTACATTGGACATACAGTCCAAGGTAGGAGGCATTAAGATGGTGTGGTAGGATCACCTAAATCCTAAATTATAAGATAAGTTGTTTATTCAACCAATGGAGTTAATAGCTCATTGGCTAGGGTTGCTTTTGACCCGACAAAAATAAACATTGAGGTAAGATACAATCATTTCCATTTAAAGAGTGGTTTGTATTCTAAGAATAAGATAAGGTTTGAGATAAGTTGCAACCATTCCTATTTAAAGGATGGATTGTAGTATAAGACTAAGATAAGCTACATCCATTCCTTTTTAAAGGATGGTTGTTTCTAAGACTAAGATAAGACTAAGATTGAGGTAAGATAAGGATGGAGTAAGATTAAGAGGAAACATAACTTAAGGAGTTAAATAATTAACTCTCTAATTAAGGGAACGCATTTAAGTCGTTCATTATGTTTGAACTTTGATTGTTCATATTTGGATTATTGTTTACTGCACTTTCTATTATGTTGTGCATCTAATCAGCCTCCATGCTATCGACAATTAGTCGTCGTAGCCACGTTAGCTTGGGGGCCATGAGAGGATCGTACCAATATTCGTGCTGACCCCCTTTGGGGACTGTTTTTACTACACAGGTGAACGTCAGGAGGCGGCCATCACGAGAGTAAGATGGGGTACAAGCGTTACGGGTTAAGTGTGGCCTACGCGTTGTGCATGTACACTCGTATGGCATTTTGAGTTAGTAAGATGTATAGGATGTCAGGGGATTTTAAGAAGGATATGTATTTGGTTAAGTTTTGTATGTACTAATGTTCGGTATATTCTGTCAATCAGACCGTGGCAAGGTCCTGGAGTGTATTGAATTCCGCTGTGACATTTATATATATGTTGTTAAGTTGCGAAACCACATTTGGATTGAGATGGGGTGTTACAAAAAGTGGTATCAGAGCGTAGTTACGCTCTGAAGACAAGAATTACCGAACTTAGGAGAATACTGAGGTTGAGTTTGAGTTATGGGTTAAGGGTTGAGTGATAGAGTGAGAGGTGCGTTAGTCAGGACTTCCCGGTATTTACCGGATATCCATAGTACCTAGACCCGCCCTCCACATCCCTAACCCTGAATATGTGGAACAAACGCCAGAGAGAAGAAAGCCTTCTCTTACTCGGGAAAACCCGATCTAGCAGTTAGTTAACAGTAAGCAATACGAGAAACATCTTGTTGCACAACAGTTACGGAGAACTTGGGGATTTTTAATGGAGCGCAACAGAGAAACATGCGCTACCTATGGAATTCTATCAATAAAGGAACGGTAATTACCGGCAACATGGGTCGACATGCTACGCAGTCGAAATAACCCGCCATACCAATGATAAGAAAAGCACTAAAGGTGCAATGGAAAGGAAGAGATAAGCGACATGAGTACCTGACAGTGATCCGAGTGAGCATGACAGTGGGATAGTATAAAGCATAAGAATTGTGATTACTGGAAAGTCCAGTTAGGAACGGGAACTCCAAACCCCATACAATGAAGAAGGTTACAAACCTGGCCGACATAACGCGGACGACGGTAGAAACTCATACAAATAGTATACCGGAATAGGACTACGATGTAGTGTCTAAAGGAGAATCGTTACTTAATAACCACAACAAAATGTGTGGAGACAGGAGCGAGGATTAAGACATAAGTAAGTAACGAGGGGTTCCCTCAAAAAAAAGAGGAACACCCTGACAATGACAGTACTGTCAAAACAACCAGGAAACTACCGGATGGCTAGTTATCCTAAATAAGAGAACGTCGAAGGAGTCCCGAGGACTACCAAAGATATGGAAACTAGGTGGAAGTACCACTACCGACGCACACGGTACCGGAAGCTCATCTTGCATGGCGCACTTGCCATAGCAAGTGCTACCACGGTTAAGCTACACGGAAAGCCATCATGGCGAGATAGTAGAACGCTACTGTTGTAGTACATTTTAATAACCGGACGGTAAATCCATAAGAACGGGAAAACGAGACCTTGGAAAGGCCCGACGACCTGATCATAATAAGATGAGCCGACACACTAGTCAACAGGGAGCTGGGCTTGGACGAAATACTAAGCGATATAAAACTTGACGACAGTACAACCACTACAACATCAGCCGACAGTACGGTAAGAACATCAATCCAGAACCTCAGGGAGAGGAACCTGAGAGATTGCTCAATAATCCGAGCAAAACACTATATAAGCAATAATATACAAGGGATGTATTATAAGATACGATTGATACTGTTGACACAACGACTTCCAACGAAAACAGGATAAGACTCCCAGAGTGACCATTAAGAATACCAATAACAAACATTCTACAATGAAGATGTTGGTGAACCCCGGAACCAGGGACAAAAGGAATAAACTTAAGCAGTAATCTACTAAGGATTAAAGATATACAATCCCGACAGAGGGAAGCTCAGAGGACCACCCCCACAGAGCGGGCATAGTCGAGCCGAACAACTGATGAATGACATCTAAGACTGTTTGCCTAACTCATTAACACCCAAGTGTGAACAATCATCAACGGGTGGCGTAGTCAACGGAAGTTGAACGAAGCGTTGAGGTGGGAAAATAAGATGACGGATGATGTCCGACTTGGACACCGTAAGGCAAACGCGTAATACGAACTTAGCCTTATTTGCTAAAAGACATAAGTCTAGTAAAATGACAGTATTGTCAAAGACATTAAGTAACCTCAGATCACCTGAATAAACTTCCATAGCAGGAAGCAGGATGCAGCAACTTACCATGAAACCCGATACTACATTCAATATGTAACCTAACGGTGGATAATGTTCAAAGAAACAAAAACCTATAAGGATGACCTACATATGAATAAGAGTACAAGTAATGGACTGAGGCATTAAGCACTAAGAGCCTACGAGCCAAGGATGTTAACCACATCAGAGCCCGAGGCGCAATAAGTTGTAAGAGAGCTTATTTAAGCCATGAAGGAACTACAATTCGTGATATGAACGGGTACCAAACCTATAACTTAGATTGTGGAAAATATTGCCAGGAAAGGGCACAAATGAGATTAAAGAGATAGTACATTGGCAGGGGCGGAGAACGAACCATTCCTTTTAGGGTGGGGACACCTCTCCTTGTTGTGAGGCCATGAGTGGGAATAAACCCCTCAAAAGGGCTTTCACTTATTAGAGATGTAATACACTTTCGTTAGAAAATGGAAACCATAAACCTTGAGGTTACCTTAGAACATACCAGATACACTTGAGTAATAAGGAAGGCTGTAGAGATAGACCCCATGTCCAACACCCAAGATGTAAGAATCAGTAATCGTCAGAGATAAACATTGTGAGTGCACATTATGGCACGTCAAGTGACCAATGCTCAGAAGAGCTTGTGATTCAGTGGATGACTTCTTCAGGAACCGGTTAAATTACATGGTAAACAACATCATAAGGATGAAAGAATGCGAGAGAAATTAGCCTACTTACGAATCTGAGATTGAAGCAGAACATCTTCATATTAAGAGTCAACCATTTTACAACACGGTACGGCAACCGCCAAACACCGAAATTAGAGAACTCCCAGTGTGTTTACACCAAGAAGGGATTGAATGTAAGATAAGATGTTAGTGTAAATGAGTAAGTAGTTGCGCCATCAATGGGCAACAAGGTAAAGGCCAACTACCACGGTAGTAGAGGTCATGAGTACAATATTTATATGAGGGGATTAAGTCATGGTGCGCGGTAAAGCGACCGTTATGTATAAGTTGTCAAATATAGACACTGAGGCAATTAGATCTATGAGCTAAGAACGATATAAGTAAGGACATAAGATGGTAGATGAACTGTGCATTGATGCCAGTAGTCTGAACCTGGTTAGGTAAGATTTCACAGGAAGCACACTACCCACACTAGTAGAAAAAGACCCTACCGCAGCGGTTGTTTGGTACCTATGGCAGCGGTTGAAAACCGCTGCGATGGGTGCCGCTGCGGTAGGTGAAACACCTAACGCAGCGGTTGTAGAACCGCTGCGGTAGGTAGTCTAACGCAGCGGTTCTTTCAAAGAACCGCTGCAGTAGACCTTTTTTTTTTAAAAAAAAAGCGACCTATCCCAGCGGTTCTTACTAAGAACCGCTGCAATAGGTTATTATTTTTTTTCCATTCCACCCTACAATTCTACCACACACACCCAAAATCAATCAAACCTGTTAAGATATAGCAATTAACAATGCCACCACAGTGGGGCATTAGATCAACCATTTCACCATTTAAATAGCCACCAAACCTATTTACGGGCAATAATCCACTTACATTTACAAATTTGAGCAAATTAATCAAACATCTACAAAATCTTTACAAAAACGACAATTGTTTCATGAGAATTTCAAAATCATCCTACTCAATCCTACCAAACCCTAGAAGCAACATACATTAACGCTCATGAATTGTGCCCATTCTTCGAGCACCTCGGTTATATGTCCTTCGTTGTAACCGTCTACCAACTCTTCAAAAGCCTTGGAATTAACACAAAAGAAATATGATTAGTTGCTAATAATACTTTGAGTTTAAGAATCAATGTTAAAAATTATCTACAAAACCAAAATATTTTGAAAATGCTACTTACCAGGTCTAGAGACTTCTCTGGCAAGAGTCTCGGTCCCGCTATCAAGTCACTCATAAACCGAATGACATAGTAGCCACATTCCGAACCTCCCGGCTGCTGTGGACACTGCACATGTATATGCGTACATATTCAAAATCGATTTAACACATAAATTATAATACTGTTCCTATTTTAAACTAATGAACATACTACAAAATTTGAATAAGGACTACAAAATACCTTGACTACATTCCACGGAATCTTCTTATATCTCTCTCCTCGGACTTGCGTCATTACAGATACAAAGGCACTAGAATTCATACGCACAGATAAAGTAAAAGTTATCAACCGGATGATTAAGAAATAACTAAAAATTGATAATTAATCAAGTTAAGTAAATTCATCACCTCATCAACATGTTATATATAAGTGGCCTCTTGGGACGCAGAGATGCTGAGTCAAGCTGCAGGACTCTTGGGCATTTTATACATAGAACGAGCAAAGACCAGTGTCGGCTGTTCATAGATTACAATACAGGCATAACTTAATTCAATCAATTACATAAACAATATCATAATTTTTAAACTAACTTAACATTAGATAACATTCTTACCCTTGATGAAGAGGCAACATTATGTAAGATTTATCTGCAACTGCACACGCATGTATCACATTCGACAAATACTAGACCAACGCTTCGGGGTCAGATCCCATATTAGCTTCGGAACAGTAGTCAGGGCATAGGAACCCGAAACTACTATTCTCATGTACTTGGACCGCCTTGTCATCAATAAACCTGCACAATATAAAGAAACAAATTTATGAATTTAATTTTCAAATATACAGAGTAAAATGTGTACAACGTATGCTAATTACTCACATGCAAGCCGATTTGAGAATCGACGCACTCAACCAATCCTTCGTGAACAACTCCACAAAATCAGTAAGATAGATTTCAAAACTCTGAGCGCCTCTATAGTGAAAAAGATCCGGTCTTGGTTCCATTATAACCGAATCTCTTCCTGGCGGCGTCATCAATAGTGTGGAGTGCAACAGTTTCAGCATGGGGGGTAAGGCATTCAGAACCGCCGGTCGTAGCAAATTCGATCTCATCACAACTCTAGTCGCGGATGCCATCGAAGGATTAGCTGGTGCAACAACAACTCTCTTCCTTTTGCCTTATCAGAATTTGATTGAATGTGTTCCTAATATATTAATTTAATAAGTATATGTTTCTACTCTAGGATATGTTAAAGAATAAGTTTTTTCATGGGGTTACCTGCTGCTCCCCAAGCCTAATCAATCTACAGGGCCACTGTACTGAATTGGATTCAGCTTGACGAAGGGTGGATATGTCTGCACTGGGCACCGGTATCTGACAATCCGCGTAAGCAGGCGCGTAACCTTCAACAACCACCCGAGCATGGTACTCTTGGAGCGCTGTATTCCTCACGGTGTCTCCAGCACAAGACTTGAAAAGTTTTCCCCACCCTACTTCGTCAACGCCAATCACTTGGAACAATGTGCAGTCAATTGGTTGCTAAATTTTCAAAATTAAAGATTTTAGATGCACATAAACAAGTGTATAATTTGTTTTTTTTTTGTATTTGTAGTTAACATGTTGTTCTAACCTTGAGAGATGAATATGGAAATGGGTTGACGGAGTGAACACTACTGGGAGGCACTGTGCGGGCTCTGATGCTTGTGCCTGATCTGGCGGTCTAGAAACCTCCTGACTCATCCTCTCAGAGCGCATCATCTCCATAGCTTCAGCGATTGACTGTCGAAATTCATTTCGTAGTCGCTGCTCGAGCTCCGCATTCTGGCGTAAGTGCTCCTCATATGTAATGCTCCCTGCAGGACAGTGTCTCGACCCAGGATTACCGAAGGCTTGGCGTATACCGACATGACCACCAAAGCCTACTGCACGACCCGGATGATCCTTCTTCCCGAGAGCGCGGGAAAGTGGATCATCCTGCCTAACGGGCTGCCAAGTGCCCTGGGTGATCTGGGAGCTTAACTCTTCCTGTTATGGAGTTTAATAAGTCAATAAGGATGCTTCGGTTTATTTAACTGCTATTGTTACTCTATAAATAATAAACATTTTTTAAACTAAAAATCACTTACCATTTGGTTGATGACCTCTCTCGTGCCGTCATCATACTCAGCAGGTGCCGCCGGATTTGAAGGTTTCTTCCGTCGACTTAAGTCCAAACCTTCATCCTTCGTTCGCTGACATTCGAGCCAGCTGGCAGCAACCCCTCTTTCTCCCACTGCGGCACACGCTGAGCAATACTTGTACTCCCCATGTGATGGGGGTAACGATTTTTTTTTGCATTTTGTTGTTGTTTCTCACGTATAGCCTACATATATGTATGAAAAGACAAATTATGCAAATAATATATGAAAAAGACGAATTAACCAAATGAACTGTAAGGACACTTTAAACATTTATCATACAAAAGAACAACTACTAGTGTGAAACTCACCTTGAACTCAGGGGTCAGACGCTTCGCAACAAACTCATTCCACTGCTCTTCAGTAATACCATCATATTTTTGCCACGGTGGTCTCCGATCATCCACATCTTCACCTTCTGCCTCCTCTATCTCTGCGGGCTCCTCACAGTAAATGTACTGCCTCGTGAGCAGAGATCTGAAGTCTTTGAATTGTGTGGCAATCCCCTTCATCACATCATCCTTCAGAGAAGGATCTATACAGAATCGGTCCTATATGCACAAAAAAAAGGTAATTAGTGTAAAAAAGTAACTATATAAATCTTAAAACAAACTATTAAGTGTAACAAATACCTTGAGACGTTCAAATATCTGCTCCTTCAACGCCTGAGGCACTTGCTTCCAATTGTGGTTTATATTGAAATATGTACTCACCAAATGCCTGGCTAGAGCAGTGAAATCATTTTTCCAGGTACCCGTGGGCTGATTAAATTCATTGAACTCCAAAGGCTTTGTCGGGGGGCCTCTATTTGCTTTCAGCCCACGGGTTGCCCCTCGTTTTTTGGGTTTCTTGAGAGGCGGAGGAGCAACTTGTATCTCTTGTCCTTCCTGTGAAGGCCCTGCTGTCTCGGTCTGCTGTGGGGTGGTCTCTACGTCTGCTTTCTTTGATTTCTTTTTACCACCTCGTGTGGTGCGTTTTGCCGGTCTACTATCCCCAGTCAGGAGCAGCTGTCCTATAGGATCATCAATAGGATCATCATCCACTGAGGAAAAAAACACACACATTAGATCAATATTCATGGAACGATGTATAATTGCAAAAATAAACATAAATAATTAATTCTGATAACATTGTAACAACAATAATACGAATTATATAATGTAATTTCAACCAATGGTGTTACCTAGACATAGTAACATATATCATGATCTGTTTTCTACCCAAACCCCCTCATTATGGTCTGATCGAGCGTAATGGTCTGAACATCATCATTTTGTAAATCATCAGTTGAATCATGCAACCCTGTATGCAACGATACAGTTTCATCTATCATCTCATTATCATCATCGTCGTTGTTTTCATCCTCAAACAAAACCGGTCTTCTCCCTGGAAGAACAACATGCCATCTACTAGCTTTTGGGTCTTCAACATAAAACACCTGGTCACAGTCTTTACCCAACACAAACTGATCTTCCTTATTAGTTGTAACACGTGAAAGATCAACCAAAATAAGTCCTTTATCATTTTGGAGTCCATGTCGGTTGTCCACCCAATTGCAGCGGAACAATAGAAACGAATCAATGTGATAGTTTAGTTCCCATATGTCCTCTATCACACCATAATACCAACTACTACTGCTCATTGGTTGAACCTGGTTACCTAGACCATATTCAGTCACCGATGCTTCAATTTTTACCCCACTGTTCTGATGTATTGATTTAGCATCTTGGCGTGCAGTGTAGTATGTGCATCCATTAATGTCATACCCTTCAAACGATACAACATCTGTTCCAGAACCAACAGCTAGACATCTGATTTCTTCAACATCTTCGGGGTTCAATGAAGCTTGCTCAAACACATATTCCTTAAACCATTGGACGAATACTCGATTTTGTTCTTTTTTAAGCCAGATACGGTTTTTGGTAGGGTTTTGTCGACTCAACTCAGCAATGTGAATATCGAAGTAGGGTTCAACAACCTCAAGGTGTTGTAGTACAAACAAATGTGCCTGATTAATAAGATCACGAGAGATACGAACAACCTTTTTGCCAATAACTCCTTTACCCTCAAATCTACCATGGTGACGTGGTTTGGGAATACCAATTGACTCTGCATCGTTCAAATAACTTGTTACGAATTCTGTGACTTCCTCAGTCACTGTTGCTTCGATGATACTGCCTTCCGGTCTATATCTGTTTTTCATTCTACCCTTCAGAATCCCCATATATCGTTCGAAAGGATACATGTAACGTAAGTAAACCGGACCACAATATTTGATCTCTCGGACAATATGCACTACTAAATGCACCATTATGTCGAAGAAAGATGGTGGGAAATAAATCTCAAGCTGGCATATTGTCACAACAATTTCATGTTGCAGATCATCGAGGGTGTCTGAGTCAATTGCCTTGCAGCAGACAGCGTTGAAGAAGAAACATAATCGAGTTAGAGCATTTCTGACATTTTCTGGTAATATCCCTCGTATTGCAACTGGAAGAAGATGCAACATTAACACATGATAATCATGAGATTTCATGCCTAACAGTTTCAAATCCTTCATAGAAACTAGGTTCTTCCAGTTTGAAGAGTACCCAGATGGTACCTTCAATGTGTGCAAACACTTGCAAAAACTTAATTTTTCACTCTTAGAGAGGGTATAACACGCAGGAGGTAGATATGTTCGCTTCTCATCCTCTATTGGGTGTAGTTCTTTCCGTATGCGCAACTCTTGCATATCTCTCCTCACCTTCAATCCGTCTTTCGTCTTGCCGGGTATGTTGAGCAAAGTACCACACACTGCCTCACCGACGTTCTTCACAATGTGCATGATATCCAAACAATGTCGAACAGGCAGATGCCGCCAATACGGTAGATCCCAAAAAATGGAACGTTTTTTCCAAATGTTCTTCGGCGGCTTGGATGTGTTTCCAAAGACATTTTCAATGTCTTTTACCTTTGCATACACTTCCTCTGAATTCAAAGGCAGACGAGCCACACGAGTCTCGGGCTCATTGTTGAACAACTTTCGCTTTCTCGAACGGTAAGGATGGTCTACTGGAAGAAACCGTCGATGACACATATAAACATTTTTGCCGCAGTGCTTCAGACGATCTGAACATGTGTCATCCTCACATACCGGACACGCTTTGAATCCTTTCACCGAGTATCCTGACAAGTTCCCATAGGCAGGAAAGTCGTTAACAGTACAGAACAACATCGCCTTCAGTGTGAAATTTTCTTTCGCATGAGCATCATATACCACTGTCCCTTCATTCCACAACAAGTTCAGATCGTCGATCAGTGGTGCAAGATATACGTCAATGTTATGACCAGGTTGCTTTGGACCAGAAATTAGGAGTGATAACATAATGTATTTTCGTTTCATGCACAACCATGACGGTAAATTGTAGATCACTAGTAGCACCGGCCAAGTGCTGTGCTGACTGCTCAACGTGCCATACGGGTTCATCCCATCGGTACACAATCCAAGTCTCAGATTCCTATCCTCATCCCCAAAATGATGTTTGAATTTTCTGTTGATATTTCTCCACTGAGGTCCGTCTGCAGGATGTCTTAATTTTTCATCGATTTTTCTACCATCCGCGTGCCATCGTAAGTTCTTCGCATCTTTGGGTTGGCAAACAACCGTTTGAATCTAGGAATTATCGGCAAGTACCACAATAATTTCACTGGACGATTTTTTTTCTGAAAGGAGGAATCCTCATCCTTGTCCTTGTACCGGGACAACAAACATTTAGGACACTTGTCTAGATGTTCGTATTCACCCCTATAAAGCACACAGTTATTTGGGCAAGCATGAATCTTTTTATATTCAACTCCCATTGGACACATCCATTTCTTTGCCTCGTAGGTGGATGTAGGAAGACCATTCTCATCAGGAAGCATATCATGTATCAGCTCTAGAAATGACGTGAAACACTTGTCACCAACTCCATATTTCCCCTTTAAGTTGAACAAATTAAGTACAGCAGTCAATTTTGTGTATTTAACGCACGAAGGGTACAAAGGTGTCTTTGATGCGTCCAACAATCTTTGATACTCTTCCGGCTTATCGACAAAAGTATCCGCAACATTTTCTAACATTTCATCCATTTGCTCATCATGGTGAGTGGTCTCGCTGTCATCGAATCCTGAATCACTTAACGGTACCGACTCATTGATGGTATTGAAGGTGTGGGCGTGGGGGTCTTGCGTAACGTGGATCATGAGCACTTGATGATGTTGAAGCACTAGCTGCAACAGTTTCTCCATGAAAATTCCATCTTTTGTAATGTGGCATGAATCCACGGGACTTAAGATGAAATCTAATTTCCTCAATGTCTTCATATTTCCTTACGACCCCACAGTCAACACAAGGACATGAAATATTGTCCGCCTTTGTTATGTCCTTGTGTTGCACTGCCGCTTTGAGAAACTCTTTCAGCTTCTCAAAATAGTGATCCCCTCGATCACCGTACATCCAGTCACGCTCCATTCTATATGTGAAAACAAAACAATGTTTAGATTGATTTGTCTTTCAGTTTCGTTGCATTTGTATGGAGCATGTTTCTACTGGATGTACGGTTGCAACCAAACTCAGCACTACTCTATGGTTACAACCTAACTAACGTAGCCTAAGTACTCTAACGTTCCAACGTAACTAATCTAGCCTTATTCTAACAATTCTAACACATTTAATTAACAAGTATAAAATTACTTACTTGTTTTAAGGTTGTACAGAGGGGGAAGCTAGGAGACTGCTTTGGTGATGGGCTGGGAAAGTACTGGTACAAATCCAATAGCAGATTCAGAAGACCTGACAAAGAAAAGTAAAGATTTATACACAAATAACAAATAAAATTAATTAATAAGACTAATACGATTCTAGAAAAAATTCGGCATGACCTTTGCGTAATCGTGTTAATCCCATGCTTATCATTAAGCATTCACCAACATCTTATTTACCACGACAAATAAATTCCACAATTGGCAGCAACCATTCACAATCACTCAATATTAACCACAACCACTTTTTGCAATAATTAATTAAACAAACAAAGAGAAAACATAGATGAAGATGTTACCTTTTCACTCTTACTTCACAGTAGAAGAAATGAGGAAGAAGAAGTAGAGACCACCCCAATTACTGCAGACAGCGGGGAAGCAAGGAAATAATATTAGGGGGGGCAGAAAATCCATTATTATAAGCATTATCATATTAAGAAAATAAAAAAGATAACATCCAATAGATGATATTATTACCTTTCAGCTCATGCTGCACAACAGAAGCAATGAGGAAGAAAGAGACCTAGAGACCACCCCAATTACTGCAGACAGCGGTGAAGCAAGGTAATAATATTAGGGGGGGCAAGAAACACATTACTACAAGCATTATCATATTAAGCACGTATATACTGCAATGTAATGGGAGAACATAGATGTTATAAAGTTATAGATCTTACCACTTTATTAATGTGAAACTTGAAGTTAATTTTTTAAATAGTTTGAGAATTAAGAACAAAATGATTTGTAGTTATTCATTTTCTTTTCGTAGTAGTTTTATTTACAATTTCAATCAATATGAATTTAAATTATAAATTTCTTTTCGTAGTAGTTTTATTTACAAGTATTACTTTAATTTCAGCACCAAATTAGTCGTATTAAATTTGTCGAAAACAACATATTAAGCTAGTTTTTTACAGGATTTTTTAATTAATAGTCTATTTTTTTGCAGGAATTATGTAAAATTATAATAGTCAACAACATATATACATATGAATTCTCAAACTTTTTCATGTCAACAAATGACTTATATATGGTTTATGACATTGGTATCATGTAGTCATTATGTAATGAATTCAACATATAACGTTTAGATCTAATTAGTTTAGTAACAAAATTCATATACAATAAATCTATTAAAACTTGTTTTGAATTACAAACTTGTTTATTGCATCTATATAATGAAAAGTTAAAACTTATAGTGTGGAAAAAAATTATAAATTATAAAATGGTATATAATACTTGCACTAAGTTATTTTATATAGTAGATGTTTATATGCATTATTTGTATATTGATTTGCAATTTTTATTTTTTAATATCTTTCATAGTTTCATAGTCATGTTTATAATATTAGTTCTATATTTATATAATTAAATTTATCATCCGTATCATTAACCCCGTTTTATCCGTATCCGTACTTCCGTATCGCATATTTATATAACTAAACTCCCATACCGTTTTTTACAACTTTGGGTTGTATGCAGAGGGCACAAACAGCAACAATATCAACTCAGGCATTTTATCGAACACCTTATATGCACACAACTATTTATACTTGTTCAATAATCTATCTATATTCAAATTATGCACACACAACTAAACTAACAATCAATAACTATATTACAACTAGTTATTCAATCAACAAGACAATAATTAACATATTTCGAAGTTACAAATCGAATTCGAACCTAGGGTTCCCGCTAGAACCGACGATCGACGCCTGCGACCGGTTCTCTCTGTTGCGACGGCGACGGCAACTGCGGCGGCGGACGACGGAGGCGGCGCGGAAGGAGAAGGTGGCGGTGGTGGTGGCGGAGTCGCAGGCGTCGCGAGAGGAATCGCCGTCGCCTTCTTCGTTCTCGAAATATTACAGAAGAGAATGAAGAGGGAGAAGACGAAGTGGAGTCGATTTGGGGGAAATAAAACAACTCTATCGCAGCGGTTCCTACTAAGAACCGCTGAGATAGGTCTGCAAAAGCCTATCGTTCTTAGTAGGAACCGCTGCGATAGAGTTGTTTTTTTTTAACGACCCTAGCGCAGCGGTTATTAAATACAACCGTGAGATAGGTGTGCAGGTTTTTTAAAATCGGCCTATCTCAGCGGTTGTTTTTACAACCGCTGCGGTAGGGGCGCTGCGATAGACCATTTCTATACTAGTGCCATTCCTTAAGGAACTGGAAGTACATTCCTAGTAGAGCAAATATGAGAAACAAGATAATAGGCTCTATGGAAAGAGACCTAAGCCACTAAGAAATTGAGTTAATACGGAATACAGAAAGGAGCTAGAGCATACCATACCCAAGAACACAGTAAATGGATTTCCCTTGATTAACTTCAAGAAGAACAATAAGTGTTATTATGGAACGATGAAAGAGGAGATCGACAACAGAATACTTCATAATTAGCAATAGCTAAACGTGTGACGCACTACTAGTTTACTTAAACGAGACGTGGGACGACTGCACCCCATAGGGGCTTGCAGGCCTGACATGCTCATTTATGAGTTAGTCGGGTAAGTAGTAATGTACCAGTACGGTACCCCATGCATGTAGACGAGTGGTGTAAGGAACACGGGAAGTAGAAGACTCCGTACCACGGACAACGGCGCAAGATCAGACAAGAGCATCTACTACCGCAAACAGTCGAAGAGAAGAATTCAGTTGAACCAACAACACAAAGGAATCAGAGAACAAATAATTAAGGCCTATGAAGTGCGAAGAGCACGGATTGTTAAGTACAGACATTAGACATGTCTTAAAGTGTTAAGGATAAGACTGTAAAGCGCAATAAGCACTAAACAGTAGTTTCAGATTAAGGGTCCTCCTCAGACCAAAGGTCAGTTGGAGAGAACAATTTAGACATTCGAGAAAACACTAAGAGTATGAACATAAGATCTTCAAGGAGAATGGATAGACGAGTTACAACTCATTAAGGCCGTGTATATAAAAAGATAACACGTGTCCACTGAGAGACCAATATTCCTAAAACTGTAAGGATACAGAAGGATATACAAAACTATGAACGATAAGGAAGGCAAACGGAGCCTAAGACTATCAGAGTTGTGCAGCGGAAGCTAGCAGATTAGTACCTTTAAGGTTAGACCAAACTAAGTTAAGAATATGGTATAAGTACCGTTAAGAATCGTAAGTGAGATAGATGACATGGAAGCTAAAATGCTTGGTGAGAATTAGACATCTACTTATGTTCAGGATGATATATGTTGATTACGTGGGTGTAATCCATTTTAAGGGGGGTAGAGCGAAAACCGCTTAGCGTATGCTTATGTACTTAGTACATAACTACGGTGCGCATAGCACAAAATATTGGAGAATATGTTTTTACATAAACATTTTGAGATAAAATATGGTTTTTGCGCACAGAAGATGTGAATACCATACATATTAGTACCTATCTTTTAACTCCGGTGTGATACAAGTTAAGAAAGAATTAAGGAGAGGATTAAGGAGACTTAAGAAATATGGAATATATGAGGTATGAGTCGATATGAGACTATGTGTGAGATAAGAATAAGATAACACTATGGGATACTATTCGATATGAATATGAGAGGAAGAAGATAGTAATGCTATAAGATATAAGATGGTGAGAATTGGTATGAGATGGTTATAGAACTTAGTAGGAATTTAAGCCCTGAGGCGAGTATTAAGAGATGAATTGGGAAGTTTGATGGACTGAGTCCACACCTTGAGATGTATGATATGATTAGAAGAACTAAAAAGATAGAAAATTGGAAATGAGTGAATTATTTGATGTTTGAAAATGACGTGGGAGGTGATGAAACTTGATTTTCTAGGGATCAAGGGAAACCGAACACAAATTGGGGTGGAAGGATAGTTCAACACTGATGCTGATCACATCAGGGTTGGATGATTCCTGAAACTCCCTACCAGTGGTCACAATTAAATCACGCTATGGATAGAGACTTTAGGATAAAACGAAATTGGAGTTGATTGTATTTTAAATAGAGGAATTATTCCTCAGATGACCTCGTAAAAAGGATACCTTTTTACTAAGTCGCCCATGAAGTCGAGGACGCACGAGCCTTTGTCTCGGACGGTGACGGTGACATGGGGAGAGCAGAGTTTTTTGTATTCTGGCCCATGGTGACGAGGATGAACGAGCCATTGTCTACGGACCGGTGACATGGGAGAATACGTTGGAAATTATGTGAATGTTTAATCATCAAAAGGAACAAAGGGGAGTTTTGAGTGCTATACATGCTTAAGTGTGGTGGATATTTAAGTATAAGCATATGGCGGATCTAATGATTCAATGAGTTTAAGTATACATAAGTATGATCTATATGATCTATGGAATGAGGTAAGACATGTATTCTAATAAGATAAGATGCATGGGAACTTTGGGGACAAAGTTCTTTTAAGATGGGTAGATTGAAATACCCCAAACCTAAGTATGCTAAGTAAACATCAAATTATGATGTAGTAAGGCTAAAATATTCCTTATAAAGATTGGTAGATAATTTAAACCAATGAAAACTTAAGAAAATGCCTTAAGGGCAATTAAGGCAAAAATGTGCTCTAAGCTTGGAGAGACTTGGGTGAGTACCCAAATATCATGATAAGACCTTAGTAATATCCTAATGGTCATTTTAAACCAATTAGAAGAGAAAACCAAGCTCAGAAACAAGCTTAAACCACAAAATGTGCTTTAAGACTCCTTTAAAACACCTTTTTGAGAATTGTCTTAGAAATGGGTTTTGAGTGGCTAAGTGCCTATGATTACATCTTAATCAACATGTGTACTAATTAGTATCACATCAGGAAGTCTAAATCAATGGGAAATCAAAAATTTCACAAATATGTGCACTAGTTGTGAATAGTGCCAAATAGTGCTAAATCAAGCTTAAGTCAACATAAGTCAATTAGTTGGTCAACAAAGACCATGTTAGCCTTATCTAATGAGGGGGACAGTTTTAAGGGATGAGTCATTAAAGACTTCATCAAATAAGAAAAGAAAAAGGGAAGGAAAGTAAAGAAAGACTATTTACCTTTTATAACAAATACATCATTTAAGCCACCTTTCTCTCTCTTCATTTCCTTCCTTCCACGGTTTCTTTATCCTCTCCTGCTCCAAAACCGAGAGAGCTCCATCCTGGGTGCTCCACTTCAATTGCTCACCAAGTGTTCATCTTTGCTCCAAATCAAAAACCAAGTATAGATTTCTCTTAGTTAGGCCAAGACCTATCTTTCTATCTTCTCAAATCCTTCAAAGCTCAAGTTTGGTGCCATGAGAAAACTCCATGATGGAGGAAAATCAAGTTTGAAGAGCCATTTGGTTCTCCATTCATTCAAGGAATAAAAATGTAAGAAAAAAACCATGTTTCCACCATTTCTTTACATGGCCGAAAAATTATACTCATGGGGCTTTGTTTTTATGCCTTGTTCTAGATTGTTTTATTCACCAAGGACTAGTGGAGGTCCTATTCATTCAATGCCCAAGTTACCTTGGACTTCAAAGGTAATCATCCACTTTATACCTTAGAACACATTTTAACCTAGGTTTCATTCCTTGAGGTTAGTGTATTGTTAGATACTCATGTGAGTCATTGAATATTGGTTAGAACATTGGCAAAGGAAGTTTAATGGGGGGCGAGATTTCATTCAAGAAGAGGTTAAGGAGGAAGAAGTTAAGATAATCTTGAGGAAAACAAGGGTAAATTATTTACCTAATGGTGGTGTAAGGTTTAGGGGGGGTGGATTTAGATAAGTACTAATGAGCTTAAAGCTACATTTGAATGGGTTGATAACCTAGGAAAAAGAATTTAAAACAAGTATGAACTTGTGACTAAGGAGCCAGTAGGGAATGAGTTAGTAATATAAGTTTGAGATGGATTTAAGAGCATTATAACTACTATGAGATTGATGGGGTAGGCAGGTTGAAAGCTTTATATGTGGGAAATTCATGTTTGAAGTTTAAGTCATTTAAGCGGCCTAAGAGAGCCATGTCATTAAGAGCCTTAGTGCTAGCAATTAAGATTATGCAAGATATTTAGTTTGTTGTGAATGAGTTGATTTGGGTAAAAATATGATGAGAAAGAACTTGATGTGTGTGAGATGTTGAATGAGGAAAACAATGCATTTGGGCATGATAATATATTAGAGAAGCTATGTTGAAATTTTAGTAGAAAGCAAAATGTTTAAGTGGTGGAGGTGAGTTAATATGCCCTAGGATTCACTAGGGATCACTATGAAGAATTTGAGTGGAAATGAGTTAAATAAGTAGTTCTTGAGGTTTAGTATGGCCTAGAGATGCCTAGGAGGAATTAGAGGATTGGTGGGTGTATTAAACACACCAAAATCATGGTATGAGGAATGTTAAGACTTGAGGAAATAAAGTATAATGTTTTGAGGTGATCTAGGTATGAACTTGAGAATATAACAATGAGAATTTTGGGAAGCTTGTGTAAGTGAAGAGAATACTAGTGGTGGAACAATAAGGTTTTAGTTTAGATGGTAATGAGTGGACTTAGGTGATGGAAGTGAAAATTGAAGGAGAATGTTGTAGATTGACTAGGAACGTATAAGAGTGTAAGATCATGCGGATGGTGAGTAAATTGAGTAAAAGAGGTGTAGGTGTCTAAGGAGGTTGTAGGAAGGTCAAGGTAAAGAAGAACAAGGGCAAGGTGATAAGAGGATGGGAAGAAATGTTTAGGTATGTCCAAGAGTTTAGGAATGATGAGTAACAAATGGAAAAGAGAGGAATTTGTGCATGGATATGTAAGATGACTTGAGGAAGTTTTGGTAAATGAACTGAAGATGGAAAATAATGTTTATGAAGTGCTCAAACTGTTAAGGAGGGAACACTTGGGTTGGTTGAAGTTTTGGTAAGGTTACAAGTTGGAAATGTAAGGAATATATGATAAGTGTTAGGAGTGTTTGTAAGAATTTAGTAAATGTTAAGAAGATTTGGAAGTTGTTTTGGAGAGTTTGGTGGAAGTTCTAAGGTGAGTTTAAGTGCCTAAATGGTATTAGGACACATGGGGGAACTTGTGGAGAAGCTTGGAGTCAAATGGAATTTAGAAACAAGGTTCTGGAGCCAACCGACCTTAGGGACCGGACCTGCAAGGTCGGTCGTGAAATACCCCATAAATTAATTTAAATTAATTTAGGGATTTCTTGGCAAACCCTAAATGAAACTATTAAATATTAATTTATTATATGGTATTATGAATTTAATAGTGAGATTTATAAGTCAATAAATCTTGGGAAAATTTCAAGACACTCCAATATATTATAAAGATTTTAGAAATATTTTGAACATTGATTTAAGGCTTAAAAGTCAAAATAAAATCATAGAAACCTTGAAGCTTCAAAAGCCTTGTTAGGATTGACTTTTGAGAATGGTCAAATCAGCCCATGAAAACTATACCAAAAAAGGTATGGAAAACCAAGAAGATCGATAAAAAGAACGTTAAAAACGGATCATCCTAGCCAAAGTTATGATAAATTGAAGTTTAGAGCCAAAATTTTGAAGGATGCTGACGTGCCCAGGACACGTGTCGCGCCCAGTCAGCACCGAGTCACTCAATCGGTTGAGTTTCCAGCGGTTTTGGCATGTCAACAGGCGATCTTTAGACACCTATATCTTTTTCCCTACTCCAACATTTGGTATGCCGTTTGTTTCATTCGATTCTCCTATCTTTCCTCTTTCCAACCATTACTCACACACCATCTAACTCCTTCTACAATGATCGGAAAGTTGATCCAAAGTTGCCTCCTCGCGAGTTCGTAACCCAGAATTCCGGTTTTTCCTGAGATCGGGCTGATTCGCACTAGTTTGGGAGATAAATCTGTCTAAAGTTGCCTACTCGACCACGGCGGTAATTCTGCCCAATTCATCCCGAATCAACTAGGTTCCATGAATCAAATCTCTCTCAGTTGGTGCGAGTTGATTCGAGAAGAGGCATACCTGAACCGCACATAAAATACCGATTCCAGAATTGTCGACTTGGTTTCACCCCGTTAATGCAATTCCGGTAAGAGTCTGGTCAAATTGTTCCGTTGATGCCCTTCGAAATTTCATCACCGATCAAACCCACATGCCAATTTAGTCTATTATGCATTACAATGGGAGAATTTGTATGAATTGCAACCGAATTAAGTTCTGTACCGAAATAAACCCTAACTCTCGAATTGATTTCGAAACTTGGTGTATACTGCATTATAATTGGGGAAATCGGTACCATTAGAACCGGAATTTGATTACGAATCGATAGGAACAAGAATCACTCGATTTTGTTCTGTAGATTGTGAGAAAAACGAGATTTAGTACTCGATCCCCTTATTACCTTCGCTGATGAACTTGCGCGTGTTCTGGGCCGTCCGATCGCGGTTAATAAACATGGACGGCCGAGATTAGATCATGGGGATTTAAGAAGTAATAAGTGAATATGTTTTCCAGAATAAAGTCCTAACTTGCTAGATTTAGTTAATGGCCTTCCCGAATGTATTTTGACTTGAAATTTTAACCATAGATTCCTTATAAAGTCTAGTTTATTTTGATGTAAATTAATATGGGTTTTGAGTTTTTAAACATAAGTTATGATTTTTGCAAGTTACGAGTATTATGGAATTATTGGGTGATTTAAAAAGATATTTTTATGAAATAAAAATTATAATATGTCTAAAATGTTATAGTTATTATATTAAATTTGGGAATTTTTGGGCAAGGGTAAATAGGTTTAAAAATTATGTTTATGGAATTTTCATAAGAATAACTTATAAGATATGGTTGTGAATGTAACAAAAAAATTAAAGTATGGTTGTTAATAAGCTTTTAGGTTGGGGAAAATAATTAAACCTAAATTAACATTTTAATCAGTATGTTATGAATATTTTGGGTATTATCTTTGGGTGAAGTAAAATTTGTTTACACCTAAATATACTTATATGAGAAAAATAAAATAGGAACTTATATTAAAACGAGGTATTAAACTAAACTACATGTTATTATTATGGAGGTTAATATGCTTAATTAAACTAGGGCAAACACTTTATTTTATAACCATATATCAGTGTGGATATGTCTAAAAGATATAGATATAATAAACACAATAAGAATTTCTTAAAGAATGTTTTGGATAAATCCTAAGGAAAATATAAGTGTATATAATGCATTAGAAGTAAATAAAAGAAGTAACATTCCTTATGGGAACATATTAAGAGGGAAAAATTGGGATAAACCTAATTCCTACGTGACAATTAAAAATATAAAGGTTAGTGTGACATCCAGGTAGACTATTAGGGGGAAATACACATCCTAAACCTTAATAGGTGTCAAAGTAAGTTAGCCAATCGTAACCAAAGGTTTAATTAAATCAAACCTATAATCAGGGGTGGGTAAATGGAGTAAGTAAGTTAAATTAAAGATTTAATTACGAGATCTAGCCAGATCCTTAGGAGGGAGTAACTGTAAAACGAAACTATAGACTAATAAGAAGGGGGAAGTGTAGCATTATAGTGCCTTAACTAATCAATACTTGGAATACTTTAATTATAGGTGATTAGTGGAGGTAGTTCGCATTTTCAAGTTGGTTGCTGCTTCTACGTATACCAGGTACGATTTCTCGTACTCAGATACTTTTGGTGACGAACTTCTTGGAATGTTTTGAGAAACGCTAACTGAGCTTGAATGAATCTCGAAAGGGAACTATTGTGTGACTAACAGCTTGATGTGACTAACTGGGCTTTGAATGTACAATTCACATGATCATTGGTTCCTTATATGGTTACCTAATAGATATAACTGAGGGTTACGCTTCTGCTCTATAGGACTGAGTGTTTTGGTATTGCGCTCGTGCAGTTATTAATCTAGTGGGAATATGGGAATGTTGGTCTTGGTAAATTTTTTTCGACTTTGGATATCATTTAACCATGAGCTGAGTCTTTGTTGTGATGTGCGCACATCTTCACCGGGTAAAACAGCGAGGGGCTGTATATCCCCTGTCCAGACGGACGTTGTAAACAGCGAGGGGATGTAATCCCCTGTCCAGACGGAGTTGTAAACAGCGAGGGGCTGTATATCCCCTGTCTATCGGACGTAGTCAACAGCGAGCCATCTCTTCCAATTGGTTTCATTCCACCCTGTTGAGTGTTGGTTCTTGGATTTCTTCTTTCCTACCTAGTCCTTGTGACTACTGGGTTTTTCTACTCTTACTGGAACTTAATCTAACTAAGCATGGGATGTTCACTGACTCCTGGGTGGTTCTAACTGACTAACTTTATCTTTATTGTTGACTATCTCTATTACTTGCTTGTTGCTTTGACTTGGTGATTGAAGGCCTTGTCCCTGTTTGGTTTTTAAGAGTTTCTTTCCAAGTTTCTATATTGTTTAAAGATATGTTTTAATTCTGTTATGAGGATTGTACCAGTTCCATTCCAGAGAACTGACTCACCCTCCCGGGGTGGGCTGCTTGGTTTCATCTTGCAGGTATGAATTGTGTACAGGTGGCCACGAAGAGAGTGAGTGTATGGGATGGGAATTAGGAATTTTGGAGAGCTATTGTATTTTGTTATTATTACTTTTATGTTATGTTTTCTCGAGTTCAGACCGTAGCTTTTGTAATATCATAAGTTGTAATTGGTGAGGTTTGGTGCCGGGTGTTTGGAACCCGATGATCTGTAATCGCCTTAGTGTTTTATTTCCGCTGCATTTATGTTAAATAGGGGCGTTACAGAAAGTGGTATCAGAGCGTAGTTACGCTCTGAGCCCGAGAAAACAAGCCGAGTGAAATACTTAGAATATAGGTGCCCTTAAAACTGGGGAAGTGGGGTAGAATTGGGAAGTGAGGATTCCAGAAAGGCACGTTACCCTTACCCCATACTTTGCCTTACTTACATTACCCATGAACACTCTAACTACATACCGTCCATGGGTAGTTATGAAACACTTCGCACGTTACTACATAGATATCTAGAATTAATACACAACTTCTGAACAACAAACACCATCCTTTAGCAGCTAAATGTCTCAAAGAGGAGGACGCGGAGGAAGAGGAGGACGAGGAGCGGGACCCCCAGGTGGTTACGGACCCGACGCTGTTACCCCTGAGGTCATAGCTCAGATTGTGACCGCTGCATTAGCTCAGCAGCAGGCTCAGATCCCTCAACCACCGCCACCACCACCCAATGGTCCACGAGAGTTTAACTGGTTGAAAGCGGTCAACGATCTTCGTCCCCCAGTCTACGAAGGCCAGCCAGTACCGAAAGCTCTGGAGAAATACATAGCTGAGATTCAAAAGGCTTTTACCTCTCTACATGTTCCAGCAGAACGCCAAGTGGACATAGCGGCCTACTTTCTCCAAGGGCCCGCTCATCGATGGTGGCAGACAGCCAGAGCCGAGCTGACCGCTCAAGCGAACTTTGATTTCCAAGCTTTTCTGGTGGCCCTGAGAGCTAAGTTCTACCCATCCTACCTACAGAAGAGGATGAGAAGTGAATTTGAGCAGTTGAAGCAGGGGACTTCCTCTGTTGCTGAATACTATGACAAGTTTGTGGAGTTGCTTGCCGTCATTGGCGAGGGGGCTTACGCTCCGAGGTATTTGGTGGACAAATTCCATACCGGCTTGGACTTCAGGATCATGAATATGATCGGTTCCACCAGAGGAAAGACTTTACAGGTATGAAATATGACTATGGAATTTCTGGCATGCTTGGATTCCCCACTAACACGTGTTGTAACGACAGGAACTAGCTGATGATGCAAATGACTGCGAAACCACCATCGCATACCAGGATTCTGTGCTAGGGAAGAGGAGGAATGATAATGGAGGAGGAAATGGAAGAGGATCCTCTCAGAATCATGAGAAGAGGGGAAAATTTTTCAAGGGAGGGAATGAGAAAGCCATCGTTCCTTCCCATGCTGATGCTAAGCCTCTCCGCTATGAGCCACCTAGGGGTGAGAAAAGATAGAATCTACAATGTAGCTTTATTTTGCTATCACATTACTAACCTTGAACTGAAACAGGAGACAACCCGGTGAGAAGGTATTTCTGCAGGTGGTGCCAGAAGGATCACCCAGGTAAGGACTGTAAAGGGAACCTGGTAGAATGCCACTACTGCGGTAAGAAGGGGCACAGGGGATTCGAATGCTTCTTGAACCCGGACTCCAAGAGTTACAAGCCACACACCGGGTCGACGGCTAAAGCCCCAGCTACAAATGCTGCCGGAGGAGGAGGTAGAGGTGGCACAGGAGGTGCAGGACCATCTCAACCGCCCTGCCCAGAGCTACCCTCAGAGGCCGGGCAAAGCACCAATTCTCAACCTGGTGGACCGTGTTGAATCAGCGAGTGATGATCCGAGTTCACCTGGTGAGGACTACTTTCCTACTGAAGAAGCTTAGACCTTCGTTTCACTTAATTTCTTCAAGCAATTTTTCCTCTACATTGTAAAGGGATGAACTATAAATCCCTCTTTCTTTTACATCTTTGTGCTAAGACCAGTTTGAACCTTGACTTGTTTACTTAATGGCAATTGTTGTTTTCGTTCAGCTTTCGATATTTGCTTTCCTGTATTGCCTATTTCCACACCCACCATTCCCTTTGAGGCCAAACCACACCCACCAGAAAAGTGTGAGATATTGAGACCTGGGATGGTCTTATTACGAGAATTTTTGACCCCAGCTGACCAATATGCATTGATCCTCAAGATCAGAGAATTAGGTGTGAAAGGAGGAAACTTTTACACCCCTACCTTCAAGAACGGTGCGACCATGAAGGTGAAGATCATGTGCCTAGGTAAGAAGTGGGACCACACCACTGGAACTATGAAGAGGTGGAGGTGCCACCAATTCCAGGAGAGTTGCAGACCATCATTGGAGCTGCAGTTAAAGCAGCCCAGGAATTGGAGGATGAGCCCGTCCCAGACCTAACCTCAGACGTGTGCATCATCAACTTCTATGGGAAAGAAGGTAAGCTAGGAATGCATCAGGATAGGGACGAGTCTCTAGAGTCCATCACCAGAGGAGTTCCAGTGGTGTCCATATCCCTTGGAGACGACGCGGAATTCCTATTTGGAGATCAGAAGAGGATGGATCTTGCTACAAAAATCCTCCTGAAGTCGGGTGATGTACTGATATTCGGGGGAGCAGCCAGACTTATCTACCATGGGGTGAAGAGAATTAAGCCCCACACAGCCCCCACATCCATCATCAACCAGACCCACATGAAACCTGGCCGTTTAAACCTGACCTTTAGACAGATCTAGCCTTGTAATTTATGCAATTTCAGCATTGTAATCATTAAAATGCTCATGAAGACCTTAATAAGAGTGGAAATCTTATAAGTTTGTTTCGTCGTTGTAGGGGTTGGGAACTCAGAGATCAGGTTGACTGTGTTGAACCAGGCTCAAGCGAAGAGCAATGGGATGGTCATCACAGGTATAACTACTAGCCTGATTTATTACCTTGGAAGTAATGTCTGAGAATCTTAGAATTTACTCTGTGGTTTCAGGCACGTTCTTAATTAATGAGGTGGAAGCCACTGTTCTGTTTGATTCTGGAGCCTCCCATTCATTCATATCCCAGGCATTCCATGCTAAGATAGATGCCCCTACAGAGGATATCCATGACTGCTCAGTTTTATTGCCATCCAGAGAGTTAATCAAGTGCAGTAAGCAATGTAAGGACTTGAATATACGCATCAAGGGAGCAGATTTCCTCTTTGATGCCATTGTCTTCCCTGGCATGGGGTTCGACATAATTGTGGGCATGGACACACTACAGCGATACAGAGGTAGGCTTCACTGTGCAGAGCATCGCCTCCTCTTGAAGTCAGCTACAGGGATCACAGTATCATACCGAATGCAGCCCAAGCAGCCGACTGTGAAGGTTGTATCGGCATTATCCCTGATGAAGGAGGTGTCCAAGGGAGCGACCGCCTACTACTGTTATGCCCAGGATCTGAGGACAGATCCAAAGTTCAAGAGTGACGTACCTGTTGTGTCGGAGTACCCCGACGTTTTTCCGGAGGAGTTACCTGGACTACCACCATTGAGGGAGGTTGAGTTCAACATCGACCTCATACCTGGTACAGGACCGATTGCCAAGGCACCCTACCGGATGGGCCCTGCGGAGATGGTGGAATTGAAGAAACAACTGCAGGAGTTACTAGATAAGGGTTTCATCCGACCCAGTGTCTCACCTTGGGGTGCTCCTGTGCTGTTCGTCAAGAAGAAGGACGGAAGCATGAGATTATGTATTGACTACAGGGAGTTGAATAATGTCACGATCAAGAACAAGTACCCACTGCCCAGGATCGATGACCTATTTGACCAGCTGAAGGGAGCGAGGGTGTTCTCCAAGATCGATCTGCGTTCTGGGTACCATCAGATAGCAGTAGCTGAGCCAGATGTAGAGAAGACAGCGTTCTGAACCAGATACGGCCACTATGAGTTCACAGTGATGCCGTTTGGACTGACTAACGCACCAGCGAGATTATGGATTTGATGCAGAGGGTCTTTCAAGCCCAGCTAGACAAGTCAGTGGTCGTATTCATAGACGATATTCTGATCTTCTCCAAGAGTAGGGGGAACATGAGCAGCATTTGAGAACAGTCTTGGAGACTCTGAGAGAGAGGCAACTCTATGCCAAGTTCAGTAAGTGTGAATTCTGGCTGGACAAGGTATCATTTCTTGGTCATGTGATCTCAGCTGAGGGAGTTTCAGTGGACCCAGCTAAAATTGAGGCGGTGAAGAGCTGGCACAGACCTCGCTCAGTGACTGAGATTCGGAGCTTCCTTGGGTTGGCTGGCTATTATAGACGCTTTGTGAAGGATTTCTCCAGGCTAGCCAAGCCCTTAACCTCTCTGATGAAGAAGGATAGCCCGTTTGTATGGACAGAGGCATGTGAGGTCTCCTTTCAGGCACTGAAGGATGCTCTGACCACAGCTCCTGTATTGGTGATCCCCGAGGGAAATGAGGGATTCGAGGTTTACTGTGATGCTTCAGGCAAGGGGATCGGTGGAGTATTGATGCAAAATGGTAGAGTCGTGGCTTACGCTTCTCGACAGCTGAAGAAACACGAAGAAAATTATCCCACACATGACCTTGAGCTCCTCGCCATAGTTTTTGCCTTGAAGATCTGGCGACACTACCTGTATGGAGCCACGGTCCGAATTATGACAGATCATAAGAGTTTGAAATACATCTGGACCCAGAAGGAGCTGAACTTGAGACAGCGACGGTGGATCGAGCTACTAGCTGATTATGATATCGACCTCCAGTACACTGAGGGTAAAGGTAATGTCGTGGCAGACGCTCTGAGCAGAAGAGCACATTCACTTCTTGCTCTCATAGAGACGACCACGATAGCTGAGGAGGTATATGCAGCTCAGGACAGTGATGTGTATCTGCAGGGTATCAGGCAGAAATTAGCAGATGGGCTGACTGATGGTCTGAAGTATGACTACGAGCTAGACAGCGAGGGACACCTTCGAGTCAGAGGCAGACTCTGCGTACCTCAGGATGCGACAGAACTTCAGACCAGGATTCTCTCTGAAGCTCATTCCTCTACATTGTCAGTACATCCTGGAGCCACCAAGATGTACAAGGATTTAAAGAAGTTATTCTGGTGGAGCGGGATGAAGAGGGATGTAGCAGACTTCGTCTCGCGATGTCTCACCTGTCAGAAGGTGAAGTTCGAGCACCGGCGACCAGGAGGCCAGATTCAGTCATTACCGGTACCGTGCTGGAAGTTTGACGATATTAGTATGGATTTTGTGGTCGGTCTCCCTCCAGCTAGAGGTGGATTGAACACAATTTGGGTGATAGTGGATAGGTTAACTAAGACAGCTAAGTTCATACCTATAAAGGACACATGGAAGGTGCCCAAACTGGCTGAGGTGTTCACCACGGAGCACATCCGGTACCATGGGGTACCGAAGACGATCGTCTCCGATCGTGATGCACGTTTCCTTAGTAGATTTTGGCGTCAGGTGCAGGAGGCATTTGGTACTCAGCTGCGACTTAGCACAGCCTTCCACCCACAAACAGATGGGCAGACCGAGAGGACGATTCAGACACTGGAAGATATGTTGAGAGCGGTCGCCTTAGACTATCAGGGGAGTTGGGTAGAGCGTCTACACTTGGTAGAGTTCTCCTACAACAACTCCTATCACTCGTCTATCGGCATGGCCCCATTTCAGGCTCTGTATGGCAGACCGTGCCGGACACCTTTATCATGGAGTGACCCTGCTGAGACAGTTTTGATTGGTCCAGAGTATATTCAGAGACTACAGGATGACATCAGAGTTATTCAGCAGCACATGAGGGCAGCGCAGTCTAGACAGAAATCTTACGGGGATCAGCGTACCAGAGAGCTTGAATTTCAGATCAGTGATATGGTTTTCCTACGAGTGTCTCCGATGAGAGGTATCTTCAGATTTGGGATGAGAGGAAAGCTAAGCCCTAAGTATGTTGGTCCGTACAGGATTACGGAGCGCGTGGGCCCAGCAGTATCGACTAGACCTACCAGCGGAGTTGGGGAAGGTACATGACGTGTTTCATGTATCGCAAGAAGTATGTACCTGACCCTTCTCACGTGCTACAGCCAGAGAGATTAGAGATCGAACCTACACTGAGATATGAGGAGACTCCCATTCAGATCCTGGACACGAAGGTCCGGGAAACGAGAGGCAGATCAGTCAAGCTAGTGAAGGTTCTTTGGGAGCATCATGGGGTTGAAGAAGCTACTTGGGAGACTGAGGATTCTATGAGAGTGAAGTACCCACACCTATTCCCATGATATTTCCTTGTATTCTTGCCTTTACTGGGTTCTTGTTCATAGCGGTACGAGGGCGTACCTTGGCTCTTTTCGGGGGGGGGGGGGTAGTGCATACTCTTCCTTCGTCACCTCATCCAGATTATGCCCTGTTTGTTTTGTTAGTAGAATGATGGAGAGGTGTATGCATGTACTTGATTTATACATTGTGTGATTCTTGATTTCTATTTATGAAAATCTTGGTTTTGGTCTGACGATGAATAATCTTGCGTGGAATTTGGAAATGGAAATGAGTGGAAATAGATTGTGGGAGAAGTTACAATTGGTATGGATTGGTATGGAATTTTGGTTGGGATTGTTACTGGACGAACATTCTGGTAATTCTTGACAGCACACCTGATGTGGTGTGAGTAGCTATTAGTTGGTGTTAAACTTCGGGACGAAGTTTCTTTTAAGGGGGTAGACTGAAATACCCCATAAATTAATTTAAATTAATTTAGGGGATTTCTTTTGGTAAACCCTAAATGAAACTATTAAATATTAATTTATTATATGGTATTATGAATTTAATAGTGAGATTTATAAGTCAATAAATCTTGGGAAAATTTCAAGACACTCCAATTATATTATAAAGATTTTAGAAATATTTTGAACATTGATTTAAGGCTTAAAAGTCAAAATAAAATCATAGAAACCTTGAAGCTTCAAAAGCCTTGCTAGGATTGACTTTTTGAGAATGGTCAAATCAGCCCATGAAAACTATACCAATAAAAAGGTTATGGAAAACCAAGAAGATCGATAAAAAGAACGTTAAAAACGGATCATCCTAGCCAAAGTTATGATAAATTGAAGTTTAGAGCCAAAATTTTGAAGGATGCTGACGTGTCCAGGACACGTGTCGCGCCCAGTCAGCACCGAGTCACTCAATCGGTTGAGTTTCCAGCGGTTTTGGCATGTCAACAGGCGATCTTTAGACACCTATATCTTTTTCCCTACTCCAACATTTGGTATGCCGTTTGTTTCATTCGATTCTCCTATCTTTCCTCTTTCCAACCATTACTCACACACCATCTAACTCCTTCTACAATGATCGAAAAGTTGATCCAAAGTTGCCTCCTCGCGAGTTCGTAACCCAGAATTCCGGTTTTTCCTGAGATCGGGCTGATTCGCACTAGTTTGGGAGATAAATCTGTCTAAAGTTGCCTACTCGGCCACGGCGGTAATTCTGCCCAATTCATCCCGAATCAACTAGGTTCCATGAATCAAATCTCTCTCAGTTGGTGCGAGTTGATTCGAGAAGAGGCATACCTGAACCGCACAAAATACCGATTCCAGAATTGTCGACTTGTTTCACCCCGTTAATGCAATTCCGGTAAGTTTCTGGTCAAATTGTTCCGTTGATGCCCTTCGAAATTTCATCACCGATCAAACCCACATGCCAATTTAGTCTATTATGCATTACAATGGGAGAATTTGTATGAATTGCAACCGAATTAAGTTTTGTACCGAAATAAACCCTAACTCTCGAATTGATTTCGAAACTTGGTGTATACTGCATTATAATTGGGGAAATCGGTACCATTAGAATCGGAATTTGATTACGAATCGATAGGAACAAGAATCACTCAATTTCGTTCTGTAGATTGTGAGAAAAACGAGATTTAGTACTCGATCCCCTTATTACCTTGGCTGATGAACTTGCATGTTCTGGGCCGTCCGATCGCGGTTAATAAACATGGACGGCCGAGATTAGATCGTGGGGATTTAAGAAGTAATAAGTGAATATGTTTTCCAGAATAAAGTCCTAACTTGCTAGATTTAGTTAATGGCCTTCCTGAATGTATTTTGACTTGTAATTTTAACCATAGATTCCTTATAAAGTCTAGTTTATTTTGATGTAAATTAATATGGGTTTTGAGTTTTTAAACATAAGTTATGATTTTTGCAAGTTACGAGTATTATGGAATTATTTGGGTGATTTAAAAAGATATTTTATGAAATAAAAATTTTATAATATGTCTAAAATGTTATAGATTATATATTAAATTTGGGAATTTTTGGCAAGGGTAAATAGGTTTAAAAATTATGTTTATGGAATTTTCATAAGAATAACTTATAAGATATGGTTGTGAATGTAAAAAAAAATTAAAGTATGGTTGTTAATAAGCTTTTTAGGTTGGGGAAAATAATTAAACCTAAATTAACATTTTACATCAGTATGTTATGAATATTTTGGGTATTATCTTTTGGGTGAAGTAAAATTTGTTTACACCTAATATACTTATATGAGAAAATAAAATAGGAACTTATATTAAAACGAGGTATTAAACTAAACTACATGTTATTATTATGGAGGTTAATATGCTTAATTAAACTAGGGCAAACACTTTATTTTATAAACCATATCAGTTGTGGATATGTTTAAAAGATATTAGATATAATTAAACACAATAAGAATTTCTTAAAGAATGTTTTGGATAAATCCTAAGGAAAATATAAGTGTATATATAAATGCATTAGAAGAATAAAAGAAGTAACATTCCTTATGGGAAACATATTAAGAGGGAAAAATGGGATAAACCTAATTCCTACGTGACAATTAAAAATATTAAGGTTAGTGTGACATCCAGGTAGACTATTAGGGGGAACACATCCTAAACCTTAATAGGTGTCAAAGTAAGTTAGCCAATCGTAACCAAAGGGTTTAATTAAATCAAACCTATAATCAGGGGTGGGTAAATGGAGTAAGTTAAGTTTAAATTAAAGATTTAATTACGAGATCTAGCCAGATCCTTAGGAGGGAGTAACTGTAAAACGAAACTATAGACTAATAAGAATGGGGGAAGTGTAGCATTATAGTGCCTTAACTAATCAATACTTGGAATACTTTAATTATAGGTGATTAGTGGAGGTAGTTCGCATTTTCAAGTTTGGTTGCTGCTTCTACGTATACCAGGTATGATTTCTCGTACTCAGATACTTTTGGTGACGAACTTCTTGGAATGTTTTGAGAAACGCTAACTGAGCTTGAATGAATCTCGAAAGGGAACTGTTGTGTGACTAACTCAGCTTGATGTGACTAACTGGGCTTTGAATGTACAATTCACATGATCATTGGTTCTCCTTATCTGGTTACCTCATTAGATATTAACTGCTGAGGGTTTACGCTTCTGCACTTTGTAGGACTGAGTGTTTTGGTATTGCGCTCGTGCAGTTATTAATCTAGTGGGAATATGGGAATGTTGGTCTTGGTAAATTCTTCTTTCGACTGTGGATATCATTTCAACCATGAGCTGAGTCTTTGTTGTGATGTGCGCACATCTTCACCGGTAAACAGCGAGGGGTTGTATATCCCCTGTCCAGACGGACGTTGTAAACAGTGAGGGGCTGTATATCCCCTGTCTAGACGGACGTTGTAAACAGCCCTGTCCTATCGGGCGTAGTCAACAGCGAGCCATCTCTTCCAATTGGTTTCATTCCACCCTTGAGTTGTTGGTTCTTGGATTTCTTCTTTCCTTACCTAGTCCTTGTGACTACTTGGGTTTTTCTACTCTTACTGGAACTTAACCTAACTTAAGCATGGAATGTTCACTGACTCCTGGTGTGGTTCTAACTAACTAACTTTATCTTTATTGTTGACTATCTCTATTACTTGCTTGTTGCTTTGACTTGGTGATTTGAAGTGCCTTGTCCCTCTGTTTGGTTTCTTTCTAAGTTTCTATATTGTTTAAAGATTATGTTTAAATTCTGTTATGAGGATTGTACCAGTTCCATTCCAGGAACTGACTCACCCCTCCCGGGGTGGGCTGCTTGGTTTCATCTTGCAGGTACGAATTGTTGTACAGGTGGCCACGAAGAGAGTGAGTGTATGGGATGGGAATTAGGAATTTTGGAGAGCTATTGTATTTTGTTATTATTACTTTTATGTTATGTTTTCTCGAGTTCAGACCGTAGCTTTTGTAATATCATAAGTTGTAATTGGTGAGGTTTGGTGCCGGGTGTTTGGAACCCGATGATCTGTAATCGCCTTAGTGTTTTATTTCCGCTGCATTTATGTTAAATAGGGGCGTTACAGGTCGAGCTCAGTTTACACTACCGGAAAGAGTTTCTGGAATCGACCGAACTTGGGGACCGGACTTACAAGTTCGGTCGGGCTTGTATTTTGTGTACGAATTGAGTCTCTGGAATCGACCGAACTTGGGACCGACCTTGGCAAGGTCGGTCGGGCTTAAATTTTCCACGGGAAAAACTCTCGGGAATGGACCGACCTTGGGGACCGGACTTGCAAGGTCGGTCAGGGTAAAATTTTCAAACGGTAATAAGTTCTGGAATGGACCGACCTTGGGTAAGGTCGGTCGGTAAGGTCGGTCGACCCTAAAAAATGAAAAAAAAAGAGAAAGAAACCCTAAGAAAGTTTAGAGGTATTAATGGTACCCCATTAAGAGGGCATTGATGATTAGAGGTATAAAGACCTAAGGGATTAAGTTAAGTATAAACTTAAAAGTTTAAAGTTAAGTTGTAAGAATAAGTTGTAAAACTTAAGAGGTCTTAGGTGGGGAAACATTATGGGTTGAGTAAGTTATTAATTAATTAGTTAAGTGATTAACAACTTAAAACTGAATCAATGTTTTAGGACTTGAGAGTTTGGACTCCGGAGGAGAGTAAGCAACCAAACGACCAACGGTGAACGGTACAGTTCTTCTTGTGACCTGCTTGCTAACGAGGTGTCCCTCGGCTTGTGTGCTCACTAACACAACTTACCGTGAGAACTTACTAACCAACGTTTAGTAAGGAATTGAGTGAGACTAAGGAACGCTCCCTGATATTAGTTTGTTATAAACCGAAAGAGGTTAACCAACAAACATTGTCTTGAGACTTCTACTAACTGGAACTTAAGGGGGGAGTGAGGAACCCGGGACTGACTCCGGTCATGCATGCTAAGGAAAAAGGGGTCGGTATCTATAGCATCCGACTTCCGCTAAGGACTTGTCTTTGGACTTGTTGCCTAGGGTCGGTTGCCGGCTCAGCTACATTGGACATACAGTCCAAGGTAGAAGGCATTAAGATGGTGCGGTAGGATCACCTAAATCCTAAATTATAAGATAAGTTGTTTATTCAACCAATGGAGTTAATAGCTCATTGGCTAGGGTTGCTTTTGACCCGACAAAAATAAACATTGAGGTAAGATACAATCATTTCCATTTAAAGAGTGGTTTGTATTCTAAGAATAAGATAAGGTTTGAGATAAGTTGCAACCATTCCTATTTAAAGGATGGTTTGTATTATAAGACTAAGATAAGCTACATCCATTCCTTTTTAAAGGATGGTTGTTTCTAAGACTAAGATAAGACTAAGATTGAGGTAAGATAAGGATGGACTAAGATTAAGAGGAAACATAACTTAAGGAGTAAAATAATTAACTCTCTAATTAAGGGAACGCATTTAAGTCGTTCATTATGTTTGAATTTGATTGTTCATATTTGGATTATTGTTTACTGCACTTTCTATTATGTTGTGCATCTAATCAACCTCCATGCTATCGACAATTAGTCGTCGTAGCCACGTTAGCTTGGGGGCCATGAGAGGATCGTACCAGCATTCGTGCTGACCCCCTTTGGGGGCTGTTTTTACTACACAGGTGAACGTCAGGAGGTGGCCGTCACGAGAGTAAGATGGGGTACAAGCGTTACGGGTTAAGTGTGGCCTACGAGTTGTGCATGTACACTCGTATGGCATTTTGAGTTAGTAAGATGTATATGTGAGGGGATTTTAAATATGTTTGGTTAAGTTTTGTATGTACTAATGTTCGGTATATTCTGTCAATCAGACCGTGGCAAGGTCCTGGAGTGTATTGAATTCCGCTGTGACATTTATATATATGTTGTTAAGTTGCGAAACCACATTTGGATTGAGATGGGGTGTTACAAAAAGCCAATACTTGAATTAAGACTATAACAGTTGACCATCCGTTAGGTTCAATAATACCTAAAGGTCAGTTAGTCTTGTTCCAGTTTAGATGTATAAACTTCCAGTCATAAGACGTTCGCGTAAAATACAACGCAACAGTGTTGAGCAATACAGTATACAATATCATATACATAAAATCACAGATATCGCTCTTAAATAATTAACACATAACATCTGGACTTTAGGATAATCCTTAGGACATTGAGACCACACAATTAACATACCGTTCACCAAGTAACTGCTAGCTTGACAATTTCCTGTTCAGTAGTTCCTTCCCGTACGCTGTTATATAAACATGCAATACCGAGTAATATTAATATAACTATTCACTAAATATACAGTACTGTTACTGTAGAGTTTATACTCGTTGCATACTAACTCTGTATGTTCTTTATTTCCCCTTGTTTATTTAACAGTGGTTCTAGATAGTTCATCAGTTCATTATTTTATGTGGTGTTCACATGTGATAATGGATTTCCGTTGTACTGTATATCTTTATTTCATTAATCAAATATCCATAACTATTTCCTCTTATTCCATATATCAGTATGATTTGATTATAACCACAATTATTTCATAAACTCTATATTATATTCTTTTGGTTATGTTTTTTTATCATAACCACATATATTTTATAAACTTTATATCATACTTAATAATGTATCATAATACATAGTTTTAATCCTTTTCTTAATTGAATTACAAAACCAACCTTGTAAAATTTGATAATTACATACTGAACACATTATCTTTTATAAATTACCAAATAACCATATAACTTCTATAATTCACCAAATATTCATATTAGTTTTCGGTCTTTATATTATATACCCAATAATTTTTATAAATTACTAATTAACCACTTAACATTTTGGTAATTACAAACCAATATTCTAACTTTTATAAATTTACTAAATACCCTTATTAACTTTCGGTATTTACAATTTAATTATACCAACATTTATAAATTACCCAATGACCACATGTATTTTCGGTCTTGTCATATTCCTTTCTTATATTTACATTTTGATTCCAAAGCTTAATATAAGTTACATGTTAACTTATAAACTATAGTTTCAGTTTTTAATTATCTTAAATAACCGAAATGACCCATATATTTTATAAATCAAGAATTCACCCCTTTACCTATTCGGTTTTACATATTAACTTTCACATAATTACATTTTAACCCCTAAACTTTATATAAGTTACATATTAACTTATAAATTATAGTTTTAATATTTAATTTCTTTAAATACCGAAATGGTCCTTATAATTCTACAAATTATGCATTCGCCCCAAATTAAATTCAGTTTAACACTTATACTTTCATAAATTACATATTCTCCCCAAAACTTTTATAAACTTAATATTTTATGTCATAAATCATTTTAACCCAAAGTTATTGGTCAACACTTTGACCAAGACTTAATTTCATAATTAATACTTTAATATACCCATAAAATCATATATAATTCGGTTTCACTCCTAAACTCTCCAATAATTACAAAATAGCCCTAAAACTTTATAAAATGTAATTTTAACACTTGTACACTTATTTAAATTTACCAAAATTCATAATATTAATTCCTACCTTATTTTATATCATAAATATACCAAATTAATCCCTAAGCTCTCGACTTTTATATTTAGCACACCAATCTTTTCAAAATTTACATTTTAGCCACATAACTTTATAAACTAGCCATTTAAATACTTGTAGCTATTTTTAATATTCCCAAAATTTATAATATAAGTTAATATACTTATATATTTCGAAAATCATTAAATAAGCCATGTTATTCTCGGCTTTGATTTTATTTTTACTATATAGTTTTAAAACTTGATTTAAACTTTATAATAAATACATATAAATGTATATAAGCCATATAACACTTCTAAAAATTATGTTAATGACTTAGAATGATTATAAACTCAAAATAGAACAATTAATCCTTAGATAATTTGGTTTAATAATAGGTGTATCATATTTAATTTTTGTGACACAATTTTATACCTTAAGGTAATAATCTTACCTTATATGTTATTAATTATTTTCCTTGATATTTTAACCCAATATTTTCGGCCTTAATTATTTAGAGATTATACATAATTTTTATACCAAAGTTTGAAGCTTAAATCAAGCTTAAACTTATTAAACCTTAATTATTCAAACTTACTCCTTAAATCAAGACAATTCTTGTACTTGATTTCTCCTTGAATTCCAAGCTCTTCCAATGCTATTTCCTTGAAGAATTTTCGGCCTCCTTATAAATATTTAAGAGATCCATTTGATAGACTTTTAACAAGAATTTATAAATAAGATTTGAAGTAGTTTTACAAGAATTTACCTTAGGAATTTAACAAGGTATTTTTTGTACACCTTGGGATGATTGTAGATCCAAGTTTCCTTCATGAAATAATGAAGAGAATATAGGTTTAGAAGTTCCTAATTTTCGAAAATGCCTTAAGGAATTTACTAGGATTTTCAACACAAAAATATACCTTAACTTGATCTTGTTGTTCCTTGTGTTGTTGTTGAATCTAGGAACCTCTTTGGAGCACTAAAGCTTGGCGATTTTAGTAAGGTTGCTAGGATGATTTCTTGCTTCAAGACTTAGTAGATTTAACTTGGAATTTACATAGAAATGATGTTAGAGCTTAGAACACCATTAATGGAGCTTTGAAGCTCTAAGGAATTAATTGTCAAATGAAGAAGAAAAGAGAGAGTTGGAGAAGCCTTACCAATCGGCCATGGAGTGGCAAAGAAAGAATGAAGGCTACGTATGGTCTTAAGGCAAGAAATGAAAGGAATCAAATTTCGAAATAATTGTTATATTCTAAGGCATTATTCTATGTCTCCCAATTTAGACAAACTTACGGCTGGTTGGCAAGGGATTGGAGTAGCTTTGTTTGATAATTGAAAGAAGAAGACAAGAATAGATATAGGTAGGTATTTTTCTTTTGATTTTTCTAAGACAATTCTATGTCATTTGTTGTCTTCTTCCTTAGTTATTTACGGTAGTGTATGTATTAGTGGGCATTTGATTTCCTTGTCTTTTGAATATAAGAACATGCTAGTTAGGTACATGTTCCCTTGACTAATTAATGAGGCAATTATTCCACCTCTTCTCCACACAAAAATCGGTAATGGAGTATAGATTAGGCAATTGATTTTTGTTTGTTTTTGACATAGATAATTGCATTGTTAGGTAGCTGTCTCCCTTGACCAATTTGACAGCAATAATTCCCCCTTTCTCTTGTACAAATCGGCTGCTCCATGTGGTGGTAAGCCACTTGATTTTTGTTTAATTGTAACCTTGTCAAAAGTAGATCTATTTTAGTATTTATTTCATTCTTTTTCATATACTATTCTTTTCTTGATTCTTGCAGGTCTTACGATGATGGAGCTCCCATTTGATTGAATTAATTGATACATTTTCATATAATACATGATAGGATGAGTCATCTTATCATAAGACATATTTTTTGTTAAAACTTGTCAAATACTACCCAAATTGGCGCATGCAATGGGGATTAATTGGGATTGATTTTTGATTTAATTATTGTCACACTATATTTTATTAAGACCATACTATAACATGTAATAGGTTCCAGCATTTATTTGGTACATTTATATCATGGTAAAAGATGAAAGTTTTAAGGTTAAAATGCTGATTTTAGGTACCTTTTTGACCCAAAAATCGCCCCCATTTGTACTATGAATTTAGTACTGGCATCAATTTATCCCCTTTTAAGATTATCAACTCGTGGCTCCTCAAAAACTTCAAAGCAATTGCGTAAAACACATTTTTGTGACACCCGGAGGTGCGTTTTTGTGCTTTAAGTGTTTTTCTGAAAAATAATTAGTCGCTATGAGTTCCAAGTGTTTATTGACATTTTTTATAGTCAATATTAATATTTTAAGGTGTTACATTGAGTTATATGGGGTTATATCAACCCAAAACACAATTCTCGGGCTAACCAGGCAAAAAGGAGCGTTAAGAAATTCGTCCGAGCACTTTGTTTATTTTTGAGGAAGTAGCTCGTGCATTCTCTTTATAATGTTGAATAATGATGTTAGGAACTCTAAGAATGAATTTTATAGGAGTTCGTGCCACCTCGGCACTCCTCCTGGGCATTCTCGGGGGTTTATGGGGCCCCCATAAGGCATCTCCTAGCACTTTGCGTTTAACTGAGAATTTAGCTTGAGGACTTCATCTTATATGTTTAATAGAGTGTTATGGTGCATTTTGAATGAAGTGTAATGATTTACTTCATCCTCTAATGTATTTCCGGGACTTTCGGGCCTTAAGGGCCTTTAAGGGAATTCCCGAGCATTTTGTATTTTTACTCAGTTTCAGATGAGGTCCTGTATTCTAAGGGTCATATAATGATCCTTGATTAACTTCATATGAAGTTTATAGCTTATATAACTCGTTTAGCTTAAGGTCGGGCTTTAGCGCACGTTTTTGACCTTAAGGAGTTTAGGTGCGTTTTAACGCCCAATTGTTTATATACTTTCTTAGGGTTTAATAATCCTATAAATAATATGTATTTATCATTATTTAATTATTTAAAGGTTAGGGGTATTTCAGTCTACCCCCCTTAAAAGGACTTCGTCCCGAAGTCATAACTTATACTTATTCATCCTATGGAATCAAGTTCCTCATATCTATTCCATGTATGCTTATCATTCCTGGGTGTCAATACTATATTGACATCCTACATTCCATCTGTAATCCAAGTCTATGCAATTTGTACGTATCCATAACCTTACTCATGATAATCAACGTAAAACAAATAAGTGTTCCAACTTCCTAGCTATCCCACTCGGTCATTACTGCACAAGTGCAATATCAAAAACACTCAGTCCTACAGAATGCAGAGGCGTAAACCCTTAGCAGTAAATCTCTTGTGTGATTGTAGGAATGAACATACTGCAAGGTAATTAAGTTTACTTTTATTAATCATCCAAGTGTTCATAGAACACACCAATACCAAGTGTCACATAGGACACGTCAATAACCAACAATCAAGTGTTACATAGAACACAACCATATGCATTCAAGTGTCACATAGGACACAACAATAACCATTCAAGTGTCTCATAGGACACGACAATAACCATACAAGTGTCTCATAGGACACAACAATAACCATGTGTCACATAGGACACAACAATAACCATGTGTCACATAGGACATATCAATAACTATTCAACCAATCGCACACATGCGCAACAATCAAACATAAATGATCATACACAAACCAAGATGGACTGCAGATATGCAAGTCGCATGTGGTGCTCTACCCCCCTTAAAAGGGTTACGCCCACGTACCATATAAGTATACACAAACTAAAAGAAAAAGTGACGTATACTTGTCTCGCATGGAGTCCTCTAACTCCCATGTCGCCTCCTTAATATCGTTGTTTGACCACAGAACCTTGACCATTCTAATGGTCTTGTTCCTGATCTCCCTAGTCTTAGAGTCTAAAATGCCAACTGGGGTCCCCTCATATCTAAGTGTAGGATCTAGTTCGAGTGTCCCGGGCTCTAATATATGTGACGGGTGAGGCACATACTACTTTAGTTGAGAAACGTGAAACACGTTGTGCACTCTCCCAAGCTCAACAGGTAATCTAATCTGTAAGCTAATGGGCCCACTCGCTCCGTAATAAGGTACGGTCCTACATACTTTGGCTAAGCTTGCCTTTCTGCCCAAATCTAAAATTCCCCTCATAGGTGAAACTCTAAGGAAGACTCGATCGCCTACTGCTATTCGAGATCTCTCCTACGGACATCAGTATATGACTTTTGTCTGTTTACGGGGTATAGTCCCCAAGAATTTATGCATTCTCTGATATGTTCCATAGTGCATTAGTATGCTTTTATATTTGAATCTCGTATGTATGGGTGGAGGTGATCTACCATCCTGTACGTTGTCCATATTATCTTATGGCTTGTTTATACTATCTCATGTAAGACACTTCCATTAATCACCTATTGTAGCTGTAATCGTTGGCGCTTGGGTTTGTATTAATATTGGGGCATACTTAAACTCTCTCTCTTTGATCCTCAGGTCATCATCTTGTGATTCTGGTATTTGAGTTTACTGTCACCATATTCGATTTTCATTTTCAATGTAAGGTATGAGCTATGGTCGAGCCATGCATCTTATGTAAAATATATAAAGATTTATTGGTATATTGATTCACCAATTGTCGGTAGTACATACACGATTATTATCGTCTGTTCATCAGGTATACCACGGTAAGGTTCCCGCTAAGGTTTCTAACAAGGTACAGTTTCCTCTCAATTGAACGTGTTCTTGCGGTTGTGAATCAACTCATGTGAGTATTAGTATGATGTTTCTACTCTTTATATTCTACCATGTTTATAGGTAGGTTCCCATTTAATATATTGGGTTTGAATTCATAAAGAAAGACATGGAAGTCGTTCTTTCCTTCCAGATGGCAATTTGGCCATAACTTAGAAAGTAGCTTGAGAATACTTTTATTATAGGTAAATGTCTCTTGATCTCATATTTAATTTATTAATATGGTTCATGTAATAATAATAGTTAGTATTTCCCTCATAATTGATTATTTTTCCGACATATGCGGAGTTGTTTTAGCTTTTTAATCTCCTCAGGGTAACTTGGACCACTTAATTCTTAATTTACACCTTCTACATCCCATATACTTATTAGTCAAATATTATGTTAGATTTAAGAATAAATACTTACGTATCACTGAAATATTTGTGACCACTTGCAAGGAGTCTCAGGAATCATCCAACCCTAACGGGGTCAGCATCAGTGTTGAACTATCCTTCCACACCATTTTGTGTTTGGTTTTCCCTTGATCTGACCAGGATCAAGTTCGACCTCCCACGTCAAATATCAAACAATCACATAATTATCATTTTTCCAATTTTATCTTATCGAACTTTGTGACGTGGTGATTACTACATGTACATTTTCCTTGACTGTTATACAACTATTCCAATAACTGTTATAACCTATACTTGAATCTAGTGTATTCCTTAATCCCCAGAACCAAGTTCCTTTGATCGAATCATCAAGCGGGGAAGCCAGTTTTTCCTCTTGGCATAAAAGATAAATCCCTACTAAACATCTAAGCACATACTGTCTAATAATCATATTCAACAATTAGTTGGCTCTTAAACCCATCATACAAACGATAAATTCAGTTAAGGACTTGGATTCCTTAGAGTATACTCTCTTCTCTTTAAAAGACTCATCCAGTATTTAACTCACTAGGGCTTGATTACTGCCTACACTTTGGTTATCATTACATGGGACAAAGATAGTCACAGTTAGACTTCCAAGGGAAAGTTTTTATAACTCGATCCACAATTACAGCTCCATAAAGTATTATTTCCTCCTCCTTAAAGCTTGGCTTTTTCTTATTCCATCTAAACTCCATAAATCAGGTGAACCATACATTCAATCTAGGTTAGGTATCTCTTAATTCTAGTACCATCTCAAACTAAGGGTTTCCAGTTTGGATCCTACGGTTTGGTGACAAGACAATCAAAGCTTATTGTTTGTTTATTTCTTTTAGGAATGTGGCTAATCTATAAACTCATTGGCTTCCAAGAATAGGTCGATTAGGCGTATCAAATAGAGGATTTAGAATCACAGGGATTAGTATATAACTTTAGGAACGTTTACGTGTAAAATATTTGTCACAAGCCAAGGGGTATGTTTTCCTACTTTTAAATTTAATTTCCACTCACTTTTAGTATATATTAACCCAAACTCTTAATATAACTTATACCACCTTCATTGTAAGTGTCAAGGAGAGTTATTCCTTATCATGTTTATATTAAAATTTATATTACATAGAGGTTAATCTTAGTTGATTCCTTGTGCTTTTTATTCGCATTCATAAATTGAGCTGTCATGGAAAACATATGCTCGTCTAGAACCATAAGGATAGTATAGGACATGTGTCTCAAAATAGGGTAGGTATATTTAATGGTACTTAACCCTCTGAAAAGTATTAATACCCTTCAATGTTTTTAGGTTTACAACCTCCAATTATATGTATATATAGCATTTGGTATTGCTATATAGGTAGTTCTCCCGACTTCAGAAAATTAGATTCAAAGTTTATTTTCTCCCCTTTATTAATTAAGAGTCCAGCACTGTCGCCATATTGATACTAGCTGAGACTCTTGGTATTTGCTCAGGTATTTTAAACCCGTGCTTATCCATGATGGGTGTTTAGTTATATATTTTGAGATTCTGTTTCTCTATTGCCACATTTCAAGGTTTCACACTATCTTCTCGCGAAGTTAATAAGGGATTGTAAGATTTTCCAGTCCCGCACTGGGCGGTAAGCTCAGTGCCTGGGTATCCCATGAAATTCAATGTTTGTTTTTCATGTGTAGGTCTTCAACAACCCTTTGACAATTTTTGTAGTCTTAAGTATTTCACATTAATTAATGTATTCCTTTTCATGACATCTTCTCGTCATTTAGGCAGGTCATAATTTGTAGTTACTGTATGTTTGGACAGTTGATAACGCCCTTCGGCGAACTAAGCAAAAACTAACTTACTATTCCTCATTGTACTATCTCGCACCATGTATCCCAAGGCCAATTTTGGTTTAATACTCTTAATCCCGTGGTTTACTAATCTGGATTCTCCACCAAATATCAACGTGTCTCCTGACCTTAAAAACAATCTTGTTTGCCTTATTCATCCTTTTCTGATCACCGTATATAAACTCAGCCTCATCTCCTACGGAGAATGATACAGCTGGTATCCCAATCCTTACCCATACACATCATAAATAATTTAAGTTTTGATCCACTCCCATATTCTGGAACATAAAATCCTTCAAGGCCTATCCCCAAAGTTCTACATTCATTTATAATAGTTATTCGTTTATTTATAGTTAAGTATTTCTTGAGTAGGATCATACCGGGTCAAAGTACTTGGCATTATGCCTCTGGATATTCCCAACCTTTGCTCATAGGCTCAGGTGACCACGGTCTCATAGGTAAGGGAAAACACATATCGAAGTATCCTATCAGGTGAGAGGTTACCTAAGTTAGGTCTCTCTAAATTTTGATACTTACTAATCACATATAAGTCTCATTGACTAATAACTATAAACACACATTCATGCATCATGCATTTGGTTTAAGTTCTAGGCTTACCGGTTTCGCGCTGAGCGCTAGCCTCAGCGCCTGAAGTTCCCACTGTGTAATAGGTGTTTCTTCCTGGAACTATCTCCTTTCCCTTATGACTCCCGGATGAGGATGGTTGTCCTCTTGGTCCTCCAGTATAAGTATTAGTCTGCGGCGCTTGACCTCCTCCGGGTCTGCCCGTTTCAATAGCTGGTGTTCTCTGTGAACTTCTAGCTCCCTTATAAACTCGGTTCCCTGGATTGGAAAAACATTCATACTCCCTGTGACCTTCTTTCTCGCAATAGCGACACCTCACCTTCCTGCCTGTGCAGTCTACGCCTGGGTGATCCTTTCCATAGCGCTTACAGTAGTAGTGGCGCCGGGTTGGCTTATTGCTCCTAGGTGGAGCTGATCTCCGTGGCTGTGCATCGATGGCTGGGCCGGTCAGACGAGGAACCTGCTCCTTCGTCTTCTGACCATGGAAGTCCTTCCGCCCTTTCTTCTTATCTAAGACTTTCTTCCCCTTCTTGTGGTAACCGCCAGAGGCTGCTCCACCATCATCTCCTTCTGCACTCCTTCTCTTCTTTCTTCCTGCGCCTCTTCCCTTAAACTTTTGAATCCTCATAGTGTCGGAGTGGTCGACTTCTGGTATGTAGTCCAACAAACTGGTGAACCGCGTGTAGTACTGGTCAACTGTTTGACTCCCTTGGATTAAGGTCTCGATCTCCTGCCTTTTTCTCTGCTTTAGGTGTTCGGGGTAGAACTTCTCCCGCAACACTTCTACAAACGCTGTCCATCCAAAGTCCGGTGTAGCTCTACGGTGGCCCTCCACAGACTGCCACCAAATGTCTGTTGCGTCCTTCCGGTTGTACGCGGCGATGTCGACCTTCCGGTCCTCTGGAACTCCAACAGCTTTGAACGCCTTCTGGTGCTCCATTATGAATTTCTCCAATGCGGCGGGGTCTGGTTCCCCTGAGTAAGTCGGTACTCTCGCGTCTGCAACGCTCTTCAACTAGTTGGTTTCTCTGGGCTGCGGCGGGTGGGGTATGGCTCCCGTAAGTTGAGCTCCTAGTTGCTGCGCGAAGGCCGACATGGCTGCTGCTAGGCCTGGTACCGCCAGAACATCTGCCGGTGTCTCGCCATCGCGTTCGCTGCTGCCTCCACATGGTCTTTCTCTTGTCGACATCTATAGTATATTATTATTACTACTCAATTGCTACACCATTTTACATACACAATCACAACATATAAGAAAGTTAACCACTAGCAATAAAGATATTCCTAGATTTTCTAGGTCACGAATCCTCGCAGACGTTTCCCCGTATTCCCAAATATCCTATGCTCATATTCTTGACTCAGTATCTTTCATCAGAGCGGTACTCCGCTCTGATACCACTTTTTGTAACACCCCTAATCCTAAACTTGTAACGACGTCACAATTCGTAGCATAATAAATAGCAAATCGCAGCGGAAAATAAAACTATCTACCTTGGTGTTACACGTTACTCACCCTTGTGAGTAACAAGGCTTCCTTACTCTCCCAACTATACAACTCCTCACGCTGTGATGAACAGATACTGAGCACTCTAATTATTACAAACCAAATCCAACTAAATGAGCAACTAACTGAATACAACAACCTCCTTAATACAATACAAAATAAAACCAAAGGTGTTTGTTGAAAACACATCAGCTACCCCCGTGTCCCGCACTCCGGCTTAAGTCTTCTTCAATAACCTGGAATGTTTGGCCCATTGAAGGGCTCAGCAATCGAAATGCTGGTATGCTAAATGTAGTCTTAAATCATCTAGATTCCTTAGGTCGTTTTAGCCATCTTGATATTAGGTTCTTTACATGAAATACCGGTTTACAATAATAACAGTAATAACTGTAAACATTAAACACTCACATAACAATTCACCTATAAACATCAATGTACAATAGTACACAACACCAATAACCACACATTAATAATCCATAGTAATAACCAATAATCACACTTCAATAAACCACAACAATAACCAAATAAGATACGCATATTAAATTGTACTTGTTAGTTGGCCACCTGGCCCTTATCCTTTAAACCAATCACTTAACCTTTTTCCAATTAATTTCTACCTCAGGCGTCATGTCAAGACAACCCTTAATAACTTATTAATGGACGATAGTCCCCTGGGTTCCAATGAAACCGCTACCAGCTGACCTTATGGCCCTGGATAATATATTGACCGATCCGGTCGAACCTATGCACCAACGGCAGTGCCCTCCGCCATCCCCGAATGTGGCTGATGGATTCCCTTGAGTGACTCCCCATTGAAGTCTCTCGTAGTGATCACTATGCGCAACCAGAAAGTCGAAACAGTCTGGATTCCTCTCTTATAAGTTAGCCCTTTAGTCAGTGGTACAATAACCAATACTTGAATTAAGACTATAACAGTTGACCATCAGTTAGGTTCAATAATACCTAAAGGTCAGTTAGTCTTGTTCCAGTTTAGATGTATAAAATTCCAGTCATAAGACGTTCGCGTAAAAATACAACGCAACAGTGTTGAGCAATACAGTATACAATATCATATACATAAAATCACAGATATCACTCTTAAATAATTAACACATAACGTCTGGACCTTAGGATAATCCTTAGGACATTCAGATCACACAATTAACATACCGTTCACCAAGTAACTGCTAGCTTGACAATTTCCTGTTCAGTAGTTCCTTCCCGTACGCTGTTATATAAACATGCAATACCGGGTAATATTAATATAACTATTCACTAAATATACAGTACTGTTACTGTAGAGTTTATACTCGTTGCATACTAACTCTGTATGTTCTTTATTTCCCCCTGTTTATTTAACAGTGGTTCTAGGTAGTTCATCAGTTCATTATTTTATGTGGTGTTCACATGTGATAATGGATTTCCGTTGTACTGTATATCTTTATATCATTAATCATATATCCATAACTATTTCCTCTTATTCCATATATCAGTATGATTTGATTATAACCACAATTATTTCATAAACTCTATATTATATTCTTTTGGTTATTTTTTTTATCATAACCACATATATTTTATAAACTGTATATCATACTTAATAATGTATCATAATACATAGTTTTAATCCTTTTCTTAATTGAATTACAAAACCAACCTTGTAAAATTTGATAATTACATACTGAACACATTATCTTTTATAAATTACCAAATAACCATATAACTTCTATAATTCACCAAATATTCATATTAGTTTTTGGTATTTATATTATATACCCAATAACTTTTATAAATTACTAATTAACCACTTAACATTTCGGTAATTACAAACCAATATTCTAACTTTTATAAATTTACTAAATACCCTTATTAACTTTCGGTATTTACAATTTAATTATACCAACATTTATAAATTACCCAATGACCACATGTATTTTCGGTCTTGTCATATTCCTTTCTTATATTTACATTTTGATTCCAAAGCTTAATATAAGTTACATGTTAACTTATAAACTATAGTTTCAATTTTTAATTATCTTAAATAACCGAAATGACCCATATATTTTATAAATCATGAATTCACCCCTTTACCTATTCGGTTTTACATATTAACTTTCACATCATTACATTTGAACTCCTAAACTTTATATAAGTTACATATTAACTTATAAATTATAGTTTTAATATTTAATTTCTTTAAATACCGAAATGGTCCTTATAATTCTGCAAATTATGCATTCGCCCCAAATTAAATTCAGTTTAACACTTATACTTTCATAAATTACATATTCACCCCAAAACTTTTATAAACTTAATATTTTATGTCATAAATCATTTTAACCCAAAGTTTTTGGTCAACACTTTGACCAAGAATTAATTTCATAATTAATACTTTAATATACCCATAAAATCATATATAATTCGGTTTCACTCCTAAACTCTCCAATAATTACAAAATAGCCCTAAAACTTTATAAAATGTTATTTTAACACTTGTACACTTATTTAAATTTACCAAAATTCATAATATTAATTCCTACCTTATTTTATATCATAAAATACCAAATTAATCCCTAAGCTCTCGGCTTTTATATTTAGCACACCAATCTTTTCAAAAATTACATTTTAGCCACATAACTTTATAAACTAGCCATTTAAATACTTGTAGCTATTTTTAATATTCCCAAAATTTATAATATAAGTTAATATACTTATATATTTCGAAAATCATTAAATAAGCCATGTTATTCTCGGCTTTGATTTTATTTTTACTATATAGTTTTAAAACTTGATTTAAACTCTATAATAAATACATATAAATGTATATAAGCCATATAACACTTCTAAAAATTATGTTAATGACTTAGAATGATTATAAACTCAAAATAGAACAATTAATCCTTAGATAATTCAGTTTAATAATAGGTGTATCATATTTAATTTTTGTGACACAATTTTATACCTTAAGGTAATAATCTTACCTTATATGTTATAAATTATTTTCCTTGATATTTTAACCCAATATTTTCGGCCTTAATTATTTAGAGGTTATAAATAATTTTTATACCAAAGTTTGAAGCTTAAATCAAGCTTAAACTTGTTAAACCTTAATTATTCAAACTTACTCCTTAAATCAAGACAATTCTTGTACTTGATTTCTCCTTGAATTCCAAGCTCTTCCAATGCTATTTCCTTGAAGAATTTTCGGCCTCCTTATAAATATTTAAGAGATCCATTTGATAGACTTTTAACAAGAATTTATAAATAAGATTTGAAGTAGTTTTACAAGAATTTACCTTAGGAATTTAACAAGGTATTTTTGGTACACCTTGGGATGATTGTAGATCCAAGTTTCCTTCATGAAATAATGAAGAGAATATAGGTTTAGAAGTTCCTAATTTTCGAAAATGCCTTAAGGAATTTACTAGGATTTTCAACACAAAAATATACCTTAACTTGATCTTGTTGTTCCTTGTGTTGTTGTTGAATCTAGGAACCTCTTTGGAGCACTAAAGCTTGGCGATTTTAGTAAGGTTGCTAGGATGATTTCTTGCTTCAAGACTTAGTAGATTTAACTTGGAATTTACATAGAAATGATGTTAGAGCTTAGAACACCATTAATGGAGCTTTGAAGCTCTAAGGAATTAATTGTCAAATGAAGAAGAAAAGAGAGAGTTGGAGAAGCCTTACCAATCGGCCATGGAGTGGCAAAGAAAGAATGAAGGCTACGTATGGTCTTAAGGCAAGAAATGAAAGGAATCAAATTTGGAAATAATTGTTATATTCTAAGGCATTATTCTATGTCTTGTTTTTGTTTTATTTGTCTTCAAATTGACTACAAAAGTCTCCCAATTTAGACAAACTTACGGCTGGTTGGCAAGTGATTGGAGTAGCTTTGTTTGATAATTGAAAGAAGAAGACAAGAATAGATATAGGTAGGTATCTTTCTTTTGATTTTTCTAAGACAATTCTATGTCATTTGTTGTCTTCTTCCTTAGTTATTTACGGTAGTGTATGTATTAGTGGGCATTTGATTTCCTTGTCTTTTGAATATAAGAACATGCTAGTTAGGTACATGTTCCCTTGACTAATTAATGAGGCAATTATTCCACCTCTTCTCCACATAAAAATCGGTAATGGAGTATAGATTAGGCAATTGATTTTTGTTTGTTTTTGACATAGATAATTGCATTGTTAGGTAGTTGTCTCCCTTGACCAATTTGACAGCAATAATTCCCCCTTTCTCTTGTACAAATCGGCTGCTTCATGTGGTGGTAAGCCACTTGATTTTTGTTTAATTGTAACCTTGTCAAAAGTAGATCTATTTTAGTATTTATTTCATTCTTTTTCATATACTATTCTCTTGTTCTTGTTTTTGTAGTCCCTTGCAGGTCGTTACGATTTGGAGCTTCCATTTTTTTTGATTTGAATATTTAAATTTTGTAACTTTTTCCATAATACTAACATTAGTGGGGATTGGGTCATCTTATCATAAGACATATTTTTTGTTTTAAAACTTGTCAAATACTACCCAAATTGGCGCATGCAATGGGGATTAATTGGGATTGATTTTTGATTTAATTCTTGTCACAATATTGTATTAAGACCATACTATAACATGTAATAGGTTCCAGCATATTTGGTTGGTACATTTATATCATGGTAAAAGATGAAAGTTTTAAGGTAAAAATGCTGATTAGGTGGTACCTTTTTGACCCAAAAATCGCCCCCATTTGTACTATGAATTTAGTACTGGCATTAATTAATTTAGATGGTCAATTTATCCCCTTTTAAGATTATCAACTCGTGGCTCCTCAAAAACTTCAGGAAATTACGTAAAACGCATTTTTGTGACACCCGAAGGTGCGTTTTTGTGCTTTAAGGGTTTTTCTGAAAAATAATTAGTCGCTATGAGTTCCAAGTGTTTATTGACATTGTTTATAGTCAATATTAATATGTTAAGGTGTTACATTGAGTTATATGGGGTTATATCAACCCAAAACACAATTCCCGGGCTAACTGGGCAAAAAGGAGCGTTAAGAAATTCGTCCGAGCACTTTGTTTATTTTTGAGGAAGTAGCTCGTGCATTCTCTTTAGAATGTTGAATAATGATGTTAGGAACTCTAAGAATGAATTTTATAGGAGTTCGTGCCACCTCGGCACTCCTCCTGGGCATTCCCGGGGTTTATGGGGCCCCCATAAGGCATCTCCTAGCACTTTGCGTTTAACTGAGAATTTAGCTTGAGGACTTCATCTTATATGTTTAATAGAGTGTTATGGTGCATTTTGAATGAAGTGTAATGCTTTACTTCATCCTATAATGTATTTCCGGGACTTTCGGGCCTTAAGGGCTTTAAGGGAACTCCCGAGCATTTTGTATTTTTACTCAGTTTCAGATGAGGTCCTGTATTCTAAGGGTCATATAATGATCCTTGATTAACTTCATATGAAGTTTATAGCTTATATAACTCATTTAGCTTAAGGTCAAGCTTTAGCGCACGTTTTTGACCTTAAGGAGTTTAGGTGCGTTTTAACGCCCAATTGTTTATATACTTTCTTAGGGTTTAATAATCCCCTAAATAATATGTATTTATCATTATTTAATTATTTAATGGTTAGAGGTATTTCAGAAAGAACCGTGGCTTCGTTTTTTCTTTACAATTTGCTCAACATTACCCCTATCCACCATCGATGCAATTTTCTCCATGAACTGGAAGGGAAAAAGAAAAGAGACAGAAAAAACGGTGGGCACGAGATATGGCCACCACTGTAGAGGGTTGTCGGATGGTTAAGAATTCCCAATTTCGACTCTCATTTCTTGGACAAAAGTATCTCAAAACCTGTACTTTTATACTATACAAACTATACAATTTTAAATGTAACCAAATATACATATCATTAGGGGGTTCATAACCAGTTAACCGGTTTTTCGGTTAGTCAATTTGATAACCGTAACCGGTTCATTTAGAAACGGTTAACCGGGACCGGTGTCGGTTTCGTTACAGTTTTACCGGTTTAACGGTTAACCGAAATGATGTAGATTTATGTGTTTTTTTCTTATAATTAGTAAACAATGTGCAGTTTTTCCAGTTTTGGTGCGATATTAAAACGGTTAACCGCCGATTTTGATAAGATTTTATTGGTTTTGGTATAATTCTAACCATTAACTATATATTGTATATTTATTTTTGGTAAATCTAATAATTAACCATATAGTTTTATACTTATACTAAATTTTTTTTTAAAAAATAATAAATTAAATGCTTTAAACGGTTTTTTCGGATAACCGGATTCGTCAAAATCAATAACCGTAACCGGAACCGGGAAACTAAACGGTTCGGCTAACCGACAAACGACTTCGGTTAACCGGGTGTCCAGTTTTGATTCCGGTTTGACGGTTCCGATTTTCCATGAACACCCCTAAATATTATGATTGTAGCAAAAAGTGATTCCACAAATGGAACCGACGAGCAAAGGGTACGGCAAAACCTTGCTCCCTACTCTAGTTTGTTCCACCGCATAATTGTAGATTTGTAGGGGCTCGCCTCTACCCGACTACCCCAGCCAGCCCTTATTAAACCTCCCTAAAACCCTTCTGTTTAATCCTTTTCAGCTGACCCTATCTTCGCACCACTATCATCTATTTCAACCACCCAGCAGCGCCAGAGATATTCCTCAGGTCTGATTCGTAAATGCTGGTCAAGTCCCCATCCCTCTCTCTGCTTCGCTCCTCTCTTCTCCCGGCGACCCATTTGTCTAAAATGAGGCTGAATCCGAACCCCGCCAGGCTACTGCTTCCGTCGTTCCGTTTCGCATCTTCTCCCGCGTATTTCCCTTTAGGCTCAGATACTTCGGCGGTCTAGGTTATGTTCGTCCTATTTCGTGCTCCAAATCTCATTCTCAGCCTTCTAAGCCTGTTCACAGTCGCGGGTTGTCGGCCCACCCGGTTCGTTCCGGGTTGATTCGGGTAACCGGGTTCGATCGGCTGGGACTTCCAAAAGCCTGATTGATGACGAGGATGAGCTCAGCGACTGGGTTAGCGACCTGCGGACAAGTTCTATGCGGGCTGGGGTTTTCACCGATGACGAGTTTGATGGTGGTGATAAAGGGAGAGGGAAGAAGAGGGGTAGAGATGGGGATGCGCTTGACGGGGAATTAAGTAATTACGGTGGAGATAGGGTTGGTTTGAGAAGGAATATGAGCGCTGATAAGGGGAGAGCTTCAAATGGAATGGATAAGACTGGGCGAAGAGGAGTAAATGTGGGGCTCAGGCGCGACACGGGTTTGAAGCATTCGAGGCTTAATAGGAAGTTTGGAAGCGAATCAGAGGACGATATTGAAGAAGATGGATGGAATGCGGGAAGGGGCAGGGGAGATGTTCAAGGAAGGATGGGAAGAGGAGGGAAGGATTTGGGGAGTGGGAGAGGGGATAATGCGCCAAAGATAGAGAGAGGAGGCGAGAGAGAGTTTGGGGCGAGGGGTGGGCAGCGAAGAGAAGGTAGCACTGGCAGTCAGCGAGATCAAAGTAGTCGGAGAAGAGCAGGGATGGTATCTGATGGAGAGCAAACTGAGGATAAGTCTGTGTCTAGTTTCATAAATTTGATTGGAGGAGATGATAGTGACGATGCTTCTGAGGTAGATGACGATGACAATGTTGAGTTTGAAAAGCGCAGCAGAAGTTCGCTATTTGGCCAGGAGGAAAGAGTAGAGAGCTCTCCTCCGCTTTCACCCAGCAAGGGCAACTCGTATCTAAGTGACACAAGGTGATTATTTTGAACGAATGGGTTCTCTTGGAGTATCAAACCTCTAATTCAAAAGCGTCAACAGTTGAATTAGATTATCCACGACCGTTACTTGAGTAATCTATTTGTCAATTGCTGATTGTATACTGCTTTGAGATCTGAATTTTGATATGCTAGTTCTCCCAGTTTTACTGCTGACGAGTTTGCTTGATGCCGTACAGATTTGATCAGTGTGACATCTCACCGCTATCCCTCAAAGCAACTAAGGACGCTGGATACGAAAAGATGACTTTAGTTCAAGCGGCCACCTTACCTCATATATTAAAGGGTTCGTTTTAGACGTGTTTCTATTTTTCCTTTGTTTGTCTTGAAGAGAAGTTGATATTCTTTAATTGATTAATAGTGACATTTCACCGGTTGGATGATGGATAATTATCTTAGCATGTGGTCTTGCCTGGTAATCCATCAAAACACATTGCCGTTGGTGACATTTATTATCTTATGTCCATGATCATTGTCTAATTTAAGTTCCTTAACTTTAATAGGTAAGGATGTTATGGCAAAGGCTAGGACAGGCACTGGCAAAACCGTTGCGTTTTTGGTAACATATTCTTATCTTATTTCACTTACAAGTCTATATATATTTCACCAATCAGGTACTTTGTGTCGTGTCTGTGCGAAGGAGGAGAGAATTTGTGCTCTGAACTTAAATTTATATCGACTGAAACCAATTTGAATAACTTAAATTAAAGAAACTCTGGATGGGGAGGAAAATGTGATTTCGTCTTCTAGCTAATTGTTTACGGGTTAGCTAAGAGTTGACAGCTGTTAACTTTCAGCTTCCGTCCATTGAAGAAGTGCTCAAATCAGCTTCAGCTGATCGTGATCAGAAGCGACCCCCAATTCTTGTCCTTGTGATATGCCCAACAAGGGAGCTTGCAAGTCAAGCTGCTGCTGAAGCAAATAAACTACTCAAATATCATCATTCAATCGGCACTCAAGTTGTAATTGGAGGGACGAGGCTTGCTGTAGAGCAGAAGCGGATGCAAGCAAATCCCTGCCAGGTCTGTCTGATATTTTTCTTCAGAATTAGATACCTGTGATGCTTGACTTATGGCCATTGGACTTCTCCTCAATTTCCTAAGAAAGATTTTCCAATACTATGCTACATTTGATTTGACGATTGCCACTTGGAGATTTCTACTCGTGTGAAGTCTAATGCTTGGATGCTCTTTACCTGATGATTCCATGTTAGAGTTATAGCTGGAAACTTTTTATTGCTTTTTACTTTTCCCATCTGTCGTGGGGTTTGAGCAGAGCAGGGGTGGCTTAGGTTTGGGAAGCTGTGATCCTTGCATTATAAAGATATAGATGTGAAGTTAAGATTAAACAAATTATATTTGATGCATTCATACAAATGGAGTTTTGTCCAGAAATTGGTCACTACATCAGCTGTGAGCAAGGCTCAATATGCAAATTTTCTATTGTTGTTATGCATTATTGCGTAGTTGGACAAACTTGAATACAACTGGAAGTTTACAGATTCTGGTGGCTACACCTGGAAGGCTCAGGGATCATATTGAGAATACTGCAGGGTTTGCAACGCCTCGGGGGAGTAAAAGTCCTTGTCTTAGATGAAGCTGATCATTGTTAGACATGGGGTTCCGTAAAGACATTGAGAGAATCATTTCAGCTGTTCCAAAACAACGACAGACTCTACTGTTCTCTGCCACAATACCTAATGAGGTCTGTTACATAGTCTCTGTATCCAACACAACATTTTGATATGCTTTTGATGTGGTGCCAAAAGAGCAACTCTGAGTAAGCTTATCTGTTTGTCATGAAGGTCCGCCAAATTAGCCATATTGCTTGAAAAGAGACCATGAGTATGTCAACACAGTTGAAGAAGGCAGCGAAGATACGCATGCACAGGTATGACTATTCTTCAATACCTTCTATAACATCTATTACATAACAGATAATGATAAACCTTGTACAATTTTTCAGGTCAGACAGATGCATTTAGTTGCTCCATTGGAGAAGCATTTTCCGATGTTGTATACTCTTCTAAAGGAGCATGTCTCAGAAGATGTTAATTACAAGGTAGCTTTGGTGATAGTTATGTTAATGCTATAGGTTTTGGGTGCTCTTATATTGCTCTAAGTTGTTTGTTAAGGTTTCTTCAGAATATTACAGTCTGGAGTTTACTGTAAAGAATTCGAAGTGTCTTCAGTTTGAACTAGTATTCAATCAGTCATCTTCACTTATTCTTTTGTGGTTGTGATAAATTGTCCAGGTGCTTGTATTCTGTACCGGTACCCACTGCCATTGGTCACTAAATTGTGGCTGATCTTCTTGGTGAGCTTAACATGAATTGCGGGAGATTCACTTCCCGAAAACTCAACGTTACAGAACAAGAGTCTCTGATGAGTTCGCAAGTCGAAGGGTTCTCATTTGGTAACATCTGATGTATCCGCTCGTGGGGTTGATTATCCGGATGTGACTCTTGTTATCCAGGTATTGGTTGGCGGCTTTGACATTCGAGCATAACTTTTCTGTGGTGGTTTAACTGAAGTTATGTATATAAAAGAATAGCTAGGAATTTGTTTTCAGCAGTAGTACTATTGACTCTGCCATGTATTAATGGTTTCCAGTTGGGTTTGCCTGCCGACAGACATCAGTATATTCACCGTCTTGGTAGGACCGGGCGCAAAGGTAAAGAAGGTCTAGGTTTACTTCTTCTGGCACCGTGGGAGGAATTCTTCCTGTCTTCTGTCAAAGACCTGCCCATCTCAAAGTCTCCTGTGCCTGCAATTGATCCAGAAGTGGAGAAGAAAGTAAGAAAAAAAAAAAACTATTCTCTGAATCTAGCTCCGTTGGGGATGAATAGATAAGAAGAATTCATTGTTTACACTGATCACAACATCCTCTGACACTTTTTTTCTTTTCGTTTGCTATTCTGGTGAATGGTGACAATAGGTGGCAAAAGCAATGTCTCACGTAGAAATGAAGAACAAGGAGTCAGCATACCAGGCATGGCTTGGGTATTATAACTCCAACAAGACTGTGGGAAGAGATAAGTTTAGGCTGGTTGAGCTTGCTAATGAGTTCAGCCGATGCATGGGGCTCGACAGGCCCCCCGCCATCAAGAAGATGATTCTTGGAAAGATGGGGCTAAAAAATGTCCCTGGCTTGCGTTCACAATAGAGCTGACACTGGGGTAATGGAAAAGCATCTGGTTCATTAGATTAGGTAAACGCTGATGATTAAATTGAATCGTCACATTTTTGGGCATGAAACGCTAGCAATGTGAGTTGGCTTCCAATGGTCAGTCTTATGCACATGTTCACTAATGAATCCACACGGAGGCTGAAATGTCTCTTTACTATTTCTGCAATTTCTCTGTGTCTAGTTATGATTTTGGAGTTCAGCACATTCGTGCTTTCTTTGGTCAACATGAATCTTGATACAGCAATAGAAAAACAAGCGTTTGCCACACTTTCTTTTTCATCAACGAAGTTGTCAACGGTCATTCTGAATGATACATGTTGCATAATGTTCAGCAGATTATTTCAGCTTCCTGCTAGGTAAATGCTGACGGCTACCCTTTGTTAATCGAACGCGCGGATGGAAGCGTATGGGGTTTAAAATCAGCAGGGTTCCGATTGGTTTGAGATTCCAAGTTGTGACTCAACGCCTCAAACTTGATGGAAGATGATCCAGTCAGGTCTGGTTGTCGTTTAGGATCATCTTAATGCAAATCAAGTTATCAGTATAGTGTATAGTCAACAAAGAGCAAAATAAATTTGTTATGATGGCATATGGATTCTGTATTGTGGTTTGTTTACTGATAAGAATAAGAGAGAATAGTTCTAAAATCTGGGTCTGTTCTTGTAGTAGACAATGCAAATGACCTCTCTTATAACCAAAAGTTATGACTTCTTTGATTATTTTGCAGGGGTGTAGCGGAGTAACGGACTTTCAAATTGGTAGGTTTGTGGACTAAAATGTTTTAACTTTCATTTGGTAAGCTTATAGGAGTTGAACAAGGAGCAATAAGTTTCATTTACCTAGCTTATTCTCGTTTGAGAACCGGGTCGGACAAGACACCTACTACAAGGAAAAATTTCAACTAAGTTTCCATCGTCTGTTCATTGCTTGGAGGCGAAAATGGTTACCCTTGAAAGATAAAAGTTAGATATTAGAGAGAATAAAGTTAAATGAAACAATCACAACAACAAACTATAAATAACAGTCATTACTTTCTGTGTAAAAAAGAAGTCATTATTATGTTGACAAGTTTTATAAACAGTCGATGACTAATTACTCCATCCATTAACCTAATTTGCATTATCTACTACTACATGTTCACTATATAATGTAGCCTTTAAGGGTAACCACTTTCCCTCTGGCACATTGAAATACCCCTAACATTTAAATAATTAAATAATGATAAATAAGTATTATTTAGGGGATTATTAAACCCTAAAGAAAAGATATAAACACTTAGGCGTTAAAACGCACCTAAACTCCTTAAGGTCAAAACGTGCGCTAAAGCCCGACTTTAAGCTGAACAAGTTATATAAGCTATAAACTTCATATGAAGTTAATCAAGGATCATTATATGACCCTTAGAAGACAGGACCCCATCTAAAACTGAGTAAAAATACAATATGCCCGGGAGTTCCCTTAAAGGCCCGAAAGTCCCGGAAATACTTTATCAAATAAAGTAAAGCATTACACTTCATTCTAAATGCACAATAACACTATATTAAACATATAAGATGAAGTCCTCAAGCTAAATCTCAGTTAAACGCAAAGTGCTAGGAGATGCCTTATGAGGGTCCCATAAACCCCGGGAATGCCCCGGAGGAGTGCCGAGGTGGCACGAACTCCTATAAAATTAATTCTTAGAGTTCCTAACATCATTATTCAACATTCTAAAGAGAATACTCGAGCTACTTTCTCAAAAATAAACAAAGTGCTCGGACGAATTCTTAACGCTCCTTTTTGCCCCGATTAGCCGGGAGTTGTGTTTGAGTTGATATAACCCCATATAACTCAATGTAACACTTAAACATATTATTATTGACTATAAAAATGTCAATAAACACTTGGAACTCATAGCGACTACTTATTTTCCAGAAAATCCTTAAAGCACAAAAACGCACCTTCGGGTGTCACAAAAATGCGTTTTACGCAATGCCTTGAAGTTTTTGAGGAGTCACGAGTTGATAATCTTAAAAGGGGATAAATTGACCATCTAAATCAATTAATGCCAGTACTAAATTCATAGTACAAGTGGGGGCGATTTTTGGGTCAAAAAGGTACCTAAAATCAACATTTTTACCTTAAAACTTTCATCTTGTACCATCATATAAATGTACCAAATAAATGCTGAAACCTATTACACATATTAGTGTGATCTTAGTACAATATAGTGTAACAAAAATCAAATTAAAAATCAGTCCCATATGACCTATAGGTTGGGCGCCATTTAGGGTGTAATTAGACTAGATTTTTGTAAAAATATTGTCTTATGGATAATGACTCACCTTGCACATGCCATATTATATTGTGTCAAATAAACTCAGCCAAAAGAGGAGTCCCATTACCGTGTACCTACAAGAGGGAAATCAAGAAGAGATTAGTTTATGTAAAAGCAAGAGAATTAAATACAAGCTAGAATCTACTTCATACAAGTTGCAAGCAAGCAAACAAAACATCCATGTCTAGCCTCATGTGCTGCCGATTTCAAGAGGGGAAAAGCAAGGAATGATTGCTGTCAAATTGGTCAAGGGAGACAGCTACCTAACAATGCATAAATCTAAGTCAAATACAAACAAAATCAATTGTCTTATACAACAATTGTGGCCGATTTCTATGCAAGAAACAAGGCTTAATTGCCTTATAAAATTCAATATAGAATACCTACCTACCTAGCCATGATATATTATCTTCAATTATCAAAGAAATCAGTCTCCTATATGCACATATAATACCGTAAGATACAAGAAGGACAAAGACAATTCAATGTAGAAAATTCAAAAGAGAACACCTACCTATATCTACTCTTGTCTTCTTCTTTCAATTATCAAACAAGGACCTCTCTTTCCCATACCAATCAGCCGAAAGTGTGTACAATAATGGGCAATTTATTGAGCCAATAATGAAAGCAATAAACTAAGGAAAATAATGCCTAATCAAATAAACAATAAACAAAGCCAATCAAATTTTGAATCCTCTTTCCTTACCTTTTTCATACGTGAGTGTAGGCTTCATTCTTCCTTTGCCAACTCCTTGGCCGAATGAGTAAGCCCTCTTCCTCTCTTTTCTTTCTTCATTTGTTAGTTCATTTCTTAGAGCTTCTAAGCTCCATTAATGGTGCTTTAAGTTCTAACATCAATGCTATGTAAATTCCTAGTTAAATCTCCTAAGTCTTGAAGCAAGAAATCATCCTAGCAAGCTTGCTATTTTCGCCAAGGTTAGATGTTCCAAGGAGGTTCCTAAATTCAACAACAACACAAGGAACAACAAGATCACGTTAAGGTATATTTTCATGTTGGAAATCCTAGCAAAATACCTAAGGTTATTACCGAAAATATTATGAACTTCTAAATATATATTCTCTTCATTATTTCATGAAGGAGATTTAGATCTACAACCATCTCAAGGTCTACCGAAAAATTCCTTGAAAAATTCCTAAGGTAAACTCTTGTAAAACTACTCCAAATTTTATTTATAAATCCTTGTTAGAAGTCTAACAAATAGATCTTCTAAATATATACAAGGAGGCTGAATTCTCTTCATCAAGATAGCATTTGGAGAGCTTGGAATTCAAGGAGAAATCAAGTACAAGAATTGTCTTGATTTAAGGAGTAAGTTTATATAAATAAGGTTTATTAAGTTAAGCTTGATTAAGCTTCAAACTTTGGTATAAAAATTATTTATAACCTCTAAATAAATAAGGCCGAAAATATGGGGTTAAAATATCAAGGAAAAAATAATTTATAACATATAAGGTAAGATTATTACCTTAAGGTATAAGGTGATGTCACAAAAATTTATTAAGATGCATATATATGCAAACCGAAATATCTAAGAGTTATTTGTTATATTTTGAGATTATAATCATTCTAAGTCATTAGCATAATTTTTAGAAGTGTCATATGGCTTATATACATTTATATGTATTTATTATAAAGTTTAAATCAAGTTTTGGAAACTATATGGTAAAATATATCAAGGCCGAGAATAAAAGGGTATTTTTGGTGATTTTCAAAATATACAAGTATATTAACTTATATTATAAATTTTAGGAGTATTAAAAATAGCTACGAGTATTTAAATGGCTAGTTGATAAAGTTATGTGGCTAAAATATAAATTTTGAAAAGTATAGAGTACAATTTATAATTGCCGAGAGTATAAGGAGTTATTTGGTAAATTTATGGTATAATATAAGGTAGGAATTAATATTATGAATTTTGGTGAATTTAAATAAGTGTTTAAGCATTAAAACAACATCTTATAAAGTTTTGGGGCTATTTTGTAATTATGGGAAGTTTGGAGTATAACCGAGAATACACATGATTTTATGGGTATATTAAAGTATTAATTATGAAATTAAGTCTTGGTCAAAGTGTTGACCAAAAACTTTGGTTAAAATGATTTATGACATAAAATATTAAGTTTATAAAAGTTTAAGGGTGAATATGTAGTTTATGAAAGTATATATGAAAAATAGAAGTTAAATGGGGCGGATATGTAAATTGAAGGAAAATATGGGTTCTTTTAGTATTTTAGAAAAAAATTAAATGTTAAAACTATAGCTTATAAGTTAATATGTAACTTATATAAAGTTTTAGGGTTAAATTGTAAATAAAGGAAAATAATATATTAAAACCGAAATTGATTTGGGGCGAAAGTGTGATTTACAAAAAATATATGGGTCACTTGGTTATTCTAAGAAATTAAATATTAAAACTATAGGGTATAAGTTAATATGTAACTTATATAGGTTTTGGGATTTTAAAAGGTAAATATGAGGAAAGTGTATGTCAAGACCGAAAATTAAATGTGGTCATTTGTAAGTTATAAAAATTAGAATGTTCATTTTATAATACCGAAAGTTAATATGGATAATTAGGAAATTATAAAAGTTATATGGTTATTTAGTAATTTATAAAAGTTGGAGTATTTGAATGTAATTATTGAAAAGATATATGTGGTTATTTGGAAAATTACAAAAGTTATTGTGTCCAAACTTATAATTACAGAAATGAAATACCCCAAACTTAAATATAGGGATTAAGATAATTCTAATCCTTATTTAAGAGCCTAATAATGCGTAAGTAATATTGGTAAGGAAAAATAAATCCAAAAGAAATAAAGAAACGCTTAAAAAGCGAAAAAGCGCTAAGTAAGCGTTAAATAACCATAAGAGGTGCGAGACCTCGGTTAGAGTATTATATGGATCCCAAAGGTTTAATAAGACCTAAATAATATATGGGAACAACTCCCGAAGAAAACGGATCCAAATAATGTATTAAAACGCTAATATAGCTTTAGCGCACGTTTTTCGAGGAAACCCGAAAACGTGACCTTGAGTGGTCAAACGGACCCGTAAAAATTATAAATCATTAAATGAAATTATTAAGCATTTATGGAAGCTTAATAACCAGTGAAATCAATAAAACGAGAAAATAGTGAAAACTGTCAAAAACGGGAAGTGTGGGGGGTAGAAACATAAATAAACCAAACTAGTGTGTCCACTTTCATAAATAAAATTTTAAAAACCCACAAAGGGCTGTGTACAGCCGGTTCCCTTCCCTCTCACACACAACAAATAAGTAAATAAAGAAAGGAGAAAAGAAAGAAGAAAGAAAAGAATACAAAAAGGTAAAGGAACACTCTCTTTCCTCACTCTTTTTCTTCTCTTCCATCTTCCTCCTTCTCTCCCATCCCTCCTCTCCTCTCTCTTCTCTTCTTGCTCATTTTTGCAGCCTCTCATGGCTTCCATGCAACTCCATCTTCTACCTCATGCTCTAGCTTCACTTGAGCTCCAAATGTAAAATAAAATACATATTTGAACTCCCCTCTTCAAGCTCTACATTTCTATCTTTTCAAAATCCGAAAATGAGTAACTTCATCTCCATGGGTCTTGAGTATTTGAAGAATAAATGGCACCATTTCGAAGCATGGAGTCTCCTCTTCCACTTAAGGTAAAAAGATACAAGAGAAAAACTCATTTTCTCCATTTCCATGCCTTGGCCGATTTTGGCTTCTTTTAATGCCTTGTTCTCTTCTTTGTTTGAGCTTGGTTCAACTCTCCAATGGTGGAGGAACCCTCCTTTGTATTCAAGGCTTAAAAACCTCTCTTGAAGCTCCAAGGTAAAACCCTAACTAATGGCATTTAAGCCTTTCATTGAATTAAAGTTATCCAATGGGTTAAGGAGTTTAATGGTATTTATTTGTGTGTTTGGAATGTTGGCTTGGGGTTGGGTAACCCCATTGACCAACTTGACCGAGAATGAAGAAGAGGAGAGGAGTAGGACTCAAAGGAAGAAGAGTGATCTTAAGGTAAGGAAAACCTATCTCAATGCTTAATCTAATGCATTAGTGTAGTGGGAATGGGTAAACAAATAAAAGAACCTAAACTGTTGTACTTAGTATTGAAGTATTGGAAGTTTGAGAACTTGTGAGCAAGAATGTGGATTTGTAGGCCTTAGATCAAATGAATGGTGTATGTGTATTAGTATTGCTATTTGAGGAAGTAATGGTGTATTGGTATTGTGGTTGAAGAAATGTTGGTGTATTGAATTTTTGTATGAACCTTATGTGCTGGTAGGACCCTTGTTGGGTGTGGCTAGCTTTAGGTTGAATTTGATGAGAGGATGTGTATTTGAGGAAGTAAGGAAAGTAGGTGAACTATGGCAAAATTTTGGTAGGAATATGTACAATTATGGATGACTTGGTGAATGGGAGAACCAAGGTGAGTATTGAAGTTAGTGGAGATGTTTAGTAACTATGGATTGGTACTTGTAGTGTGAGTTGTGGAAGTGTAAAATCTGTAGCAAGAAGTAGTATAATGCATTGGGGGAACTAGGAGAAACTAGGTGTGCTTGGAGAGCCTAAAGTGTGAAGTAAACCACCTTGTAACAGATTTTGAAAGGAGTGTTGAGTATCCTAAAACAGATTTTGATATGAGATTGTAAATGGGATGAGACTAGGTTGTGAACTAATGTATTTAAGATGCTAAGAGTGGCATAGGATGAGGGAGTATTGGAGTATAAGAGTTAAGGTAAAAATCTGTAGCATAATGTGGAAAACCAAAATCTGTAGCATTAGTGTGAAGAAAAAAATAATGTAAGTGTTGAATTGAGATGATGAAGATTGGTGTAAGTTGTGTAGGAATTGAGTAGCAAGTTTGGTGGATGAATTAAGGTGATTTAGAACATCTAAATGAGTGGTAAACATGTAGGGAAGTATTGGTAAAGATTGGGGAAACAATGGGTAAAGAAAACACCCAAAACAGATTTTAAAACTGAAGTACTGGGCCGGACCGACCTTAGGACCGAACTTGCAAGGTCGGTCGAGCCCAGATTTACAAGACGGGAAACCTTCTGGAATCGACCGACCTTGCGACCGGACTTGCAAGTTCGGTCGGACCAGAAATTTCTCCCGTCAGAAACCTTCTGGAATGGACCGAACTTGCGACCGGACTTGCAAGTTCGGTCGGCCAGAAAAATTTCCGTAATGCAAGCTACTGGAATGGACCGACCTTGCGACCGGACTTGCAAGGTCGGTCATGCTAAAATTTTCAAATTCGAAACTTACTGGAACGGACTGACCTTGGGACCGGACTTGCAAGGTCGGTCGGCCCTAGAATTTTCACACGATGTACAAACCTACTGGAATGGACCGGACTTGCAAGGGCGGTCGCAAAGTCCGGTCGAGTCAGTCAAAAAAAAAATTGTTTTAATTATAGATTATAGTAATCATATAACATGTATATATGCCATATACATATGAATATATATGTAGATAACACACCATAATGAAGTAGTAATGGTAAGAAAGTAAGTAGTAATGAGTAAGTAAAGGAAGCAAGCTTAGAAGTAATAAGGAAAAGAATGGTTTTATAACCAAGTATGAATGTAAAGGAGTAGTAAGTAAACATTGAGAATATCAATGAAGGAGTAAGTTAGATCAATAATAGATCATTGATCATACTACTTCATGTATGTATAGGAATCCAATAGTTGATCCTCGAAGGAGCCGGTAGTGCGGATACAACGGTGAACGGTATGATTTCTTCATGCTCTGTATCCTAACCTGGTTACCTCGATTTGTGTGCTTATGTGATCACCAATAAGATAAATGCACGAACGGATTTATAATGCACTTAACTGTGTTTGAACTATCTGTTCTTGTTGTATTTCCTTGAACAATTAGTTTGTATAATTCATGAAATGAATGAATGGAATTGAGAAGTATGTGTAGGTATTGTGTACTTGAGTATTGTACGTATGTATGGAAATGAAGTATTGACTTCTACTAATTCCTAACATTCTAACTCCTAACTTGAGTAATGAGTAAATGGAATGAGAGTAGAAGTCCGATATAGTTTCGGCCACGCGTGAGGATAAAGGAAACACAAGAGGTTGGATCCGAATCCTGGCTATAATCTTTTCCATGGACCAATTCCCTTGAATGGGTAGCATCCTGGATTAGTAGGCCACCCTAAAGCCCGGTGGTGGGATGTAGTAATCCCTGCCCGGAGGTCATACCGACTTAACTGGAAGTAAAGTATGTAAGAAGTAAGTATCGTATGTGTATTGGTCTTGACTATTGTAAGTCATTGACCGGAAGTAAAAGAGTATCGAACACCCGATTAACCCGGGTGTGTAATGAAGCTAACTGGACCTTGTATGTATTGGGAATTGTATCTCCGTATTGCGTATTGGGTATGTAATGAGTATGTATTGTGTATGCGTAACCCAAAAGATGGTAGGTAAGTATTGGTTGACTTGTATTGGCTTCCAAGCATGTATGGTACTGTACGTATGTATGTATATCTTGTGTAGTATTGTAGTATCGTGAATGAAAGCATGTATGAATGTTGTATGAATGTATGTATTGCAAAATGAATTGCATGTATTCGACCAAATAGTCGGCGTACCCTCGCTAGTACGCGGGTATGCGGTTATCATATTCAGCGAAAGCTGACCCCCTCGGGGGAACGTTTTTAGTGTGCAGGTACCCGGAGCGAACACGGTCAAGGTAAGAGACCGGTGGCGCGCCTTGTAATTAGAAGTATCTAGTTTGTGAGGAAGGGGTAGCAGATTGACTCCTAGTGAGTATGTATGAATTTGGGAGAAGTACTGTATTGACTTTGGAACCTAGTAAACTCGGTATGCGTAGTGTATTATCTTGTACGAAATTGTGGAGTATTGTATTGAATGGAGCATGGTATTGAATGGAGTATTGTATCGAATGGAGTATTGTAGTATTCAGTATGTAATGAGAGTATGTATTGTATTTAGTAGTACTCGGGTTCCGGTCCATCAGACCGATGCTGTATGTAGTAGTAGTAGTCTTGTTAGTCACGTGGGTGACTAACGGCGTGTATCACCCACCGTTAAGTATGTAACTATCCGCTGCGTGAATCTGATTTGTATAAGGAGATTGGACAGTAATGACGGTATTAGCGGTAGGGGTGTTACAAAAAGTGGTATCAGAGCGAAGTATCGCTCTGATGACTGGAAAGTACCGAGCTTAGGAAATACCGAGTTAGGAATTAGAAGCTTAGGGCTATGGGCTGAGTGATAGCATTAGAGAGATGCTAGTTAGGAACTCCGGTGAGTACCGGAGACCTACAACACCAGTCCCGCCCACCGCCAAACCCCATTGTGTAACTTGGGAAAGGACGCCAGAGAGAAGAAAAACCTCTCATACTCGGGGACAACCCGATCTGGCAGTTGTGGAGCAATCACACAGTAAACAAGAACCGACGTATGGTAGATTCCAAGAATTGGAAGTCCGGAGGTGGAACCCCGGCTGGACAATAACACCCGCACTCAATAGCGGTTGAACGAGCACTCCAACTACGATGAGGCTACAACTTGCAACAGCATGGGGCGACGTGCTTAGCAGTCGCGAAACCTAGCTAGTCAACAGCAGCAGGAAAAGCAGCACTAAGCGTGCAAAGGAACGGGAAAAGAGTACAATAACAAAACCCAAGACACAAGTCTACGGGATAGTAATACTTCAATAATACCACCAACGGTATGCTAACTGACTAAGGACATAGTCAGAAGTGGTTAACTCCAAAGCTGCAACGCCATTAAGGTTACAATACCTGGCCTGTATAGCACAGACAACTAAAAGAACAACCATAAGGTATAATCCGATAGGACTACGAGGGTAGTGCCTAAACAAGGTAGGCTCAGTAACCACCACCAGTGTGTGGGAACGAGCCACAAGGAACGACAAAAACCAAATAAAGCGGGAATCTCCAAGGATTGGAGAAGTACCCAGACCTACGACAGCCATGTCTAGACCACCCAGAAGCTACCTAAAAGATCGAGTATCCCAATCAGCGATCAATAAGATCAAGGGAAGAGTCAACAAGACTAGCAAATACTAATGGAAACCGTACCGTGATCGGTATAGGATTACTCAAAAACCACCAGTACCACGCACTTGCCATGGCAAGTGCAGTAAGGACATGAATATGTGAAGGAACACTAACATGTCACAAGTACATAGTAATGTACGGTGACCGTAATGAAACAACTACAGGATCACACATCCTAACAACTAGGAGTATGGAACCTTAGAAAGGCCTAACGGCCGGATCACTGTATTTAGAACATACCAGTCAGCGGGAAGCTGGACTTGGTCAAGATTTCAAACATGGCTATGCCATGAAGAATTTCTTTAAACACCGAACTGTATTTTCAAAACCAAGTTTCTTTCAAAACCACAACCTTTCTTTAAAACCTTGGATTTTAAAACCAAACCAACAGAATTACGGTGAGTATCATAGAATGATACAAGAGGAGTTGACAACAGAATACTTCACCTAGGCGTGTGACGAACGCTACGAGTGTACCCAATTACGGGATGTGGGACAACCGCACTCCGAAGGAGCTTGTGGGCCTGACAAATAGTCGGGTAAGTGGTAACGTATCAATAAGGTACCCCACGTATGTATACATGTAGTGTACGAAACATGGGAAGTAGTCAACTCCGTCCTACGGACCGTGAGTAAATTCTAACCAGAACGACTGGACACCACAAACAACAAGGAGAAGGAAACTCAGTTAAGGAACAAGTGTAAGGAACTCAGAGAATCCATCTGAAGATAAGGAATGAAGACTGGGAAGGTGCAAAGAGCACATACTAGTAAGCAAAGACATTGGATATGTCTCAAGTAATCCAAGAAATCACCTGACAGCTGGAAGGAATACCCAGACTGAACACAAAAATGCTCAACAGACGGGACCGAGTTCCCAAGAGCAATCACAAGATTACCATGAAGTATAATCCATCATTGGAGGGGATACTAAACCTAGTCTAAATACTAAGGAGAAAGCATAAAAACATCTACCCAAGAACGGGAGACGTTATACCCCTAAAGGGGATAGCTTAAATACAATACCACAAGGCGGTATAGCGGAGCATCATGCCATAGACATTAGCCGGATATAACGGCATAACTAACAACACCCAGGAGCAATCCTCGAAGGGTGTCTGGAATGACAACAGTCAAATGAAGTGTCCTGATAAGAGCACGACAACTAGAACGAACACTCGGATAAGACAACGGAAGGATCCACTTAATAGGAACTACCCTAGTCTACGAAAGGCACTGATCAGCACCAGATTGCCTAAGAGTCTCCTATGAACGGAAGCGTGATGTCACGACTTACCATGGGAGCCCAGTAAATACCTCCAACCTATGGGGTACACAAAGAATGGAAACGTGTATAAGCAGCTTGCAAAGAGCATAGCTTGCAGCAATAAGGCTTAAAAGCCACCAACCAACTACGTTGTGTGAACTCAAACAGTGGCAAAACCCACACCATTAATAATAGGACTTGCAAGAAATATTATCCCATATGACAAGAAATCAACAACTGGACCATCAATTCAAACCCAACCTCTTGAGTGGCTTGGAGTAATGGTCAACTCAGCGTCACTGTCACTAGAGCATCAGTCTAGTATGCAGTTGACAAGCTTTAACTACCTTCATGCCTTCTGTAGCAATGATAACACAGGGGCACAGAAATCGGGATAAATGCCAACATTGGCCTAGTCCACACTTGGACACTACGAGAAACCTGAGGGAAGACACCTCTTGTTAACCAAGATCACCAATGTGGTGAAGATGCGAACCCTTAGAAAAGGCTTCCATCTACTATAACAACAAAACTTATGCATAGATATTGCCAAGAGACAACGAATACGGAAATGAGATTTCCAAACCACTACGCCACAAGAGGCCGTGGACTGTAGAAGCACATCGCTTAAGAGCATCGAAGCTCGAAGGAGTAAGTATACTCCTTATGCACCCATCATGTGGTGAACCATTGTATAAATACTTACACGGTAAACCTTGTCATGAGACCCATGAGTGGAAACACACCCCCTCAACGAGAACTTTCACCTATCAGTGATAGAACACTCTTTAATTAGAGAACGGGACCAGAAAACCCTTGAAGCTTCTTGGGATGTTCCGGTAATGTATATGCAAAAGTAAAACCGCATAGCTAGAGCCTATGATCAATGCTCAGCACTATGAGACAGTAATTGTCAAAAACAATCAATGAGTGTGCACATTGCACACCATGAATGACCGGCGCTCAAGAGAGCTTGTAACCTGATAAACCACTTCATCCTTGGCCAACCAAGTTATTTGGAAAACTATATCATGAATGAGGAAGTAATGTGAGGTAAGCTAACCTACACATGAAACCTAAACCGAAATAAAATATCTCCACATGGGGAAGATAATAACATTGTGGTACGCTACGGCAACTGTCATACATGAACTAGGATCTCCTAGTGTATTTACACCATAAGGAAATGGTACAAAGAGTAAGAATACGGTGCACAACAAGCGACCGCTATGAGGAAGTAGTAGACAATGACATGAAGAATAAGTATGGAAAACAGTCAGAAATATTCCTTCCTATCACATAAGTGACTTATTGTCAAGCGTTCACGCCTCTGCACTCTGTATGACTGAGTGTTTTGGTATTGCACTGGTACAGCTAATGATCTAATGGGATGGCTGCGGATATGGAGAATGTAAACAGTAGTAAATCTTCCTTTTCACCACAAACATGGCATAAGCCAGTCAAGCATTCTTAGCAACAGATCGCACGAAGAGTGTAAAACGCACTATCAATCACAAGAGGTGAATTCCATTGGAATAAAAAGGTGAAAGGAGATGTAAGAAAGTCACTTGGATCGACGCATTGAGAATGCAAGGTCATACAAGCAAAGAACACTTGTACTGAACCAGAAGAACTGGTGTAATTCAGAAGTTAGTGACAACAGAGGAAGCACTACAACTAGGTAGTGACTTACCTCGCCTGACAACAAGTCAGAGAAACGTAGTGAAAAATCGTGGGAGTACGAATAATATGTATAATAGATTACCAGAAAGCTGGTTACAATCTAAAACTCATTGAGTTCAAACAGCGGTAAAAGAATACCACACTGTTAGTAAACCTTATTTCCACAATAGAGGGATAAAAGGCGATGTATAGCACATTAAGGATAACATGAAGGGCGAGTAACCCAAGTTATCAGGGTCACGAAGCAGAAGCTAGTGGGCCCTTTCTAGGAAATGTAATACACCTAGTAAGTAGGAAAGAATGGCTATTAATGCCTTGAAGCCTAATAGGCTAGAACTGAATTAATTATGAGCTAAATAAACTCATATAGGAATCCTCGGTGCAAAGACGAAACCATTGGTATGGTTAAGACCTTTGACCAGAGCATATTGTATAACATACCGTAGTGAAGCTAAACGCTTCAGATTGCCCAAATCGAGTAAACCAATGTTTAATAGTAACATATGGTAGATTACGTGGGCGTAATCCCTTTTAAGGGGGGTAGAGCGAAAACCGCTTAATGTAAGTATCACATATAAAACACAGAAACTATAATGTGCATAGCACAAATGAGAATCGAATTGACGAGTAGTACTCATGTCAGACAAACATACGTATTCATTCATATTACAATTGTGGTAATTAGGCACAAGAGATGCGAATACCATTGAATGAATATAACCATCTTGTAACTCCAATGTGAGAGTATTTGTAAGGAAGAGTAAAGAAACTCTTTGAGAAATGATAATTCCTATTGTGTATGTCTATTTGAACTTAGACTTGGCATTACGATGCATGAGTCGGTATAAACCGATGTAGAACCTAGAGGAAATTGAGTTCCCTAGGTGATTGTTTTGAGACAATTGAGAATGAGTAGTGGACGGAGCTCCACAAGTATTGTATCCTTAAAAAGTAGTACGGATTGACTATGAGTAGCAGAGAATGTAGCCCACGAGCGGGTGTATTCGTAAGTATGTTATTGGAAGTAAATTGAGGACAGCTGAAGTTCATAAGTACTGTATTCCCTAGTCAGAATAGTAGAGATAATAGAGAGTAATGGAAGGAAGTAGAGAAGATTGATGAAATGAGCACTTAGACATCGAATTCCGAGGAAAGTATTTGGGAAGTAGATTGAGAATGATTGATGGACTGAATTCCATCCTTTGGAGTGGTATGAATTCGTAATCATGACTAGGAGGAGAGAGTAAAAAGGAAGAAAATGAAAAATGATTGAATTATCTGTTGTTTGAAACGGATGTGGGAGGGTCGAACTTGATCCTGATCAGATCAAGGGAAGCTGAACACAAATTGGGGTGGAAAGATAGTTCAACACTGATGCTGATCACATCAGGGTCGAATGATTCTTGAAGCTCCCCTCCAGTGGTCACAAGAATCACGCATAGGGTAGAAGCAATAAATACAAATTGGAATTTGGAGTTGTATGCTGTGGAGGACTTCTAAGTAGTAGTTGCGAAAGAATTTTTCTTAGCCTGGAGATGAAGGATTTGCTAGAAGCGTATGCCTGAGAAGGTAGTAGAGTATCGTATTGTATTATTCCAAGGGCAGCGGGACATAGAGGAGTCCTGTGTCTAGATGACCTGAGTGCCTGCGGGATTGTAATGTGTATTGCATTGCTTTGGGGATAGCTTTGCACTGTATGTATGTATAAACTTTGTAATAAGGAAACCGGATAGTTGGTAGTAGTACGGATTGGAGTAACTATTGTGTATTGGTATGATATGGTATGGAGAAACCTTGAGTAACAAATTTGGGAATTGTAAGGAGGAGGAATGTATGGCTTTGGTATTAGGCAAGTATAACTGAGGAAGTATTGTAACCCTAAACCTTGAATAACTTTGAGGACAAAGTTTCTTAAGGGGGGTAGATTGAAATACCCCAAACTTAAATATAGGGATTAAGATAATTCTAATCCTTATTTAAGAGCCTAATAATGCGTAAGTAATATTGGTAAGGAAAAATAAATCCAAAAGAAATAAAGAAACGCTTAAAAAGCGAAAAACGCTAAGTAAGCGTTAAATAACCATAAGAGGTGCGAGACCTCGGTTAGAGTATTATATGGATCCCAAAGGTTTAATAAGACCTAAATAATATATGGGAACAACTCCCGAAGAAAACGGATCCAAATAATGTATTAAAACGCTAATAGAGCTTTAGCGCACGTTTTTCGAGGAAACCCGAAAACGTGACCTTGAGTGGTCAAACGGACCCGTAAAATTATAAATCATTAAATGAATATTATTAAGCATTTATGGAAGCTTAATAACCAATGAAATCAATAAAACGAGAAATAGTGAAAACTGTCAAAAACGGGAAGTTGTGGGGGTAGAAACATAAATAAACCAAACTAGTGTGTCCACTTTCATAAATAAAATTTTAAAAACCCACAAAGGGCTGTGTACAGCCGGTTCCCTTCCCTCTCACACACAACAAATAAGTAAATAAAGAAAGGAGAAAAGAAAGAAGAAAGAAAAGAATACAAAAAGGTAAAGGAACACTCTCTTTCCTCACTTTTTCTTCTCTCTCTTCCATTTCCTCCTTCCCCATCGTACTCCCTCTCTTTCTTCTCCTCTTGCAGCGATTTTTGCAGCCTCTCATGGCTTCCATGGCAACTCCATCTTCTACCTCATGCTCTAGCTTCACTTGAGCTCCAAATGTAAAATAAAATACATATTTGAACTCCCCTCTTCAAGCTCTACATTTCTATCTTTTCAAAATCCGAAAATGAGCAACTTCATCTCCATGGGTCTTGAGTATTTGAAGAATAAATGGCACCATTTCGAAGCATGGAGTCTCCTCTTCCACTTAAGGTAAAAAGATTCAAGAGAAAAACTCATTTTCTCCATTTCCATGCCTTGGCCGATTTTGGCTTCTTTTAATGCCTTGTTCTCTTCTTTGTTTGAGCTTGGTCAACTCTCCAATGGTGGAGGAACCCTCCTTTGTATTCAAGGCTTAAAAACCTCTCTTGAAGCTCCAAGGTAAAACCCTAACTAATGGCATTTAAGCCTTTCATTGAATTAAAGTTATCCAATGGGTTAAGGAGTTTAATGGTATTTATTGTGTGTTTTGAATGTTGGCTTGGGGTTGGGTAACCCCATTGACCAACTTGACCGAGAATGAAGAAGAGGAGAGGAGTAGGACTCAAAGGAAGAAGTGTGATCTTAAGGTAAGGAAAACCTATCTCAATGCTTAATCTAATGCATTAGTGTAGTGGGAATGGGTAAACAAATAAAAGAACCTAAACTGTGTACTTAGTATTGAAGTATTGGAAGTTTGAGAACTTGTGAGCAAGAATGTGGATTTGTAGGCCTTAGAGCCAAATGAATGGTGTATGTGTATTAGTATTGCTATTTGAGGAAGTAATGGTGTATTGGTATTGTGGTTGAAGAAATGTTGGTGTATTGAATTTTTGTATGAACCTTATGTGCTGGTAGGACCCTTGTTGGGTGTGGCTAGCTTTAGGTTGAATTTGATGAGAGGATGTGTATTTGAGGAAGTAAGGAAAGTAGGTGAACTATGGCAAAATTTTGGTAGGAATATGTACAATTATGGATGACTTGGTGAATGGGAGAACCAAGGTGAGTATTGAAGTTAGTGGAGATGTTTAGTAACTATGGATTGGTACTTGTAGTGTGAGTATGTGGAAGTGTAAAATCTGTAGCAAGAAGTAGTATAATGCATTGGGGGAACTAGGAGAAACTAGGTGTGCTTGGAGAGCCTAAAGTGTGAAGTAAACCACCTTGTAACAGATTTTGAAAGGAGTGTTGAGTATCCTAAAACAGATTTTGATATATGAGATTGTAAATGGGATGAGACTAGGTTGTGAACTAATGTATTTAAGATGCTAAGAGTGGCATAGGATGAGGGAGTATTGGAGTATAAGAGTTAAGGTAAAAATCTGTAGCATAATGTGGAAAACCAAAATCTGTAGCATTAGTGTGAAGAAAAAAATAATGTAAGTGTTGAATTGAGATGATGAAGATTGGTGTAAGTTGTGTAGGAATTGAGTAGCAAGTTTGGTGGATGAATTAAGGTGATTTAGAACATCTAAATGAGTGGTAAACATGTAGGGAAGTATTGGTAAAGATTGGGGAAACAATGGGTAAAGAAAACACCCAAAACAGATTTTAAAACTGAAGTACTGGGCCGGACCGACCTTAGGACCGAACTTGCAAGGTCGGTCGAGCCCAGATTTACAAGACGGGAAACCTTCTGGAATCGACCGACCTTGCGACCGGACTTGCAAGTTCGGTCGGACCAGAAATTTCTCCCGTCAGAAACCTTCTGGAATGGACCGAACTTGCGACCGGACTTGCAAGTTCGGTCGGCCAGAAAAATTTCCGTAATGCAAGCTACTGGAATGGACCGACCTTGCGACCGGACTTGCAAGGTCGGTCATGCTAAAATTTTCAAATTCGAAACTTACTGGAACGGACTGACCTTGGGACCGGACTTGCAAGGTCGGTCGGCCCTGGAATTTTCACACGATGTAACCTACTGGAATGGACCGGACTTGCAAGGTCGGTCGCAAGTCCGGTCGAGTCAAAAAAAAAATTGTTTTAATTATATGATTATAGTAATCATATATACATGTATATATGCCTATATACACATATGCATATATATGTAGTAACACACCATTAATGAAGTAGTAATGGTAAGAAAGTAAGTAAATGAGTAAGGAAGCAAGCTTAAGAAGTAATAAGGAAAAGAATGGTTTTATAACCAAGTATGAATGTAAAGGAGTAGTAAGTAAACATTGAGAATATCAATGAAGGAGTAAGTTAGATCAATAATAGATCATTGATCATACTACTTCATGTATGTATAGGAATCCAATAGTTGATCCTCGAAGGAGCGGTAGTGCGGATACAACGGTGAACGGTATGATTTCTTCATGCTCTGTATCCTAACCTGGTTACCCCGATTTGTGTGCTTATGTGATCACCAATAAGATAAATGCACGAATCGGATTTATAATGCACTTAACTGTGTTGAACTATCTGTTCTTGTTGTATTTCCTTGAACAATTAGTTTGTATAATTCATGAAATGAATGAATGGAATTGAGAAGTATGTGTAAGTATTGTGTACTTGAGTATTGTACGTATGTATGGAAATGAAGTATTGACTTCTACTAATTCCTAACATTCTAACTCCTAACTTGAGTAATGAGTAAATGGAATGAGTAGAAGTCCGATATAGTTTCGGCCACGCGTGAGGATAAGGAAACACAAGAGGTTGGATCCGAATCCTGGCTATAATCTTTTCCATGGACCAATTCCCTTGAATGGGTAGCATCCTGGATTAGTGGGCCACCCTAAAGCCCGGTGGTGGGATGTAGTAATCCCTGCCCGGAGGTCATACCGACTTAACTGGAAGTAAAGTATGTAAGAAGTAAGTATTGTATGTGTATTGGTCTTGACTATTGTAAGTCATTGACCGGAAGTAAAAGAGTATCGAACACCCGATTAACCCGGGTGTGTAATGAAGCTAACTGGACCTTTGTATGTATTGGAGAATTGTATCTCCGTATTGCGTATTGGGTATGTAATGAGTATGTATTGTGTATGCGTAACCCGAAAGATGGTAGGTAAGTATTGGTTGACTTGTATTGGCTTCCAAGCATGTATGGTACTGTACGTATGTATGTATATTGTGTAGTATTGCAGTATCGTGAATGAAAGCATGTATGAATGTATGTATGAATGTATGTATTGCAAAATGAATTGCATGTATTCGACCAAATGGTCGGCGTACCCTCGCTAGTACGCGGGGTATGCGGTTATCATATTCAGCGAAAGCTGACCCCCTCGGGGGAACGTTTTTAGTGTGCAGGTACCCGAGCGAACACGGTCAAGGTAAGAGACCGGTGGCGCGCCTTGTAATTAGAAGTATCTAGTTTGTGAGGAAGGGGTAGCAGATTGACTCCTAGTGAGTATGTATGAATTTGGGAGAAGTACTGTATTGATTTGGAACCTAGTAAACTCGGTATGCGTAGTGTATTATCTTGTACGAAATTGTGGAGTATTGTATTGAATGGAGCATGGTATTGAATGGAGTATTGTATCGAATGGAGTATTGTAGTATTCAGTATGTAATGAGAGTATGTATTGTATTTAGTAGTACTCGGGATTCCGGTCCATCAGACCGATGCTGTATAGTAGTAGTAGTAGCCTTGTTAGTCACGTGGGTGACTAACGGCAGTGTATCACCCACCGAAGTATGTAACTATCCGCTGCGTGAATCTGATTGTATAAGGAGATTGGACAGTAATGACGGTATTAGCGGTAGGGGTGTTTACAAAAGTGGTATCAGAGCGAAGTATCGCTCTGATGACTGGAAATACCGAGCTTAGGAAATACCGAGTTAGGAATTAGAAGCTTAGGGCTATGGGCTGAGTGATAGCATTAGAGAGATGCTAGTTAGGAACTCCCGGTGAGTACCGGAGACCTACAACACCAGTCCCGCCCACCGCAAACCCATTGTGTAACTTGGGAAAGGACGCCAGAGAGAAGAAAAACTTCTCATACTCGGGGACACCCGATCTGGCAGTTGTGGAGCAATCACACAGTAAACAAGAACCGACGTATGGTAGATTCCAAGAATTGGAAGTCCCGGAGGTGGAACCCCGGCTGGACAATAAACCCGCACTCAATAGCGGTTGAACGAGCACTCCAACTACGATGAGGCTACAACTTGCAACAGCATGGGGCGACGTGCTTAGCAGTCGCGAAACCTAGCTAGTCAACCAGCAGCAGGAAAAGCAGCACTAAGCGTGCAAAGGAACGGGAAAGAGTACAATAACAAAACCCAAGACACAAGTCTACGGGATAGTAATACTTCAATAATACCACCAACGGTATGCTAACTGACTAAGGACATAGTCAGAAGTGGTTAACTCCAAAGCTGCAACGCCATTAAGGTTACAATACCTGGCCTGTATAGCACAGACAACTAAAAGAACAACCATAAGGTATAATCCGAAAGGACTACGAGGGTAGTGCCTAAACAAGGTAGGCTCAGTAACCACCACCAGTGTGTGGGAACGAGCCACAAGGAACGACAATAAACCAAATAAAGCGGGAATCTCCAAGGATTGGAGAAGTACCCAGACCTACGACAGCCATGTCTAGACCACCCAGAAGCTACCTAAAAGATCGAGTATCCCAATCAGCGATCAATAAGATCAAGGGAAGAGTCAACAAGACTAGCAAATACTAATGGAAACCGTACCGTGATCGGTATAGGATTACTCAAAAACCACCAGTACCACGCACTTGCCATGGCAAGTGCAGTAAGGACATGAATATGTGAAGGAACACTAACATGTCACAAGTACATAGAAATGTACGGTGACCGTAATGAAACAACTACAGGATCACACATCCTAACAACTAGGAGTATGGAACCTTAGAAAGGCCTAACGGCCGGATCACTGTATTTAGAACATACCAGTCAGCGGGAAGCTGGACTTGGTCAAGATTTCAAACATGGCTATGCCATGAAGAATTTCTTTAAACACCGAACTGTATTTTTCAAAACCAAGTTTTCTTTCAAAACCACAACCTTTCTTTAAAACCTTGGATTTTAAAACCAAACCAACAGAATTACGGTGAGTATCATAGAATGATACAAGAGGGTTGACAACAGAATACTTCACCTAGGCGTGTGACGAACGCTACGAGTGTACCCAATTACGGGTTGTGGGACAACCGCACTCCGAAGGAGCTTGTGGGCCTGACAAATAGTCGGGTAAGTGGTAACGTATCAATAAGGTACCCCACGTATGTATACATGTAGTGTACGAAACACGGGAAGTAGTCAACTCCGTCCTACGGACCGTGAGTAAATTCTAACCAGAACGACTGGACACCACAAACAACCAAGGAGAAGGAAACTCAGTTAAGGAACAAGTGTAAGGAACTCAGAGAATCCATCTGAAGATAAGGAATGAAGACTGGGAAGGTGCAAAGAGCACATACTAGTAAGCAAAGACATTGGATATGTCTCAAGTAATCCAAGCAATCACCTGACAGCTGGAAGGAATACCCAGACTGAACACAAAAATGCTCAACAGACGGGACCGAGTTCCCAAGAGCAATCACAAGATTACCATGAAGTATAATCCATCATTGGAGGGGATACTAAACCTAGTCTAAAATACTAGGAGAAAGCATAAACAGTCTACCCAAGAACGGGAGACGTTATACCCCTAAAGGAGATAGCTTAAATACAATACCACAAGTAGGTATAGCGGACGCATCATGCCATAGACATTAGCCGGATATAACGGCATAACTCTTAACAACACCCAGGAGCAATCCTCGAAGGGTGTCTGGAATGACAACAGTCAAATGAAGTGTCCTGATAAGAGCACGACAACTAGAACGAACACTCGGATAAGACACCGGAAGGATCCACTTAATAGGAACTACCCTAGTCTACAAAGGCACTGATCGGCACCAGATTGCCTAAGAGTCTCCTATGAACGGAAGCGTGATGTCACGACTTACCATGGAGCCCAGTAAATACCTCCAACCTATGGGTACACAAAGAATGGAAACGTGTATAAGCAGCTTGCAAAGAGCATAGCTTGCAGCAATAGGCTTAAAAGCCACCAACCAACTACGTTGTGTGAACTCAAACAGTGGCAAAACCCACACCATTAATAATAGGACTTGCAGGAAATATTATCCCATATGACAAGAAATCAACAACTGGACCGTCAATTCAAACCCAACCTCTTGAGTGGCTTGGAGTAATGGTCAACTCAGCGTCACTGTCACTAGAGCATCAGTCTAGTATGCAGTTGACAAGCTTTAACTACCTTCATGCCTTCTGTAGCAATGATAACACAGGGGCACAAAATCGGGATAAATGCCAACATTGGCCTAGTCCACACTTGGACACTACGAGAAACCTGAGGGAAGACACCTCTTGTTAACCAAGATCACCAATGTGGTGAAGATGCGAACCCTTAGAAAAGGCTTCCATCTACTATAACAACAAAACTTATGCATAGATATTGCCAAGAGACAACGAATACGGAAATGAGATTTCCAAACCACTACGCCACAAGAGGCCGTGGACTGTAGAAGCACATCGCTTAAGAGCATCAAAGCTCGAAGGAGTAAGTATACTCCTTATGCACCAATCATGTGGTGAACCATTGTATAAATACTTACACGGTAAACCTTGTCATGAGACCCATGAGTGGAAACACACCCCTCAACGAGAACTTTCACCTATCAGTGATAGAACACTCTTTAATTAGAGAACGGGACCAGAAAACCCTTGAAGCTTCTTGGGATGTTCCGGTAATGTATATGCAAAAGTAAAACCGCATAGCTAGAGCCTATGATCAATGCTCAGCACTATGAGACAGTAATTGTCAAAAACAATCAATGAGTGTGCACATTGCACTCCATGAATGACCGGCGCTCAAGAGAGCTTGTAACCTGATAAACCACTTCATCCTTGGCCAACCAAGTTATTTGGAAAACTATATCATGAATGAGGAAGTAATGTGAGGTAAGCTAACCTACACATGAAACCTAAACCGAAATAAAATATCTCCACATGGGGAAGATAATAACATTGTGGTACGCTACGGCAACTGTCATACATGTGAACTAGGATCTCCTAGTGTATTTACACCATAAGGAAATGGTACAAAGAGTAAGAATACGGTGCACAACAAGCGACCGCTATGAGGAAGTAGTAGACAATGACATGAAGAATAAGTATGGAAAACAGTCAGAAATATTCCTTCCTATCATATAAGTGACTTACTGTCAAGCGTTCACGCCTCTGCACTCTGTATGACTGAGTGTTTTGGTATTGCACTGGTACAGCTAATGATCTAATGGGATGGCTGCGGATATGGAGAATGTAAACAGTAGTAAATCTTCCTTTTCACCACAACATGGCATAAGCCAGTCAAGCATTCTTAGCAACAGATCGCACGAAGAGTGTAAAACGCACTATCAATCACAAGAGGTGAATTCCATTGGAATAAAAAGGTGAAAGGAGATGTAAGAAAGTCACTTGGATCGACGCGTTGAGAATGCAAGGTCATACAAGCAAAGAACACTTGTACTGAACCAGAAGAACTGGTGTATTCAGAAGTTAGTGACAACAGAGGAAGCACTACAACTAGGTAGTGACTTAACCTCGCCTGACAACAAGTCAGAGAAACGTAGTGAAAAATCGTGGGAGTACGAATAATATGTATAATAGATTACCAGAAAGCTGGTTACAATCTAAAACTCATTGAGTTCAAACAGCGGTAAAAGAATACCACACTGTTAGTAAACCTTATTTCCACAATAGAGGGATAAAAGGCGATGTATAGCACATTAAGGATAACATGAAGGGCGAGTAACCCAAGTTATCAGGGTCGCAAAGCAGAAGCTAGTGGGCCCTTTCTAGGAAATGTAATACACCTAGTAAGTAGGAAAGAATGGCTATTAATGCCTTGAAGCCTAATAGGCTAGAACTGAATTAATTATGAGCTAAATAAACTCATATAGGAATCCTCGGTGCAAAGACGAAACCATTGGTATGGTTAAGACCTTTGACCAGAGCATTGTATAACATACCGTAGTGAAGCTAAACGCTTCAGATTGCCCAAATCGAGTAAACCAATGTTTAATAGTAACATATGGTAGATTACGTGGGCGTAATCCCTTTTAAGGGGGGTAGAGCGAAAACCGCTTAATGTAAGTATCACATATAAAACACAGAAACTATAATGTGCATAGCACAAATGAGAATCGAATTGACGAGTAGTACTCATGTCAGACAAACATAAGTATTCATTCATATTACAATTGTGGTAATTAGGCACAAGAGATGCGAATACCATTGATGAATATAACCATCTTGTAACTCCAATATGAGAGTATTTGTAAGGAAGAGTAAAGAAACTCTTTGAGAAATGATAATTCCTATTGTGTATGTCTATTTGAACTTAGACTTGGCATTACGATGCATGAGTCGGTATAAAACCGATGTAGAACTAGAGGAAATTGAGTTCCCTAGGTGATTGTTTTGAGACAATTGAGAATGAGTAGTGGACGGAGCTCCACAAGTATTGTATCCTTAAAGAAGTAGTACGGATTGACTATGAGTAGCAGAGAATGTAGCCCACGAGCGGTGTATTCGTAAGTATGTTATTGGAAGTAAATTGAGGACAGCTGAAGTTCATAAGTACTGTATTCCCTAGTCAGAATAGTAGAGATAATAGAGAGTAATGGAAGGAAGTAGAGAAGATTGATGAAATGAGCACTTAGACATCGAATTCCGAGGAAAGTATTTGGGAAGTAGATTGAGAATGATTGATGGACTGAATTCCATCCTTTGGAGTGGTATGAATTCGTAATCATGACTAGGAGGAGTAAAAAGGTAGAAAATGAAAATGATTGAATTATCTGTTGTTTGAAACGGATGTGGGAGGTCGAACTTGATCCTGATCAGATCAAGGGAAGCTGAACACAAATTGGGGTGGAAAGATAGTTCAACACTGATGCTGATCACATCAGGGTCGAATGATTCTTGAAGCTCCCCTCCAGTGGTCACAAGAATCACGCATAGGGTAGAAGCAATAAATACAAATTGGAATTTGGAGTTGTATGCTGTGGAGGACTTCTAAGTAGTAGTTGCGAAAGAATTTTTCTTGGCCTGGAGATGAAGGATTTGCTAGAAGCGTATGCCTGAGAAGGTAGTAGAGTATCGTATTGTATTATTCCAAGGGCAGCGGGACATAGAGGAGTCCTGTGTAGATGACCTGAGTGCCTGCGGGATTGTAATGTGTATTGCATTGCCTTGGGGATAGCTTTGCACTGTATGTATGTATAAACTTTGTAATAAGGAACCGGATAGTTGGTAGTAGTACGGATTGGAGTAACTATTGTGTATTGGTATGATATGGTATGGAGAAACCTTGAGTAACGAATTTGGGATTGTAAGGAGGAGGAATGTATGGCTTTGGTATTAGGCAAGTATAACTGAGGAAGTATTGTCTATGAATAAACTTGAATTTGAGGACAAAGTTTCTTAAGGGGGGTAGATTGAAATACCCCAAACTTAAATATAGGGATTAAGATAATTCTAATCCTTATTTAAGAGCCTAATAATGCGTAAGTAATATTGGTAAGGAAAAATAAATCCAAAAGAAATAAAGAAACGCTTAAAAAGCGAAAAACGCTAAGTAAGCGTTAAATAACCATAAGAGGTGCGAGACCTCGGTTAGAGTATTATATGGACCCCAAAGGTTTAATAAGACCTAAATAATATATGGGAACAACTCCCGAAGAAAACGGATCCAAATAATGTATTAAAACGCTAATATAGCTTTAGCGCACGTTTTTCGAGGAAACCCGAAAACGTGACCTTGAGTGGTCAAACGGACCCGTAAAAATTATAAATCATTAAATGAATATTATTAAGCATTTATGGAAGCTTAATAACCAGTGAAATCAATAAAACAAGAAAATAGTGAAAACTGTCAAAAACGGGAAGTTGTGGGGTAGAAACATAAATAAACCAAACTAGTGTGTCCACTTTCATAAATAAAATTTTAAAAACCCACAAAGGGCTGTGTACAGCCGGTTCCCTTCCCTCTCACACAACAAATAAGTAAATAAAGAAAGGAGAAAAGAAAGAAGAAAGAAAAGAATACAAAAAGGTAAAGGAACACTCTCTTTCCTCACTTTTTCTTCTCTCTCTTCCATTTCCTCCTCCCCATCGTACTCCCTCTCTTTCTTCTCCTCTTGCAGCGATTTTTGCAGCCTCTCATGGCTTCCATGGCAACTCCATCTTCTACCTCATGCTCTAGCTTCACTTGAGCTCCAAATGTAAAATAAAATACATATTTGAACTCCCCTCTTCAAGCTCTACATTTCTATCTTTTCAAAATCCGAAAATGAGTAACTTCATCTCCATGGGTCTTGAGTATTTGAAGAATAAATGGCACCATTTCGAAGCATGGAGTCTCCTCTTCCACTTAAGGTAAAAAGATACAAGAGAAAAACTCATTTTCTCCATTTCCATGCCTTGGCCGATTTTGGCTTCTTTTAATGCCTTGTTCTCTTCTTTGTTTGAGCTTGGTTCAACTCTCCAATGGTGGAGGAACCCTCCTTTGTATTCAAGGCTTAAAAACCTCTCTTGAAGCTCCAAGGTAAAACCCTAACTAATGGCATTTAAGCCTTTCATTGAATTAAAGTTATCCAATGGGTTAAGGAGTTTAATGGTATTTATTTGTGTGTTTGGAATGTTGGCTTGGGTTGGGTAACCCCATTGACCAACTTGACCGAGAATGAAGAAGAGGAGAGGAGTAGGACTCAAAGGAAGAAGATTGATCTTAAGGTAAGGAAAACCTATCTCAATGCTTAATCTAATGCATTAGTGTAGTGGGAATGGGTAAACAAATAAAAGAACCTAAACTGTTGTACTTAGTATTGAAGTATTGGAAGTTTGAGAACTTGTGAGCAAGAATGTGGATTTGTAGGCCTTAGAGCCAAATGAATGGTGTATGTGTATTAGTATTGCTATTTGAGGAAGTAATGGTGTATTGGTATTGTGGTTGAAGAAATGTTGGTGTATTGAATTTTTGTATGAACCTTATGTGCTGGTAGGACCCTTGTTGGGTGTGGCTAGCTTTAGGTTGAATTTGATGAGAGGATGTGTATTTGAGGAAGTAAGGAAAGTAGGTGAACTATGGCAAAATTTTGGTAGGAATATGTACAATTATGGATGACTTGGTGAATGGGAGAACCAAGGTGAGTATTGAAGTTAGTGGAGATGTTTAGTAACTATGGATTGGTACTTGTAGTGTGAGTATGTGGAAGTGTAAAATCTGTAGCAAGAAGTAGTATAATGCATTGGGGGAACTAGGAGAAACTAGGTGTGCTTGGAGAGCCTAAAGTGTGAAGTAAACCACCTTGTAACAGATTTTGAAAGGAGTGTTGAGTATCCTAAAACAGATTTTGATATGAGATTGTAAATGGGATGAGACTAGGTTGTGAACTAATGTATTTAAGATGCTAAGAGTGGCATAGGATGAGGGAGTATTGGAGTATAAGAGTTAAGGTAAAAATCTGTAGCATAATGTGGAAAACCAAAATCTGTAGCATTAGTGTGAAGAAAAAATAATGTAAGTGTTGAATTGAGATGACGAAGATTGGTGTAAGTTGTGTAGGAATTGAGTAGCAAGTTTGGTGGATGAATTAAGGTGATTTAGAACATCTAAATGAGTGGTAAACATGTAGGGAAGTATTGGTAAAGATTGGGGAAACAATGGGTAAAGAAAACACCCAAAACAGATTTAAAACTGAAGTACTGGGCCGGACCGACCTTAGGACCGAACTTGCAAGGTCGGTCGAGCCCAGATTTACAAGACGGGAAACCTTCTGGAATCGACCGACCTTGCGACCGGACTTGCAAGTTCGGTCGGACCAGAAATTTCTCCCGTCAGAAACCTTCTGGAATGGACCGAACTTGCGACCGGACTTGCAAGTTCGGTCGGCCAGAAAATTTTCCGTAATGCAAGCTACTGGAATGGACCGACCTTGCGACCGGACTTGCAAGGTCGGTCATGCTAAAATTTTCAAATTCGAAACTTACTGGAACGGACTGACCTTGGGACCGGACTTGCAAGGTCGATCGGCCCTAGAATTTTCACACGATGTAACCTACTGGAATGGACCGGACTTGCAAGGTCGGTCGCAAGTCCGGTCGAGTCAAAAAAAAATTGTTTTAATTATATGATTATAGTAATCATATATACATGTATATATGCCTATATACACATATGCATATATATGTAGTAACACACCATTAATGAAGTAGTAATGGTAAGAAAGTAAGTAAATGAGTAAGGAAGCAAGCTTAAGAAGTAATAAGGAAAAGAATGGTTTTATAACCAAGTATGAATGTAAAGGAGTAGTAAGTAAACATTGAGAATATCAATGAAGGAGTAAGTTAGATCAATAATAGATCATTGATCATACTACTTCATGTATGTATAGGAATCCAATAGTTGATCCTCGAAGGAGCCGGTAGTGCGGATACAACGGTGAACGGTATGATTTCTTCATGCTCTGTATCCTAACCTGGTTACCTCGATTTGTGTGCTTATGTGATCACCAATAAGATAAATGCACGAATCGGATTTATAATGCACTTAACTGTGTCTGAACTATCTGTTCTTGTTGTATTTGCTTGAATAATTAGTTTGTATAATTCATGAAATGAATGAATGGAATTGAGAAGTATGTGTAGGTATTGTGTACTTGAGTATTGTACGTATGTATGGAAATGAAGTATTGACTTCTACTAATTCCTAACATTCTAACTCCTAACTTGAGTAATGAGTAAATGGAATGAGTAGAAGTCCGATATAGTTTCGGCCACGCGTGAGGATAAGGAAACACAAGAGGTTGGCATCCGAATCCTGGCTATAATCTTTTCCATGGACCAATTCCCTGAATGGGTAGCATCCTGGATTAGTGGGCCACCCTAAAGCCCGGTGGTGGGATGTAGTAATCCTGCCCGGAGGTCATACCGACTTAACGGAAGTAAAGTATGTAAGAAGTAAGTATCGTATGTGTATTGGTCATGACTATGTAAGTCATTGACCGGAAGTAAAAGAGTATCGAACACCCGATTAACCCGGGTGTGTAATGAAGCTAACTGGACCTTTGTAGGTATTGGAGAATTGTATCTCCGTATTGCGTTTGGGTATGTAATGAGTATGTATTGTGTATGCGTAACCCGAAAGATGGTAGGTAAGTATTGGTTGACTTGTATTGGCTTCCAAGCATGTATGGTACTGTACGTATGTATGTATATCTTGTGTAGTATTGCAGTATCGTGAATGAAAGCATGTATGAATGTATGTATGAAAGTATGTATTGCAAAATGAATTGCATGTATTCGACCAAATAGTCGGCATACCCTCGCTAGTACGCGGGGTATGCGGTTATCATATTCAGCGAAAGCTGACCCCCTCGGGGGAACGTTTTTAGTGTGCAGGTACCCGGAGCGAACACGGTCAAGGTAAGAGACCGGTGGCGCGCCTTGTAATTAGAAGTATCTAGTTTGTGAGGAAGAGGTAGCAGATTGACTCCTAGTGAGTATGTATGAATTTGGAGAGAAGCTGTATTGACTTTGGAACCTAGTAAACTCGGTATGCGTAGTGTATTATCTTGTACGGAATTGTGGAGTATTGTATTGAATGGAGCATGGTATTGAATGGAGTATTGTATCGAATGGAGTATTGTAGTATTCAGCATGTAATGAGAGTATGTATTGTATTTAGTAGTACTCGGGATTCCGGTCCATCAGACCGATGCTGTATGTAGTAGTAGTAGCCTTGTTAGTCACGTGGGTGACTAACGGCAGTGTATCACCCACCGTTAAGTATGTAACTATCCGCTGCGTGAATCTGATTTGTATAAGGAGATTGGACAGTAATGACGGTATTAGCGGTAGGGGTGTTACAAAAATTAATAAGGTTGTTTATAATTTAATAAAGAAAGGAATTAAGGTTAAGTAATGTGATATATTATGAGGAATAATATAAGGTTTATAAAATAATTGTGTTTGTAATAAAATGACCAAAGGATATAATATAAAGAGTAAGTGGAAACAATTATGAGTATTTAATTAGGAAATGGAAATATACTACAAGGTGGAAATTCATTATCACATGTGGGAATCACATAAAATAATGAACTAATGAACTATCTAGAACCACTGTTAATTAACAGGGGGAAATAAAGAACATACAGAGTTAGTACACAACGAGTAAACTCTACAGTGACAGTACTGTAATATTTGGTGAGTGGTTATTTTAATATTACCCGGTATTGCTTGTAAATATAACAGCGTACGGGAAGGACTGTTAAAGCGTGAATTGTCAAGCTAGTTGTTATCACGGTGAACGGTATGTTAATTGTGGGTCTGAATGTCCTAAGGATTTTCCTATGGTCCAGACATTATGTGTTAATTGTTTAAAGAGCGATATCTGTGATTTTATATATATGATATGGTATACTGTATTGCTCAACATTGTTGCGTTGTACTTTTACGCGAACGACTTATGATTGGAAGTTTATACATCTAAACTGGAACAAGACTAACAGACCTTTAGGTATTATGAACCTAACTGATGGTCAACTATTATAGTCTTAACTCAAGGATTGGTTATTATACCACTGACACAAGGGCTAATTATAAAGAGAGGAATCCGGACTGTTTCAACTGTCTGGTGCGCATCGTGATCACTACGAGAGACTTCAATGGGGAGTCACTCAAGGGAATCCATCAGCCACATTGGGGATGGTGGAGGGGCCACTGCTGTTGGTGCACAGGTTCGACCGGATCGGTCAATATATTATCCAGGGCCATAAGGTCAGCTGGTAACGGTTCCTTGGAACCTAGGGGACTATCGTCCATTAATAAGTTATTAAGGTTGTCTTGACATGACGCCTGAGGTGGTAATTAATTGGAAAAGGTTAAGTGAATGGTTTAAAGGATAAGGGCCAGGTGGCCAGCTAACAAGTACAGTTTAATACGCGTATCTTGTTTGGATTATTGATGTGTGATTATTGGTTATTGTTATTGATGTGAGGTTATGGTTATTGCGATGGATTATTGATGTGTGGTTATTGGTGTTGGTACTATTGTACATTGGTGTTACAGGTGAGTTATTATGTGATTGTTTAATGTATACAGTTATCACTGTTGTATTGTAAACCGGTATTTCATGTAAAGAATCTAATACCAAGATGACTAAAATGACTTAAGGAATCTTGATGATTTAAGACTTCATTTAGCATACCAGCATTTCGATTGCTGAGCCCTTCAATGGGCCAAACATTCCAGGGTATTGAAGAAGACTCAAGCCGGAGAGCGGGACACGGGGGTAGCAGTTGTGTTTTTCAACAAACACCTTTGGTTTATTTTGTATTGTATTAAGGAGGTTGTTGTATTCAGTTAGTTGCTCTTTAGTTGGATTTGGTTGTAATAATTAGAGTGCTCAGTATCTGTCATCACAGCGTGAGGAGTTGTATTGTTGGAAGGAGTAAGGATGCCTTGGTACTCACAAGGGTGAGTAACGGCGTGTAACACCAAGGTAGATAGTTTATTTTCCGCTGCGAATTGTTATTTATTATGCTACGGCGTGCGACGTTATTACAGGTTTAGGATTAGGGGGTGTTACACACATTCCTTTATAGAAGTTCTGGCTGCAATCTCCCTTGGAACTAGTCTTTTTAATATACCATTTTAAACTCTACCAAAATGTAAAAATCCATGCCACAGTTCGGTCGCCTCTGACCAAGCACCCATCAATGATAATCATTGGAAAGGGAGTCGAAAATCACGAGAGAGTTTGAGATTAATCAGAGGGAGGGTAGTGAAGATTGAAAGAGCGGGGGATGGTGAGGAAACCAAGGAGACCAAGGGACGTACGAGCTTTAGGCACCGGCTAGATTACGAGTAGGGATGACACTGGACGACGGGTATCCGTTTCACCCAACCTACTAAAATGGGTGAAAAAACTCACAAAAACGGGTGACAGATGAAACAAGTGTGGGTGACGGGACGGGTGAACATTTTTCCACCTGGTCACCCAATTTATTCAACCGAACCAGCACCCGCATGTTGTGTATTGAAAATGTGGGGTGTATTTTAGTATTTTGTTGGTTATATCCATGTTTTGAGTATGTGATTGACATTAATTGATGTAGTTTGTATTATTGAACAAATATGGGTGTATTTTTATTAAAAAATTAAGCTTATATAGGTGTTAAGGCTAAAAATGCTTGTTTGAAAAAATAAACGGGTGACAGGTTCAACCATTTTACTCGCATCACCCGTGGGTGACGGGTGAAGAATTTGCGGGTGATAGGTCAGGTCGGGTGATGCAGGTGAAAAGCGGGTGACGGGTCGGGTCGGGTGATGTGGGTTAAAAGCGGGTGACAGGTCGGGGGAACCTCACCCGACCCAAATCCGACCCATTTGCCATCCCTAATTCGAGGGACCGAGGAAAGGAGGTGAGATGCAGAAGAAACATCCCAAGAAGATATCAGAGTTCTAAAGGAAATAGATGGAGATTTGGATGCCCAATCCAAAAAAATAGCGACGAGTGAAGGGAAATACCAGAATTAAAGCATCTCTATAATTCAGGGCCAGTGTTAAACATTTAAAATGAGGTTTTATATAAATTAATTTGTAATATAAATACAAGAAAAAATAATTTAGTTATATCATAATTTTATAATTTTAGATTAAGCTCAATAATATATAATTTTGAAAATGATAATAGATACTATAAACTAAATGAGGTACATAAGTGTAACACCCCGAATTTTCTAACCTTTATTTGGTCAATTTTTTTTCACTTAAAATTTAATATTATAAGCAGTGGAATTAAAACCTAATCCGGAGTATTACTGCCACACTCGTAACCAAACGAGTGCTAAGGCCTAAACAATTATCTCACTAACAAACCTTTATTATTAATAAAAGAAAACAAACACATAATAACAATCTTTTAAAATTGCAAAAGTCTCAAGCCTAAAATGAAATTCGATTGTAAATAACCAGTCTATGTGAAGTCGTCTTCCCAAACCGCAACATCATCATCACTTGTGGCAGAAATCCAAACAAACACACAAAGAGCCACCGTAAAGTCAGAGAAACTGAGTAAGCTACCACTTCACTTTTTAAAAACAGTTTCTCTTTAGAAATCATTTTTTTACAATATATTCGCACAACAACATATAAATCATTTCACAATATTATCACACAACGGTAAAACAATCATTGCATAATACTTCATGTTTGGTTCTAATAACCAAAAAAATTATTAGTTAGAATATTTTAATTATCTTCCTTGTCCCAACAAGTAGCCAGGACAAAACAACTTTTTCTCAACTTTTGGGTACAACACACAGCTGTAACCCGGACCTCGACACGTAGCCGGGAATCCAACTTTTCTCACTTTTGGGTATAACACGCAGCTGTAACCCCGACCCAACACGCAGCTGGGAATCCAACTCGTCACTAAATCTTAAGTGCGCACACCCCCAATAGTACAAAAGACTAAGGAGTAGAAATAGGGCTAACTGTGTCCTAATGCGGCCTACAGTATCTCAAACTCATGCGTCCTAATGCGGCCCACATTTAACATCTCATTATGTGTTCTAATACGGCCCGCATGCACCATGGTTTTCTCCACTTTAAAATTATTTAACAAAATTATTATTCATCACTTAATCTTATCATAATCCATACTTTCAACCATAAATAAATTGTGCAATAAATCATGGTGATTAAATAATTTCATTTTCACATAACATCTCACAACAATTCTTCTAATCATTTTTATAATCAAATAACCTTATAACCATCGACCAACCACAATATGTACATATGTTAGTTCAAAAATCATTCAGTTTCAAACCACAATAATACACACAAATTTCTCATCACTGTAAAATGTTATTTTTACGAAGATATTAAATCTAGTGAACGTAGTAACTTACCTGTTATTGGCTACGATTCGCTTCAACCAAGCACTCAATCAACTTTACTGCTCCTCGTTTACAAATTCAGAACCTAAGATATCAATAAAATGTATTTTTTAGATACCCGGAGAGACTAAATTTGAATTATAAATACATTGTCATAGATCATAATTATAAAATATCTAATATACATATACAAATAACATACTAACACCTTTATAAAATAAACATAAATTAAATGAGTATTAAATTAATAGTATATCAAATAGAGTAAAAATAGATATAAGGGTGGCCGACATCACCGATGATTGTATCGAAAGAGGGGATGAATCCTGAATTTGCGTGGGCTGATGTGGGTATATATTTCAATTCCTACCATACGGTGACTGAGTGGGGGGCTCTTTAGTTTTTTGATAAGTGTCTAAATGAGCATGTTATTTAGGTGTATTTCATGTATAATATTAGCACTTTTCTTGCTCATTTCTCCACTTTGATTAGTTTTCCTCTAGTTTATGTTTTATTGTTTATCTCACAAAATTATTGGTTTAACATGAGGAAAACCAAGCCGGGAGTGAAGTAGACGGAGAGACGAACGCGTAGACACAAACGGCTCAGAAAACAGAGTTCGAACGAAGAATCTAGAGCCGTTCGAAGTTCGTAGAACGAAATAAGTCACGGTCAGCAAGAACAGCACTGCAACCGCCTACTAGCTGGCGGACCTCTCACGGCTGCAACCGCCTACTAGCTGGCGGTCTCTCACGGTGCAACCGCCCCGTAACTGGCGGACGTCACACACACCGCGAGGCGGAACCACGGGCGGACAACAACAAGAAACCGCCTCTAAGAGGCGGTTAAGGCTAAAATGAACGCCGAACTAGTTTTCTTCCGTCGCGCAGTCGTCGTCTTCAACTTGAATCGCCATATCTATCTACTCCGCACCGCCTACCATATTTCCCTCACGCACTCAGCTCCTGTCCCCTGCAATTAATGCTTCAATCAATGAAGCAATCAATGAAGCAAATATCTACGGAAGATTACCTCTTAATTTCTTCTATAAATACCCATTCCCTACAGCCTTGTACGAGTGCACGGAGAAAACCTGAAAATCACTCACACTCACCTCATCTCATTCTCTTCTAGTAAATCGCTCCTGTATACCATTTCACTCCATTAATTCTCTAATTCACCCACTTCACTTATAATAGCCTACGTACATGTTTCACTCTTCGACCTCTCCATTTCTCCATTCACTAATCACGTCTCCGTGCTGTTATTACATCCAACCTCTGTCAGATTTATTACCAGTTAATATGTCTGGCTAAGGAGGATTTGCTCCGGGCAAGGTTTTAAATTATGGTTTGTTTAATTATGTAATCAATATTTAATATTTCTACCGGTTTTAATAAATTCAGTTTGTTACGCTTAAAGGATTTCTCTCACCATTTTAATAAATTACATGAATTTATTAAAATGCTTTCCTAAGTCTATTTTGATCAGACCAGGTGATAAATAGACAGGTTATTTAAGCCGTAAATCTGGAGAAAACTTATTATGATTTAATAAGTTAGTATTTACAGATGCAATTATAATTCCTTGAATTTAACGTCCGTTTTTACATAGTATTGCTCGAACCTTGATTAGACCGAGCATTTTCTGGTAAACGAGTTCTTAAGGGTCTATGACTTAGTCCTTAGGATAATAACAGGAATTTTGCCAAACTAATATATTAAACGGTAGAGATAGCATAATTAATCAGATTATATAAACCTGAACCCGGAGTTCCATTTAATTCATCTGCACTCAGTAATTTAATCTGCTCTTTTAATTCTCTAAAAACAAGTCAATTAACTTCCCCCCCTTTTGTGACAAGCTTAGGAACTATTTTAGCTCGCTATAAGTCCCACGGTTTGACCCCGGCCGCTTCTGTCTTCTATACTACTACGACCGGGTTTTAATTTGCAGCCCGACGGATATTTTGAGTATTATTTCTCTCTTTAATAATAACACTACACCTTCTAATCACTCACGATAAATCCATTCTGCAAAATGGCGCCGTTGCCGGGGACTTGATTTAATCTAGTCCCTAAGCCCCGGTTAATTCACCTGTTATATTATAATAATCTGTTAATTTAATAAAAAAAAATAAAATTCAAAAAAAAAACTGTTAATCCAATTTTGGACATATAACCTCGGACATCTGACTTGGACAGTGGACATCTAACTTCTGATCTGACTTGGACATCTGACTACTAACTTGTTAATATTATTGTCATTTATTTCTGTCATTTCGTTCCATTGTCATTTCGTTCCATTGTCATTTCGTTCCATTGTCTCTAACTACTAACTTAAAATTTCCAGTCATTTCGTTCCATTGTTATTTCGTTCCATTGTCATTTCTTTCCATTGTATACTAACTACTACTACTACTAACTTTAAATTTCTGTCTACTAATTCCTAACATTTTTATTATTCTAACGTAAACCAGTTCTTTTCTCTGTTTTGAGTGGTGTATGCCTTTCACCAGGTCACAGAGCCTCCCAGAGAATATTAATCACACACGGTTGGTTACATCCCAGAAATCGAGAGAACCTTTCTGCGCAATCTCAGGCAGAGACGAACTCAACAGAACATAACCACCACAGTGATAGATTCTGACCCGGAAGCTAACATGGCAGCTACACCAGCAACGGTTCGAAATATCAACAGGCCATCTAACCAAGGACAACAGCCTGCTATCATCCTTCCTCACCTCAGCCCATCCGAATACGGTGAGTGGCAGAAGCTGAAGCCATATCATCAGATTCGATGTGTGAAGGAGTTGGGCATGTTTGATGGCACCAGTCCAGACGAAGCCCTGTTACATGTTACAAAATTCTTGCAACATGCCAATAGCCTTACTGCAACCGACGCAGTACTTCAATATGCAAGATTGTCGTTATTCCCACACAGCCTGACGGGAAACGCGAGCAAGTGGTATCATAGCTTAACACCGAGTACCATTGGTACCTGGGACGACATGGCCACCAAGTTCTATGACAAATTCCTACCCCCGAGCCGAACTTTGGAGATGATTGCTGAAATTTATAATTTCAAGCAACCAGGGTCGGAGAATATTTGTGAAACTTGGGACCGTTTCAAAGGTCTACTACTCACTTGTCCTCATCACGGTCTGACGAAGGAACAAGTATCACAATTGTTTTACAAGGGCGTGATCGGTCCGTGCAGAACAATGGTGTTATCTTCGTTAGGGGCTGACGTTCTGAAAAAGCCGGGAGCACAATTTCTGAACAGCATGGAGTCTCTCTGTGAGGAAATTAGAGACTGGGCCTCCGGTGGATCAAGGAGCGCTACTCCAGGATTATATCATGTTGGGGAAAGTGATAACAAGTTCGATCAATTAATGAAAAGCCATGAGCAACTCATGGAAAGCAATGCTCAGCAAGCAACAAAAGTGAGCACTCTACAGAAAGTGGTCGAACAGATGGCTATGAATTCCTTCCCTCAGCAAGCTAAGTCGATGATTTCCCGACCACCTACTACCCCTCCAGGCTATGCTCCTCAATCTCAAACGTCACCAACAATTTCTTGTACACAATGTTGCGGGCCTCATGATTACGATCAATGCCCCCAACTACAAGAAATGAAAGCAGCGGAGGAAGCAAACTACATCACCAACAACTCAGGATACAGACAACCATGGCAACGTAACATGCAATCCAACCTTAGCTACTCAAACACCGGAAACATCCAAAACCCACATACCCTACAAACATCCCAAAATTACAGACCTCAGTCCAATTTCCAAGGAGGCCAAAGGCAATATCAACAACAACCTTATGGCAATGAAGCTTCATCGAATCGACCAACTCAACCTCCTTCGAATCCTGAGTCTGATATGTCTCAGATGCAGGAAATGTTTAAGGCGATGATGGGTAAATCACGAGATACGCAAGAAGAGGTCGCAGCTCTGCACAAAGACCAAAAAGCCTTGCAATCTCAAATCCAACAGCTACTCACACTCAACAAAGACCACCTGGTCAATTCCCTTCACAGACTAATCCCAATCCGAAGGAACAAGCAAATTCAGTCCTTATAGACGATGGCACATTACAATCAACAAACTTGTGTGCAGTCTCTTTAAGGAGTGGAAGGGAACTTGCCACCAACAAAGGAAAAGAAAAAGAAAATCTTGAAGATTCCTACATCAATGTTGATGAAACCACCAAACCAACTTTACCTCCCTCAAAATCCCATTCTTACTCCTGTTACTCCACCTCCATCTCGAGTTACCATCGACATCCCAACCTTCACTCATAAAAACAATGAACTCCCATTTCCGAACAGAATGAAAAAGAAACATCTCGACGAACAGTTCTCTAAATTCTTGAGTATTTTCAAGAAACTGACCCTCGACATACCTCTGATCGATGCTTTGCAAGAGATGCCTAACTACGCAAAATTCCTCAAGGATCTCTTGACAAAGAAGAAAAAGAAACCTGGAAAAGAGACAGTGCACCTGACAGAGGAATGTTCTGCAGCCCCTTCTTCGAGCACTCCCTCCTAAACAAACAGATCCGGGAAATCCCGTGATCCCGTGCTTTATAGGTGGGGTGGACTGTGGAAGTGGTCTATGCGCGACCTAGGAGCCAGCATTAATATCATGCCATACGCCACCTTCTTGAAAGTTAAAGGAGGAGAAATGCAACCGGTTCCTTTTAAACTCCAACTAGCAGACAGATCAGAGATCAAGCCCATGGGCATAGTCCGAGATTTGGTAGTTGGAGTGTCTCGCTTCATCTTTCCAGCTGATTTCGTCATTCTAGAAATGGATGACGATGTCGAGGTTCCCCTGATTCTAGGTCGACCATTTCTAAGTACCGCCAAAGCTATCATTGACGTCCACGACGGGAAAATCACTCTTTGGTACGAAGATGAGACGATTGAATTCGACATGCAGAAAATGATGAAGAAAAGCTCAAACTTTTCTCCTCATGCTAAGACGGTGGGATTCACAGATGACGAGGAGGAGGAAGGCGATTTTGCTACAGAGGAGGACACGTATTTTCCATCTTCCATCCAGGAAGCTGAAACTGAACCCCTAGAGCGAGTATTATTTACTCCTCTAGAAGAAAAGATGGAGGATCCAGAAGTTAACACCATTTTGGCGTACGTAGAAAAAGGAAGGGCTGGTTATCAATCGTTCCGGCCACCAATCGAAGAACTCGACAGAAAACCTCAAAAATCAATTTCCATCAGTAGAACAACCACCAGAGCTCGAGCTTAAAGAAATACCCTCTAACCTCAAGTATGCTTTTAGCTCCTAGCTGAAAATGACCATTTGCCTGTCATTATTTCCTCTTCTCTGAATTCCGGAGAGGAAACGAAGCTACTTGAGGTATTGAAAAAGCACAAGACAGCAATAGGGTGGACTATCGCTGATATCAAAGGAATTGATCCCTCCTATTGCACGCACCATATTTACATGGAGGAAAACTTCAAGCCTATCCGACAACCTCAACCGCCGGCTAAACCCTAACCTCAAGGAGGTAGTTCGAAAGGAGGTTCTGAAACTCCTTGACGCAGACATCATCTATCCAATTTCTGACAGTCCATGGGTCAGTCCTGTGCAAGTTGTCCCTAAGAAGGGGGGCATCGAAGCTGTTATTAATGAAAAGGGAGAGACTATCCCTCAAAGAAAGATTACAGGATGGCGCATGTGTATTGACTATCGGCGTTTGAACTTGGCCACCAGGAAGGATCATTTCCCTCTCCCCTTCATCGACCAGATGTTGGAACGACTTGCAGGGCAAGAGTACTACTGTTTTCTAGATGGGTTCTCGGGTTATTTTCAAATACCAATCGCACCTGAGGACCAGGACAAGACAACCTTCACTTGTCCTTACGGTACCTTTGCATACCGACGAATGCCTTTCGGTCTATGCAACGCCCCTGCTACCTTCCAGAGATGTATGCAAGCAATATTTGCTGACTTCATCGAGCAGAGCATAGAAGTCTTTATGGACGACTTCTCAGTCTACGGCTCTAGTTTCGACAAATGCTTGGCACAACTAGATTTGATCCTGAGACGGTGTGAGGATACGAATCTCGTTTTAAACTGGGAGAAATGTCATTTTATGGTCAAGGACGGGATCGTCCTTGGACATAAAATATCAGCAAAAGGGATAGAGGTGGATAAAGCCAAGGTAGAGGTTATTGAGAAGTTACCAGCACCAACTACAGTTCGAGATATACGAGCATTTCTAGGGCATGCAGGATTTTATCGGCGGTTTATTCAGGACTTCTCCAAAATCAACAAACCATTGACCGACCTGCTACAGAAAGATGCCCCGTTTCATTTTGATGAAAAATGTTCAGCTTCTTTCCGAAATATAACACAAAAATTGGTGTCAGCACCTGTTGTCATACCACCTGATTGGTCTCTTCCTTTTGAGATCATGTGTGAAGCAAGTAACTATGCCGTGGGGGCAGCTCTTTGCCAGAAAAAAGAGAAAATCTTGAGAGTGATCGCCTATGCTAGCAGAACACTGAACGACGCGCAGAAAAACTATACGACCACCGAAAAAGAACTTCTGGCTATAGTTTTCTCCCTCGATAAGTTCAGATCTTACTTATGGGGAAGCAAAGTCATCGTGCATACAGATCACTCCGCTCTCAAATACTTATTCACAAAACAAGAAGCCAAGCCTCGCTTACTGCGCTGGATTCTTCTACTTCAAGAGTTTGACATCGAAGTCAAAGATAAGAGCGGGAAACTGAATGTCGTCGCCGACCATCTCTCTAGGTTGGTGACTCCTACGGATAGTGTGCCCATCAACGAATTCTTCCCCGACGAGACTGTCTTCTCCATCACCAAAGTACAGGAGCCATGGTACGCAGACCTGGCCAATTATTTAGTCTCAGGAACAGTACCCTATGATCTATCCTACTCCCAGAAGAAGAAATTTTTTCTGACTCAAGGCATTATTTCTGGGAGGACCCGTACTTGTTCCGAGTTAGTGCTGATGGGTTGATTCGACGATGTCTCCCGGAAGAAGGGTTTCGAGCGTCATTCACTTTTTCATTCTCGGGAAGCCGGAGGTCACCATGGCACGGACCGGAGACGGACCCGACCGAGGGTAAGATCCTGGCCTCAGGTTTTTATTGGCCAACCCTTTATAAAGATGTGTACCAATTCTGCAAACAATGTGATAATTGTCAGAAAATGGGCAACACATCCAGGAGACATGAGATGCCATAACAAGGGATACTAGAAGTAGAGCTCTTTGATTGTTGGGGCATAGATTTCATGGGACCGTTCCCTTCTTCGCAGGGCCACGAATATGTTCTAGTGGCAGTTGATTATGTTTCGAAGTGGGTGGAGGCTATACCATGTCATCATGCCGATGCAAAGACAGTAACACGATTCCTTAAAAAGCACATTTTTACCCGTTTCGGCGTGCCCAGGATTATTATTAGTGATGGAGGAACTCATTTCTGCAACCGTTTATTCGAAGCACTTATGGTTATACGGGGTACGACACAAGGTAGCTTTACCTTATCACCCCCAGACAAACGGCCAAGCAGAAGTTTCCAACCGTGAGTTAAAATGGATCCTCCAGAAGACGGTTAACTCATCAAGAAAGGATTGGGCACTTAAACTGGATGATGCGCTTTGGGCTTACCGCACTGCATTCAAGACTCCCATCGGGATGTCTCCTTTTAAGCTGGTCTATGGAAAAGCATGCCACCTTCCTGTGGATGAGTGGAGCATAAACGTATTGGGCAATCAAAGCCCTAAACTTTGACATGACTTCTGCAGGAGAGAAGAGAAAATTCCAACTTACCGAATTAGAAGAGCTGCGAGATCAGGCTTACCAGAATGCTAAGATCTATAAGAGCGCACCAAAAAGTTCCACGACAGGATGATCCTCAAGAAGGACTTCGAAATTGGTGATTGGGTTCTCTTATATAACTCGCGATTAAGGATTTTCCCTGGGAAGCTCAAGTCACATTGGGCCGGCCCTTTTCAAATTGTTAGTGTGACCCCGTACGGAGCCTTTGAACTCCAGAACAAACAAGGCGAAACTTTCAAGGTCAACGGGGCACGTCTTAAAAGGTATAATTCTCATTCCAATATTTCAACTGACCTATCTGCTACTTATTTTGTCCAAGAACAGCGGATAATTTGCCCTCAGAATCTTCTCCAGACTAAAACCTGGTCAAATACGTCTAGCTAGAGACGTTAAACCCGGGCAGCTCGGTGGGAGGCAACCCACTATCTATCTTTTATCTTTCCTTTAATTTAATATGTTTTTCCTTTTTGTACTATATTTCCCTTTTATTTGCTATAATAAAATGCAGGCTTCACTTGAGTTCTTCTCGCTGTGTAGAATATTCTTTACAGGTTAAAATTCATGACATTCCACAGCAACACTCAAGTGTGGGGGAGCTCTCTACACACTCTACGAAATCTGGGGAGTACACTCTTTCCTTTACTAATTGCATGCCTTATTAATTTTAGTTCATCTACGCAATGAGGGCATTGCTTAAAGCTTAAGTGTGAGGGAAGAGCCTTTTCAGGGTCATCTAAATGCTTAAAATTGTTAAGTCTCTCTCTCTGCTTATCTTCTGCTTACCTCGCATTTGTTCAAAAATTGAATTATGTACCTTGCTAATGTAGGTTGTTCTCTTTAAAAACAAATACTATTATGAATTGTGGGATAAAGGGTACAATTTTTTTTAAAAAAATTTACATTTGATTACTTTTGAGGAGCATTTTTATATGCGTGTGACCAAATAATCTGCAAATGGTTGGATTTTATTGCTCAAGGTTTCTTTCTGTCTTCTCTCTTAGGATTTAGGGATTGCTAAGGTATTTCTCTGTAAAAAAAAGAAAAAGAAGAAGAGTACAAAAAATAAGGGACTTTCGAGAGACATCATTGGTAACCAACAAAAGAGAGTTGAGTGTTCTTGAATACAAGGCATTATGCCTACATTTTCTCATCCCTCATGCAAAAGTGAAGCAAATGCATAAATCTTTTCTTCCTTTTATTTTCTCCTCAATGCCCATTCTTGAGAGAAGTTGGCCATGGTAAAAGTTCTTGGAGTCACCAAAAAAAAAAAAACATTGAAGTACCTTAGATCATACCCCGAAACTCTATATTTTGTTTTCACCTTGAGCACACCTATGCCATTTTTTTCCTTTCTCTTTTGTGTGTGCAAGCGAACATAGTGGAGGGTTAAGAGGGAAGTGCTAGATTGAGACTGAGAGGTGCCTTTTAGTACTCTGTGTGTGTGAGAAGAGGTGGGTTGTGTGTATTATTTTTCCGAGTTTCTGAACGGAGAGAAGGAGTCATGAGAGATGAGGGAGAGGTGATGGGCAGGTTGAGCGGTATGATATAGCAGATGAGGATATATATATAAAGGAAGTTGGAAGGAAATTGAAGAGATTGGAATATTCAGTAAAATTTAAACTCTTTAATAAATGGAAAACTAGGGGTTAGGAAATGTAAAAAGTTAAAATTGATTCTCTAATTAAGATAGGAAATATCAAAGGATAAAGGCGGTTTAATGATTAAAGTAGGAAATATATATAGTTAGAACTAGTTCATTAATAAAATCAGGAAAACTCAAAGGACGAAACTCATGGATTAAAGCTGACTTACTTAGTATAATTAAATCATAGCAGTATTTAAGTTGTAAGATTATTATTATACTTCATTTTAATAAATAATTATATTAAATTAACCAGATAAATATGATGATCATTACTATTGCATTAAAAATCATAACCGACTTATTTTCAAAACGGGATATTTATTAAAACAAATAATCTTTATTAAATACTATACATTATGCTTGTAAATATAATAATATACTCATAAGCTACATAATATACCTGTAATTTGTATATTGTATTATAAACTTTATAGTCTATGTATTCTAAAATTTATGGGTATTTCAATAAGTTACTTCAAAAGATCATTAATTATGAAATACTTTTTACTAAGTGAAAATAGAAAATCTACGGATAAAAAACGTTATATTTTATTTTTCAAAAAAACTGAGTCCAAATCTAATTTAGTCTCAATTATTGGATTTTACATATTGTTCTAATAAAAAGTAATTATATAAATTTGAAAAAATAGACATAAAATATGGGGCTCCTAAAATCTTGGGGGCTATTCCGTATCACCGGGTAAACATCCTTATCCTTAGAGCTGCCCCAGTACAAGAATTGGGGGCATGTGGAAGAAGGTCACAACAAGAGGAAGGTGCCCAAAAGGATTTTTGAGCATGGTGCTCAAGTATATCACTATCATTGGATCTCTAAAAAAATAAATTGGTGCTGTAGATTCTAATTTTTATTATAAGGGTATAGATTTCAAAGTTGATTTGTAATTTTAGAAATAAAATGAAATATTAAACTTGTTGTGCCCTAGTTTTTAATTTTGTTTCTGGTTCGCAAAGGAAGCATGTGTCATTTTCTGTCTTATGTTAGTGTGATTATGTTATTTCTGGCTGATATTATATTAACTAAGAAGGGAGGAAGGGTGAGAGTGTCTTTTGCGTTGTTATTAAGTTGGGAGGGAGTTTCTCTTATTCATGTTATTTTATTTTTCCCTCACTTTTGATTTTCTCCTTCCTCCTTTCTAACTCTCAACCCGCCTTCTTCCTCCCTCTGCTTCTCTTCTCCCTTCTCACAACATTTTGATCGTTCGAGTGGTCTGGCTCGCGGGGTTCTGGTCTGCTAGTTGGTCGTCCTTCAGGTTTGAGTTGTGGGTTTAGTTTAGTTTTGTTCTTCGTTTTCGATTTTGGGTTTTGACTTGTGATCGATTCAGTTAGTGGTTCGTTGATTCGAGTGGAATTCGAAGAGTTTGCTGTGTGGAGTCTGTCGAGTCGCGCGGGTCTTCGGATTGAGGTAGGTGGTAGATAGATTCGGTTTGGGTGTGTTCACCCATGGGGATTCAAGGTTTTGTTTTTGTTTCTGAATGTATCTGTTTGATTCCCTGATATTGTTGTGAATCTGGCTTGATTTAGAATTGCATTTCGCTCCGTTAAAACCTCGTGGGAATGTGTTTCGATTGACTACTTTGTTATGGAAAGATATGTATATTCAGTTGTAACACCCCAACCATAAACTCCACACTTAACCTAAACACTAACTCAAAAGGGGCGATGTTACACGCCGTTAGCCCCACATGGCTAACAAGGCTATTACTTACAAAAAATTGTATCGGTCTGATGGACAAGACTCCCGAGCATAAGTAACAACATTTCTACAGCTTCCATGTTTACACTAACTAACCGAGCGTTAATGTACAAAATCACATTCCTAGTCTAGTTTCACTGTAGTATATACACCACGAGTGTACAGGCACATCTCGGATTTACTATCAAAAATAAACAAAAGAATTTCTTTTTACTCTAATGCTAAAGTGAGTCCGCTTCTTCGATTATCCTCCTGAAAAATAATGGTGGTACCCGAAGGGCTCAGCAACCCTTGGATGGTATGATTAACGTGCAACCCGTCGGCTACCGGGATACACGGAACTAATTCTCATAATGAACATGGGATTTATTTTAACAAACAACATATATAAACATAGCGATATTAATTGCATAACAACAACACACATACAACATAAGCGGGAACGAATCGTGTGAGGAAACGAACCAAAATAAGAGTTAGCCAGATTTGGTGAGCCTAGAGAATAATTTCATTCTCATATTGAGCTCATTACATAACGTGTTAATGTTCTATTTATCGAACGTATAATTTAACTTAAGGTGTGTCGAATGTAGTGGGTCCAACACACCATACACATATTCCCCCTACACCCCCTAACCCGAACTTAAGTCAAGGTAGGAGAGCCATTTAAAAGACTCGTGGGAGATTGAATTCCAAGAAGGAAAACAACTAAACATGGAGAAAGTTAAATCTGATCCAGATATCAATTTTTATACATACACGCGTGACCGGACACCCGGATTCCTCACCCCCCAAGTTATACTTTGGTTAGAAGTTCCCTTTTATGGAACTTAACACATTGTGTCACATTGTAATAAATCAAGTCCAGTTAGACATTCAAGGGAAGTAAGATATGTTCACACACAACAATCCACAATTAACACATGAATAGCCGTAGTTAGAACGTTCCCGTAGGTTGGGACGTTAAAACCGAATACCGTTCTCTTATGTGGTCCTAATGTTGGTTAGTAGCTAACGGGTTAGCACATACTCGAGGTTATACGGTATCGGCAACAAAAACACGCCACGTAAAACAATTACTGTAAACTCATCATGCTTTATCTTATAAGGTGGTAGACATCCAGAAAAGTAAGTAAACATACAAGCCAGTGTAAACCAGTAGCAAACAAGTTGCGAGAAAACCATACCTTGGTCCTTGCTGCGTTCGTTGACCACCGAATGCAGCTCCTATAAACAATTATTCATGTCAGTTAATTTTCGTTCTTACTTCCCGGTTAACTAATTACTTCACATTATCATGTTGTATACTTTCATACTTAATTCATAATTGTTCACCCTCCTAATGGTCATTATAAGTCACCTAACATGTCCTAACAATCATATATTATCAATAACAAACAATTCCGCATCTTTTAATTTCATTTTTATACATTCTGGAACATTTTTGGGTTGGTCCGGGTTTGTGTCCTGGTTTTTAAACCCGGACCAATCATGTCGTTCACATTCTGCCAAGTTTTTTGACTGGTCCGGGTTTGTGTACCGACCTGTAAACCCGGGCCAACACTGGCGGAATACTCTCTGCCTAATTTTTGAGGTGGTCCGGGTTTAGGTACTTGTTTGTAAACCCGGACCATCCTCCCAAGTAACCTTTTTGCCATGTTTTGGGTTGGTCCGGGTTTGTGTACTTGTTTACAAGCCCGGACCAACACTGGTCCTGTTATATTTGACAGTTTTTTTACTCTATTTCAACTTCAATCTTCTACCCATTTCTTCCCCAATCTTCCCATATGTAATCTAGAATATTTTAACACTAATTTGACACCTTAACTCCCTTAATTCATTGCCTAAAATCCTTACTAAATCCTTGGTTAAATTCACACCATTTCTCACTCTTATTCTCCTAGAACTTGCACTTAGTTTTCCTAGGTTCTAAAATTACTGATTTTGCTCACAACTCTCATTCACTTAATTGGTTCACAACTAATGCATTATTAGTATGCCACTATCATAATTTTCACTTCAAGTTTTAACCAATCAACATAACTCATTTCCAATCTAGTTCTAAGGTAAACATTTAACTAAATTGATCTCTAAATCCACTTAGTTAAACCTAGGTCATTTCATCTTACACAAACACCTAAAACACTTAATTTCTACACAAATTTTGACATAGGTTCCCCATAATTTTAACATTCTCACACACATTATTCAGCACACCTAATTCAATTCAATAACCACATAATTCTAGACACTAAGCACACTTTAATTTCAGCATTTTCATAATAATAACACCAAAGTGTATTTATCTATAATCACTTGGTTCCAACAGAACTTGAACATTCAACATAACTTCAACATAATACAATTCCAAAACAGAGTAAATTAAACTCACAACACATCTCAAAATCGGTTCAAGGTAAGACCATTACCTTTGGGTTTTCAGGTCTCTTTTTCTTTCTTTCTCTCTTCTTTCTTCTTGTTTTGCCACAGGTTAATGGGGGTAATTGGTTGCTAATGCTACATACCATGCCCAAGGAACACAAATTAAGGGCTAATTAAACACTTAAACTTTTGGAAGAAAATCTGGAATTAAAAGAGAAGTGCTTAAGACACTTTTAAAGGAGGGAATTACCTTATAACTTCAGAATGAAGTATTTGGAAACCACTTAATCAAACTCCAACCCTTCTTGATCGTAAAGCAGGGCTAGAACAAGGAGAGAACAAGGTTCAAAGATCTGGAAAATCTAGGTTGCAAGGAAAAGCTAGGAAAATGAGTGTTTTGATGATTTTCTTACCTTAGAACCACCAAGGAGTGGTCTAGCTTCAAGAAAAGATGCTCTTTACCTCAAAATGAGCTACAACCATGGAAGTGATGTTCACCGTTTGGAGCTTTTGAGGGGTGGAAAAGATTCTCCAAGTTGAGGTGAGCAAGAATATGTATTTAGTTTGTGATTTTGACTTGGTTTGGGGCTTGAAAATGGAAGAGGAAATCCTGCTGGGTGGAGGGTTATGAAATCACCATTTGATCCAGAGAGAAATAAGAATAGAGTTCTGGGAAGGAAGGAGGGAAATCGTAAAAAGGTAGAGAGTAGAGGAGAGAGAGTGAAAAGGCATATGTAATTTATTACTTTTATGCTTTTTGTATTTTAGTGTTTAGAGTAGAATTAATAAGATAGAAGAGAGGAGGGGGATAAAACGTGAGTGTATAGGAGAGAATCATATTTTTACACAATTAGAAAGGAGGGGCATTTTGGTCTTTAGCAAATAACTCCCATAAGTCCCCGTTTGGCACTATTCATCAATCCAGGACCGTTTTCCACATTATTCTCGTTTTATTAATTTTAATGGTTCTAGACCTTCATTATGTTTAATTATAGTTATATGATTGACTATAATTTTTATGAGTCTATTTAAACACTTAAAGTCACATTTTTCGGTTTTCTCGAAAAACACGCTTTTAAGACTTTGTTAGCGTTTTAATCCACTATTTGGATCCGTTTTTTTCGGGAGTTTTTCCCACATGTTCTTAGTGTGTATTTAGGGTATAAAATATATATATAACCCTAGTTAAGGTTATATACCTCCTATGGTTACATAACACGCGTTTTTAACGTTTTGTGACTTTACGTGTTTTCCTTTTTCTTTTGGTTTCTCTTTCTTCACCAATGTTCTTAAGGACTTAATTAGCCTTAGAATATCATAATTACATAATTTATTAACACATTTAAGTGTGGGGTATTTCATCAGTGGTGGATTTGTGGCTTTGGTTTCGTCTGATTTTGTTTATGAAATCTACAATTTTTGTGTCATCCGGACTTCTGTCCGGACATACATGTCCGGACAAAGCTTCTGATGCCTTTAATTTCCAGTGGTTTTAGCTTTGTCCGGACTTCCATTTGGACATGTATGTCCGGACGGGGTGTGAGGACGGTGCCTGGGTTTGCAGTTCGACTTACGTCCGGACTTGGAAGCCCGGACACAAGTCCGAACATTCTTCAGATTTCTCTCTCGTCCTGTGTCTGGACTTCCAAGCTCGGACACAAGTCCGGACTTTTTCCTTGTATTCTTTGTCGGACATTGTCCAGACCCGGACACATATCCGGATACATGTCCGGACACCCTTCTATTTTAGCCTAAAATGTTCGTTTGGGCTCCGTTTGACTTTCGTTTTTGGGGTTATGATCCCTTAAGTATGTATAAGCTATTTTGACATGATTTAGTATGTGTTTAAGTGTATTTATGTTCTAAAAGTATTTGTTTTGTTTCCGATCTTTGATCTGTTCTGAAAGTGTGTTTCGGTCTTTGACTTCTGTTTGGGCTTTTCGTGTTTTACTAGTCTTGGCATAAGACTTCTGTTTGTGTAATGATTTTTGTTTCATTATGCAGAAAGTGTTTGTGCTTTGGTGTTTGTATTTTCACCACCTTCTGTTATGAAAGATTAAGCTTTTGTTGTCTGAAATACCCCAAACCTTGGTATGTTGTGTAAATGTTAAACTATGGTATTTAAAGGCTAAAAAGTGCCTTAGAAATATAAATGAACCATTTAAACCATGGTAGAACACAATAAAACACTAAGACACGGTTTGAGCAAAAACATGCTCTAAGCTTGGTATGAACTCGGCTAGGACCCAAGAGCCTACCAAGACTTGATAATGTTTAATTTGATTTGACTTTAAGGCTAAATAAGTCCTTAGGAAACTTTGGTAGACGATGATACCAAACAAAACACAAATAAATACCTTAAGGTCAATATGGGCTAAAATGTGCTCTAGCTTGGGATAAATGTGTATAAGACCTAATGGTCATACCTATGCCTTATTTATATGTTAATGAACATATTAAATCAATTACCAAAGAAAACCAAGCTTGAAAACAAGTTAAAAACACAAAATGTGCTTTAAGGAGTCTTAAAGCACGTTTTTGAAAAATTGTCTTGTAAATGAGTTTTGAATGGCTAAATGTCCATCATTACTCTTTAATTAACATGTGTACTATATAGTATCACATTTGGGTGGCTATATCAATGGGAAATCAAAAATTTCACTTCTATGTGCCTTGTTTTTGTGAATAGTAACCTTAATAAGCTAGTTGTAACATATAATGTTATAAGTAATTAATTGGCAATAAAGTCTAAAATACCCCTTGCTACTATTTGGGGCCGGTTTTCTCATAAGGGAATGAGTCACCCCTTTGTTAAATTGATAAGATAGAAATTGATAAAGTAAAACACTATTTGCTTTACTTAAATATCTAAACTAACAAAAGCAAACTCATCTCCTCTTTCACTTCTTTCCTTTCATTCCCACGGTGGTCTTCTTCTTCCTCCTCTCTCCATCGGTTTCCAACAGGACCATATAATTCTTCATCCTTCTTCACTTGTAACTTATGACTACATGCTCCGAATTAAATTCCGAGACTACCGTTCTCTTAGTTGGAGCAAGCTCTACAACCCTGTCTTTTCAAATCATCAAAACCACCATTTCGGTGCCAAGGAGAATTTCCATGGAAGGAGCTTGAGCTAATTTTTTTATGCCTTGTTGATCACCTTGCTTCAAGGTAAGGAAAAACCAAAGAAAACTCCATTTCCTTCATTTTTGGTGTTGACCGAAAATGCACCTTGTAATGGTGTCTTCTCTTGTCTTGTTTTAGCTTCATTTAAATCTTCCAGGCTAGGAGGAGTCCTCTCTTGATACTCATTCAAGCTCTCTTTCCATTCAAAGGTAAAACAATTACCTTGATGTGTTAAAACAATATATGTAACTAGGGTTTACAATGAGATGAAGCTTAAAGCTTATATACTCATTACAATGTTGGTATATTTTTAGTTGTTGACAAGGAATGAAATGCCTTACCGGTTTTATGAAGAAACAAGAAAGAAGTTGTGAGGAAAAGAGGTAAATGTGTTATCTCAATGTGGTTTAATGCCTTAGGAGAAATGAGCTTTTAATGCTTGCTAAAACTACCTAAAGAGCAAATGGTGAATGACATAGTAAAGTGTTCTCAAGGAGACTAGTAAAAGAACATATGTCTTGGTGTATGTAATTGCAGGTCAAAGGCTTATATATTGTGGAAATTCAGTGTTTAAGGTTTATGCAATTTAAGGGCCTAAGAGCCATGTTATTTAAGGGCCTAAGAGCCAAGCAATTTAAGTTTATGCACTATATTGTGATGTAGTGTAGTTAAAGGCTTAGTTGTGTGTAAAGGGCATTTCTTGTAAAGATGAATGTCTTGAATGGTTAAAGGATGAAAAACAATATGTTTGTGTGTAAGGAATGTGTATTAAGTGATTAAGTGTTCTTGGTTGTCTAAAGGTGAAAACCTAAGTGTTTGGGGTGTGAGAGTTTACAAGAGAAGCTATGGCAAATTTAGTTGATAAACAAAGGAGTTTAGGTGATGAAATGAGATTTTAAGACCTAGAAGGTACTAGGAACTTGTTAAGTGTTAAGATGGTGGAAGAAGGTGAATCATGGTGTTCTTAGGTGTTAAAGTGCCATGGGCATTGTCTTGGAGGATTTAGAACTCAAATGGGTGTTTTGAACACACCAAGGATTGTTATGTGAAGTGTTAAGTCTTGTTCAAGATTTGGTAAACAAAGGAAAAGAAATGCCTAGTGAAGGTCTAAGTGAAAACTTGTGGAAATTAGAAGCAATTGTGCAAAGGAGGTGTGTGTGAGAAATAATGCTTTTGGAGTGGTGGTAAAGTTTGAGAGACAACACTTTGGTTAGTTAAGGTAGTAGGCATGATATACCACTTAGAAATCTAAGAAAAATGTTATAAGTGCTAGGAATTGTTGTAAGGGATTGAGTAACCAGTTAGTGATGAGTTAGGAAAGTTTAGTGCTTGTTTTAAGGTGTTTAAACATGTAGGAAACATGTGGAAAGTTTATGGAATGATTAGGTAAGGTTTAAGGTTGGTTTAGGGGTTGAAAAATGATGTTTTGACAAGTTAATAACATGGTCCGGGACCTAGCCCTTGTATAGGTACCCGGACCACCCCTTAAAAAGAGCCGAGAGTGAAGTTTAGAAGTGGTCCGGGTCCTTAGTCCAGGACCAAGACCCGGACCAAGGGTAAAATAAGGCCGAGGGTACATTCTACAAGTGGTCCGGGACCTTGGGTCCGGACCAAGTCCCGGACCAGGTCAAAAGTGTTGCAAAATCTGTTTTAAAGGCTTCTAATCATGGGGAATGAATGGTAATGGTTTTAGGTGATGTTTAGGCCTTGTTTGGTGGCATATAAAGGCCTTAAAATGTGTAAACAAGTGTTGGGTTTGATGTGAGAGTTGTAAAGTTATTATCACAAGAGTAAGTTAAGTGTAACAGGAATGACGGGGTAAACTATGGGCGCTTTAAACGTTAAGCAAACATGTTACCCCAATATTAATAAAAGTAATTGTGATGTTATCAGTTGTTCGAGAATTGCTCGAGGAACATAAGTGGACGTGGTAAAGTGGACTCCGGTGACAGGTATGGTTTTCTTGCAACCTGTGTCCTACCGGATTACACCGGCTTGTATGCCAATGTGTTTTTATGAGTGTTGCCACCTTGTAAGATTAAAACATGTAATGAGTTTATAGTAATTCATTTATGTGGCGCATCTGGTGTCCGATACCGTTTAACCTCAAATATGTGTTAAACCTTAGCTAGCCAAATCTAGATACACATGAGTGATCGGTATTCGGAGTTGACGGCCCAAACCTTGGGAACGTGCTAACCACGGCTATGTGTGAGTTAGTTGGACATTGTTGTTATATGCAAGTGTGTGAACCTCCCTTGTGTGCTTAACTCGGTTATGATACCGTATGGTGTGTGGATGTGGTAGGCTCCATAATGGATCTCTAACTACTTATTTATAAGTGTATATGTACTATGGGGGGGTGAGGAGTCCGGTTGTTCCGGCCACGCGTGTGATGGACGGGAGTCGATATCATATCCGGTTCGGCTCTCTTGGTGTATGTATATGTGGTATTCCAATTTGGTTTCTACCTTCCCTTAGCTTATCCAAAGCTAATTACTGACTCACGTCGGGCCATAGGGGCATACAAATGTTATTTCGGTGTGCTTGGGATTACTATATCCGACACACCTTGGGTATAAGTTAACCGTTCTATATAACCGGACGGTAACGAGGTTGGCAACGAGCTTAACATGGGATTGGTAATAATCTCTAGGCTCACTATGTATACTAACTATGGTGGAAGGTTCCTTGTGAGAACCGATTTACGGTGTTATGTATTGGTGTTGTGCTATGCAAATTCCCTTGCTATGCTACGATGGGTATACGTCAGGTGTTTAAAATGATTGTGATGTTGTCATGTGTACGACGAAACAAAAAGGTTTTGTATGTTTTGTTATGTGTGGAATGAGTTATGTTGTAGGATATGGAATGTGTGGATCATGGAAATGAATCCCAGTTTGTGACAAGAGGCGTTTAAGGATAACCCGATTAATGGGTACATGTCGTTCGTTAAGGAAGTAGCTCCGTTTTAGAGGAGAGCCACTCTAGGGTTTAAGGAATCATTGAATGGTTGGTTAAGTGTGGATGTGTTGGTTATAGGTTGAGCCATTGAGGCGAAATGTTATGTGTTGTATGTTTATGGCTCGTATGCATGATTTAAATATAATCAACTGCATGCTAAGACGACAATTAGTTGTGCGTGGCCCGGTAGCATGTGGGCTGCGGGATTACCATACCAGCAAAGGTGCTGAGCCCCTTGGGGGCCACCCTTTCTCTCCTTTTCTATTTCAGGTACAAGGAGCTGGAAGCCGTTCGAGAGTAGGACGGGGTAGATGTTTATACATGGGTAGCCATTTAAATGGCGTAAGCATTGTAAGTGTAGTAAGACCGAAATGTTATCGGCATTAGTTTGTAAATACTCGGTACAGTGGGAATGTATGTATATAATAAATGTTGAAAATGGAATGAGGATTGTATTGTGTAGTTGCTCGGGAATCTAGTCCATCAGACCGATACAAATGTATATGTATTAGCCTTGTTAGCCACGTGGGTGGTTAACGGCGTGTAAACCATTGAATTAAGTAATGTGATGAGTTGAGATTTCCGCTGCAGATTGATGTTAAGTGTACGGTGGTGGTTGGGGTGTTACATTGTCGGACCTAGTTTTTTTGCCTTCTGAGCCGTGAATAGTTGGGTCTAGCTATTCCATAGCATGCTACGTAGACGTCATTTTGTTTCTGTGAGACTAACAGGTCCTTTGGTCTTTGGGATTCTTTCTGTTCTAGGCTTACGGGCACATTGGTCTTTAGACCATTTCTACATTGTCGAGGGATCTTTCGATCCAAGAGTCTCCGACTCTTTTTGTATGTGAGTGTTATGAGCTAGTGCCCCGCTTCTGTTTATAAAGTGATCTGTTGTGAACCACTCTATTTGATACCAACTCTGATTTGAGAAAGTTTCGTTTTATGAACTCTTTGTTTTGTGGTTTTTGTTTCACGTTCTGCTTTTGAGTCTGACAGTTCTAATTTATGAACTTCCGTTCTACTAAGTTTTCAATCTGTTTTTCATTTGAGCTATGTTATGAATTCCGCTTCCGCCTCTATTTTCGTCTTTTGACAGTTTGTTAAGTAACTTCTGCTTTATGAAAGGCTTCTAGTTTCTGTTATGACTTTCGCTGTTTAGCTATTTGTTTTTACTTCCGCCTAGCTCTGCTATGTTTTTGGACTTCGATCTGTTTTGAAGGACTTATGCTTTGACTCTGATTTAGATTTGCTAAGCGTATACAAATATGTATATTATGTTCTGTAAAGCGTTTTGAGCATGCTCAGGCTGATGAAGTTTATCACCTGTTGAGCTGTGGTTTGCTCACTCCTATCTTCGTCGTATTTGTAGGCTTTAGCGTTTGACTGGAGATCTATACTTTTGTCGTTTAGCTTTGTACTCGGTGTTTGTATTTGAACTGTGACCTTGTACTCACTTTGTATTTTGAGGTTTTGGATTGTGTAAGTTGTTTGCTTCCGCTCTGTCAGTGTTTGCCAGCGTTTGTAAACTCTTGCTTATGTAATATATGAGATATTGTTTAGTTTGGGTATTGTTAGAGTAGCCTCGCGTATCTTAGGCAATAGGTGTGCGGCGTGTGACGGTCTTAGAACCAGGGTGGTTTTAGGGTCGTTACAAAACGTGTATTCCCACGATCTAGTTTCTAGAGAAAAAATAAACCATCAATTCTAATAAATATTCCCAAAATTTGTAGCAATATTTTTAAATGAAATGGAAGTGAAGTAGTGATTTGAAAAAAATAATAATAAAAAGATCCCACATTTAAGCAAAAAATTTATTGAAAAATAACAAATTAGAAATTCTATTGACAAGACCCTTAAAAATAAATATAAGAACAGGTCGTTGGTTGAATTTATTTATTACTTATTAAAATAATGCCACTCTTTCATTTAAAAATTATATTGTGAAAATTTAAAATCTACACTTTTTATCAAACAATCTACACCTACATTTTCAAAATCTATCATTCGGTCAAACAAATCTACACTTGTATTTTAAAAATTCTATCATTTTATTTAAATATCCACACTTTTACTTAAATGAGGAAGTAATATTAGACCAGATTATATATTCCCACGATCTAATTTTAAAAGAGGAGATAAACCATGGTGAAATTTATTAATGGAAAAACTATTACGATCAAATAAAATAAATCCACTTTAATTTTAAGAATTGTATTGTTAAAATTTACACTTTTTTGTAACACCCCATCCAAAGCCAATCATGGTTATCGCTAAACTTAACGCTTAATCGAATTCGTCGCAGTGGAAATAACAAACACCTGGACCTTGCCACGGTCTGATCGTTAGAACATACCGGCCTTATAATATTACAACACTTATCCAAAATGAACAACCGACCAATCACCACCAACCAAAATACCACCACCAACCGAGTATAAGTACTAAGTCATAATCATAACCTTACATTAGTTTCAATATAAACAGACGGGAGCACAAGCGCAACCCGTACTCAAATAACAACCCATCCAAAGTCTAACCGCTCCTACTCTCGTGGTGCGTCTTCATGGGCCTCTTACATGCAAGTGTAAAAACAGCCCCCAAAGGGGGTTAGCACGAATGCTGGTACTCCCTCTCATGGCCCCCAAGCTAACGGGGCAACGACGACTAATTGTCGATAGCATGGAAATTGATTAAGTACACAAGCATGATATGAAGTGCAATAAACAACAATGCACAGATGAACATATATAGCTCACACACAATGAACGACACAAGCGTTCCCTTATCAAGCGGGTTAGTAACCCCCTCCTTAGTCCTTATTTTCCTTAACCTCAGTTCCTTATCTTACCTCAGTCTTAACCTTATCTTATTCTCAGTATACAACCTTTCCTGGAAGGGAATGGTTGTAGCTTAATCTCAAACCTAGGATTTAGGTGATCCTACCGCACCATCTTAATGCCACCTACCCTGGACGGGAGTCCAGCGTAGCTGAGCCGGCAACCGGCCCTAGGCTACAAGTCCGAAGACAAGTCCTTAAGCGGAGGGTGGATCTGATTCAGATACCGTCCCCCTTTCCTTAGCATGCATGACCGGAGTCAGTCCCGAGTTTCCTCACTCAAGTTCCAGTTAGTAGAAATCTTAAACACCATGTGTTAGTTAAACCTTAACGGGTATTAACCAACAATCACCAATACTTAACTCTTATTCTTAACTTAGTAAGTGCTAAACTTGGTTAGTAACAATCTCAAGTCTCGTGGGTTAGTGTTAAGAAAACACATACACAACGAGAACAAATATAACTGGTTGCATGCTTTATCTTGTCTTAGTCATAGCAAGTAAACAGGTAGCACACAAGCCGAGGGACACCTCGTTAGCAAGCAGGTCACAAGAAAGATTGTACCGTTCACCGTCGATCGTCCCGGTTGTTTAATACTCCTCCGGTTTCCAACTTTCAAGTCCTAAAATATCCATCCAACATAGATGATTAAGTATCTATACATTGCTTAACTTATTTAACCCTTAGTGGTCCCCAATTAGCACTTCTTAAGTCTTATAACTTAACCTTGCAACTTAACCTTAAACTTATGAACTTATACTTAACTTAACTTAATCCCCTTGGGTTCTTAGGTTTCTAATCATCATTGCCCTACCAATGGCTTACCCTAATACCAATCATCATCCTTAGAATTTCAAATTTCTCTTTTTTTTAGGCTCGACCGAACTTACCGACCGTTACCCAAGGTCGGTCCATTCCAGAACATATTACCATTTGAAAATTCTACCCCGACCGACCTTGCAAGTCCGGTCCCCAAGGTCGGTCCATTCCCGAGAGTTTTCCCCGTGGGGAAATTTGAGCTCGACCGAACTTGCCAAGTCCGGTCGATTCCAGAGACTTATTCCCGTACAAAATTCTAGGCATGACCGACCTTGCAAGTCCGGTCCCCAAGGTCGGTCCATTCCAGAGACTTAATTCGTACACAAAATACAAGCCCGACCGAACTTGTAAGTCCGGTCCCCAAGTTCGGTCGGTTCCAGAAACTTTCTCCGGCAGTGTAAACTGAGCTCGACCGACCTTGCAGGTCCGGTCCCTAAGGTCGGTCGGCTCCAGAACCTTGTTTCTAAATTCTCATTTAACTCCAAACTTCTCCTCATATATCCTAGTATGTTCTAACCTCATTTGGGCACCTCAAATACACCTTAAGCCAACCACTAAACCCTTTAAATCACTTACCAACGTCCACCTTAGCCATTATGCATTTTCCCTTGTATTAATGCCAACACTTGTAATGTTTTTCACTAGGTTTCTATGTGGTGGTTCATACCTAATGTAACCACTATGCCAAATGCTTCCTCACCACTATAACATCATCTCCCAAGCATCTTTCTCCATCTAAAACTCTTTTATGCATTTACTTAAAGTTCCTCCACAAGCTTATGCTTCCATCCATCTACACATTATTTCCTTCCTAGTTGTTTACCAACATTTGCCTAAGCCCTAAATACTCAAGTACATTCTTTTGATTCCTAAATCCTTCATAGTGATGCCTAAGTCATTATAAACCATTTAAACACCTTAATCCCACCCTTTTTCATCAAGACAACCTCTAGAACTTCCTAGTACTTCCTTAGTCATGAAATCTCCTTAGAACATCTCAAACACTTAGGTTCTCCTCTAAATTTTGCCATGGGTTCTCTAGTATATAGTTACATCCAAACACTTGGTTTTTCACCATCAAACAACCAAGATCACTTAAATTCTCATCACAACACCTTAACACACAATTTACACTAAAGCTACACCACATCATTACATAGTGTATAAACTTAAATGCTTGGCACTTAGGCCCTTAAATGACAATAATCTTAACCACTGAATTTCCACATATATTTGCCTTTAACCTGTGAATACACACAACAAGGCTCCCATTGAAATAAAATGCTTCTTGTAATTCATCTCAACATTGTTTGACTATCTCTTTTCTCATTGGCTCCTTAATCACAAGTTCACAAGTATAGTCATTGTTCTTTCTCCTAGGTTTTATAACCCCTTTTCCCAATGTAATCTCTACACTAAACTCATCACATATCCAAATCCCATTCCCTTAAACAATAAAACACCTTAAGGTAAGTAATTTACCTTATTCTTTCACAAGCTCATAAACTTTCCTCCTTAGGTTTTTCCTTGCTCAATCTCGGTCACCACTTAAACTCTCCTTGCCAATGTTCTAACCAATATCCAATGACTCCAATGAGTACTAGATAATACATTAACCCTAAGGAACAAACCCTAGGTTAAAATGTGCTTTAAGGTATTAAGGTGATTGTTTTACCTTAGTTTCTCAAGACAAGCTTGGATATGAAGCAAGAAGGACCTCCTTTATCCTTTGAAGAGTAGAAAAGCTAGAACAAGGCATTAAAATGAAGCCTCATGAGCATGTATTTTCGGTCATGAAGAAAAAGTGATGGAAACCTAGATTTTCTTACACTTTCTTTACCTTAAGAGAATGGAGAAGCCAGTGGAGTCTCCAAACTGAGTTTCCTCCTCTCAATGGTGGTTTGGCTTGGCACCAAATCAAAGCTCTTGAAGTTTTGAAAAGATAGAAAGAGAGAGAGCTTGAGCTAACTAAGAAGAATATGTAATTTGTTTTGGTTTTGGAGCTAAAATGAGTAAGTAGTGTACAAAGGAAGGTGGAGCTAGCATGGGGTTGTTCTTCACGTCAATGGAGAAGAAGAGAGGAGCAGCTCAAAACCGTGGGAACAAGAGAGAATGAAGAGGTGAGGAGAGAGGTGATTAAAGGTGAGATATTTATGTTGCTTTACAAAAGCAAATAGTGACTAGTACATTTCTATCTTATTTACTAATAATCTAGCTTACTCACATGGTGAGTCATCCCCTTAGAAACCGGCCCCCATTAAGTAGCAAGGGGTAACTTAGTCTTTGTTGACCAATTAGCTTACTTATATTGACTTATGTTATAACTAGCTTAATTTAATTACTATTCACAAAACAAGGCACATATTTGTGAAATTTTTGATTTCCCATTGATTTAGACTTCCTAAAGTGATACTAATTAGTACACATGTTAATTAAAGAGTAATGATGGACATTTAGCCACTCAAAACCCATTTACAAGACAATTTTTCAAAAATGTGCTCTAAGACTCCTTAAAGCACATTTTGTGTTTTAACTTGTTTTCAAGCTTGGTTTTCTTTGTTAACTAATTTAAAATGACCATTAGGATATTACTAAGGTCTTAGAACAATATTTGGGTACTCACCCAAGTGTCTCCAAGCTTAGAGCACATTTTTGCTTAAACTGCTCTTTTGGTGTTTCCTTATGTTTTCTTTGGTTAGAAATGTTTCTTAATGTTTCTAAGGCATTATTTAGCCTCCTTATAACTTAGGTTATCACTTAAACACCATATCTAAGTTTGGGGTATTTCATTATCAAATAAATCTACATCCACATTCTAAAAAATCTATCATTTTACTTAAATATCTACACTTTTACTTAAATGAGGATTAATAAAAATCTACACTTATATCAAACAATGTACACTTGCAATTTAAAAATTCTATAATTTTACTCAAAAGATCTACCCTTCGACATGAGAAAGTAATATTAGACGAGATTATATATTCTCACGATGTAGCTTGAAAATAAAAGGTAAATAATCAATAATGGTAGTGAAATTTATTAATGGAGAAAAATAATTATTGAATAAAGTTGATAATGGATGGAGAAGAAGCTTACCTAATCTGAATATTTTTGTTTTTACCATATATCTCAATGATAGGGAAAAAATATTAGTGGAAAAGGTAGTTATTGAAATCTTAATTGTAAATATGGGATGAGAGTCACCGATTGAGAATATCCGTCTGTGCTTTGTTCTCCGGTTCCCTAGATTTTCCACAGTCTCCGATTGTTAATCAATTGTTTCGAAAGAATCGTAAAACACATCTCGTGTTTTCCATCTATTATGAGTTAGGGTTGGTTGGAGTTTAGATTCTTGGTCCGGTGGGTATTGTTCTCAGCCGTCTTTCCCCATTTTCGCTTCGAGTGATAGTGTCGGTACCATGGAAAGGGAGGAAGAGATTTTCTCTTTGTCAAAGAAGCAGCGCAGTTCCGGTATCTTTAAGGAAGAAATGGATTGTCAATTTCAAGAGTGTCATGGAGTCAAGGACATGAACTTCAAATAAGCGATGTTGGGGGATTCGCCTAATTTTAGTCAGCGTGAGCAAGAAGACGAATTGGAGAATGTTTCCGACGATGAGGAAGAAGCGATGGATGACGACATTCCAAGATGTCCAGAAATACACTTAACCAAGGAACAAAAGGTCAATTTCCGACGTCCATGGCGTGACGTGATAATTGTTAAGCTCCTTGGAAAATCTCTTCCTATGCAGATTCTAAAGGATAAACTTATTAACAGATAGGAAGTTACGGGGAGAATTTCGGATGGAGGACCTCACAAATGGTTTTTTCACGATTATCTTTAGCAATAAGGAAGATTTACAGTACGTGCTATCCGAGGGTCCATGGCCCATAATGGATCATTATCTCTCAATTCGGAGATGGAGACCGAATTTCAACCCGACCTTAGAAGCAATTTCATCCCTTGAGGTCCTTGTTAGATTTCCTGATTTGCCAAGCGAGTATTACAACGAGGAATTTTTTTGTGTTGGTTGGAGCCAGAGTAGGGAAGGTCAAGAAGGTTGATCTTTCACCAGCTCTTTTTGGAAAATCACGATTAGCCAGGGTGGCTATTGAGGTTGACCTCACCAAACCCTTACTTGCTAAATACAAGCTTAAACGTCGGATAATGAAGATAGAATCTGAAGGTTTACACCTTGTTTGTTTCAAATGCAGGTGTTACAGTCATAGAGATGGATTATGTCCGTTTGGTGAACGCGATGGGGAAATTCATCAGGAGAATGGGGTCAAGTTGGTTAATGAATAATCTGATGCAAATTTGGTCCACGTTACTGAGGATTATGGGCAATGGATGGTTCCTAAGAGGAAAAATACTGTGAAAAAGGACCCTAATATGAAAGTGGACCCCCCTCCATTAGGAAAGTTCCCCAATCCAAAGTGAAACCTAGTTTTTTGGCTTTAGAGGTTGAAGAACCGGCTCCGAATGCTGACTTAACTTTGAAGATTACCGATTCTCAGTTGAATCTAAAGTCTAATACCACATGTGCTTCTTCGACACCTCCAAAACGGATCCAGCGACAGTATTACAATCGCAATCGTACGACGGGAGACAATGACCCCCAAATAGCTTTCACAGCCCTTCGCCGGCTCTTCCTGGGTTGCCTCCTAAAGATTTGGTGCGCAATCAACACGCAAAGACGACATTCCTGGATCCAACTCAAACCAGAGTTGTGGTACGTAATTCTTTCCTTCCATTATTATTTAAAGATGCTCAGAAATATCATTTTTTAGAACGTTCGTGGAGCTCTTAAACCTAATTTTTATAGAGCTATGAAAGAGTTGATTCGTACTCATAATCCTGATATTATTGTGATTATGAACCTCGAATCAGTGGTAGTCTAGCAGAATCTGTTTGTGCCAAATTAGGCTCCTGTGATGTTTTTCGTGTAGATGCTTTTGGGTTTCTGGGTGGAATTTGGCTCCTTTGGAGAAACTCGATTCAGATAAATGTGATTGCCCTAATAACCACTTTATTCACTATGAAATTAGAGAGAATAAGATTTCCTTTCTCTTTACTGCTATCTATGATATCCCTGATGCTAGACTGCGTAGTCCTTTATGGAATGATCTCAATCAGATTCAACCCCTTAATAATGTTTCTTGGATAATTGGGGGTGATTTTAATGCTACGTTGTTCCCTACTGATAGAATTCGCTCTTCTGCCCGTAGCCTTGGTGTTGATAAGGATTTTTTAAATTGGTTTCATGGTAGGAATCTCATTGATATTAATTCCATTGGTAACCCGTTTACTTGGTCGAATGGTAAAACTTGCGTGCGTCTTGATAGAGTCATAGGTTCTGCTGAATGGAGTAATCTGTTCCCAGAAGCTAATATTCATGTTCTTCCCAGGTTTGCTTCTGATCATAGTCCGATATGTTTAAGGTTATCCCCAGCCCGTTCCATTTGTCCTAATCCTAGGCCTTTTAAGTATCTTGCTGCTTGGTGCACTCATCCTGAGTTTTATAAAACTGTTTCTGATCATTGGTGTAAAGAAACTTCACTGAGTAATTCCCTTGATATGCTTAGTAAACATTTACATAATTGGAATAGGGAGGTCTTTGGTCATATTATTATGAATAAAAAGTGTATAGTTGCCAGGCTGAAAGGGATTCAAAAGGCAATAGATTTGGGGAGAGGTAATCACCTTTACGGTCGTGAGAGAAAATTAACTTGTGAGCTGGATACTTGGCTTCATTGGATTAAATTGGGAGATAGGAATACTTCTTACTTTCATCTTAAGACTAGACTTAGGAGACAAAAATCTCGTATTTCTTCGTTATTAGATTCTAATGGAGAATGGGTATCGGTTAATGATAAATTAAAAGATATTCTGGTAGATCATTTCAGGAACCGTGTTTAGGCTGATCGAGAAAAATCTTATATCAGTTCTGAGAACTTTTTTGAGCCTCTTGACCATAATACTCTTTCCGATTTTTCCAAACCAGTGGACCTTGTGGAAATTCATCGGGCTATTAAGGGGATGGGTGCATTCAAGCTCCTGGCAAGGATGGCTTTCCAGCCGACTTTTTTTTTAAATTTTGGAACTTGGTTAATCTAAGTGTTCTTGCTTTTATTTAGAATTGTTTCTTTTCTCAGAAGATAGATGCTAGTCTTAATCATACTGTTCTTGCTCTCATTCCCAAGGTTGAGCGGCCTATGGAAGTTTCTCATTTTCGTCCCATTTCTTTATGTAAAGTGCAATATAAGATCATTGCTAAATTATAGCTAATAGACTCAAACCATATATGCCTTGTTGGATATCCGAGTGCCAAAGTATTTGTTCCTGGTCGATGTATTGCTGAAAATATTATAATTATCCAGGAAGTTATCCATTATATGAATCATACCAAAAACAGAGAAGGATGTTTGGCCATGAAATTGGATTTAGCGAAAGCCTATGATAGACTCTCATGGGATTTCATTAATGAAACACTTCTATTTTTAGGGTTACCTGATAGTCTTAGGAACCTTATTATGAGTTGCTTAACGATGGTTTCCATTCAGATTTCTTGGGATGGTTCTCTTTCCGATTCTTTTGTTGCTGAAAGAGGGATTAGGCAAGGGGATCCCCTACCCCCTTTTGTATTTGTTCTATGCTTGGAGCGCTTGGCTCAGAGTATTCAAATCAGGGTGGAAAATAAGGAATGTAAACCTATATCCCTAGGAAAAAGAGGCATATCCATATCACATTGTTTCTTCGCAGATGACATTGTCCTTTTTTGTAGTACCCGCGTCAGGTGAGGGTTATGTGTGAATGTGTGTCTGATTTTTGTAAGGCCTCTGGGCAGGCCATAAGCTTGGAGAAATCATCCAATTTGTTATCTAAGAACACTAGTCCAGAGAAAGCAAGGATAATTAATCTTGAATATGGTATTCCCATTACTTCAAATTTGGGAATATTTGGGTGTGTATTTAAAGCAGGGAAAATCAGATAGCCAGAATCATGACCTAATTTTATCAAAAATTCGGGGAAAGTTGGAAGGGTGGAAAGCTAAAACTCTTTCTATGGCTGGGCGAGTTACTTTAGTCACAAGTTGCATTTCTTCGGTTCCCATTTATACTATGCAATCGCAGTTGCTCCCGAATAAAATCTGTGATAAAATTGATAAACTAAGTAGGGAGTTCATATGGGGTCATGATTCAAAAACTAGGAAACTCCATGATATTGGTTGGGAGACTATATGTAAACCTAAAGATGAGGGGGGGTTTTAGGGATTAGGAAAACAAGGCTCATGAATGTAGCGTGTTTTGGCAAGATTATGTGGAATTTGGTTAGCAGTCATAGTAGTTTCTGCAAAGAAGTTCTATTGCGGAAATACCCTAACCCTAAAAGCGAACGTGGGTCGATTAACTGGAGAAACATCCAGAATTGTGCAGGACATATTGAAGAGGTTTTTGGATGGTCTTTGAGCAATGATAAGAGAATAAACTTCTGGAAAGATTGCTGGCTTGGAAATCGTTCTCTTATTGATTGTGTGACTAAAGAGGTTCCACCGGATTTTGTGGATTGCAGTGTAAGTGATTTCTAGTCAAATGATTGGGGATGGCGATGGAATATGTTTACTGAATATTTACCTGTTGATATTCTTACGTTGTTTAGTGCTGTTACAGTTTTTCAGGATGCTGAAGATGATTTCATTCACTAGAAATTTGAGCCTAGTGCTAAATATAGCGTTAGCTCTGCATATAAATTTCTTTCTCAGCCTTCTCTATCTTCGAACAATACTGCTTTAGGAATGACCAACTCTGGTAAGCATATCTTTAAAGTCATCTGGCGCATGTTGGTACAGGAACATATCAAATTATTTCTTTGGAAAGTGTGTTATAATAAGCTGATGACTAATTCACGACGTGCTTTAATGGGGTTTACCCTGGATAATTCTTGTCATTTTTGCTGCGATGTTGAAACTATTATTCATGTTCTGCGGGACTGCTTAGTTGCTAGACGAATATGGAATAAAATCATCCCTTCCCGACTGCATAGAAAATTCTTTAATAGCAATTTGCAAGACTGGTTTTCTGATAACTTATCCTGTCTAGGGGAGTTTCTTATCCGTGGGAAGTCTAATGTTATTTTTTCTATAGTATGTTACCAACTGTGGATGTGGAGAAACAAAAACGTTTTCGCTGATGAACATTGCATGTTCCTTCCGTTTAGACAAATTGCTATTCCTTGCCTGCAACATCACAGGGCTTGGAAGATGATTAAATTTGCCTACCCAGAGTACCAAAGTTGCGATGAGGCATTGGCCAGAGTTCAGGTTTGGTGGTGCCCTCCTTCAAGGGGTTATTATATGATGAACATTGATGGAACCTTTAATCCTTTTGCAGATTATGCGGCTGCAGGAGGTCTATGTCGCGATCATGAGAGGAATTGGATGTTCGGTTTCATGGAAACTTTTGGGAAGCAAAGTGCCATCCACGCAGAAGCGATGGCCTTCTTGTATGCTGTTAAGCAGATTGCGGATAGGAAGATGAGGCATGTGGTCATATGTTCTGATTCCTCCATTCTAGTTGATTTCTTCCACAATTGTCCAGGAAGCTGCCCTTTTCGACACATCATTAGGGAGTGCAGAAGCATTTTAAAACCAGAGTGGGACATTCAATTAATATTCACTCCAAGATCTTGTAATACACTGGCTGATTCTCTAGCTAAATTAGGGTTGTCCAAGGGAACGGGGTTATTTTACCTAGATTCTCCCCCACCATGTATTGTTCTTCAACTTCTGGAAGAACGCAACCATTGTCATTCTAATATAAGAAGAGGATAATCCTCCATTTTTTTGACCAAAAAAAAATCTTAATTGTAAAAGTCTATATATCCTTCTATAATTATTTGATTGTTTTTTACAAAACCAATTATTAAATAAATAGAATCATTTACGGTTGAGATTAATGTTTTAAAATACAAATTGTAATATGATGAATGAAATTGTGTTTGCGCACACTCAAAACATATACATGGCATGGTCCATTCTTTGAGAAGGTCAATCATGGGAAGAGGGAAATCTGAAGACTCCTTGAACAAATAGTTGTGCTCGTTGTTAATTTATGTAGAAGTACCAACGAGGAGGATGTTTGGGACCTTATGGGGCAAAAATGTCTCCTGTTGTAGATGATTTAAAGCTGGGTTACAAGTTACAACTAGCGGTGGCTGCCCACATTCCTTTTAATGTAAATGTTACCATAATTTTTAACTTAATAAACTGTATTGCGAATTTAGATTCACAAAATGATCTCTTTTATAGTATTTTACCATTAAAATTAAATTGCATACACTGATAGTGAATAAAAGAAAACAACATCACTTTTTGATATATATATCAAGAAAACAACATCACTTTATGATATAGTATAAAATTATCTTTTGTGATATCTCAAAAACTCTTTTGACACTTTTTAGTAGTATTTTATGAATTTTCTCTTTATTTTTTTACACATTAGAAACATTGTAATATTGACAAATGATATGGTATTGTTTTTCTGGAAAATTATATCCCCACCCATGAAGGGTGAAATTACACACGCCACCACGATGTTTCAAAAATTACTTTCTCCACTTATGTGGTTTCTCTCGTTTAACATCCGACAACTTTATTAATTTCGCTCAACTAAGGAGTTGCTTAAATGTTGTCCAAAATTGATGAAACGTTACATGAACGATGCTAAAGTGTTATATTTTGGTCCAGTGCGAGATTTAAAATTTTTTGAACTCACATGTGACATGTGGGACCCATTAAAAACATGTTCATAAGTCACTTGTTTCACTGGGTCCCACGGATCACATATGAGATTAAAAAACTTTGGATTTCACGCTGGACCAACATATAACACTTTAGCATCATCCATGTAAAGTTTCATCAATTTTGAACAACATTTAAACATCTCATAAGTTGAACAAAAAATAAAAAATTACTGAATTAAAACGGGGGACCGGGGTGTGTAATTTCCTCAAACATCAGGGGTATAATTTTCCCTTTAAAAAATAAGAAAAATAAATCCAGTAATCGCCTTGCCAATACTTTTTGACATAATAATGAACTAAACTAAATTTCTAATCCAAAAAACTTTTTATTTTTTTAATAGGTGAAGCATGAAAAAAAAAATCCTAAACAACTCCTAACAAAGAAAATTGTAGGAAAAACTATATACATAAAAAGAATGAAATAATAAACTAAACCTAAATAAACCTACAACTCTACTACGGGTAGCAAATAAAACTCGGTCGGAGTATAGTGTAAGTATATTACGACCGAGAGTATCGAACCCAAGGAACTTATAGAAAACTAGTCCTAATCCGGGAAAAAGCCTATTCTATAATAAGAAGGGGGGAAAAGTAAATGTGATTCTAAACTAAGAAACTAAATAAACTAACTTTGATTTTGGAAGATTATCAATGTAAGGGAAACGTAAGACCAATAATCAAGGGTGGCAAGTCTCAAAGAGGATTTGGTCTCACAAAATGCATATACCGGATGACATGCCGGACCTCCGATACTCGGCATATTCATGGCCTTAATGTGCCGGACAACTTCCATCCGACACCGCATCCGGCATCGTTCATTTCGTAAACAACACTTCCAGATTTGGTTCTGACAAAAGGAACTCAATACTCATACTTGCATCGTGCATAGCTAATGCCGCGAATACAACCAGAGTAATGGGAAATAAGAGATTAACCCTAAACCTTAGGTCTTGATGCCCCTCTTTCGGAACAACAAACTTAAAGATTACCAAAATCCTAATCTATCCTATTCTTGTCTTGTGAACATTAAATAGGACTTAGAGATAAGAGAATAAATAGCTACTTCATTCTACTTTGCATGAAGATTAGAACTCGGGTTAAGAAATTTGAAAATTCCATAAATGGTCATAAGAGTTTTACAAGGAAATCTTCCCTAACCAAAAGCCTAACAAGGATTCTGCATCACCATCCACACAACTACAAGAAGAGAATACAAAGGGGGAGAAGGGGATGTTAATAGCCTTAACCCGTCAAGGTCTTCTTCTTCTTTTGCGTGGATGGATCTGCAGACGTTCCTTGGACACCAACAGATGGAGTGGGGCGGAAATAGAGTGTGAATGGAGTGTATTTGGTATGTTGAAGTGTGCCAAATGATGTAGATTCACGGCCTATTTATTGGGCTTAAATATGTCGTTATGCGCGCGCCGGCGCCTACGTACGCGAGTCATCACTAACGGAGATACCGCTAAACCGTGCCTAAGGTCAACGGTTAAACGCCAATTCCGCGTGAAACTGTGTATATAACCGGTATCCCACTCACAACCTCACTAGATAAATCTCCAACGTCATAACTCCATCGTCGTCGTGGCGACTCTTCACTTATGCCGGATGAGAGCTACCCGGCATCGTATCCGGCAAAGCTCCTTTTCCGATCTATGCTCATGCAGGCCGTGCAATAATCCGACATTGTGTAACACCCCATCCAACATTAACACACTTAACGACCAACTGCAGCGGAAAACATACTTCATCACGTTACTTAACTTGTTGGTGTTACACGCCGTTAACCACCCACGTGGCTAACAAGGCTATTACATATACATTGTATCGGTCTGATGGACTAGATTCCCGAGCGACTACACATTACTGTCCCTCTCCATAAACAACAACAACATATACCTTAAACTGTATTCACAAACTAATGCCGATAACAATTTCGGTCTTAGTACACCTACTGTACATATATAACTTAAATGCATACCCATGTACAACGACTACCCCGTCCTACTCTCGAACGGCTTCCAGCTCCTTGTACCTGAAATAGGAAAAAGAAGAGAAAGGGTGGCCCCCCAGGGGCTTAGCACCTTTGCTGGTATGGTAATCCCGCAGCCCGCATGCTACCGGGCCACACACAACTAATTGTCGTCTTAGCATGCGGTTGATTATATTTGAATCATGCATGTAAACTATAAACACACAACACATAACATTCCACCACAATGGGCTCAACGAACAGATAACACATCCTTACTTGATAAGCCACTCATTGTGATCATAAACCCTAGAGGGTTCTCCTCTAGTGGAGCTACTTCCTTAATAGACGACACTTACCCAATAATCGGGTTATCCTTAAACGCCTCTTTTATAAACTGGGATTCATATCCATGATCCACATACACCACATAACAACACTTTTCACGTTTCAACGTGCACATAACATAACATCGCAATGGGAATTGCAGTACAATAATAACACATAACATAACGGGAACGGTTCTCTTAGGAACCGACCCAAACATAGTTAATTCACTTATGAGCCTAGAGAATGATGTCACCCTCATGATAAACTCGTTATACAACACTCATTACCGTCCTAATAGTCGGACGAGTAACTTAAGTTAAGATGGTTCAGATATGGTAACCCGAACACACCACATAAACACATGTTCCCCCTAAACCGATCATAAGTCAGAATAGCTAAGCTTTGGAGTAAGCTAATGGGAGATCGTAACCCGTGAGGGAAACAACCATAACAGAGAGGAGGGTAAGGCTAAAAAGGATGCCCACTCCCAAACAACGCGCGACCGGCCTAACCGGATTCCTCACCCCCGTTAGTACATATTTACTTGTAGATAACTAGTTAGAGCCCCACTATGGAGCTTATCACACCCACACACCAAGAAGGTATTTCAACTGGGTTAAACACACGAGGGAGGTCCATACATTCACACACAACATCACACAATTAACTCACGCATAGCCGTGGTTAGAATGTCCCATGGTCCGGGTCGTTAAATTCCGAATACCGATCTCTCATGTGATCCTAGACTCAGTTAGCTAAGTTTAACACTTTCGAGGTTAAATGGTATCGGAACTAGACACGCCACATATATATTACTGTACTCATTACATGTTTTATCTTACAACGTGGCAAACATACAGAAAAACACATTGGCATACAAGCCAGTGTAATCCGGTAGGACACAGGTTGCAAGAAAACCATACCTGTCACCGGGGTTTCACTTTAACGTGCCATCACATGTTCCTCGTAACATCTTAGAACAACTGGTAACATTACATTTACTTTTATTAACATCGGGTAACATGGTTGTTTAAAGTCTAATGCTCATAACTTATCCCCGTTAACTAGTTAAATAACTTCACATTTTAACTTGTTTTACTTTTACATTTTAATACAACTTTTCCCCCACTAAATTGTCATTATAACTCACTTAACATGTCCTTAACAATCTTATAACATCATTACTTGATAATCCCCATCATCCTATAACCTTAAACAATGTTTTTGGTCCATACAGCGCCTTGTCCGAACTTGTGTCCGGACTTCCCAAGTTCGGACACCGTTCGAGGCTCAAATGGGTGTAAACAGACGACTGTCCGAACATGCGTCCGAGCTTCCCAAGTTCGGACGCTGTTCGAGGCCAAAACAGAATGTAGAGATAGGTGTGTCCGAACTTCCAAATTCGGACGGTAGTTCGGACACCGGTCGAAGTTCAGGAGACTTACGCGCAACAGGGCATGTCCGAACGTCCATGTTCGGACGGTAGTTCGGACGTGCCCAAACTCCATTTTCTATACCATTAAACACTTACTCATTTCTTGCCTAAATGCTCAATAATCATAATACTTCCCCCTTAGGTTTATAGCATGTTCCCACACTATATTTAGCCCACAAAAATACTTCATGTCCTTCCAAGAATTTTCTTCACAAGTTCAACATCTTCCTTACCTAAACATCATTTCCTCCTTGTACATCAATATTACCTGAACCTTAACAAACTCCTCCAAGACTTTAGTACATCCCAAAACACCCATTGGATTTCTAGAACTTCCAAGATAGTGCCTAAATCCTTTTTGCCTTCTAAAACACCTTAATGCACCTTTCTTTCCCTAGTAAAGCACTTAATCATTCTCAACGCTTCCAAACTCACCAAAACTCTTTTTAAACACTTAGAACTTCTTATACATTATCTAAATTTTGACATGGGTTCTTCTAGCACATTGCTATACCAAAGCACATAGCTTTCACCATTAGACATTCAAGAACACCTAAAATCCATCAAGAGTATTCTCACACACAAACACTTAGGTTTTCACCCTTTCACAACCAAAAACACTTAATCACTTAATACACATTCCTTACACACAAACATATTGTTTTTCCTCCTTTAACCATCCAAGACACTCATCTTCACAAAGAATGTTCTTTACACACATCTAAATCCTTAAACTACACTACATCACAATATAGTGCATAAACTTAAATTGCTTGACACTTAGGTCCTTAAATAACATGGCTCATAGGCCCTTAAATGCATTAAACTTAAACACTGAATTTCCCACATATATTGCCTTTAACCTGCAAATACACTCAACATCACATATGCCTTTTAATAATCTCCTTAAGAACAATTCACTAGCTCTTTTCCCATTGGCTCCTTAGGTATTCTATTAACAAATCAAGCTCATTTTTTTCTAAGGCATCTAAACCACATTGAGATAGTTTGTTTACCTCTTTTCCTTCACAAGTTTTTCATTGTAACCCTTACTCCTTCTTTGATAGAAACCGGCAAGGCTTTGATTGCTTGTAAACTTCTAATCAATGTACAAGCAAGGTAATGAGTATTCAAGCTTTATGCTTAAACTCAATGTAAACCCTAGGTTATATATATATATATATTGTCTTAACACATTAGGATAGTTGTTTTACCTTGGAAACTAAAGAGCTTGAATAAGCATCAAGAGAGGACTCCACCTTGTCCTTTAAAGATTGAAATGGAGCTATGAAAGAACAAGAGAACACCATTAATGGTGAATTTTCGGACATGTAATAAAAATGAAGGAAATGTTGTTTTCTTTGTTTTTCCTTACCTTGAAGCAAAGGAGAATAACATGGCATGAAAATATGAGCTCAAGCTCCTTCAATGGTGAATCTCCATGGCACCTAAATGGAGTTCTTGAAGATTTGAAAAGATAGAAGTGTAGAGCTTGGTCTAACTAAGATAAATATGGTCTTAGAATTTGATTTGGAGCATGGAGTTGGATTTGGTAAGGAAATGAAGATGGAGAAGAGAGGTTACTATAGCCCATCGTTTTTGAAGAAGAGAGGAGAGGATGAAGACGGTGGGAACAAGGAGAAAAGAAGAGAATGAGGTGAGAGGTCTACCTTTGAAGATATTTATGTTATAAAGTAACTTTCTTCTTTTTACTTACTTTTCCTTCCTTTCTTGAATTGATTTTTACATGGTGGTGAGTCACCACTTAGAAAACCGGCCCCCTCCATATAATAGGGCATTTCTTGACTTATGTTGACCATTTAATTAAGCTAAGTTGACTTAAGTCAAAACTAGCACTATTTGGGCACTATTCATTAACCAAGGCACATATTTGCGAAATTTTTGATTTCTCATTGATTTAGACTTCCTAATGTGATACTAAGTAGTACACATGTTAATTAAAGAGTAATGATGGACATTTAGCCACTCAAAACTCATTTACAAGACAATTTTTCAAAAATGTGCTTTAAGGCTCCTTAAAGCACATTTTGTGTTTTAACTTGTTTTCAAGCTTGGTTTTCTTTAGTAATTGATTTAATATGTTCATTAACATATTATTAGGTATAGATATGACCTTTAGGTCTTATACAAATTTATCCCAAGCTTAGAGCACATTTTTGCCCATATTGACTTTAAGGTATTTATTTGTGTTTTATTTGGTTTAATTGTCTACCAAGGTTTCCTAAGGACTTAATTAGCCTTATTAAATCATAATTGAATATCACTAAGTCTTGGTAGGCTCTTTGGCTCCCAACCAAGTTCACTCCAAGTTTAGAGCATGTTTTTGCTCAAACTATATTTATGGTACTTTATGTTTTCACCATGGTTTAAATCGTACACTGATGTTTCTAAGGCACTTTTTAGCCTTTAAATATCATAGTTTAGTATTTAAACAATATATCAAGGTTTGGGGTATTTCAATCTACCCCCCTTAAAAGAACTTCGTCCTCGAAGTTCACACTTCCCACACATCATTTGGATTAGAACGCAGGAATCACTTGAAAATAAACTTCCATAACCAAACATACTTTACATCACACCCTCGGACTTAATGGTCCGGGTAACATATTCACATCCATACATAACATAACATACTCACATGATAACCTCGGACTCAATGGTCCGGGTATCTTAACAACATTTGCACATACATACAACCCTTAGACTCTTGGGTCTGGGTACCATAGCAACATTTAGACCCATAGGTCTTGATAACATAACAGCCTTTAGACACATAGGTCTATGTAACACAACAACATTTAGACTCATAGGTCTTGATAACATACACTTTTGGAACTCAAGGTCAAAATAATATTTATTACACATACCACACAACATGTCATAGCATGTATAACAATCAAAAATATCTTTTATATACACTGTGATCCCACAGAACCCGGTCGCGATGGACACCTTCTGGTCCCCGTCCCTTTGGGAGATCAAAACAATCACTTAATCTTTAACATATATACTTCTCATGTCACCGATCCGAAGACAAAGGCTCATGCGTCCTCGGCTCGTGAGCAAGTACTACAAAAATATTCTTTACTAGGTTAAGTATAAGAGAATCCTTTATTTCAAATGTTAACCGACTGTTTTGAAAACACCAATTGAAAATCCTTTTGAAAACACATACAACTCCAAGTCCAACTTATGCTTTTTGCTTTTTTTCTTAGCGTGGTTATTTATGACCACTTATAGGGAGCTTTAAGAATCATCCAACCCTGATGTGATCAGCATCAGTGTTGAACTATCCTTCCACCCCAATTTGTGTTCGGCTTCCCTTGATCACATGCAAATCAAGTTCCACCTCCCACTTCATTTTCACGCATCAAATAATACACTCATTTCCAATATTCTATCTTGTTGGTCATTCTAGTCATAATCATACATCTCCAAGGGATAGAACTCCGTCTATCAGTTATCTCCACTCACTTTAATCCTGTTACCTAGGGAATCTTATTCTCACTAGGTTCTATGTCGGTTCCATACCCTTTCATGAATCACTATATTACATATATACATATATTTTATCAAAATACAACACACAGTTTTACATTTATACACTGTCGGGGTTTTTGTTCCCCGGGAGTTTCTTTACTCCCTTACACTTGTACTCTCACACACAACTGTTAACAAATAAACACACTTATCATAATGGTATTCACATCTCTTGTGCGAAGTTACCACAATTAAACCATGAATGAATGCTTATGTTTATGTAACGCACACACCAATCATCCAAACAATCATTTTGTGCTATGCACAACATAGCTCACGTACACTTGTATGGTAAAACACACTAAGCGGTTTTACGTTCTACCCCCCTTAAAAGGGATTACACCCACGTAATCAGTCACTTAATCATTGGTTTAAAAAGTTCTACCGTCGTGAAGTGTTTCAACTTCCACGCGGTCTGTTATACAATGTGTTCTGGTTAGAGGATCTTGACCATATTGGCGGTTTAGTCCCTAAACCAAGAATTCTCATTGGAGTTTGCTTTAACTCTTAACTGGTTTCGGTTCTGGCCTGTGAGGCTTCTAGGCGTTAATAATTAGCCATTTACTCATATTCGCTATTCACGTTGTACACTTGAATCACTGGTTCACTAGTGTCTGCTGCGCAACTCTAATAACTGTAGAGCTTAGTTTGCCCCACTCGTTATTCTTACTGTATTGTACATCTCCCATTTATCACCTTTATCTTGGTAACAATGGTTTCTCAACCGACGCGTGGTATCTCTTACCGTTAGCGAACTCGGTGAGTTACAAAACTTTCCATCCACTTCTCTAATAACTTACTGCGTAATTGCCGCGTATTTCACAATGATTGACTTGTTCCCTTCCGACTTACTGTCGGTCGAGATTGAGCTGCTACCTAATGTGTAGCGCTCTCTTGGTTATTTCCAACATTTGGGGTATATTCCATACCGATATTTGGCAGTTAGTGCTACTGTAGTCACTTACTGTTAATCATGCCTCCACATTTGGTTTTGTACAAGTAATCTTTCATTGGTATGTCTTTGCATTTCCTATGCATCAGTCACTATGGCGTTATAAGCCGCTTTCTGTTTCCACCACAATTAACATTTCCAAAACCCTTTCCATCGCACTCGATCATTACTGTTCAAATGCAATACCAAAACACTCAGTCATACAGAGTGCAGAGGCGTAAACTCTTGACAGTAAATCTCTTATTAGCAACGGAATCCACACTGAGTTCCTTATCACCTAGTACCAACTACTGGCTTATTGCCCAGTCTGTTTATCATCACTTACCTTACATCTCCACTGAGTTTAATTCATAACTGGTATTATCTGCCATATTATTATTTAACAACACTTATACAACGGTCGCTTACTGCGCACCGTGCTCTCTCTCATTGTATAACATCGACTTATATGGTATTCACTGTCATATTAGCTTCCACACATATACTTACATCACTCGTATTATGGTTCGCCACTCATTTGGCTGATTGTTGAATATTCTAGTCTTTGAGTCTTAATGCTCCTTGAGCATTGTCCATCCCATTTAGCGTCACTCATCCATGATGGTTGCTATTAGACTTATTACTCTTCCGGTCTCCACAAGTGGTATAAACACTACCTTTCGTATCATTCCCATACAAATTCTCCTCCGGTAATGACCATATTGGTCCACCCTTAACATATTCCCTGAACTTAGTTCACCTATCTACCGCTGTTGCGGTCTCACAATATTAAGAGGTATCCCCACTCTCTTAGCAGTGGTTCGTTATCCGCTTTACTTACTTATATAACATAAACTTTTACAATCGATTAAATTTATATATCACACCTTATTTGTGGCTTATAAGCCTTATTGCCTTGAGCTGCGCTCATTGTAGGCTGTCCACACACATGTACTTCTCTGTACAACATTACATGGTTTGGATATCATATTGAGCTCCATGACAAGGTCGTTGCATTCCGTTTCTTTCATGGGATGCCCCTTAGGATTGTCAGTCCGTCTCCTGACAACTTATGTCTAAACTGAAAATTAGCTCCAACTCTTGTGCTTCTGTCGCGTTATCTCGTTCAACTATCGTTGATGCGAACACCCTTCAAGGATTGCTCCTGGGTGTTGTTAAGTTATGCCTTTACATCTCGTTCGCACTTATTGGTATATTCAGTTAGCCGCACCGTTTTGCGTTCTTGACTGGCTTATTATCTTCTTCCGTGAAGATCAACATCTCCTGGTAGTGTAGGTACTCATTCTGGGAGTTTCATCCCGTTCATTGCACATTAATGTGTCCACATTAAGCATTTGCCTCGTCATATACAGGCTGGGTCACCGTTCCAGCTATCATGTTTACCCCTCGGGATTCTTAAGACATATGTGATGTCTTTACATAACAGTTAGTGCACCTCGCACCTCCTGACTCTTAAACATTTCCTTGAAATGAATTCACTAATTCCTCTAGTCTCGTTAACTTAACTGAGTTCCTTTACTTTAGCCATTCTTGGTAATCCGTTGCTCTTGCTTGACTTTTACTGCTGACCGTAGTATGGAGTTGACTACTTCCCGTGTTCCGGACTCTACTCGTATACATATGTGGGGTACCATGCTGATACATTGCTACTTACCCAACTAACCCATAAGTAGGTCTGTCAGGCCCACAAGCTCCTATCGGAGTGCGGTCGTCCCACATTACAATTGGTACACTCGTAGTGTCCGTCACACGCCTAGGTGAAGTATTCTGTTGTCAACTCCCTTATGTTGTCCTATGACAACATGCATTCTGTGCTTCCCGAACTTAATCGAGGGAAAGTTTATCCACTGTTGTATCATTATCAACTACCCTTGGGTTTACTGGTTTGGTTTAAAAGAAGGTTAGAAAGAAGTATTGGTTTGAAAGAAAATCTGGTTTTGAAAGAAAAGAGTTCGAAGTTTGAAAGAAAATTTTTCATGGTTTCACAACGTTTTCTTGCCTTAACCAAGTCTAGCTTCCTGCTGACTAGTGTACTTCCAATTACAGAGGTTAGGCTATCAAGCCCTTCCATGGTCATAATGATCTCATTTAACTTCATGGTACTTTACTAAGTACTTTGTATTTGTTAACAATTTCCCGAACAGCCCTGTTATAGCAGCACTTGCCATGACAAGTGCGCCATGCTAACTGGCTATCGGTTAATCACACACACCGGTTGCGGTATTGTTCTTACCCGCACTATTATCAGTGGCCTTGTTGGCCCTTACTCGACCTTACAGTCTTGACAATAACCCTCTGGGTAACTTCAACTTCTCACTGTCTTCACATGATAATCATTAACTAGGGTGTTTCCCATTCTAGGAGACCCCCTTTCTTAGTATTGTTTCCTCTTCGTAGCCCGTTCCACCCATTTGTCGTGGTTACTGAGACTTGTCTTTGTTTGGGTACTACGTTGTAGTTCCTTTGTCGGTTGGTATACCGTTGGCGACATTATGTAATAATCGTGGTCCCGTAGACGCTCGTCTCGGGTTTCATTACTTCACTTCTTGCCTGTTGCACGGTTGGTGCGTTGCAGCTGGTTGCTCTCGACTACTCAGCATGTCGACCCAGGTTGCCGGAAATTCTATTCTCTTATACACAAAATTCTTCATCCTTCGCTATTAATGTGGTTAACATTGTTCAGATGGAAACCGTCTCCAGGATTCCCACTCTTCGGGATCTACCGTATGACTGGTCCTCCTTACTTACAGCGATGTTTGATAATAGCCAGATCGGGCTTTCCCGAATATGAGAGGACTTTCATCTCTCTGACGTTGTTTCCCAAGTTATAAACAGGGATTGTGGAGGGCGGGAAGGATATTGTAGGTTTCCAGTACACACTGGTAATACCTAACTAGTGTATCTCTCACGCTATCACTCAACCCTTAACCCAAAGTACTAAAATCCTAACTCGGTACTTCCTAAGCTCGGCAATTCAGTCATCAGAGCGAAGATACCACTTTTTGTAACACCCCATCCAACATTAACACACTTAACGACCAACTGCAGCGGAAAACATACTTCATCACGTTACTTAACTCGTTGGTGTTACACGCCGTTAACCACCCACGTGGCTAACAAGGCTATTACATATACATTGTATCGGTCTGATGGACTAGATTCCCGAGCGACTACACAAAACGGTCCCTCTCCATAAACAACAACAACAACATATACCTTAAACTGTACCGAGTATTCACAAACTAATGCCGATAACAATTTCGGTCTTACGACACCTACTGTACATATATAACTTAAATGCATACCCATGTACAACGACTACCCCGTCCTACTCTCGAACGGCTTCCAGCTCCTTGTACCTGAAATAGGAAAAAGAAGAGAAAGGGTGGCCCCCCAGGGGCTCAGCACCTTTGCTAGTATGGTAATCCCGCAGCCCGCATGCTACCGGGCCACGCACAACTAATTGTCGTCTTAGCATGCGGTTGATTATATTTGAATCATGCATGTAAACTATAAACACACAACACATAACATTCCACCACAATGGGCTCAACGAACAGATAACACATCCTTACTTGATAAGCCACTCATTGTGATCATAAACCCTAGAGGGTTCTCCTCTAGTGGAGCTACTTCCTTAATAGACGACACTTACCCAATAATCGGGTTATCCTTAAACGCCTCTTTTATAAACTGGGATTCATATCCATGATCCACATACACCATATAACAACACTTTTCACGTTTCAACGTGCACATAACATAACATCGCAATGGGAATTGCAGTACAATAATAACACATAACATAACGGGAACGATTCTCTTAGGAACCGACCCAAACATAGTTAATTCACTTATGAGCCTAGAGAATGATGTCACCCTCATGATAAACTCGTTATACAACACTCATTACCGTCCTAATAATCGGACGAGTAACTTAAGTTAAGATGGTTCGGATATGGTGACCCGAACACACCACATAAACACATGTTCCCCCTAAACCGATCATAAGTCAGAATAGCTAAGCTTTGGAGTAAGCTAATGGGAGATCATAACCCGTGAGGGAAACAACCATAACAGAGAGGAGGGTAAGGCTAAAAAGGATACACACTCCCAAACAACGCGCGACCGGCCTAACCGGATTCCTCACCCCCGTTAGTACATATTTACTTGTAGATAACTAGTTAGAGCCCCACTATGGAGCCTATCACACCCACACACCAAGAAGGTATTTCAACTGGGTTAAACACACGAGGGAGGTCCATACATTCACACACAACATCACACAATTAACTCACGCATAGCCGTGGTTAGAACGTCCCATGGTCCGGGTCGTTAAATTCCGAATACCGATCTCCCATGTGATCCTAGACTCAGTTAGCTAAGTTTAACACTTTTGAGGTTAAATGGTATCGGAACTAGACACGCCACATATATGAATTACTGTAAACTCATTACATGTTTTATCTTACAACGTGGCAAACATACAGAAAAACACATTGGCATACAAGCCGGTGTAATCCGGTAGGACACAGGTTGCAAGAAAACCATATCTGTCACTGGGGTTTCACTCTAACGTGCCATCACATGTTCCTCGTAACATCTTTGAACAACTGGTAACATTACATTTACTTTTATTAACATCGGGGTAACATGGTTGTTTAAAGTCTAATGCTCATAACTTATCCCCGTTAACTAGTTAAATAACTTCACATTTTAACTTGTTTTACTTTTACATTTTAATACAACTTTTCCCCCTAAATTGTCATTATAACTCACTTAACATGTCCTTAACAATCTTATAACATCATTACTTGATAATCCCCATCATCCTATAACCTTAAACAATGGTTTTGGTCCATACAGCGCCTTGTCCGAACTTGTGTTCGGACTTCCCAAGTTCGGACACCGTTCGAGGCTCAAATGGGTTGTAAACAGACGACTGTCCGAACATGCGTCCGAGCTTCCCAAGTTCGGACGCTGTTCGAGGCCAAAACAGAATGTAGAGATAGGTGTGTCCGAACTTCCAAATTCGGACGGTAGTTCGGACACCGGTCGAAGTTCAAAGACTTACGCGCAACAGGGCATGTCCGAACGTCCATGATCGGACGGTAGTTCGGACGTGCCCAAAACTCATTTTCTATACCTTTAAACACTTACTCATTTCTTGCCTAAATGCTCAATACTCATAATACTTCCCCTTAGGTTTTATAGCATGTTCCCACACTATATTTAGCCCACCAAAAAACTTCATGTCCTTCCAAGAATTTTCTTCACAAGTTCAACATCTTCCTTACCTAAACATCATTTCCTCCTTGTACATCAACATTACCTAACCTTAACAAACTCCTCCAAGACTTTAGTACATCCCAAAACACCCATTGGATTTCTAGAACTTCCAAGATAGCCTAAATCCTTTTTGCCTTCTAAAACACCTTAATGCACCTTTCTTTCCCTAGTAAAGCACTTAATCATTCTCAACGCTTCCAAACTTACCAAAACTCTTTTTAAACACTTAGAACTTCTTATACATTATCTAAATTTTGACATGGGTTCTTCTAGCACATTGCTATACCAAGCACATAGCTTTCACCATTAGACATTCAAGAACACCTAAAATCCATCAAGAGTATTCTCACACACAAACACTTAGGTTTTCACCCTTTCACAACCAAAAAACACTTAATCACTTAATACCATTCCTTACACACAAACATATTGTTTTTTCCTCCTTTAACCATCCAAGACACTCATCTTCACAAAGAATGTTCTTTACACACATCTAAATCCTTAAACTACTACATCACAATATAGTGCATAAACTTAAATTGCTTGACACTTAGGTCCTTAAATAACATGGCTCATAGGCCCTTAAATGCATTAAACTTAAACACTGAATTTCCCACATATATATTGCCTTTAACCTGCAAATACACTCAACATCACATATGCCTTTTAATAATCTCCTTAAGAAAAATTCACTAGCTCTTTTCCCATTGGCTCCTTAGGTATTTTATTAAGCAAATCAAGCTCATTTTTTTCCTAAGGCATCTAAACCACATTGAGATAGTTTGTTTACCTCTTTTCCTTCACAAGTTTTTCATTGTAACCCCTTGCTCCTTCTTTGATAGAAACCGGCAAGGCTTTGATTGCTTGTCAAACTTCTAATCAATGTACAAGCAAGGTAATGAGTATTCAAGCTTCATGCTTAAACTCATTGTAAACCCTAGGTTAATATATATATTGTCTTAACACATTAGATAGTTGTTTTACCTTGGAAACAAAAGAGAGCTTGAATAAGCATCAAGAGAGGACTCCTCCTTGTCCTTTAAAGATTGAATGGAGCTATGAAAGAACAAGAGAAGACACCATTAATGGTGAATTTTCGGACATGTAATAAAAATGAAGGAAATGTTGTTTTCTTTGGTTTTTCCTTACCTTGAAGCAAAGGAGAATAACATGGCATGAAAATAGAGCTCAAGCTCCTTCAATGGTGAATCTCCATGGCACCGAAATGGAGTTCTTGAAGATTTGAAAAGATAGAAGTGTAGAGCTTGGTCTAACTAAGACAAATATGGTCTTAGAATTTGATTTGGAGCATGGAGTTGGATTTGGCAAGGAAATGAAGATGGAGAAGAGAGGTTACTATAGCCCATAGTTTTTGAAGAGAGAGAAGAATGAAGACGGTGGGAACAAGGAGAAAAGAAGAGAATGAGGTGAGAGGTCTACCTTTGAAGATATTTATGTTATAAAGTAACTTTCTTCTTTTTACTTACTTTTCCTTCCTTTCTTGAATTGATTTTTACATGGTGGTGAGTCACCACTTAGAAAACCGGCCCCCTCCATATATAGGGCATTTCTTGACTTATGTTGACCATTTAATTAAGCTAAGTTGACTTAAGTCAAACTAGCACTATTTGGGCACTATTCACTAACCAAGGCACATATTTGTGAAATTTTTGATTTCCCATTGATTTAGACTTCCTAATGTGATACTAAGTAGTACACATGTTAATTAAAGAGTAATGATGGACATTTAGCCACTCAAAACTCATTTACAAGACAATTTTTCAAAAATGTCTTTAAGGCTCCTTAAGCACATTTTGTTTTTAACTTGTTTTCAAGCTTGGTTTTCTTTAGTAATTGATTAATATGTTCATTAACATATTATTAAGGTATAGATATGACCTTTAGGTCTTATACAAATTTATCCCAAGCTTAGAGCACATTTTTGCCCATATTGACTTTAAGGTATTTATTTGTGTTTTGTTTGGTTTAATTGTCTACCAAGGTTTCCTAAGGACTTAATTAGCCTTATTAAATCATAATTGAATATCACTAAGTCTTGGTAGGCTCTTTGGCTCCCAACCAAGTTCACTCCAAGTTTAGAGCATGTTTTTGCTCAAACTGTATTTATGGTACTTTATTGTTTTTCACCATGGTTTAAATCGTACACTGATGTTTCTAAGGCACTTTTTAGCCTTTAAATATCATATTTTAGTATTTAAACAATATATCAAGGTTTGGGGTATTTCACATTGAGTCCAGCATCATCTGAACTTTTGCCTAGAAAATCATTCCTTGCACAGAAAACTCATAAAAACATAAGTCTGTACAAATAATATACTTTAACACATAATATAACATAAATAACATATATTTAACCTTATTTAGATAATTATAATACTAAATCTAGCACATAAAATATGATAAGTCTGCGGCTTATCAAGGCCCTACACTTACCTTTTGCTAGTCCTCGAGCAAAACAAGATAGAAGGAGTAATTACTTATGCACAAAATAGGTAAACTCTAGAATGACAATAAGATATTATTCTCAACTCCCTGACTCTATTTCATAATCACTTAAACTTCCTTATTCCATCAAAACATACTAATGGGTATAAATTAAAAGAATTTCAAACCGATCAAAAAGTTTTGGGCTATTTGCATAAGGGAATTTTTGTAAACTCTCCTTTTCCGGTTTCCATCATTCAGCTCTATTTTCAAGAGTTTTTTGAATGTGGCCAAGACACTCATCATTGGTTTTATTATTCAGCCCTATTTTGCAAGAGTTTCTGAATCAACCATGATTTTTTACATTGAAGAACGGGGAATTTAGGAGAAAAATAAAAGGAAAAAAAACTCTCGTTTGTTGCTTTTTATTCATAGGCACTTTATGCAACCTCATAATGCTTCTTTCTTCTTTTTTTCTTTTCGAAGCTTCTCTTTTTTTTTTCCCTTTTTCTTCTTCTTTTTTTCTTTTTTTTACACAATCCCTATTTGAGATATTCACCAAAAAGATTTTTCACAATTGAAAAAGAAATGAACAGTACCCCAGAGTACAATAAGGAAGGAATTAGGAGAAAGATCATATCTCCGTTTATAAAAGAATCAAGAAGTTAAAAACATGAATCTACAAGTCATTTAGAAAGCTTACCTCTGAGAGAACAAGCTTAGTCATTCCCTAATCTTATCTCAATCAAAACATGTAAAAAGTTTAGTAAAACTCGATAAAACTCACACTTATGCATATTACAAATAAAAACTTATTTTTAGGGTGGTCCCTGCCCTACACTTGGCAGGAACAACTGTCCCCCAGTGTTAAAAAGAAACAACAAAAAGAAGTAAAACGTAAAACGTTTTTTTTTAAGACCAAAATAACTATAATGAAGCAATTAAAAAAACAATAACATAAATTTAAAAGAGAAAAATTAAATGATACGAAGGGCTCCCCTGTTTGATAGTGAAGCCGTGAGGAGGAACCGCCCTACACTTAGCCTTTTAGGCTATTTGGCATCATTTGAGATCCTGGGCAGGATAGTGACCGAATTCGCATGCTCCCGTGGATTTGTTTGTGTTTGAGATGGGAGTTGACCTTGCTGTCTTGGTTGCGTCAGAAGTTGCTGTAATTGTAACTGCAATGATTTGTGCTCTTTGCGAATGGTCAAGATCTCGTTATGAGTGTCCTGGGTCTTGTTCATCAGGGCTGACATCATGTCACGAAGTTCAGCCATTTCAGCCTCTGATGAGGATGCAAGGTGGGATGGTCAGTATTGCCTTGGACCTCCCTGGTAGCCGGCTTGACTCTGAAAGTGTTGAGGGGGTTGGTTCCCCTGTTGCCATGGCCGCCGATACCCTTGGTTACTCACATAGTTGACTTCCTCAACATTCTGAAAGTCAGGCATGTCAGGGCTTGGAGCGTGTGGTCGTGCACTAACCGCATTCGCCTGTTGAGGAAGTTTGTTCATTGCTATTTGCTCCACCACTTTCTGTAGAGCGCTAACCTTCGTGGGCGTTTGAGCGTTGCTCTCCAACAACTGCTCATGACTTTGCATAAGTTTGTTAAATTTAGCATCGCCCTCTCCCACTTGATATAAACCAGCGGTACTACCCTTGGTTCCACCGGTGGCCCAATCTCTTATCTCTTCGCAAAGAGATTCAACTCCACTAAGGAATTGATCTCCAGGCTTCTTCAGTATGTTTGCACCAAGAAAGGATAGGATCATTGTCTTGCACCGGTTGACCAATCCTTTGTAGAACAACTGAGATAGTTGTTCCTTGGTGAGGCCGTGGTGTGGACATGTGCGCAGCAACCCTTTGAATCTGTCCCAAGTCTCACAGATGTTCTCCGAGCTAGGTTGTCTAAAGTTGTAAATGTCGGCGATCATCTCCAGGGTGTGACTAGAGGGCATGAATTTGTCATAAAACTTGGTTGCCATGTCCTCCCATGTGGTGATGGTACTGGGGGTTAGACTGTGGTACCACTTGCTGGCGTTCCCCGTAAGGCTATGGGGAAAGAGAGAAAGTCTGGCGTATTGGAGGACATTGTTTGTGGAGGTTAGGCTGTTTGTGTGTTGTAAAAATTTGGTGACATGGAGCAAGGCATTGTCCGAGTTTGTACCATCGAAAAGACCCAACTCCTTTATGCATCTAATTTGATGATATTGCTTAAGTTTTTGCCATTCATCGTATTCGTTTTGTGGAAGGAGAGGAAGGTCGATTGCTGGTTTTTGGCCTTGGTTAGAAGGCCGGTTTATGTTACGGACGGTAGGTGCTTCCATTGAAGTAGGATCTGCTTCTTGTAGGGTTCGCTGTTGCCTTAAAGTTTGAAGCAGGGTTCTCTCTATCTCCGGATCAAGGTTGGCTAAATTTTCAGGAGTACTCGTAGACCGAAGAAGCATTCACTTGATAACTTCAAGAGGAGCAAGAGAAAACGTTATAATACTTCGTAATAATAAAAGGAATAATATAATGACTAATTAAACTTACGAAAATACAAGAAAATTTTTTTCTTGGTTATGCCGGATAGAGTGCCGGGCGACCCTTATCCGGTAGTGGACTTCCTCCACTACTGCCGGGTTTATACAAACCGGCATGTTGCCCGGCGTGACCAAAAATCGATCATAACTTAATTAAAAGACATGAAATGTAAAAGATAATCAAAATGTAAGAGTACATAAGAGATTGTAAGAGATCATTCCTAACTGTCCCTACTATTTACGACAGAAAATATTGAGAGAAATTGAACATGCCGGGTGATATGCCGGATGTATCCTATCCGGCATAGGACTTCCTCCGAAACGCCGGGTATAAGAAACCCGGCACGACACACGGCAAGTTCAAACTCAAAATTTAAATTAAAGAACCATAGTACAGGGACTATTAGGAGGGAGAAATAACGAAAGGTAGTAGCAAGAATGAATTTGAATTGTTAAAAACTTAATACTATACGAATCATAAAAATAACTTGAAAGTGCCGGACAGTATGCCCGGGTAGAAGAAAACTATCCGGCATCGGACTTCCTCCGATTATGCCGGGGGTTTCAGTTGTCCGGCATTGTGCACGGCACCTTCGATTCTGCATACACTAATGGCGAGATAAATCAAAGAATAAAAGAATAAAGAATAGGGTGTTTTACCGAATTTAGGACTTGGACTAATTCCAAGTCCCCGGCAACGACGCCAATTTGCTAACAAAGAAAATTGTAGGAAAAACTATATACATAAAAAGAATGAAATAATAAACTAAACCTAAATAAACCTACAACTCTACTGCGGGTTGCAAATAAAACCCGGTCGGAGTATAGTGTAAGTATATTACGACCGAGAGTATCGAACCCAAGGGACTTATAGAAAACTAGTCCTAATCCGGGCAAAAGCCTATTCTATAATAAGAAGGGGGGAAAAGTAAATGTGATTCTAAACTAAGAAAACTAAATAAAGTAACTTTGATTTTGGAAGATTATCAATGTAAGGGAAACGTAAGACCAATAATCAAGGGTGGCAAGTCTCAAAGAGGATTTGGTCTCGCAAAATGCATATGCCGGATGACATGCCAGACCTCCGATACCTGGCATATTCATGGCCTTGAATGTGCCGGACAACTTCCATCCGGCACCACATCCGGCATCGTACATTTCGTTAAACAACACTTCCATATTCGGTTTGACAAAAGGAACTCAATACTCATACTGCATCGTGCATAGCTAAAGCCGCGAATACAAAAGAGAGTAATGGGAAATAAGAGATGAACCCTTAAACCTTAGGTCTTGATGCCCTCTTTCGGAACAACAAACTTAAAGATCACCAAAATCCTAATCTATCCTATTCTGTCTTGGAACATTAAATAGGACTTAGAGATAAGAGAATAAATAGCTACTTCATTCTACTTTGCATGAAGATTAGAACTCGGGTTAAGAAACTTGAAAATTCCATAAATGGTCATAAGAGTTTTACAAGGAAATCTTCCCTAACCAAAAACCTAACAAGGATTCTGCATCACCATCCACACAACTACAAGAAGAGAATACAAAGGGGGAGAAGAGGATGTTAATAGCCTTAACCCGTCAAGGTCTTCTTCTTCTTTTGCGTGGATGGATCTGCAGACGTTCCTTGGACACCAACAGATGGAGTGGGGCGGAAATAGAGTGTGAATGGAGTGTATTTGGTATGTTGAAGTGTGCCAAATGATGTAGATTCACGAATCACGACCTATTTATAGGGCTTCAAAATGTCGTTGCCGAGCGTCGCGCCGGATCACCAGTAGCCGGCACACGTGGGAAATGTGCCTAACTGTTAACGGTCGAAACCACCAATTCCGCGCGAAACAGTGCATATGCCGGGTATACCCGGCATCACACCCGGCACTAGATAAATCTCCAACGGTCAATAACTGCCATCGTCTAGTCAACCGTGGCGACTCTTCACTTATGTCGGATGAGATCTACCCGGCATCGTATCCGGCAAAGCTCCTTTTCCGATCTATGCTCATGCCGTGCAGGATTAATCCGGGATTGAGTCCGGCATCATCTGAACTTTTGCCTAGAAAATCATTCCTTGCACAGAAAACTCATAAAAATATAAGTCTGTACAAATAATATACTTTAACATATAATATAACATAAATAACATATATTTAACCTTATTTAGATAATTATAATACTAAATCTAGCACATAAAATATGATAAGTCTGCGGCTTATCAATAACCCTCTTTTATCTATTAGCCTCATTGCAAAACTAATTCCTCAAATAACACTTCCAGAAGAAATTATCTTTAAAAAAACGATTTCACGAATTTCTAGGCGACATCATTATCCTCGTTAGCACGCGGGAGAAACTGAGATTGTCTTTTCAAAAGACGACTTCTGAAATTGTCTTTTGATTTATTTGTTAATTTGAAACCATCTCTTGAATAGATGATAAAGTGTTTTCGTGCGATTTGAGGTTGAACAACCATCCCAGATCTTGGATGATTGTATCTAGATCTGGTAATTCAAGCCACTCGATTCAAGTTTAGTTTGGTTTGGTTTGAATCAACTATAGATATTTCATATTCATTTTGATTTGGATTGGGTGGGATTTGGTTTAATTTTGGTCTTTTCTAGTTTTAGGTCGGTTTGAATTGGTTCAGGTGGTTTCAATTGGTAACTTTGGTGTGGTTGATTTAGGTTCTGGTTAGTTGTTGGGTCATTCAATTTTTCAGGTTATGGTCAAATTCGAGTGAATTATTTGCTGGGTTTGGTTAACAAAATTTTAATTTCGGATTTAAGCAACCTTTGTGACTTGTATTGATATTCATATTCAACATGTGTCATTAAGTGAGGTGTAGGTTTTATAATCTTTTGTGATATCAATGAGAATATTTTTTTGAATTTGTTGTGTAATTTTTCTTCACGCATCATCATGGTTAGTATATGTCTCTCTACCGAAACATTAAGGTTTTCAAACTGAAACTTCATCAACATTCAGACCACTCCCAAGTTCCAAGTTCTACACATAAAGAAACCTAAGTTTATTAAAATCAACATTAATATATTAATAAGATAGTAATGATATACATTATTTTGTGTTATAAAACATTGATTAACTAAACTTAACTTATGTGTTAAAAATATGCTTTCATTTTTAAATTTCTTATACCATACTCCCTTCGATAAAAAGATTTTAAAATTAAAAGTATCTTTTTTTTCAAGATTAACTATTTTACATAAATATTTATTTTAAAATCTTAAGAGATAGGCCATAGTTTTTTTATATATTTTTTTAACTCATTTCAACATCTTTATACATTACCAGTAACAATCTTTTGTATTGTTAAAAATAATATTAGTAGATGAAAATCTACTTTTGAATGAAATATCTACGTATCTAATTTTATAAGTTTTGTAAAATATTTTAGTTGAAAAGGCAGTTTTTGGTAGAATATTATTTGTAAATTTAGATATCTATCTTTTAAGTTATGCTTAATTAAGAAAGTTTTAAATTTTCTTAATTTGAAGAAAAAAGATAGAAAAACATAGTATGTAACTTTAAATATAATAACAAATCAAGGACACACATTATTGTAAAGAATATGTTAATATACATCACAATCTTATTAACACATAGCTTATTAATTATGTAATATATGAATAATTAATAAAAAACAAGGATGATGTGAATTGTTGGTAAAGCTGGGGCCTATTATTTGGTTCTCAAATGCTGAAAAATTTGGATGAGAAAAAACCTTCAATAACCTTGTGATAAATTAGACTTTTACAGCAGTGAAGTGATGATCTTCTCCTTCTTTTAAGTTGTCATTATGTTTGTAAATTCCAATAATATATTTCTTTGGTTGTTATGATTGTATATTTCAATGTGCTCATTATTCAATATATCTCTTTTTTATATTTTCTTGTCTGGTAGTTATACCTTATATCCTTGGTTTTAAGAGGCGTGCACGCATAATGCGTTTTGGAGGCGATGCGAGTCCTAGGTCACATCTATGGCAGCGAGGCGAGATTATTCCTTATGCGAGACAGATACGAGCCGGAGGCTAAGACACGTTTGGCTCCGGTATTTTTTTAAAAAAAAACTTTTCATTTATCAAAACGACGTTGTTTTGATGTGTAAAACATATTTTTAAAAAATCTGCCCTTGATCCTCCCGATCGATTATTTGTCTCCTCCCCTGCCCTCTCAAAATTTTCGCTGGTGCTGCCTGGTTCTCTTCACCGACGGGCGCTACGACACAGAACGGGACCACGCCAGCCTCGCCCTACAGTCGACACTCCAGCGCCGCCCCGCGCCTGTTGCTGGTGCTTCACTCAGAACTCCCACTGGCCGCGCCAGTTCCAGGAAAAAAGAGGGGTAATTCTCCGTCTGTTTTAACAGTTTTTAACCCTAAATTTCTGTTTTTGATTTCTGTTTTGGGGTTAATTAAAACCGAATCTGTGCCTTTTTAATGTGTTGTAATGCTGCTAAATTTCTGTTTTGGTTTGATGATAGTGTGTTGTTGTACTGCTGTTGGGCTGAAACAGTTTAATTTTTGTTCATATGGGCTGAATTGCAGGGGCTGAATTGCAGAAACTGCGTATGTATGTCATAATAACGGTTACAGATAGCTAGCAAATATAATCACAAGTATCAAGATTACATACAGCAGGCAGCAAATATAGGAAAATAACAAAAGATCGAACACTTGACCCTATAACCACAAATACGTATATATGCTGAAAGCAGATTAGTTTATGATCAACTATATATTGTGTGTGACATTTGTTTGATTTACAATTAATTCAAAACAGCATGACATACAATACATGTAATTAATACGTTTGGTAGCTAGCTTGCTAGGATTCACAAAGATCCAATGTTTCAAACTCATTTGCAATTTCCGGCATTAGCATCAAATCACTATAATCACAACAGTAAATTGAACATCACAACACAGTTAAGGTTATAGCCAATTAAGCACAGCCTAAATTTCATAAATGCGAAAAGGCCATAAAAAATACTATGATTTTCATCTAATGATATATGTCCTCAAGTGGCAATTAAATGTTTAAACCAAAATCAGATTAGGTCACATTTTTTATACCAGTATGCAATTAACAAAGAAACAGTCAAGCCAATCAAAACAAATCTAAGAGCAACTTTCAGGCAACTAATAGATCATATTTGATTGTCACCTTTTGTAACACCCCATCCAACATTAACACACTTACAATAAACTGCAGCGGAAAAACAACCTCATCACATTACTTAACTCGTTGGTGTTACACGCCGTTAGCCACCCACGTGGCTAACAAGGCTAATCCATATACATTGTACCGGTCTGATGGGCTAAATTCCCGAGCAACTACACATTAATCCCTTTCCATTAAAACAACAACAACATACACCTTTCAACTATACCGAGTATTTATAAACTGATGCCGACAACAATTTCGGTCTTACTACACCTACTGTATATATACACTTAAATGAATACCCATGTACAATGACTACCCCGTCCTACTCTCGAACGGCTTCTAGCTCTCTGTACCTGAAATAGGGAAAGAAGAGAAAAGGGTGGCCCCCAAGGGGCTCAGCACCTTTGCTGGTATGGTAATCCCGCAGCCCACATGCTACCGGGCCACGCACAACTAATTGTCGTCTTAGCATGCGGTTGATTATATTTAAATCATGCATGTAACAGTAAACACACAACACATAACATTTCGCCTCAACGGGCTCAACAAACGGATAATATATCCTTACTTAATAAGTCACTCATGGTATTCATTATCCCTAGAGTGTTCCTCCTCTAATGGAGCTACTTCCTTAATAGACGACACTTACCCTTAATTCGGGTTAACCTTAAACGCCTCTTATCACACACTGGGATTCATTTCCATGATCCACACACTCCATATTTTATAACATATAATGTTCCTCACATAACCAAACATAACAACACCCTTCACGTTTCCATGTGCACATGATAACATCACAATAGGATTTACTTTACAACAACATCACATAACATAACGGGAACGGTCCTCTTAGGAACCGACCCAAACATAGTTAATTCACTGGTGAGCCTAGAGAATGGTGTCACCCTCATGGTAAGCTCGTTATAAAATAACAACAACACTCATTACCGTCCTAATAGTCGGACGAGTAACTTAAGTTAAGATGGTTCGGGTTTGGAGGCCCGAACACACCACACAAACACATGTTCCCCCTAAACCGATCATAAGTCAGAATAGCTAAGTTGGAGTAAGCTAATGGGAGATATAAACCGTGAGGGAAACAACCATAACAAAGAGAAGGGTAAGGGTAAGAGGATACCCTCTCCCAACAACGCGCGACCGGCCTAACCGGATTCCTCACTACTGTTAGTACATATACTTAGAGATATTAGTTAGAACCCCACTGTGGAGTCAAATCAACACACCATACAGTATTACAACTGGGTTAAACACACAAGGGAGATCCCTACATTCACATACACATATCACACATTTAACACACGCATAGCCGTGGTTAGTACGTCCCATGGTTCGGGTCGTTTTACGTTCGAAAACTTCAAAATGTGATCCTAGACTCAGTTAATAAGGTTAACAATGCCGAAGTTAAATGGTAATCGGAGTTGAACAACGCCACATATATGAATTACTGTAATACTCATTACATGTTTCCTCTTACAACGTGGCAAACATACAGAAAAACACATTGGCATACAAGCCGGTGTAATCCGGTAGGACACAGGTTGCAAGAAAAACCATACCTGTCACCGGAGTCCACTTTACCACGTCCACTTATGTTCCTCGAGCAATTCTCGAACAACTGACAACATTACATATACTTTTATTAACGTTGGGGTAACATGTTTGTTTAAAGTCTAATGCTTATAACTTTTCCCCGTTAACTTGGTTAAATAACTTTACATTTTTAACAAGTTTCACTCTTTCATTTTACTTCAACTTTTCACCCACCAAATTGTGACTATAACTCACCTAACATGTCCTACACAATTTTATAACATCATTATCCATCAATCCCCATCATTAGACATCTCTTAATAACCTAAAACAATGTTTTTATAGTGGTCCGGGACTTGGTCCTCTTCTTAAGTCCCGGACCATATGCTAACTCAAGTCTCGGCCTTTTAAAATGGGGTGGTCCGGGACCTTATACAAGGCCTAAGTCTCGGACCATATCCTTATGTGACTCTCGGCCTATTTTACACCCCTGGTCCGGGACTTGAACTATGACCTAGGTCCCGGACCAAAGCTACAGACTTGGTAAAATTACATTTTCTAAACCTTGTTGCATTATTTCTCCACCTCCATTAATTACCCAAACTTCATACATGAACTTAGGCATATTCTAATACCAAAATATCACTTTGATTCTCCTTACAACATTGTCTTTCTTTTTTCTTTTTTGCATAATTTTGGGCCGTCCGACCCACCGTCCGACCCACAGCTGGGTCGGACCGTTCCAGAAACTTTTCCCGTCTGCTAAATACTCACGTCCGACCCATGTCCGACCCAACCATCTGGGTCGGACCATTCCAGAGACTTAGAGCACACATGTCCGACCCATGTCCGACCCAACCATCTGGGTCGGACCATTCCAGAAACATCAACGGGTAACTTAACAGAGGCTGTTCGACCCACCCTGGGTCGGACCACTGGGTCGGACAACATCAGAAGTTGTCCAAAACTTGTCAAACTTTCTCCAAACTTTTCCTCAAGCCTCCTAATGTGTTCTAACATCATTTGGCACCCTTAACCCTTCATATAACATCCATAAAACTCATTTTATAACTCCTTAAACACTTACTCTCTTCTTACCAAAATTCCTAACACTTATATTGTTTTCTCCTTAAGATTTCTAAGTGGCATTTTACCTATAATGACCACTATACCAAGGTGTTTCCTCTACACCTTAACATCATCTCTCAAGCTTCTTTTCTTACTAACTAAACCTCCTTTTTCACATCTTACCTAAACATCACTTATTCCTTGGATATCAACATTACCTAAACCTTAAACAACTTCCTAGTTCACCAAAACTTCCTTAAAACACTTAGAACTTCTTGCACATTTTCCAAATTTTGCCATAGCTTCTCTTGCATATACTCACATCCAAACACTTAGGTTTTTACCTTATTTCATTCAAAAACACCTAAAATCCATCAAACACCTTTTTATACACAAACTTCACACATTTAGCACTACATCACAATATAGTGCATGACTTAAATTGCTTGGCACTTAGGCCCTTAAATAACATGGCTCTTAGGCCCTTAAGTTGCTTAAACCATAAACACTGAATTTCCACAATATATAAGCCTTTGACCTGCAATTACACACACCAAGACATATGTTCTTTTACTAGTCTCTTAAGAACACTTTACTAAGTCATTCACCATTTGCTCTTTAGGTAGTTTTAACAAGCATTATAAGCTCATTTCTCCTAAGGCATTAAACCACATTAGGTTAGTATATTTACCTCTTTTCCTCACAACTTCTTTCTTGTTTCCTTGTAAAACCGGTAAGGTATTTGATTCCTTGTCAAGTTCTAAACAATATACAAACATCATAATGAGTATTCAAGCTTTAAGCTTCATCTCATTGTAAACCCTAATTTTACATTGTTTCAAAAAACATTAATGTAGTTGTTTTACCTTGATCTTTGAAGGGAGTTTGAATATCTATGAAGAGAGGACTCCACCTAGTCCATGAAAGGTTGGAATGAAGCTAGAACAAAGTCACACAAAGAGCACCATCAATGTGCATTTTCGGTCAAGGTAAAAACATGGAAGAAACTTGATTTTTCTTTGAGATTCCTTACCTAGAAGCAAAGGAGAGTAATAATATGTAGAAAGGTGAGCTCAAGCTCCTTCAATGGTGAATCTCCATGGCACCAAAATTGAGTTCTTGAAGATTTGAAAAGATAGAAGTGTAGAGCTTGACCTAACTAAGACAAATATGGTCTTAGAATTTGATTTGGAGCATGGAGTTGGATCTGGCAAGGAAATGAAGATGGAGAAGAGAGGAGCTGTAGCAAATCGTAAATGGAGGAAAGGAGAAGGTGAAGAAACCGTGTGAAATGAAAGAAAGAAGGAAATGAGAAGGTAAGTTTGCTTTTGGAGATATTTATGTTATAAAGCAAAATAGTACTTTACTTTACTTATTTGATTTCTTTTACATGTTGGTGACTCACACCATGAAAAACCGGCCCCCGTATACTTAGGAGGGTATAATAGTCTTTGTTGACCAACTTAATTACTTATAACAACATATGTTACAAACTAGCTTATAAAAGTTACTATTCATAAAAACAAGGCACATGGAAGTGAAATTTTTGATTTCCCATTGATATAGACTTCCAAATGTGATACTATATAGTACACATGTTAATTAAAGAGTAATGATGGACATCTAGCCATATAAAACTCATTTACAAGACAATTTTTCAAAAACGTGCTTTAAGACTCCTTAAAGCACATTTTGTGTTTTAACTTGTTTTCAAGCTTGGTTTTCTTTAGTAATTGATTTAATATGTTCATTAACATATTTATAAGGTATAGGTATGACCATTAAGTCTTATACAAATTTATACCAAGCTTAGAGCACATTTTTGCTCTGATTGACTTTAAGGTATTTCCTTGTGTTTTATTTGGTTTAACTGACTACCAAGGTTTCCTAAGGACTTAATTAGCCCCATTAAATCATAATTGAATATTATTAAGTCTTGGTAGGCTCCTTGGGTCCTAACCAAGTTCACTCATAGCTTAGAGCATGTTTTTGCTCAAACTGTGTCTTAATGCTTTATTGCATTTACTATGGTTTAAACTGTTCACTAATGTTTCTAAGGCACTTTTTAGCCTTTACATACCATATTTTGATATTTAAACCACATATCAAGGTTTGGGGTATTTCACCTTTTAAATAGAAAGTTGCATAAGCTACTACCATCTGCTGTGCTATAGGTATTGAAATTCAGTAATTTAGTGAAGAAAAGAAAATAATGGAAACTTGTTGCATGGCTACAATTATCTAACAAATTAAAACCGATTGGCAGCAGAAAATTCCGAGCTTGCCAACTCAGAAAACAGTATACCAATTAGCAGTAAAATAAAAAATCACTCAAAACTTGTGTATGAAACCGTCCTTTGTGTTGGTTTGTTTTTAACTTTTAATGATTACCTTCCCCTTTTGAAATACCCCTAACATTTAAATAATTAAATATAAGTAAATAAATATTATTTGAGGAATTATAAATGTTATTTGGGGGATTATGAACCCTAAGAAAGTATATAAACACGTGGGCGTTAAAAACACACCTAAACTCCTTAAGGTCAAAAACGTGCGTTAAAGCCCGACCTTAAGTAAACAAGTTATATAAGCTATAAATTTCTTATGAAGTTAACCAAGGATCATTATATGATCTTCAGAACACAGGACTTCATCTAAAACTGAGTGAAAATACAATATGCTCAGGAATTCCCTTGAAGGCCCCTTAAGGCCCGAAAGTCCCGGAAATACCTTATAAAATAAAATAAAGCATTACACCTCATTCTAAATGCATAATAGTACCTTAATGAACATTTAAGATAAATTTCTCAAGATAAATTCTCAGTTAAAGACAAAATACCCGGGAGGATTTCTTAACGCTCTTTTTTGCCCGGGTAGCCCGAGAATTGTGTTCTGAGTGGGTATAACCCCATATAACTCAATGTAACACCTTAATATATTATTATTGACCATAAAAAATGTCAATAAACACTTGGAAGTCATAGCGACTAATTAATTCCCAGAAAAATCCTTAAAGCACAAAAACGCACCTTCGGGTGTCACAAAAATGCGTCTTACGCAATTGCCTTGAAGTTTTTGAGGAGCCACGAGTTGATAAACTTAAAAGTAGATAAATTGACCATCTAAATCAATTAATGGCAGTGCTAAAATCATATCACAACCAGGGGCGATTTTTGAGACAAAAAGGTACCTAAAATCAGCATTTTTTTTACCTTAAAACTTTCATCTTTTACCATAATAAAAATGTACCAATTAAATGCTGGAACCTATTACACATATTAGTATGGTCTTAATACAATATAGTGTGACAAAAATTAAAGGAAAAATCAAACCCATCTGAGCCCTATTGTGTACGCCATTTCTAGTCATTTTTAACTAAGTTTTGGTTTAAAAACATTTCATACGATATATGACTCATCTCCACCTTTAGTAATTGTTAATATATCATTATGGAAGTCTGTAGAAGCCCTCCATTACGTGTACCTGCAAGAAAATCATGAAGACTAGTTTAACAAAAATTAATGAAATGAATTGGAAAACAAGTCACACTTTATTTAGGCATGTGCTTGCCGATTGGATCTGGTAATGGGGAGAATGATTGACAATCAATTAAGCTAATAAGACAAATACCTAACTAATATTAACATGATTGTCTAGCTTTACAATTAACAAAGTTTGGTAACTTCCTAGCAATTGCATTACCGTGAATATACAAATAATTGGAGCTGCTCACTCTCTTCTTATCCGATCAAACCTGCACAAATAAACAAGTTAGTGCTGTTAATGATCAATAACAAAACAAACAAGACTAAGCTAATATAAACAAACTAAAGTGATTCCTACCAAGCACTTAGCCGTAAGGCTACAACAAATGGAGCCTCCCATTTCATTCCAGCCGAACAGCACCTACAAGAATAGATAAATTAGCTATACTAATCAATCTAATAAAGCCTAATAGCATTAACTAATCTAAACTAAATGACAACCATTCCTTTAGCCGATTGTCTACATTGTTGGAAGATGTCAAATTAATTGTAGCCACTCAGCCGTATACTAACAAGCTAGGAGACCCATGTGATTAATTTTGTAATCAAATTAAACATAAACAAAGACGTGCAATAATTACAAATAAACAATACAATTAGATTATGATTACTCTCATTTCATTCTACCAAAGCTTACATGAGTTTGATTCATTTCCCTTGCAATACTCACGAATGGTAAGCTCCTTTCTACCTTACTCTCTCTTTTCTCCTCTCTTAATTTCCTAAGTTAATTCCTAAGTTCTAATAACTCCATTAATGGTGTACTAGTTCCTAACACCATTTTAATGTAATTTCCTAGTAAATTCTATCAAGTCTTGAGGCAAGAAATCATCCTAGCAAACCTACAAGAAATCGCCAAGCATATATGCTCCAACGTGGTTCCTAAATTCAACAACAATACAAGGAACAACAAGATCAAGTTAAGGTATATTTTTATGTTGAAAATCTTGATGAAATATCCTATATCATTTTCGAAAATATAAGAACTTCTAAATCTATATTCTCTTCATTATTTCATGAAGGAAACTTGGATCTACAATCTTCCCAAGGTGTATAAAAAATACCTTGTTAAATTCCTAAGGTAAACTCTTGTAAAATTTCTACAAATATTATTTATAAACTCTTGTTAGAAGTCTAACTAATGGATCTCCTACATATATACAAGGAGTTCGAAATATCTTCATCAAAATAACATTTGGAGAGCTTGGAAATTCAAGGAAAATCAAGTACAAGAATTGTCTTGATTTAAGGGTAAGTTTATATAATTAAGGTTTATTAAGTTTAAGCTTGATTAAAGCTTCAAACTTTGGTATGAAAATTATGTTTAGGCCATGTTAATATTAAGGCCGAAAATTATTGAGTTAGAATATCAAGGAAAATAATTTATAACATATAAGGTAAGATTATTACCTTAAGGTATTAAATTGTGTCACAAAAATTAAATAGGACACACATATTATCAACCGAATTATCTAAGAATTATTTGTTCTATTTTTAGTTTATAATCATTCTAAGTCATTAGCATAATTTTTAGAAGTGTTATATGGCTTATATACATTTATATATACATATTATAAAGTTTAAACCAAGTTTTAAAACCATATGATAAAATTAAATTGTGGCCGAGAGCTATATATAGGATTTGGTGAATTTTGAAATATATATAAGTGTATTAACTTATTTTATAAATTTTTGGAACATTAAAAATGGCTACAAGTATTTAAATGGCTAGTTTAATAAGTTATGTGGTTAAAATGTGAATTTTGAAAAGTTTGGGGTATTAAAAATAATTGCCGAGAGTTAATGATGGTCTTGGCATAATTATGATATAATATAAGGTAGGAATTAATATTATGAATTTTGGTGAATTTAAATAAGTGTTTAAGTGTTAAAATAACAATTTATAAAGTTTTGGGACTATTTTGTAATTATTGGGAAATATAGTGTATGGCCGAGAATTACTTATGATTTTATGGGTTTATTAAAGTATTAATTATGAAATTAAGTCTTGGTCAAAGTGTTGACCAACAACTTTGGGTTAAAATGATTTATGACATAAAATATTAAGTTTGTAAAAGTTTTAGGGTGAATATGTAATTTATGGAAGTATATATGAAAAGTAGAATTTAATATGGGGTGGAAATGTAATTTGAAGAAAGTTATGGATTGTTTTGGTTATTTTAGTGAATTAGATATTAAAACTATAGTTTATAAGTTAATATGTAACTTATATAAAGTTTTGGAGTTAAAAGTATAAATATAGAAAACTATATGTTGAAACCGAAAAGCTTATGGGCTTAATTAGTGATTTATAAAAATTGGTGAGCTTAAATTGTAATTACCGAAAGTTGGTAAGAGTATTTGGTAAATTGTAAAAGTAAGATGGTTAATTAATAATTACAAGGTTAATGTGGATAATTAGTGAATTATAAAAGTTATAAGGTTATTTGGCAATTTATAGAAGTTAATATAATTGTTTTACAATTTCCAAAAAAAATTAATATGGGTATTTAATAAATTATTAAAGTATATGGTTGTTTAGTAAATTGTAAAAGTTAGTGGGTTCAAATTATGATTACCGGAAAATTATGTGTAGTTATCTAGTAATTTATAAAGTTGTTGGGTATAAAATATAAATACCGAAATAATAAGATTGGTTTTGTAATTTAATAAGGAAAGGAGGTAACACTAGGTAATATAATGTATTATGGTATATTATGAAATATAATATAAAGTTTATGAAATAAAGGTGGTTATAACATAAATAACTAAATGATATGATATAAATGATAAGTGGAAATAATTATGAGTATATAATTAATGAGGTAAAGATATACCGTATAAATGATAATTCATTATCACATGTGAGCTTCACATAAAATAATGAACTGCTAGGTTATCCAGAACCACTGTTAAAGTAACAGGGGAAAATAAATAACATACAGAGTTATTATACAACGAGTATAAGCATTACAGTGACGGTACTATAATATTTAATGAATAGTTATATTAATATTACCCGGTATTGCATGTTTAAATAATAGCGTACGGGGAGGGACTACTGAACAGGAGTTTGTCAAGCTAGCAGTTACTTGGTGAACGGTATGTTAATTGTGTGGTCTGAATGTCCTAAGGATTTTCCTAAGGTCCAGGCATTATGTGTTTAATTGATAAGAGCGATATCTGTGATTTTATGTGTATGATATTGTGTACTGTATTGGTCAAACTGTTGCGTTGTATTTTATACGCGAACGTCTTATGACTGGAAGTTTATACATTTTAAACTGGGAAGAGACTAACTGACCTTTAGGTATTATTGAACCTAACAATGGTCAACTGTTAAGGTCTTAATTCAAATATTGGTTATTATGTCACTGACAAAAAGGGCTAACTTATAAAGAGAGGAATCCAGATTGTTTCGACTTTCTGGTTGCGCATTGTGATCACTACGAGGGACTTCAATGGAGAGTCACTCAAGGAAATCCATCAGCCACATACGGGGATGGCGGAGGGCACTGCCGTTGGTGCACAGGTTCGACCGGATCGGTCAAATAACCAGAGCCTAGGGTCGTCTGGTAATAGTTCCAATGGAACACAGGGGACTACTGTCCATTAATAAGTTATTAAGGTTTGACTTAACATGACACTTGAGGTGGAAATTATTTGGAAAAGGTTAAATGATTGGTCTAAAGGATAAGGGTCAGGTGGTTAACTAACAGGTACAGTTTAATACGCGTAACTTGTTTGGTGATCGTTATGGATTATTAATACGTGATTATTGGTTATTGTTGTGGATTATTAATGTGTGACGGTAGGTTATTTCTATGGGTTATTGTTGTGTGATTATTGGTGTCGTGTACTAATGTACGCTGGTGTTTACAGGTGAACTGGTTTGTGATTGTTTAATGTTTACAGTTATTACTGTTGTTATTATAAACCGGTATTTCATGTAAAGAATCTAATATCAAGATGGCTAAATCGACTAAAGGAATCTAGATGACTTAAGATCACATTTAGCATACCAGCATTTCGATTGCTGAGCCCTTTATTGGGCCAAACATTCCAGGTTATTGAAGAAGACTCAAGCCGGAGTGCGGGACACGGGGGTAGCTGTTGTGTTTGTCTACCAACACCTTTGGTTTCATTTTTGTATTGTAATAAAGAGGTTGATGTATTCAGTTAGTTGCTCATTTAGTTGGTTCTGGTTTGTAATAGTTATGAGTGCTCAGTATCTATTCATCACAGCGTGTAGAGTTAAGGTTGTTGGATGGATGCCTTGTTACTCACAAGGGTGAGCAACGGCGTGTAACACCAAGGTAGTTAGTTTTATTTTCCGCTGCGATTTGCTATTTATTACGCTACGAATTATGACGTCATTACAGGTTTAGGATTAGGGGTGTTACAAAAAGTGGCATCAGAGCGGAGTACCGCTCTGATGAAAAGATACTGAGTCTAGGACAATGAGCATAGGAATATTGGGATACGGGAAACGTCCGTGAGGATACGAGACTTAGAAAAACCCTAGGGATATTTTGTTGCTAGTAGTTAGCTTACTTACATGATTGTGCTTGTGTATGACGGTGTAGCAACCGAGTAGAAATAATAGTATACTTTTATAGATGTTGACAAGCGAAAGACCACGTGGAGACAACAGTGGACGCAGTAGCGAGACACCGGCGGATGTTCCAACAATATCAGAACTAGCAGCAGCCATGGCAACTTTCGCGCAGGAACTAGGAGTTCAATTTACGGGAGCCATACCCCACCCGCCGCGGCCCAGGGAAACCAACTGGTTGAAGAGTGTTGTAGACGCAAGAGTACCAACTTATTCAGGGGAACCGGACCCCGCCGCACTGGAGAAGTTCATTGCAGAGCACCAGAAGGCGTTCAAGGCTGTCGGAGTTCCAGAAGACCAACAGGTCGACATCGCCGCATACAACCTGAAAGGCGCAACTGACATTTGGTGGCGGACTGTTGAGGGCCACAGTAGAACTACACCGGACTTTGGATGGACAGAGTTTGTGGAAGTGTTGCGGGAGAAGTGCTACCCCGAAGACCTAAAACAGAGAAAAAGGCAGGAGATCAACACCTTAATCCAAGGGAGTCAATCAGTTGACCAGTACTACGCAAGGTGCACCAGTTTGTTAAACTATATACCAGGAGTCGACTACTCGCGGAAAAGGGAAGCAGAAGAAAGGAAGTGTACTGAAGGAGATGATGATGGAGCAACCCCTGGCGGTTACTGCAAGAAGGGGAAGAAGTTCTTTGAAATGAAGAAAGGGCGGAAGGATTTCCATGGACAGAAGACAAAGGAGCAGATTCCTCGTCTGACCGGCCCAGCCATTAACGCACAGCCATGGAGATCAGCACCACCTAAGGGCAGTAAGCCAACCCGGCGCCACTACTACTGTAAGCACTGTGGAAAGGATCACCCAGGCGTAGATTGCGCAGAAAGGAAGGTGAAGTGCCGCTATTGCAAAAAGGAAGGTCACAGGGAGTATGAATGTTTTTCCAATCCAGAGAGCCGAGTATACAAGGGAGCTAGAGGCTTACAGAGGACACCAGTTATTGAAGCGGGCGGACCAAGAGGAGGCCAGGCACCGCAGGACAATACTTATACTAAAGGACCGGGAGGACAGCCATCCTCATCCGGGAGTCGGAAGGGAAAGGAGATAGTTCCATGAAGAAATACCCTGTACACAGTGGGAACTTCAGGCGCTGAGGCGAGCGCTCAGCGTGAAACCGGTAAGCCTAGAACTTAAACCTAATGCATGATGCATAAATGTGCGTTTATAGTATCAATCGATGAGACTTATATGTGATTAGTAAGTATCAAAATTTAGAGAGACCTAACTTGGGTAACCTCTCACCTAATAGGGTACTTCGATATTTATTTTTCCTTACTTACGAGATCAGGGTCACCTGAGCCTTGCAAATGATTTATTTGGTGTATTAAAAACTAAGAAATAATCCTAGAATTCAATAATTCAAAAGATCGTCAGGTTGCAAAAATCCCGGTCGAAATAGTATAGTAATTAAAGAAGCGACCGGGGTGTCAATCCACGGGACTCAATAAGTAAGTCTAGCCTTAGGTAATGGTTAACTCAAAAAGGGGGTTTTGTTTTGGTTTTGGGTTGCAAATAAATAACAAGAATAGTAAATAGCAGATAAATTAAAGTGATAGTTTTGGGAGTGTGAACGGTACTCTAAGTTCAGGGAGTTGTTTCACTAGCTAGGTTCTGCATATTCTACTGCTTAAGTGGAGACATGGATCGGCTTGTAATTCTCAATTATCTATTCTGTATTAAGTCTTAATTCCAGATAGCTCATCTAGACAGGGCATGTAGTTCTAGTCTAGACCTAGCAAGTATATCTAGATGGTTTTATCGCACAGAATTACTAGTCTGGTTTTAATCCGGACTAAAGCTCCTAGTGACTAAAGTAATCTATCCGATTGCAATTATCACAGGTAATAGGTTAATAGGACCGTCAATGCTAATCACCTTATCTGATCATAACATGATTCGAGGGCTTATAATAAATTCATGACGTTTATTAAAAGCACTTAAAAGCATTAACCTGATCAATCCAAATTGTCTCAACAAGCAGCAAAATAATGCAGAGTTTAACTAATTACAACATCCCTTCCTCTAGAGTAAATCCTCTTAGCTAGACATAGCGATTATAATAATAAATGAGAGAGAGTTAGAAGAAATCATCTGTTACGAAGATCTTCTTGCTCGCTCCGTCCTTTGTCCTTGCGCTATCCTGGCTTGAAGGTTGATCTTGGTGATAATGGAGTGAATTGGGTGAAATGGGGCAAAAATGGAAGTTTTGGCGAGTTTTGTGAGGTGTCCGGATCAACAGGGTCGGACGCGATCCGGACAAGTGTAAAATAGGTGTGTCCGGATAAACCGGGTCGGACGTGATCCGGACACGGGTCGGACACGATCCGGACAAGGGTCGGACACGGCTAAATTCTGTGAAAAAGATGTGGAATGTGTTTGTGGGTGAGCGCGAGTGATTACGGGGGGATCTTAGCGAGGATGAAGATGAACTGGGCTGAATCGTGAATGAGATGTGCAGAGTATGGAGAGGTTTTATGAATGGAGATGGATGTATGTGAGTGAACGATGCAGTTTTGTGGAGGAAGCTGATGAATGGAGATGGAGTAGTAGAGAGGAGAGGAGACTATGAAGTCAGGTGCCATTTGGAATGAAGGCAGGAGAAGGTTTATATAGGGTTAGAAGGGAAACACAGATTAGTGGAAGTTTGGTAAAGGGTAGCTTGATTGAGGCATTGATTGAGGATGGAGCGTAGTTAATAATTGTTGCAGTGCGCCGCTCCCGTGTTTCCATGCCGACTGTCTGTTCGCTGCTCGATAATTAGCCGCGTGCATTTTTATTTTTCAATTTTGTGTGACGTCCGGATCGTGTCCGGATCCGGACGTGACACAGAGTTTTAGATCTGAAACGCGAACTCTCGGATCTGAAATTTTAGTCATGTCCGGCTTGCGTCCGGCCCAATCAGATCCGGACAAGAGATGTCCGGCTTTGTGTCCGGCCAAACTGATCTGGACAAGACCAATTTTGGTCTCTTCTCCTGATTTGTTCCCCGTTTGTTGTGTTGTAATCCTTATGATGTATAATTTTATTTCCTGGGTTTTTCCTGCATTTAACATATATAACACATCAATTCTTATCAAAACATCAATCTTAGGAAAAACACATAATAAGTGGGAAACATTGCCTGAATTGTTACAAATTATAAGGTATTTAAACCCTAAAAAGCCTATATGTTTCACACTTATCAACTTCCTCACACTTAAGCTTTTGCTTGTCCTCAAGCAAAATAAGAATAAGAATATCTCTAAAACCTTCAAATAATCTCAAATTTGAAACAAGTGCAGGGCGAAATCAAACCAAGTGATAAATGAAAGAATAATCTCGCTCTCTGAGGTAGGTTTTCACAAACAGTGAAGCAGGAACAATTTTTGTAAAAAGCATAGAGAAACTAGATTGTAGAAAACAAGTTAACTTAGCTTGGGACTTTCCACCATTTTCATTCCTCTAACCTTTGGATGACAAGGGGTGTGAAGTAATGCCTTATTCCGCAATACCTTTCAACACCACGTACTCGTGATCAAAAACAAAAATTAAACTGCAATGAATTTTTCTTTCACATGCAAAAATATTCTTCTTCCAAGAATTATATACAAAACAAATGAAATATTGTGAATTGCAGAGTTTATTCCGTAACCCAGACTTTTCTCTCTATCCATGTAACGGTGTTGGGCCAACTATCCCAGATCACGAGACCTTAGGTAGATAGGTGATAAGGCACCCTTAAGACTTAATAACCGGATAGACGAGGCCTGCTATTGTTAGGAAAAAAAATTTTGATCAGTGGAGTACCTTGCCTTACCCTTTTCATTCCAAACATTCACTTCATTTCCAAAATCCCAAGCTAAAATAATCTGGTTTCCACAATTAGCCAATCTACCAGATTTTTAGTGAAAAGAGAGTATTTTTAAATAAAACTATTTTTATACAAACCTCGTCAAACAAAAAGATTCCTACGGTTTTCACTTTGGTTTAACAACACTCGATGTGCACAGGTATTAGAGAAGCAAAAAGCAAGTGTGGCATTAAAGAACAATTTGCATGTTTTCAGGGAAAGATCTCTCCTTCCTCACACTTAAGATGAGCAATGTCCTCATTGGTCAAAGAAGAAAACAGAGAAAAGAGCTTTCAAAACATGCTATACTCATAATAGATGGATATGCCATAATTAACCCTCAACGCAACAAATGTGGAACATCAAATAAGTGAAATTATGAACAGAGACTCCCCTGGTGTTATGGATTGAGGAAGATGTTCTTCCTCACACTTGAAGTTTGGCAGGGGTCGAGAGATTCCTTATGAGTCACAGACAGTATATGTTGTGTGCAGATTAAGAGTTACTATATTTTCACTGGCAAGTACAACCACAGAATAAAGTGCATTAACTCGAGCTACAGAGAATATTTGAATCGAATGAATCATATTTAGAGAAAGAATACTCCCCATAGTTTAAGCTTAGCAGCATTCGCAAGTAGTGTGGTTCCATTTCCTGTACTTATAGCCATTTGTTTCGCAGTAGAGGTGACATGTAAAGTAAGCATTTTAGAACGCTGCACTGCTCAGAGAAACAAGAAATTTAGCAATTTAGAATTTAAAACACTGCTGAATATATCTAATACCACTTCTCCTACAGTCCCATGTTTCCGTTAGTCTTAACAAACAAAAGTAAAAATAAGTCAAAGAAAAAGAAAAGAAAAAATACAGAAAAACCAACAAAAGAGAAGAAAGCAGTAAAAATAGAATGGCTATCACTGAGGTGGTGGTGGTGGTGGCTGTCTCGCTCCCAACTGGGCAATGAGCATCTGCATGAGCTGGTTGTTCTGGGCCTGCTGAGTGGATGCATCTGCCATGTACCTAGCAGCCTCTCTGTGTAAAGCATCACTGCGCTCTAAACGCTCAGCGATGGAGGTCTGCTCTGCCTGGAGGTGGCCCTGGGTCTGGCGGATCTCATCTATATGTCCCTCCATGCGCACCTGGCGCTGCTGGACCTCCCATACCTGCTGCTGTACAGAACCGAACTACTGCTCCATACCCCCGAATCTCTGCTCCATCCTCTGCTGCTGGAGAATGGAGTCCATCAGAGTCTGCATCTCAGGTGGGATGCTCATCACTGGGGCCGTGGGGGCGCCATGGTAGCAGTGGCCGGTGTGGAGCTGGAGCTCGCAGATGTACCCGTAGATCCTAGGCCCGAGCTGCCCTTCACCCAGCTGCCGTCGTCTAGGCGTAAGAAGCCCCATCTCCTGAAGGTCGTAAGGGAGATGGGTCTCACCCTCCCTCACGCATGTCAGTGAAGATGTCATCGGGGAGGGTAGAGATAAGAAGATGCTGGATGAAGATAGGAAGATAGGTGTGATCTTCTTCTTCTTCGTCCACAGATATGTCACCACTTCATGCAGCTGTCTGAACATGACGTAGGCTAGCGACATCTGCTGGGCTGCTGGATGTGGTGAGGCTATGAGGTAGTCTAGGAGGACACAATCCTCGTCAGAAGCATCATTCCCAGCCTGAGGCCGGATCTGATGACTGAGGATCTCTGCTAGGGTCCTCTGCTGGAGGGAAGGAAGAATGGCATACGGGAGTACAGTCTTATGCTCCTCACCCCGTCGGCGAGTAGTACTCCCGGCCTCGCTTAACCACCTAGTCTTACTCTCCCTAAGTGCATCCTCTGAAATATCTCTATGTGTGTCCGGGTTATCCGGGAGAAGTAAAATCTCAGAAAAAGACTCAGGGGTTACCTCCACCTCGAACTGCTGTACGTAGGAAGTAATGCTGTGTGTCGTGTCTGACGCCACAGCATTGGCGTAAAACTCACGTACCAGCTCTGGAGAGAACACTCCCTCGCCCATGCGCAATATGCTGGTGGCCCCGAGACTCTCGAAGATAGCTGTAAGCCCGGCCTCAGCTGCTGCCTCGTCAGTGATACGTCTCTCGATGACGAAGGCTCCACCCCGCTCATACCAAGCCCGGGTGGTAGCAGAACGGAATCCATCCTCGCGTAGTGGGGCCGGCTCTGACTCGTCGTCAGGGCGTGGGTTCCTCGAAGAGGACCCTCTGCGTGCAGGACCACCTCTAGTGCGAGCCATCTATCAGATAAAACACAGGCAATAAGTAAACAGAAGTAACAGTAACACCAAAACCCGAAACCAATCGAGCTGCAAGTTCTATTTGAACATATGCTTTCACACTGTTTATTTACGGAACAAGGCATTAAAACAGCCAAACATTGCACACTATAACATTCAACAGGACAACAATCACCCAGAAACAATTGCACAGAAATTCGGAAAATTTACACATGTCCGGACCTACGTCCAGGTCAACCTAGCCGGACGCAGTCCGGACGCGTAGACTAACCCTAAAAAAATTGTTCGCCGCGAACACAGCGTCGACATTACCAGATTCAACAGACAATTCCATAAATTTCACACATAACTTCACGAATTGATTCACATTTTCGCATCACAACAACAGTTAACAGCAGAAAGCACAATCCACAACCTAATCTAACCCTAATCGACTGAAATGGATTTGAAAAATTGAAAAACTGAAACCTGTTTCGTTATTTTGTTTGCGGTTCGAATGGAGAGTGAAGGCGGGGTGACGGTGGTGCTCCTGTGGTCGGCGGAGGTAGAGGGCGGTGCTGGTGTGGTGGTGTTTGTGAGGGAGGCGTTAATGGTGGGTGAGATGGGGTTGGTGTTGTCGGGGTAGTATTTGTCGGGAGGTAGAAGAAGACCGAGACAGAAGAAAATAAAAGAAAAAAAAAGAAAAGAGAATTAAAATCGGGGCCGCGCTTTCAGTCTCGTCCGGGTGGAGTCCGGATCCGGACAGAGTAGGGTTGGGGCTTGTCCGGTTCGCGTCCGGCTGGGCTTAGCCGGACGTGTTAAAACTCTTTTTTATATTAAATTGAATTAAAAACAACTCTAAAATACCTCAAGCTAAATTAAATATTAACACAAAGACTAAAATTAAACAATCACACGAATACGAAAAAAATAGCAAAGAGTGTTTAAGGACTCCTGATCTTGGTGAACTTTGCCATGATTCTTCCTCACACTTGAGTTCAGTTTAGCATTAGAGTGAAGTACCTGAAAGATTAAATCTGCAAAACCAGAAGAACTCAAGTGGAACCAGATAAAACCATTAGTTATAAAGTAAGAGCCATGGCTCTTTCGATTTGCACAATAGTGATTAACACTCTGCTAAATAAGAAAAAAAGAGGAAAAATTAACTAAACCAAGGAAGAGATACAAACCGGTGGGTTGCCTCCCACCAAGCTGCCCGGAGTTAAAGTCTCTGGCTAGACTTTACAGAGGGTCAAGGAGGGCCGCCATAGCAGCTAGCAATAGTTTTCTTCAGTCTGAAATACCATTGCTGGTGCGCTTCTTGGATGCTTTGGGAGGTGGTGCTGCAATAGATAGAAGAGATAGAATTTATGGAATTGGAGCTTTCAATCAAGGATATACCTGGTGCGGGAGGCTGAGAAAAGGTATGCCTAGGTACTTCTTCAATCGAGCACCATTTACTTTGAATACTTCTCCTGTCTTATTCTCTAGCTCATAAGCACCATAAGTAGTGATCCCACAACTTTGAATGGACCTGCCCAATGTGATTTCAACTTACCAGGAAAGAGGCGCAGCCTGGAATTATAGAGCAACACTAGATCCCCTACTTTGAATTCTCTCTTATGGATCATCTGATCATGGATTCTCTTTGTGCGCTCTTTATAAATTCTGGAACTGTCATAGGCTTGCTCTCTGAGTTCCTCTAGTTCAGATAGTTGAAATTTTCTTTTCTCTCCAGCAGTGTGCATATCAAAATTCAGGGCTTTCAATGCCCAGTAAGCTTTGTGCTCTAATTCGACTGGAAGATGGCAAGCTTTTCCATACACAAGTTTAAAAGGAGACATACCTATGGAGTCTTGAAAGCAGTCCTGTATGCCCACAAAGCATCATCTAGTTTAACTGACCAATCCTTCCTTGATGCATTTACAGTCTTCTGTAGGATCCATTTCAGCTCGATTAGTCACTTCTGCCAGACCATTAGTTTGGGGGTGGTAAGGTAGTGCTACCTTGTGGGTCACCCCATATTTACTCATTAAGGAGTCGAATGCTCGGTTGCAGAAGTGGGAGCCACCATCACTGATAATTGCCTGGGCACCCGAATCTGGTGAATATGTGTTTCTTCAGGAATTTCACCACTGTCTTGGAATCAGCATTGTGGCATGGAATAGCTTCTACCCACTTTGAGACATAATCTACAGCTACCAGGATGTATTGATTTCCATGAGATGAGGGAAAAGGGCCTGTGAAATCTATGCCCCAAACATCAAAAAGTTCTACCTCAAGAATACCTTTCTGAGGCATCTCATGCTTTCTGGAGATGTTTCCCATCCTCTGACAGGGGTCACAATGGGAACAGAAATGGTGGACATCTTTATGTAGAGTAGGCCAGTAGAATCCACACTCCAATATCTTTGCAGCTGTTCTTGTATAACCATGATGGCCACCTGCTTCTTTAGCATGACAGAATTCGATTACACTCTGGATCTCCTTGTCTGGAAGACATCGCCTCATCAAGCCATCAGCACAGATCCTAAACAGATATGGGTCCTCCCAGATATAATGGCGGGTTTCTGACAAGAATTTCTTCCTCTGGTTATAGCTGTAGTCATGAGGAATAAACCAGTAGCAGTAATTGACTAGGTCAGCGTACCATGGTTCATCTACTTTTCCAATTTTGAACACCGTTTCATCAGGGAAGAATTCGTTGATCGGGATTCCATCATCAGGGATATCAAGTCTAGATAGGTGATCAGCAACTCCATTCAGCTTCCCTTTTTTATCCACAACTTCTAGATTAAATTCTTGGAGAAGTAAGATCCACCTCAGAAGTCTTGGTTTCGATTCATTTTTCTGAAAAAGATACTTGAGGGCTGAATGATCTGTGTGGACTATCACCTTGCTTCCAAGCAGATATGGTCGAAACTTGTCCAGAGCAAACACCACAGCTAGCAACTCCTTCTCTGTAGTAGTATAATTTTTCTGTGCATCAATTAAGGTCTTGCTAGCATAAGTGATTACCCTCAGCATCTTATCTTTCTTCTGACATAGTGCAGCGCCAACAGCATAGTCGCTTGCATCCGTCATGATCTCAAACGGTTCGGACCAATCTGGTGGGACCACAATTGGTGCTGAGCAAAGCTTCTCTTTAATGGTCTGAAATGCTGTCAAGCACTCCTCTGTGAACTGAAACTTGATATCCTTCTGTAGCAGATCTGACAGGGGTTTGGCAATTTTTGAGAAGTCCTGTATAAACCTCCTGTAAAACCCTGCATGACCAAGAAAAGATCTTACATCTTTAACTGAAGTTGGTGGGGGCAGTTTTTCTATTACCTCTATCTTGGCCTTGTCCACCTGGAGGCCTTCTCTTGATACCTTATGCCCAAGCACAATTCCTTCTTGTACCATGAAATGGCACTTCTCCCAATTCAGCACAAGGTTAGTGTCCTCACAACGAGCCAAGATCAGGTCTAATTGCTCCAGACAAACATCGAAGCTTTGTCCATAGACAGAGAAGTCGTCCATGAACACTTCAATACTTTTCTCAATAAACTCATTAAAAATTGCCATCATACATCTCTGAAATGTGGCTGGAGCGTTGCAGAGACCAAAGGGCATCCTCCTGTAAGCAAAAGTACCATAAGGACAGGTGAAGGTGGTCTTCTCCTGATCTTCTGGCGCAATGGGAATCTGGAAATAACCACTATACCCATCAAGGAAGCAGTAGAACTCTTTCCCTGCTAACCGCTCCAACATTTGATCAATAAACGGTAGTGGGAAATGGTCCTTCCTTGTGGCCTCATTCAAGCGCCGGTAATCGATGCACATCCTCCAACCTGTGGTTTGCCTCTGGGGTACCAATTCACCTTTCTCATTTGGCACTGCAACTATCCCCCCTTTCTTTGGAACAACCTGGACTGGAGATACCCACTGGCTGTCAGAAATAGGGTAGATAATACCTGCATCAAGAAGCTTTAGTACCTCGGCCTTGACCACCTCCTTTAGATTTGGATTCAACCTTCTCTGAGGCTGTCTCACTGCTTTGTAATTCTCCTCCATATGAATCCGGTGTGTGCAGAAACCCGGATTAATCCCCTTGATGTCAGCAACTGTCCAACCCATGGCACTTTTATGTTTCTTTAGCACCTCCAGAAGTCTAGATTCCTGCAAAATAGACAAAGATGCAGAGATAATAACAGGCAGGGTGTTACCCTCTGCCAAGAAAACATATTTGAGATGGGAGGGGAGAGATTTAAGTTCCAAGGTAGGAGGTTTCTCTATTGAAGGTATGGGTCTTTGGATGGATCGATCCAACTTTTCCACAGGAGGAGAGGAGGAACGAAAGTATGATTTCCCGTGATTCAGCTGCTGGACGACCGAGGCCATCTCAAAACTGTCTTTGTCATCCTCAATGGATCTTATTACCTGCTCTAAAGTATCAGAAAACTTAAACAAAGAATTAAAAGAATCAATACTCCTATAGGTGTATCATCAAGATCATAAGAATTATCAATTAAATCAGCAGAGAAAACAGCTTGAGAAGAAGTGTTTTTCTGCATCATCTTATTTATATCAAAGCTTAATTCTTCATCATGAAATTTCAAGGTAATTTCCTTGTCAACATCAATAACAGTCTTTGCAGTTCTGAGGAAAGGTCTACCTAGAATCAGAGGTACCTCAACATCTTCATCCATGTCAAGGATCACAAAATCAGCGGGGAAGAAAAACTTACCCACACTAACAACTACATTTTCAACCATACCTCTGGGTGTGATCGATGATCTATCAGCTACTGGAGTCTGAAATGAATGGGAACGAGCTCACCCGCATGAAGCTTTTTAAACATGGTGTATGGCATCAGGTTGATGCTCGCTCCTAGATCGCAGAGACCGTATCCGCAATCCATGTCTCCAATTGAACAGGGGATGATGGGCTGACCAGGATCACCACGCTTTGGAGGCAGCATCTGTCGGAGAGCTGCTGAACAAGTTTCGGTCAGCTGGATGGTGTCCTTCTCTTTATATTTCCTCTTATTCGAAATCAGATCCTTTACAAATTTAGCATAATTCGGCATCTGCTTAATCGCATCAATAAGAGGATATTGATAGTCAGCTTTCTAAAAACATCTAAAAATCTTCCAAATTGCTCATCGAGCTCTCGCTCTTTGAGACGGTTTGGAAATGGAAGTTCTTTTGCAGATATTTTCCCTTTTTATTTTTAACAGCAGTAGAAAGAGAGGAAGAAGGAATAGGAGCCTGGGTCTCCTCAGAAACTACCTCAGGAGGGGGGATGCCCTGATGGTGCACCGGCGGTATTAGAAAGAGGCTCGGTCTCTTCATCAGTACGGCTTCCTGCCACTTGGTCTTTTAAATTCCTCCCACTTCTCAGGGTAACTGCTGCTGCGCTTCAGAATCCTCGCAGTCTTCGTCTGAGACCGACACTGCCTTCAACTGCTCTTTGGATTGGTTTCTGGTTGGGAAGGCAATGATCCAGAAGGTCTCTGCTGCATGAGGAATTGAGTCAACTGACTCATTGTTCCTTGCATCTCCACCATGGCGTTCTCTAGTTTCTGGTTGATTACCGTTTGCTGTTCTTGAGAAGCCATCAGCTTATCCACCATCTCCTTTAGATTTGCATTGTTTGAGCTCAAAGATGGTTGCTGAGCTTGAGGTTGCTGTGGCCGGAATTGATTATATTGAGGCCTTGAAAAACCGGGTGGTCCCCCCTGATTCGTCCTCTGAGGCTGCATTTGATGTGAATTAAGTGCATTGTTAGGATTTCCGTACCTCAGATTTTGGTGCTGATTCTGCACCCAGGGTTGCCTGTTGTTGAACTGGCCTATTACATTGGCCTCCTCGGTTTGCCTCATCTCGGCTACTAGTGGGCAGTCCTCATAGTCGTGTGCATCCCCACACTGAGAGCAGCAAGCTTCATTCGTAGAGATTTTCTTGGCAGATTGCCTGGTGGTTGGCCCCATGGTGAGCTGTTCAAGCATTTTCGCCATGCTTCCCATCGTGGTCCTCATCTGTGCTTGCTCGGAGGCTAGTTGTTCCATCATCGGGTCTGGAGCTCTGGAAGAACTCTGACCTATTGAGAATACTCGTCCTCCACTGCTGCTCCATTGGCGAAGCTCCTCACAGTAGGACTCCATAGCTGCCATGAACTCCTCCCCACTTTTTGCTAGCAGGTTTCCTCCCAGGGCGGATCTTATCTCGCCTCTGTTTCGTCTTTTAACCCCTGGAAGAATCCCTGAGCTATGAGGTGATGTCTGACCATGGTGAGGGCACTGGCGGAGTAGCTCCTTGAATCGGTCCCACGCTCACAGATTGTCTCACTACCCTTCTGTCTGAATGCCATCAGGTCGGCAATCATTTGTCGTGTCCGGGAGATGGGAATGTACTTCTCGTAGAATTTGTCCATCATTGCTCCCAGGTGGTAATGATGCCTGGTGGTAGTCTGTGGAACCATTTCGAGGCTTCTCCTGATAAGCTGTGCTGGAACAGGCTCAATCTGGCGTACTCCTCCAATCCTTGAGATAAGCCAAGAGAGTCCAAGTGCACAGAAAGCGATGTACATGGTCTAATGCATCCGATGGGTCTGCACCTGAAAAAGTACCTGCAGGGTGATTTCTAACAGCATTGGATTGGTGAGAAGGTTTTACCTTTTGCCAATCGGCTATAAGTTTGCAGTCAGATTGGGTAGAACCACTGGCCCTCGTCTTGGTGTGGCTGGTGGTCTGTTTATCCTTCCCATCGTGTATGGGCCACTGCACCTGCTCCAATTTGGTCATGATTTCCTGCCATATTGAAGTCAAGCTGCCTTCTTGTCTCAAAGCTTGGAGGTATACTCTTTCGATTTCAGGATCGAAGTCTGTATGGGGGACCAGTTGAGCGTGTTCTTCGCATCCACTAGGTGCTTATAATCAGCCCGAGAGAAAGGAACAAAATGAGTGAGTTTTAAAGTAATGAAAAACAATTGTATAAAATGGCACACAAAATAAATTAAAATCAAAATATATTACAAAACAAACAATTATAAACAGTGTGTTGCAATAAAGTAACGAATTAACCAAGGCTAGGGACTAGACAAAAGTCAAGTCCCCGGCAACGGTGCCATTTTGCAAACGATTTATTTGGTGTATTAAAAACTAAGAAATAATCCTAGAATTCAATAATTCAAAAGATCGTCAGGTTGCAAAAATCCCGGTCGAAATAGTATAGTAATTAAAGAAGTGACCGGGGTGTCAATCCACGGGACTCGATAAGTAAGTCTAGCCTTAGGTAATGGTTAACTCAAAAAGGGGGTTTGTTTTGGTTTGGGTTGCAAATAAATAACAAGAATAGTAAATAGCAGATAAATTAAAGTGATAGTTTTGGGAGTGTGAACGGTACTCTAAGGTTCAGGGAGTTGTTCACTAGCTAGGTTCTGCATATTCTACTGCTTAAGTGGAGACATGGATCGGCTTGTAATTCTCAATTATCTATTCTGTATTAAGTTTAATTCAGATAGCTCATCTAGACAGGGCATGTAGTTCTAGTCTCCTAGCAAGTATATCTATATGGTTGTTATCGCACAGAATTACTAGTCTGGTTTTAATCCGGACTAAAGCTCCTAGTGACTAAAGTAATCTATCCGATTGCAATTATCACAGGTAACAGGTTAATAGGAACGTCAATGTTAATCACCTATCTGATCATTAACATCGATTCGAGGCTATATAAAATTAGAACCGTTATTAAAAGCATTAAAAGCATTAACCTGATCATCACAAATTGTCTCATAAAGCTAGCAAAATAATGACAGAGTTTAAACTAATTAACATCCCTTCCCCTAGAGTAAACTCCTCTTAGCTAGACATAGCGATAACATAATAATGAGAGAGAGTTAGAAGAAATCATCTGTTCCGAAGATCTTCTTGCTCGCTCCGTCCTTTGTCCTTGCGCTATCCTGGCTTGAAGGTTGATCTTGGTGATAATGGAGTGAATTGGGTGAAATGGGGCGAAAATGGAAGTTTTGGCGAGTTTTGTGAGGTGTCCGGATCAACAGGGTCGGACACGATCCGGACAAGTGTAAAATAGGTGTGTCCGGATAAACCGGGTCGGACGCGATCCGGACACGGGTCGGACACGATCCGGACAAGGGTCGGACACGGCTAAATTCTGTGAAAAAGATGCGGAATGTGTTTATGGGTGAGCGCGAGTGATTACGGGGGGATTTTAGCGAGGATGAAGATGAACTGGGCTGAATCGTGAATGAGATGTGCAGAGTATGGAGAGGTTTTATGAATGGAGATGGATGTATGTGAGTGAACGATGCAGTTTTGTGGAGGAAGCTGATGAATGGAGATGGAGTAGTAAAGAGGAGAGGAGACTGTGAAGTCAGGTGCCATTTGGAATGAAGGCAGGAGAATGTTTATATAGGGTTAGAAGGGAAACACAGATTAGTGGAAGTTTGGTAAAGGGTAGCTTGATTGAGGCATTGATTGAGGATGGAGCGTAGTTAATAATTGTTGCAGTGCGCCGCTCCCGTGTTTCCATGCCGACTGTCTGTTCGCTGCTCGATAATTAGCCGCGTGCATTTTTATTTTTCAATTTTGTGTGACGTCCGGATCGTGTCCGGATCCGGACGTGACACAGAGTTTTAGATCTGAAACGCGAACTCTCGGATCTGAAATTTTAGTCATATCCAGCTTGCGTCCGGCCCAATCAGATCCGGACAAGAGATGTCCGGCTTTGTGTCCGGCCAAACTGATCCGGACAAGACCAATTTTGGTCTCTTCTCCTGATTTGTTCCCCGTTTGTTGTGTTGTAATCCTTATGATGTATAATTTTTATTTCCTGGGTTTTTCCTGCATTTAACATATATAACACATCAATTCTTATCAAAACATCAATCTTAGGAAAAACACATAATAAGTGGGAAACATTGCCTGAATTGTTACAAATTATAAGGTATTTAAACCCTAAAAAGCCTATATGTTTCACACTTATCAAGCCTATGAGCGAAGGTTGGGAATATTTAGAGGCATAATGCCAAGTACTGGACATGGTATAATCCTACTTAAGAAATACTCAACTATGATGAACAAGTAACTATTATTAATGAATGTAGAACTTTGGGGATTGGCCTTGAAGATTTTATATTCTAGGATATGATAGTGGATAAAACTTAAATTACATAAGGAATGGGTAAGGATTGGAATCCACAGGTTAAGTTATAAAGTGAGATAAGAAAAGTAGATAGAACACGAGTTTCTAGGATACCAGTTATAACATTCCCCATAGGAAATGACATTGAACCTTTACATGGTGATAAGAAAAGGATGGTAAAAGGCAAGCAAAATTATTTTGGAAATCAGGAGACGCAATGACATATAGTGGAGAATCCAGATTAGTGTATCATAGGATTAAGAGTATTAAACAGAATACAAACCGAGAATAGCCTTGGAATAAAAGGGAGAGAGAAAGTACAATGAGGAATAACAAATTAGTTTTACATGGACTGCCAAAAGGCGTTATCAACTGTCCAAACTTACAGTAACTACAAATTATGACCTGCCTAAATAATGAGCAGATGTCATGGAAAGGAATACATTAATTAAAATAAAATACGTAAGATTATAAAAATTGTCAAAAGGGTTTGAGGAAGACCTACGCATAAAGATCAAACACTGAAATTTTATGGGATACCCAGGCACCGAGCTCACCGCTCAGTGCGATACTAGGAAATCTTACAATCCCTTATTAACTATGAGGGAAGATAGTACGAAACCTTGAAATATGACAATAGAGAAACAGAATCTCAAAAAAAAATATACCTAACTAAACATCCACCATGGATAAGCACGGGTTATAAATACCCGAGCAAATACCAAGAGTCTCAGCTAGTATCAATGTGGCGACAGTGCTGGACTCTTAAGTAATAAAAAGGAGAGAACAAACTTGGACCTATATTTCCTGATGTCAGGAGAACTACCTAATTAGCAATACCAAATGCTACATATGTAAATATAATTTGAAGGTGGTGAACCTAAAACATTTAAGAATATTGATACATTTCAGAGGGCTAAAGTATCGATAAGTATACCTACCCTATTTTGAGGCTATCGTCCTACACTACCCTTATGGTTCTATACGAGCATATGTCTTTCATGACAGCTCAAGTTATAAACGCGAATAAAAGATCGCAATAAATCAAGTAAGGTTAACACCATGTGTAATGTAAATTCAATATAAACATGGTAACAAATACCCCTCATTGACACTTACAATGAAGGTAGTACAAGTTATATTAAGAGTTTGGATTAGTACATACACTAAAAGTGAGTGGAAGTTAGATTTTAAAAGTAGGGAAACATATCCCTTGACTTGTAACAAGTATTCTATACGTAAACCTTCGTAACTTTATATACAACCTCTAAGAATTTTAGACCCTCTATTTATTACGCCTAATCATCATATTTTTGGGAGCCATTGAGCTTGTGGATTAACCACGTTCCTAAAAGATAGAAACAAACAATAAGCATTGATTGTCCAGTTACCAAACCATAGGATATAAACTGGAAACCCTTAGTTTAAGATGGTACTAATATTAAGAGATACATAACCTTGGCTGAACATATGGTTCACCCGATTTATGGAGTTTAGATGGAATAAAGAAAAGCCAAGCTTTAAGGAAGAGGAAATAATACCTTATGGAACTGTAATTGTGGATGGAGTTATGAAAACTTTTCTTGAAGTCTAACTGTGACTGTCTTTGCTCCAAGTGATGGTAAACAAAGTATAGGCAATAATTAAGCCCTGATAAGTGAAATATTAGATAAGCATTTTAAAGAGAAGAGAGTATTCTAAGGTATGCAAGTCCATGACGGAACTTATTACTGGTATGATGGATTTAAGAGTTGAAATGATTGATGGATATAGTTACTAGACAGTATGAGCCTGGATGTTTTAATAAGAATTTACCTTTTTAAGCCAAGAGGAAAAACTGGCTTCCCCGCTTGATGATTTGATCAAAGGAATACGATACCGGGGATTTGGGAATACACTAGATTCGAGAATAGGTGATAACAGATATTGGATTAGATATATAGTGGTCAAGAGAAAATGTAGTACTCACCACGTCACCAGTTTGATAAGATAAATTTTTGAAATGACAATTATGTGATTGTTTGATATTTGACGTGGGAGGTCGAACTTGATCCTGGTCAGATCAAGGGAAAACCAAACACAAAATGGTGTGGAAGGATAGTTCAACACTGATGCTGACCCCGTCAGGGTTGGATGATTCCTGAGACTCCTTACAAGTGGTCACAAATATTTCTGTAATACGTAAGTATTTATTCTTAAATCAAATACAACATTTGACTAATAGGTATATGAGAGATAGAATGTGTAAATTAAGAGTTAAGTTATCCAGGTTACCCTAAGGAGATTAAATAGCTAAAACAACTCCACGTATGACAGAAAATAGTCAATTATGAGGGAAATACTAACCATTATCATCCCATAAACCATGCCAATAAATTCAATATGAGATCAAGAGACAATTATCTCTAATAAAAGTGTTACCAAGCTACCTTCTAAGTTATGGCCAAATTGCCATCTGGAAGGAAAGATCGACTTCCATGTCTTCCTTTATACATTCAAACCCAATATATTAAAATGGAAACCTACCTATAAGCATGGTAGAATATAAAGAGTAGAAACATTAAACTAATACTCACATGAGTTGATTCGAACCGCAGGAACATGCCTAACTAAGAGGAAACTGTACCTTGTTAGAAACCTTAACAGGAACCTACTGTGGTATACCTAATGAACAGACAATAATAAATCGTGTATATACTACCGATATTGGGTGAATCAATAATATCAGGAAAATTTTCTATAATATACATAAGATGCACGGCGCAACCGTAGCTCATACTTTACATTGAAAAATGAAGGCCGTATATGGCGACAGTAAACTCAAATACCAGAATCACAAGATGATGACCTAAAGATAGGGATTATAAATATGCCCAATATTAATACAAAGACACGAGCGCCGACGATTACAACTAAGAGGCGATTAATGGAAGTGTGTTATACACAAATAGTTTAACCACGCCATGAAATAATATTGGCAATGTACAAGATAATAGATCACCTTCACCCATACGGGATTCAGATATAAAAGCATATTAATGCACTATGGAACATGTCAGAGAATGCATAGGTTCTTGGGGGCTATACCCCGTAAGCAGACAAAAGTCATATACTGATATCAGAAGGAGAGACCTCGAATTCGCAGTAGGCGATCGAGTATTCCTTAGAATTTCACCTATGAAGAGAATTTTTAGATTAGGACAGAAGGGCAAGCTTAGCCTGAAGTATGTAGGACCGTACCTTATTACGGAGCGAGTGGGCCCATTAGGTAACAGGTTAGATTTACCTGTTGAGCTTGAGAGAGTGCACAATGTATTCCACATTTCACAGCTAAAGCAGTTTGTGCATCATCCATCACAAATTTTAGAGCCCGAGACACTCGAGTTAGATCCTACACTTAGATATGAGGAGACCCCAGTACGCATTTTAGACTCCAAAACTAGGGAGACCAGGAACAAGACCATTAGAATGGTCAAGGTTCTTTGGTCAAACCATGACATCGAGGATGTAACACCCCTACTAATTCTGCCCCTAAAAACAATATAATCGCAGCGGTAAATTACAGACTGTCGCTCCTATGGTGTAACAGTTATCACTCGCCCATACGGGTGATAACGAGTTACCTGATAATCAACATGCAAAACGTATTCCCGCAGTGACCACAAGAGATAGATAGTAGAACTTTAAACAACTTAAAACAAACCAACAGTAACCAATTATTACAAACCGTACTCGTGAGCATCTAAACAAATCCACCTCGGTTACACAACCCGAGTCCAAAACGTCACCAGTATTACACCATACCAAGTCTTAGACAACAGAAATATTACAACCGTCGCGCCTCGCGTCGACCTCCAGCTACTCTCCTGAAATAAAAATGGTTTGTGGTATGGAATCAGCCCCTGCTGAGTATGTCATCACATGCCCCGTCATGCCCCCAAAGACCCCTCAATTATTTGGTCGAGAGCATGAGGTTCATTACATGCAATACCGTTTTAATGTTTAAAACTGTAAAACAATTAACAGTAGAATCCATACAATAACACAACCATCAACACACAATAATATAACCACAAGTATAACCAGTGAACAACAAAGCAAAACAACGAGAATAATAAACAAGTATTAAATCTCGTCCATGGTATAGAAACCAATAGTGTTCGCCATATAATTCTCAAATGTATTATTTGTTCAGTTATACCTAGTGACAATGTCTCATTAAAACGACATGTCTCTAGTTACCCATATAATATGGCGGGTCACCCACGGCAGTAGCCACTCCAACGGTAGAGTCTCCGACCAACGAGCCATTCCAGCTCACGGGAAATTTTCTTGATACTTGCGGACCCGTACGCGGACATCCTGGTATAGTTTTTGTGATCACAGCGCGCACCAAGAGCCACATCCTCTTGGCTTTACTTCCATTAATTAATTAATTAATTATACCATCGCATCGCATTACCATTTTTTCCTAACACAGCAGACTAAGATCATTAGTCCAATCCGGAGTCTGTAAACTCGGGATCCAGTGTTAGATACGAGAGCGGCGTATAGAAAGGCCAATGCTCCGTATAAAAGTCTTGGATAATATGTATAAGTTATTATCCTAGTGCTACAACGTTTTACTGACGTTCCTTATATTTCATATAAGATAGCACATAGCCGCTAGTTCATTTTATATATATAGGTTCATACATACGAACCAATACTGTTAACTCAACAACATTAAATAATAAGCAGCTATAAATATACAATTCATGCATATTAATTATCGCATTCAGACAAACAATCTTATCACAGATCACACAGAAGTCTGAACTGAGGAAGCCCTCAGAGACAATCAGAGACACATAACAACATACCGTTAACCCTGATGTATTACGGTGGAGTATGAATCAGCAAGATCCTATGCTCCGTGTGTCGTCTCTATTAGTCTAAACAATACATAATGCTACTGATTAGCATACCGTATAACAACACAATCCTACGGTACCCCGTACCGTCACTAACAACTCCCGGTTAACCCCCCGTTATAAACTGTCAATGTTTGTCAGGCTTTCGGTTTAACACGAGATTGGAAAAGTGTTATATTACATGCGTAGTCTTGTCTTGTATATTAATATAGTTATTGTTGAACTTGTTATCGCATGTGCCATCTTAACATTAGAATCCCATATCCAATGTTTGTAATTCTTTCCCCTTTATCATATGTCATTTTAATTATGAAAATACATGGTCATTAAACCATGTTATGTTTTCCACCACAACATATATTTACTTATAGTCATGGATTATGGAACTATTTCTTATATGGTAAGTCTTATAACATATATTCATTCTTTTTAATGAATACCTCTTATATTATAAATGTTATAACACTTATAACATAAAAACCATATTATAAATTCCATTTTAAAATGTCAACATTTTCGAACAGCACTTATGTTCTTAAACATTTACAAAATCACCACATAATTAATGTAATGTTACATTATAGTTGTATAACATATATATATTATGACATTTAAGTCATTAAAACAATTATAACACATAGTTGTAAATTGTTTTAAAAATATCAAACAATCCCCTTATATTTTTGGTTTTCAAAAACAACCACTAAACTTCTATAAATCATAAATCGATCCCAACTTAAATTCCATTGTTACACTTATATCATATACCTTATACTATACCCTTTATGCCTCAAAATAATTATAACCTATAGTTTTATTTTCTTTTAAATAACCGAACACTATTCCAATTATCTTTCCTCCACTTAACTTTTATATTCACCAAATTCTCCTCTTTATAACATATAGTTTTCTAATATCATTAAAACTATATATTATACATATGTCTTTATAAAACCTTATATAAAATTCCAAAAATCACCAAACTATACCAAAAGGTTATAAACATTATTCCTAACCTTATATTTTCTCCAAATCTCGGTTTTACCACATATGTTACCCATTTGTAACAATATCATAAAATATCTTATATTATACTTATATAATTCATATAAACTCCAAATTTAACCAAATCAACTTCTAAAAATTCCTAATAACCTAAGGTTCGTACTAAACTCCATTTAGTACCCCTAGTTTTCGGAAATCACACTTTAGCCCCATCTCTTATAAATCTTTTACAAATTAATACTTATCTTAATATAAGGTTGTATTTTAATTTCAAAAATTCTCCAAAGTTGGTCAAAGTCTCCTATATAGTCAACTTTGACTTCTAATACCAAATTGGACTCAAACTTTTCGGTAATCACCAAACTTCACCCATACTTTTCTATTTTTACAATTTTGACCCAAAAATTTATAAAATGTTATAATTTTTATTAAATTCATTTAAAAACCCTAAATTCCTCTATATTAAGCTCTCGGCCTAATATTTTGTTAATAATTACCGTTTGGCCCCAACTTTAATTATAAGCATAAATAAAACTAAATAAGCTTATAAACTTAAATTAAAATGGCCTAATTACATGGCCTTATTACAAACTTGAACTTGCAAAATAAATTACACAATAAATGTCTCAAAATATAATACATACTCACGGCCTCACTTGTATTTGATTATTTTTCCACATAATGTCATAATTTGACCATTATGTTAATTAAATCTCTTAAATGACTAGCTTAATTTATCTTAGTCACTTTTTTCCATTTTTAGGTCAATATGACCCTTATTTAAGATTTCACTCACGGCAATATTTATACATAAGCTTAGAAATTATAAAAATCATAGATTTAAGGTGTTTATACCTTGATTTGCCCTTGTATGTACCCGGCCTCTTGTAGGAAAAATCACCACATTATTTAGACATGTTTAATACACAAAAACAAGATATGGTTACACTCCAAGCTTGAGCTTAATCATAAGGAATAATTAAAGTAAGATTTAAGGCAAAAATCACCTTAAAAATGCAAGGAGAGTTCAAAATGGTTTCGACCTGAATCAAACACACCACAAGGTGTTAGATCCACCATATTGACATAGGAAATAGCTAGATCACAACAAGCTCTCTTGTTATTAGGTTTTACCTTGGAAAAATGCCTTAAAAGAGGGTATTTCCTTTGGATCTCAGCCACCCTAGCTCCAAATGGCTAGCCAACTGATTGAACATGTAAATATGAAGATTATGAGTGTATAAACTCATAAAAATCAGAGGAAGAAAATCGGATGAAGAGTAGAGAAGCTTAAGGTATGTTTTAACCTTAAAATGAGATTTAGAGCAACCTTGGTCTCTAAACTTGTTTCATTCGAATTTGATTGATGTTCTAACCTTAGAACACTGAGAATAAGCCATAGGAACTGATTAGTCACGAGATCTAAGCATAGGTGGTGAAGAGATGAAGAAAAAGAGCCAAAAACAAGCCTTAAACCATTAATTAGAAGCTTAGAAGTTAGGTTTACCTTCCCAACTGAAGAAGTTCGGTTGAGAGAGCTTGGAGGAGCTGCTTTACCGAATTGAATGCAGCTAGGAGAGAGAGAGTGACTAGAATGGCTAATATTTGATTGAAAATGCTAATTTGATTAGTTTATTGTCTCATAATTGGAGGTGACTAATCAAGGGGATAAGGAGGGGACATAAAATCGGCTGATTGAAGAGAAAGGAGAGGCTCCCACGAATTTGTGCAATTTGAATCAAATAATGGAGTAAAAGGTGGTGTATAAACTAATAAAAGGCAAAAGTAGCCCCTAAATTATGGAGATATGTTGGTGTGTTGTTTATTGTGTGTACATGTGGCTAAATGGAGCCTCTCTTGCTGTAAATGTCGAACTTACATGGTCTAAGGGGTCAACTTTGACCTCTTGACCAATCTTAGTCAATATTGACTCCTGCGGGCCCCCTTTTAGGGTTTTATTAATATTTTAATATTAAATTTGTAAAAATTTGTAAAATTTGGAATTAAATTCCTAATATGATATAATGTGATATAATATCATATTTAAAGGTATTTATAACCTTCAAGCTCATTAAAAACCAATTTAGAAGGCAATTTCACAAAAATGTGCTTTAAGGAGTTTTAGTGCACATTTTGTGTTGCAAGGTGTTTCTGAGCTTAGTTTTCTTTGATAATGGTTTTGTTGTGTTCCTTACTTCATTATAATACTTAGGAATCCACTTTGGATCCTATCTGAGGTCATACAATCTTTATGGTGTCTTAAAGCACCTTTTTGGCTTTACCGATCTTAAGGCATGTTTTGCCTTGTTGAGATCTTTAGATTGTTCCCCAGTAATATTTAGATGTTTATTAACCATCTTAGATCATTAATAGATCATTTAATTATATTTTAAAGGTTAGGGGTATTTCAGAGGAGGCGACATAGGAGTTAGAAGACTCCATGCGAGACAAGTATTCAACACTATTCTTTTCGTTTTGTGTATACTTGTGGGGGTACGTGGGCGTAACCCTTTTTAAGGGGGGTATAGCACCACATGCGACTTGCATATCTGCAGTCTATATTGGTTTGTGTATGATTATTTGTGTTTGATTGTTGCGCATGTGTGCAATGGGATGAATGGTTGTTGATTGGTCCTATATGACAATGGTTGGCTATCAATGATATGTTCTGTGAGACACTTGTATGATTATTGTTGTGTTCTATGTAACACTTGAATGTTTATGAAGCACTTAATTACTTTACAATATATTTATACTTATTCCTACAATCACACAAGAGATTCACTGCCAAGGGTTTACGCCTCTGCACTCTGTAGGATTGAGGATTTGGTATTGCACTTGTGCAGTGATGACCGAGTGGGATAGCTAGGAAGTTGGAACACGCATTGTTGTGTAGTATTTATCAAGTTATTATGCTGTGATATATTATTATCACGAATAAAGAATATCTGTTTATAGGAATTATATACACTCAGAGTAGTGATGGAATATAGAGATGTCAATATAATATTGACACCCTAGAATGATAAGTATACAGGGAATAGATAAGGAGGAACTTGATTCCATAAGATGAATAGGTATAAGTTATGACTTCGGGACAAAGTCCTTTTAAGGGGGGTAGACTGAAATACCCCTAACATTTAAATAATTAAATATAAGTAAATAAATATTATTTGAGGAATTATAAATGTTATTTGGGGGACTATGAACCCTAAGAAAGTATATAAACATGTGGGCGTTAAAAACGCACCTAAACTCCTTAAGGTCAAAAACGTGCGTTAAAGCCCGACCTTAAGGAAACAAGTTATATAAGCTATAAATTTCTTATGAAGTTAACCAAGGATCATTATATGATCTTCAGAACACAGGACTTCATCTAAAACTGAGTGAAAATACAATATGCTCAGGAATTCCCTTAAAGGCCCCTTAAGGCCCGAAAGTCTCGGAAATACCTTATAAAATAAAATAAAGCATTACACCTCATTCTAAATGCATAATAGTACCTTAATGAACATTTAAGATAAAGTTCTCAAGATAAATTCTCAGTTAAAGACAAAATACCCGGGAGGATTTCTTAACACTCCTTTTTGCCCGGGTAGCCCGAGAATTGTGTTCTGAGTGGGTATAACCCCATATAACTCAATGTAACACCTTAATATATTATTATTGACTATAAAAAATGTCAATAAACACTTGGAAGTCATAGCGACTAATTAATTCCCAGAAAAATCCTTAAAGCACAAAAACGCACCTTCGGGTGTCACAAAAATGCGTCTTACGCAATTGCCTTGAAGTTTTTGAGGAGCCACGAGTTGATAAACTTAAAAGTGGATAAATTGACCATCTAAATCAATTAATGGCAGTGCTAAAATCTTAGCACAACCAGGGGCGATTTTTGAGACAAAAAGGTACCTAAAATCAGCATTTTTTTTACCTTAAAACTTTCATCTTTTACCATAATAAAAATGTACCAATTAAATGCTGGAACCTATTACACATATTAGTATGGTCTTAATACAATATAGTGTGACAAAAATTAAAGGAAAAATCAAACCCATCTGAGCCCTATTGTGTACGCCATTTCTAGTCATTTTTAACTAAGTTTTGGTTTAAAAACATGTCATACGATATATGACTCATCTCCACCATAAGAAATTGTTAATATATCATTATGGCAGTCTGTAGAAGCCCTCCATTACGTGTACCTGCAAGAAAATCATGAAGACTAGTTTAACAAAAATTAATGAAATGAATTGGAAAACTAGTCACACTTTAACTAAGTGAATAAACAAATTAAGCAAGTGGGGATTTAGGCATGTGCTTGCCGATTGGATCTGGTAATGGGGAGAATGATTGACAATTAATTAAGCTAATAAGACAAATACCTAACTAATATTAACATGATTGTCTAGCTTTACAATTAACAAAGTTTGGTAGCTTCCTAGCAATTGCATTACCGTGAATATACAAATAATTGGAGCTGCTCACTCTCTTCTTATCCAATCAAACCTGCACAAATAAACAAGTTAGCGCTTTTAATGATCAATAACAAAACAAACAAGACTAAGCTAATACAAACAAACTAAAGTGATTCCTACCAAGCACTTAGCCGTAAGGCTACAGCAAATGGAGCCTCCCATTTCATTCCAGCCGAACAACACCTGCAAGAATAGATAAATTAGCTATACTAATCAATCTAATAAAGCCTAATAGCATTAACTAATCTAAACTAAATGACAACCATTCCTTTAGCCGATTGTCTACATTATTGGAAGATGTCAAATTAATTGTAGCCACTCAGCCGTATACTAACAAGCTAGGAGACCCATGTGATTAATTTTGTAATCAAATTAAACATAAACAAAGACATGCAATAATGACAAATAAACAATACAATTAGATTATGATTACTCTCATTTCATTCTACTAAAGCTTACGTGAGTTTGATTCATTTCCCTTGCAATACTCACGAATGGTAAGCTCCTTTCTACCTTACTCTCTCTTTTCTCCTCTCTTAATTTCCTAAGTTAATTCCTAAGTTCTAATAACTCCATTAATGGTGTACTAGTTCCTAACACCATTTTAATGTAATTTCCTAGTAAATTCTATCAAGTCTTGAGGCAAGAAATCATCCTAGCAAACCTACAAGAAATCGCCAAGCATATATGCTCCAAGGTGGTTCCTAAATTCAACAACAATACAAGGAACAACAAGATCAAGTTAAGGTATATTTTTATGTTGAAAATCTTGATGAAATATCCTATATCATTTTCGAAAATATAAGAACTTCTAAATCTATATTCTCTTCATTATTTCATGAAGGAAACTTGGATCTACAATCTTCCCAAGGTGTATCAAAAATACCTTGTTAAATTCCTAAGGTAAACTCTTGTAAAATTTCTACAAATATTATTTATAAACTCTTGTTAGAAGTCTAACAAATGGATCTCCTACATATATACAAGGAGTTCGAAATATCTTCATCAAAATAACATTTGGAGAGCTTGGAAATTCAAGGAAAAATCAAGTACAAGAATTGTCTTGATTTAAGGGTAAGTTTATATAATTAAGGTTTATTAAGTTTAAGCTTGATTAAAGCTTCAAACTTTGGTATGAAAATTATGTTTAGGCCATGTTAATATTAAGGCCGAAAATTATTGAGATAGAATATCAAGGAAAATAATTTATAACATATAAGGTAAGATTATTACCTTAAGGTATTAAATTGTGTCACAAAAATTAAATAGGACACACATATTATCAACCGAATTATCTAAGAATTATTTGTTCTATTTTTAGTTTATAATCATTCTAAGTCATTAGCATAATTTTTAGAAGTGTTATATGGCTTATATACATTTATATATACATATTATAAAGTTTAAACCAAGTTTTAAAACCATATGATAAAATTAAATTGTGGCCGAGAGCTATATATAGGATTTGGTGAATTTTGAAATATATATAAGTGTATTAACTTATTTTATAAATTTTTGGAACATTAAAAATGGCTACAAGTAATTAAATGGCTAGTTTAATAAGTTGTGTGGTTAAAATGTGAATTTTGAAAAGTTTGGGGCATTAAAAATAATTTTCGAGAGTTAATGATGGACTTGGCATAATTATGATATAATATAAGGTAGGAATTAATATTATGAATTTTGGTGAATTTAAATAAGTGTTTAAGTGTTAAAATAACAATTTATAAAGTTTTGGGACTATTTTGTAATTATTGGGAAATATAGTGTATGGTCGAGAATTACTTATGATTTTATGGGTTTATTAAAGTATTAATTATGAAATTAAGTCTTGGTCAAAGTGTTGACCAAAAACTTTGGGTTAAAATGATTTATGACATAAAATATTAAGTTTGTAAAAGTTTTGGGGTGAATATGTAATTTATGGAAGTATATATGAAAAGTAGAATTTAATATGGGGCGGAAATGTAATTTGAAGAAAGTTATGGATTGTTTTGGTTATTTTGGTGAATTAGATATTAAAACTATAGTTTATAAGTTAATATGTAACTTATATAAAGTTTTGGAGTTAAAAGTATAAATATAGAAAACTATATGTTGAAACCGAAAAGCTTATGGGCTTAATTAGTGATTTATAAAAATTGGTGAGCTTAAATTGTAATTACCGAAAGTTGGTAAGAGTATTTGGTAAATTGTAAAAGTAAGATGGTTAATTAATAATTACAAGGTTAATGTGGATAATTAGTGAATTATAAAAGTTATAAGGTTATTTGGCAATTTATAGAAGTTAATATAATTGTTTTACAATTTCCAAAAAAAATTAATATGGGTATTTAATAAATTATTAAAGTATATGGTTGTTTAGTAAATTGTAAAAGTTAGTGGGTTCAAATTATGATTACCGGAAAATTATATGTGGTTATCTAGTAATTTATAAAGTTGTTGGGTATAAAATATAAATACCGAAATAATAAGATTGGTTTTGTAATTTAATAAGGAAAGGAGGTAACACTAGGTAATATAATGTATTATGGTATTATGAAATATAATATAAAGTTTATGAAATAAAGGTGGTTATAACATAAATAACTAAATGATATGATATAAATGATAAGTGGAAATAATTATGAGTATATAATTAATGAGGTAAAGATATACCGTATAAATGATAATTCATTATCACATGTGAGCTTCACATAAAATAATGAACTGCTAGGTTATCCAGAACCACTGTTAAAGTAACAGGGGAAGATAAATAACATACATAGTTATTATACAACGAGTATAAGCATTACAGTGACGGTACTATAATATTTAATGAATAGTTATATTAATATTACCCGGTATTGCATGTTTAAATAACAGCGTACGGGGAGGGACTACTGAACAGGAGTTTGTCAAGCTAGCAGTTACTTGGTGAACGGTATGTTAATTGTGTGGTCTGAATGTCCTAAGGATTTTCCTAAGGTCCAGGCATTATGTTTAATTGATAAGAGCGATATCTGTGATTTATGTGTATGATATTGTGTACTGTATTGCTCAAACTGTTGCGTTGTATTTTATACGCGAACGTCTTATGACTGGAAGTTTATACATTTTAAACTGGGAAGAGACTAACTGACCTTTAGGTATTATTGAACCTAACAATGGTCAACTGTTAAGGTCTTAATTCAAATATTGGTTATTATGTCACTGACAAAAAGGGCTAACTTATAAAGAGAGGAATCCAGATTGTTTCGACTTTCTGGTTGCGCATTGTGATCACTACGAGGGACTTCAATGGAAAGTCACTCAAGGAAATCCATCAGCCACATACGGGGATGGCGGAGGGCACTGCCGTTGGTGCACAGGTTCGACCGGATCGGTCAAATAACCAGGGCCTAGGGTCGTCTGGTAATAGTTCCAATGGAACACAGGGGACTACTGTCCATTAATAAGTTATTAAGGTTTGACTTAACATGACACTTGAGGTGGAAATTATTTGGAAAAGGTTAAATGATTGGTCTAAAGGATAAGGGTCAGGTGGTTAACTAACAGGTACAGTTTAATACGCGTAACTTGTTTGGTGATCGTTATGGATTGTTAATACGTGATTATTGGTTATTGTTGTGGATTATTAATGTGTGACGGTAGGTTATTTCTATGGGTTATTGTTGTGTGATTATTGGTGTCGTGTACTAATGTACACTGGTGTTTACAGGTGAACTGTTTTGTGATTGTTTAATGTTTACAGTTATTACTGTTGTTATTATAAACCGGTATTTCATGTAAAGAATCTAATATCAAGATGGCTAAATCGACTAAAGGAATCTAGATGACTTAAGATCACATTTAGCATACCAGCATTTCGATTGCGGAGCCCTTTATTGGGCCAAACATTCCAGGTTATTGAAGAAGACTCAAGCCGGAGTGCGGGACACGGGGGTAGCTGTTGTGTTTGTCTACCAACACCTTTGGTTTCATTTTTGTATTGTAATAAAGAGGTTGATGTATTCAGTTAGTTGCTCATTTAGTTGGTTCTGGTTTGTAATAGTTAGGAGTGCTCAGTATCTATTCATCACAACGTGTAGAGTTAAGGTTGTTGGATGGATGCCTTGTTACTCACATGGGTGAGCAACGGCGTGTAACACCAAGGTAGTTAGTTTTATTTTCCGCTGCGATTTGCTATTTATTACGCTACGAATTATGACATCATTACAGGTTTAGGATTAGGGGTGTTACACCTTTTCAGTTTTGAAAACCCCCCATACCCTTCTTACCTATTCTACTTAAATTAAAATTATGGGGAATAGTATTCCCTTTCCTTCCCTTTCTTACCCATTCCCCTTAAATTAAAATCATGGGGAATAGTATTCCCTTTCCTTCCTTTTCCATCGTTGTCTCCTACCACGTAACCCAACATCGTTACTTCAAACAATGTTTAATTTACATAAAGAATTAAAAAAATATATAAATATGAAATATGATCCTTATTTAAGTTTCAATTATAATTAATTAATAGTAAATATATTAACCTATAAATTAATTATGAATAACATATACTTAAATAAAAATTAAAAGGAAACAATTTACTTATGAGCAAATATGTTAGATGTTGTATATTAAATAAAATATTTACAATGATTCATTTAGTTCTTTTTGTTATATACTAGATATTTCTATTTAATATATATATTATATAATACATATAATAATATTCAAAGCAAAAATTTTAAATTTTAGATTTAAAAATTATACCATAAAACTTTTTTAAAACTTACTAATATGAAATAAATGACTATATTATAAGTACTAAAAACTAAGTATAGTCGTTATTAATTATTTCATTATCATAAAAAGTTAACTTTAATTAAAAAAATTATTATTTTATTTAATAACCTTTATATTATTGAAAATATTAATAAGTAAATATTACTTAACTAAATGTGAACTAAAATATTTTAACGAATACCAAAAGATATTGAGAAATATAAAACAAGATATCAACATATAAACTTATTCTTAAAATATTAAACATTATCCAATATATGTATTAGATAAATGTTTATGATATATGCAAAATTTTGATATAATTAATTAATAATTTTTTATTTTGAATAAAATGTTTATATTTTTACTGAATATATAATTAAGATTATTTCTAATTTATATTTTGTTTAACTATTAATATGTTTATCAAATGGATGAACATGGATGATCATTTTGAGATTTGAAAACAAAAATTGTTACATTATGTTAATAATGAACGAAACAAGTATAACTTTTGTTGAAGAAAATGGTGATTCCCTTATATACAAAACCAAACAACAATAAAGAGAATGAAATATAATTCTATTCCGTTCCCAAATTAAAACCAAAAGAGAACTATTTTACTTTCCAAATTCGAAGGGAATACACCCTGAATTGTTTATCATTTCTTTTGGAAATGTTTATTTTTTTCGAAGTCTGAAGGCGGTTTTTGAACTCATGCTGAAGTACTGCTTGTGCTGAGAAACAGAAGGGAGACCTTATTTACCGACAGAAGTGGGCCGAAGTTTTCTGTTATTGTGTTATTGAAACCCAATACATAACCTTGGTTTGGCCCAACTTTTTGAAGGCGAAGTCCCCTTCCCCTCTTCGTTCACGACGGCCGCCGGGCCAACCGCTCTCGCTCACGTCTTCTCTCGACCTTCCGTCACCGCCTCTTCTCCTGTCGATACAGTTTGACAAGAAACTGTTTGAAGCCAGATTTGTCTGTGCTGCTCGTATTTAACAACTACACAGGTCGGGCCCTGGCCACTCGCGGTAAGCAGATCCACTGCATATCTTGCTTCTACATATTATCAGGTGATTCAGAATTGCCGTTTGTGGCTGGTTGTACGTCGGTTCCGTATAACCTCTTAATTACTCTCCCCTTCTGGCTGATTTTTTCTCTAACCGTATCTTTGCAACCGCAAGATGTTATTGACAAACCCACATCTGCCAGTTGCTTTTTGTCGGAGCTAGGTCTTTTAAATTCAGTGCAAGGTTGTAATTAGCTTTCTAACACTTGCGTTTCTGATTATCCCTCGCGCAGAATGGCAGAGCCCAACGACCAAGGGAAGTCTCCCAAGCAAAGTTAGTATTCGTTCCGGCGTTTGATGAGCGAGTTCTCTTGCTTTATGTGTAAGGATTGCTCGTAGGTTTTTGTTGCTGATATAATTCTATGGATCTGAATTTATCCTTTTCAGCGTGTACGTTCATACCGAAACCAACCAGAAATAAGAACATAAGGAAAAGGACAGTCGAGCAAGACGTAGATGAGGGTGACGAATCACAGGGTTCACTGTTAAACAATGCTCAGAAGCTTCCTAAGGCTGATAACAAACTCTACTTCTCTACCGGCCCCTCCAAAAGTTCATCAGCCGCTGCAGCAGAGGAGCAGCCAAGCAGCAACACTCGGTTTCATTTCGACTCCTCAAAGCAAATTCAAGTCCAAAACGATAGCAAGGCAACAGCTACTTTGGAAACGGAGACTGCATTTGACAGGGATGCAAGAGCCATCAGAGAAAGGGCTCTTAGACAAGCAGAGGACGAACTGAAGAAAGGAAAAGGTATAGCTTCTTCTGGTGATCAAAAGCTGTACAAAGGTATGAATAATTACACCGATTACAAAGCTGGGTTTCGGAGAGAGCAAACTATTGCATCTGAGAAGGCTGGTGGGGCACATGGTCCTTTGAGGGCCTCGGCTCACATAAGGGTTTCAGCTCGGTTTGATTACCAGCCTGACATCTGCAAGGACTACAAAGAGACGGGCTACTGCGGGTATGGTGATTCCTGCAAGTTTATGCATGACAGAGGGGATTACAAGTCAGGCTGGCAAATGGAGAAAGAGTGGGAGGAGGTGGAGAAAAGAAGGAAAAGGAATTTGGCTATGGGAGCTAAGGATGACATTGAAGATGATGACTCTGTTAATGAAGATAATGATGATGAAGATGCCTTGCCGTTTGCGTGTTTCATTTGTAGGCAGCCTTTTGTTGATCCTGTTATGACCAAGTGCAAACATTACTTCTGTGAGCATTGTGCTTTGAAGGTACAGACTAAATCATATTTTCTTCAATTTGGTAAAGCTGTTGTCATATAGGAAATAGTATGGTGGATAGCTAGTTCCTGTTTTTTCTTTATAGAACTGAAGGTGTTTCACACATGATTTTGATTATTTCTAGTGAACTTACTGGTTGATCCTTTTCTGTTTGCAGCACCACACCAAAAACAAGAAGTGCTTTGTTTGCAACTTGCCTACACTTGGAATCTTCAACGTAGCACATGAGATTCGCAAGAAGATGGCTGCAGACAGAAAATAAGCTTCTATTTTCTCTGTTGGTTTATGGTACATGCCTTTCATTCTTAGCTTGGATTGTGACAGCGATGCAGATCTTTAAAGGACAATGTATTTTAGATCATCTAGTTAGCTATAGTTGATAAGCTGGATTCAACTTTCTCAGCTGTGGCTCACATCACATGTACATTACTAGCATGTTGTGGTAGCTATTTGTATGAGTGTCTTTGGAAAGAGATGAGAAGTAGAATGATGTAGAGTAAAAGCGAAAAAACTACTGAAACGTTGATGTCTTTGACAAGTAGAGACGAAAAGCTCATTTTGGCATTCAAACCCAAACGAGGACAAACGAGGACACGTATCTTTCAAATTCTGTCCAAAACTTTCATCTTTATATGAGCTAATCTGAATATTGACAGAGCTGAGTCGCACTGGTCATGAAGCTTTAGAAGTAAAGATCAGTACGAATTCATCCATTTCCTCCCTTTCATGTGCAAGTTGATGATACATCCAACATTTAAGTATTTTGCTCGTGGCAATCACATGAAGCTAAATTTTCGCAAATTACGGAGTCTTTCTCATTCTAGAAAGAAACTGTCTGGTTGACATCTTTATACATTCCCAGTTTCTTTATATAAAAGGAAGTAAAGCAAGCACTAAATTTACGCCCCTGTCATAATCTCCTTGGTGCTTGTCGGTGCACTTCTCAATGTAGCTTGTTGGGGGTGGCTGTAGGCGTGATCAGATGGAAGAGTGATCAATGGCCAAACCTGCTTCCTTTGTCTCCTCACCTTCCTGAAAACCATCCTTGTATGCCGTCTCAGAACCCCGTTTACAGCCTTAAGATAATTGCTGGAATCATGGTCTCGTATGATAGTGCCATCTGAGCCATAAGCCATGGGATCACTCATAGTTTCTAGTGGGTGTGGAGTGTTGATGAAGGCTCTAAGAGCACTGTCTGGGGAATCACTCTGTGCCTTGTCGAATGCGTAGAGAGCACTTCCTTGGGGGAGTAGTGGGTGTCTTGGGGATACTTTCTCATCTGGTTGGAGAATGAACAACTTTCCCAATGGGGCATACAGGAATTTCTGCATTCACAAACATACCAAAAGAAAATCTTGATTAAGGATAAACATTTTGAGACTGATATGTACTGTGGCTATAGCTATAGATTTGAATGAACGATTGTGTGTTTTGTTTTGCTTACATGTTTGTTTAAACATGGGTGTGAACGGAAGGTGCCGTTCACACGTTTTAGGATCTGGCCAACTTGTTTTGGATAGTTGCATGAGAAAGCCCTTGGGACTATATCTCTATGCATCATGATGTTATGAACCTGGCTATCGGTGTCCAATGCTAACTCATTCATCAGTTTTTGTCCATTGCAGAAAATGAAGGGGGACCCGAAAGTGACAACAGGTAACAGAGAGGACCTGTCAACAATTCCTCTCGTTATGAGCATCAAGTGGACTAGCAGGGAGAGGCTTCCACCAAGGGAGTGACCTGTGAATTGAAAAGTTGCTTCATCCCCGTAAGTGTCCATGTGTTGCTGGATTTCAGGCATCAGCTGCTTGTATATTCCCTTGGCCGCCTCGTAGATTCCTCTATGAACAAGTACCTCTGTACCCTTCAGAAGAATGAAAAATCTCATTGTTACTTGTTAGGTACTACCATTATTGCTTAGTACGATAGTGATAGTTGATGCTTGATCTGCTCCTATATGTAAAGATATTGAGGCCTTTACCTCAAACTTGGTTGGCTCAAAAAAGAGATTTGCCTGCCAAGATGCTAGCGAGCTGGATCCCTGTATTTGTATTAATCAAGTGCTCAGATGTCAATGATGAAAGGGTGCTCATGCTTTGTAACAGTGCGATGTATTTCATTTCCAGATGATCGCCAGCTTGCCAAATGCCTTGATAAATATAAGTGACAATATATTGGTGAAATGAAATGCTAAAAAACACATTACAAGTGACTTGCATACCTGAATCACAAAGTAGCGAGTTCTTGAGGTTTGATCATCACAAGCAAACCATTCACATGGGGAAGAATGGGTGGACTGAAGGTCTCTTGCTGCGTCTTGCTTTTCCTGCTCCCTTGCTCCCACGACTGCAGTCATAGTCGATGCTGCTACATAAGCTGCCCTCTTTGACCGGTTATTATGCACGGCCGCTGCATCTTTCTCTGGTTGTTGGTGTTGTTGGGATGAGTGGTGCATTTGAGATGCAGCTATCTGGTAAGCGAGTGATGGATGAGACAAGCAACTCCTCTCCTTCCCATCTACTCTTTTCGTCATTTCAACCTCAAACGATGATGATGGAGGGCTATCATTGGTTGTTGACTCTTCCACCTTCGCAGCTTCTGCTGCTTTCTTCTCAAGGGAAGAGGTGGTGAAGTTCAGACCGTAATATCTCTTCAAATCCCTGCGCTTGATATCAGGTATGGAATAAGCTTTGTGGCAGAGGAATGCAAGTTGAGACAGTCTCTTTGTATCTGACCACTGTACAGGCACTAGAAGCCGTGAAAAGGACTGGCTGTCAAACTCTTCTTCATCTTCGTAGTTTACGGTGCAGCCGCCATCTTCATCAGTCATCATACCATTGCCAGCTTCCTCATCAGAGTCATCTACTGGGTTCTTCTTTTGCCTTCTTTGACTCCATAGCCGTCGTAGTTCCATTAATCTCTCCAACCAGTTAACTCTCTTTATCACCTTTGCATTCTCCTGCTCATCTTCTTCTATCTGATCATCATCCGCCAATTCTTTAAGCTCCTTCAGCCCGGTATCCATGTTGGTGTCGAAGAAGATTGATTGTACTGGTGTAGGAAGGACAGAGCTGCTGGTTAGCTCAACAGGAAAGACCCCAACCGTGCTGCTGGTTTGCTTTTTCTCGGGGATGCTGGAATCTGCTCGTAGATGGCAGCAGCAACAGTGCAAGTTGGTCTCCGAGGCTGACTTCCTGATGAAGGCAGTGCGCGTTTTCACATTGTAAAGAGCCTCAGCTGAGGAGGATCTTTGCAGGCTGCCGCGGCTGTAATGCTCTTGAAAAATGCAGCCATTTCTAGTGGAATGAAGAGAGGAGATTGCGATCTTCATTGATGGGCAAGAAGCCATGATGATGTTCTCTGCTCTGCAATGGCAAAAGAAGACCGACCTTGTGAATATTTGTGATTGACTTGGGTCTCAGTTATACCTCAGCAGATTCGCATCCACATAGTTTACTGCTCCCTATTAGGTATGAGGAGATGGGGCACTCAATCCACCACTTTAAGAAATTCTAGACATGTGAAAAAATCAAGTCATCTAGGGTGTTGATGATAGCGAGGCGGGATGGACTTTTATTGTAATTAAGTATCCACCTCCTTGGTTGTTGAATTAGCTGTTTTTTTTGTTTTCTTGTTATGGGTTGGCATTAAATAAAAGCTGCATGTGTAAATAAGTTTAGCAGCTAAAGGTTGTTGGTTAATTTGATGTTAATTGTCATTTTCGACACACACATAGACTACTGTTATAAAACCAAACAACCGATTGTTTGGTCAATAAACCCGATTAGGGCTGGCTGATCCCAGCAACCATCATGAATAGGGTAGGGTTTAGTTTATAAATTTCTTAACTGCATCCCCTAAAAGCTAACCCACTCTTGCGGCCTGTCTATAACCGAGATTTAATTAATTATCCGCGGCTACAAATTACTCACGCACCTAATTCAGCCATTATCATCATCTACACAATGGAAATTGTTTAGGTTGTGTCAGCTGGTGCAACTGATGACGGCAGGGCAATCTATGGTTCAAGAATCAAAATGATCCATCACATTTTGCAGAGACCATGCAGAGCAAGAAAGGTAAGAGAACCGGAAATTAAGTAGGGAACCCGAAACAGAACAAAACGAGAAGGAAACAAAAAAGGAAGAGAGATGAATGAGCGAAAGAGTCGTACCTGCCACCGCCGGGAGAATAAATAAATACTGAATTTCAGATCCGATAAACATAAACATCTATCGGTCGCTGATTTGAACGACTAAATTGATCACTTGAGTTGATAGCGTGTAATGTGGCTTCGACATCTCCATCCAAGGCGATTGAATTTCTACCATTTTGATCGGAAACGAGGATGCGCGCTTACTTGTCTACCGAAATAGACCACAGTTTAAGAAGAGATTTTGCAGTAGATCGATCGACAGGCGAAATGTGTCACTCCTTCAGATATTCGTTCGCTCTACTTCTTCTTTAGTATTGTCGCTTCCTGTTCATCTTCAAGCGATATAATGCCGCACCTGTGCTTTTGGAATATCTGTATCTGTTCAAATTAGTTTGGAGAGAGAGAAAGAAAGAGAGTCAGAGGAACATGTCCATAACGAACAGCAGTGCATCTCTTCTTTCTCCCTGTCCGCCGTCTCTCTCTCCTCCGCTCCCCCTATTCACGTGGACGCATCGATTGGGGCGGGAGCCAACACAACAACGTTCAGCATTGCCACATGCATATTTTTTAAAGAAGTTTATTTTATTAAGAAAGAGGACATCATCGAAAAAAGGTTCAAAATAACATGTTTTTGCAAAAATATTTCTGTTATTAATCTCCATTTGAAACTAATTTCTAAAATAATATTATGGGAGAAATCGTCACTTCAAAAGACGATTTCATTAATTTCAGAAGTTGAAAATTTCACTCATTAGTGAAATCGTCTTTTCATTCTTACGAGGGTGTTATTTTAGGAATTAGTTTTGAAAGGAAATTAATAGACAAGTTTATTTTGTAAATGAGGGTTATTTAGGATTTTTTTTCTGACATCAACGTCAATAGTGAATGTTCATTGCAGCCTGCGACCTCAAACTAATCTCGTTTGGAAAAAAAAATTAGATTCGTCTGATCTGTTTCTAATGTTCAAGTCTGGTTTTAAATTTTCAGATCAGGCCGGGTTAGACCTAATTTTTTGAAGTTTGGCCGGTTCTCGGCCCCCTAGCCTGATTTTTTTATTTTTTTTATAAATAATTAATAGAATTTTAAATAAATAATTCATTTCTAAATATAATTTTAAAAATAATAAATTATAAATAAACTTTTAAATAATTACTAAAATTCTAGATAAAAATTTATATACATTATATATATTAAAATTTCGGCCGGGCCTTTTTTCAGGTTAAAAATTTTGTCAGCCCGATCAGCTTTTTAATTCAGGCCCGGTTTTTGTCCAAGTCTGTTTAAATTTTTTTCAAGTCCGTTTTTTTGGGATTTTTGTGGGCCAGGCCGGATTGAGTTCAATCAGCTCTAAACTAATCTACATAATTCCATTACCGATCTCTTTAAATATGCCAAACTCTCTTTTCTTTTTTAGTAAAATTGAAACATTTCATTCATATGATACTATCTCTCAAATAGTCAGAATAAAGCATTTTCCTAATATAGATGACAAGTTTGGTAAAAAGGGAACAACCTCTCAGTTTTAACTTCACAAAAAAAAAAAACTAAAAATTGTTTATCCCAAGTTCCACGAGATCCTAATTAATAAATTAACAAACTTCGTAACATAAAAGTAGTAAACAAGGCTAGGCCTATGATACACTATTATAGCTGCTACTATCAATCACCATAGATGTTCCTTTGCACTAGACACCATCAACCAGAGTCTTCTTGATAGACTCAAGAGCTAGATCATAACAAATGCCATGGCTACCTACCTGAAAGGGAAGCTCCAAAGCAATTGGACATGTTAAGATACTAGCTAAAAGTACTTTACTAGTGTTGGAAATGAGTCTGATGTAAGCCATCTAAGAGAAGTCTTACACATACGAGAAACCTACCATAGAGTAGCACTACTTCCAAAAAGCTTAGACCATACCATGGTCTAGGCTAATATGTCTTGTTAAGATAAGGTGAAATACAAAAAGAAAACAAAACCTTAAACCAAAGAGCCAACAAAAGTATAGCTTCCAAATCCCAAAAAAGACCCCACACGTCCTCCTTCTAAAACTGATAAGGTCTCGACTCCTAGGATTCAACGTCAACCATGTCCTTGATACCTACAGAAACCTGGGTTTCACTAGAGGTTGAAAAAACAAGATTGGACTTGCACATCAAGTCCCAATCTGGGTAAACTGCAAGGAGGAGACCCATCCCCCAACAGTAAGAGCTAAGGAGATTCCTTTCAGCAGACAACCTTGCTGATCAGCAAGGTCTACCTTTTTAGATCCCCTTCCAGGGATGTAACATCTTGACTAACCTTCTTCTACAGCAAGGTCCTTTCTGTTTCTGTAACAATATCCATCAGTCAGAGAAAGCAAACCCAGCAGCGGCCTTTTGAGAACTACTCTCGAGCACCAGTTTGATCTATATCCTCAAGTGACAACTGGTTTCCTTCTTCCTTTGTCAAATAGCAAAAACAAAAAGGGTTACACCTAAATAATAGAACAGACTCACACAAGGACCCAACAAGAAACCTTGACCCCTTTGTCTGCTACTGAAATCTTTGACTCAGATGGCCACCTACCTCCAAAGACTGTCACTTAAGCACATTTCTCAACTCATGGTCACCAGCTAGAGGTGGCAGTTCAGATCATTCAATTTGGTTTTGGTTCGTTTAGGTTCGGGTTGATTTTAAATCACCCAGTATTGTTTCGGGTTAGATTAGGTTGGGTGAATTCGGTTTGTTAAGGTAAAGTTTTGTTTATTGAAATTTCGGATCGGTTTGGATCGGTGTGGGTGACTTTCGGTTTGGTTAACTTTAGGTTTGGATGACTTCGGTTTGGCTAACTTTCGGTTTGGGTTAGCCTTTAGGTGCTCGGTTCTTTCGGTTCATGGGTCTAGTTCGGGTTAATTATTCAGTTAAATTCGGCTAAAATTACAAAATCAACTAACTTCGTAATCTTGATATGTGAAATTGGACTTCAATCAATCTCAATAACTTGTATTAGGTTATGTTGACACTACCATAAGGTTAAGTGGTGGTTTTAAGTATACAACATCTAGACATCCAAAGAATATCATGATTGCTTATCATATTCCTTATTCCTATTGTGTTTCTTTTCCAAAGTGTGCTTAATCTATGAACAGCATTCGGGCCTACAAATGAGTTTGCTTGTAATTTGATTCCATTAAACTCATGAAATCCTTTCCAAAAGATTCCAACGAGTGGCACACAAGGCAGTGAGGCACGCGTAGCAACGAGTAGGCGCAAGGCCTTGTGAGAGGTATGAGTAGACCTGGCAAAGGTGACCCGAATCAGAAAAATCGACCCGATCTAACCCGATCCGAACCCGAATTTAAACCAAATGATGTGACCCGAAATGTGACCCGAAAATCTGAACCGAACCAAACCAAAACCGAATCAAACCTAAGTTTGATATACCCGAATCCACCCGAACCGAATTCACCCGAACCGAATTCACCCGAACCGAATTGACCCAAACTGAATTAACCTGAACCAAATTCACCCAAACCACACATGAAACTAGACAAACTTCCATTATCCTTCTGTTTAAAATTAATATTAAAAATATTGTCATCCAATTTGATTATGTATAACCAATAAAACGTATAAACTTTTCAGTTAAGAAATATACTAATCACGATTGATGTGTAGATGTTGAAGAATAAAGATTACAAAACTTACACCTTACTTAAATAAAGATTACAATATCAAGATTGGGAATGGTTTAAATGTGTATGTGTATATATCATCACATCACTACTTATGTTTCTTATTAATACCACAAAAGAATAAAGATTACAAAACTTACATCTCATGTAAATATATTTGTATGAATAATTAAATTAAATTAGGGGTAAAAAATTGACAAAATAAGAAGATAAAGGGACAACCCCTGCATGGGAGCAATAAGCTACTAGAGGACGTCTGCACGAGGCGCACACACGAGACAGTGATCGGTGGCGCACACACAACATGAAGTCATGGACCCGTGGTGATGACAGACGCATAAAGGCACAGACACAAGGTGGTGATGGATTGGCATGGGCGTGCGGCGCTCGCTCGAGATGACGGGCGCTGATGTCGGACGCACACGGGGTGTGACGGGCGTGGGATGGCGGGAGGCACAGGCATAGCGTCGGGCGAGGGGGGGGGGGAGATAGACTCAACGTCGAGTGCCAAATATTGACCACTAATTCACCAAATTTAAAATTTATACTTGGTCGATACAATCAATAATTCTATAGTTACAATCCTAAAAATTAATATTAAAAATATTGTCATCTAATTTGTTATGTATAACCAACCAATACACAATAACAATCTTCATCAAGAGTAACACTATATTAAGAGAATTTGGATCCAAATATGAAAATCAATACAAGTTACAAAGGTTGCTTAAATTTGTACTTTAAATTTTTTTGTCAATTATGCATAACGCGGTAAGTCACCCGAATTTGACCCATAACCCGAAAAAACTGAAAAATGCAGAGGCTAACCCGAACCGAAAGCACCCAAACCCGAAATCAACCAAACCGAAATCAACCAAACCAAAATCACCCGAATTTAATTTTAACCAGATAACCCGACCCGATCCTAACCGAATCGAATAGTGAATATCTACAAATTGACCTGAACCGAGTGACCCGAATTGCCAGGTCTAGGTATGAGTGTGGGGCACAGGACAATGGTGTAATAGCAAGGAACACGACGTCAACCCAGAGGGGAGGCACGTGGCATCGACCTGGGCGTGGGGCGCGAGACGTCAACCCGGGCGTAGGCACGCGACGTGCGGCATCGACGTGGGCGCAGGGTGCGAGGCATCAACCCGGGCGCGGAGCACGTGGCGTTGGCCTGGGTGCGAGGCGTGAGGCGTCGACTCGGGTGTTGGGTACGCAATGACGACCAAAGGGCAAGGCGTGCGACGTTGACCCGGGCGCGTGACGACGACCAAAGGCGGGTTGCACGACATCGACCTGAGGGAAGGGCGAGCGGCGTTGACCCAAGCGTAGGGCACATGAGTGCTCTACGACGCCAACGCTGGCTGCTGGACGCCGCCATCAGGTGTGTGTGGGTCATGCTGCGGCAACTTAGGGTTTACCGTTGATAAGTGGTGAAAATATGCATATATTGGGGATGCGTACCACGAGAGTCGAGACCAAGACGGGACCAAACAGAGAAAAAAGGGCATTTTGATGCATTTTTACCCTGGTCCGGGTTTGTGTCCAGGTTTACAAATCCAGACCAATCCCGCTGGAAGTTTCTGCCCTCTTTTTGACATAGTCCGGGTTTGTGTACTTGTTTTCAAACCCGGACCACATACTTACGCAATTCTCTGGGACGATTTCAATATGGTCCAGGTTTGTGTACCGGTTTACAAACCCGGACCACCTACAGAGGCGCGCCCCAACTCCTCAAAACGCAGCAGAAAGAGAAAATTATTTCTCATTCTTTCACGCCCGCGTTCCAGCCCCATTTTCTCAATTCAACAGAGGCGATAACAGAGGATAAAAAAGAGAAGAGAAGGGAAGAGAAGAAGAGAATAAGAAAGAGGGACTTCCTCACCCCATTCAAAGCTCAACCACCACCATTAATGGCTATATCTCTCCTCTCTTTCTTCTTTGTAGTCTTTATGCTTGAGAAGACTCATTTTGTGCTCTAGATGGGGGTTTGACCCCAAATCCCCCAAACATGCTTGTAATACCTAATTAGCTTAATATAGTTGTTTTATCTCTTTAATTTATCGAATGTGCTAGATTGATCCACTATGTGCATTTATGGTTTCTCTTAATTCCATAATTTTGTAAAATTAAGGATTTGGCTAAGAGAGAGATAAACCCTAGAATTTTCTCTCTTTAATTAGTTGGTATTTTCTATTGCTATTGCTAAGATTAGTGTTTAATGATAATTGGTGATTTAAACCTAACCTAATGGAAGGATTTATTGAGCTAATTAAGGGCTAGCTTTATCTAGGATTTAAGTGAAGCTACTAATATAATCTTGATAGACAACTAGATCAAATTAGGATTATAGCTAAGTTTGGGGAGTATTTGGGTGATTCCATCTTTCTATAGCGCATTTCCATCCAACAAATCAACACACCATTTTAATTTGATTGTTCTTGTAATTTTTCTTTAAACCAAAACATCAAGATTGCCTCCGGCTAAACCCCCTTTCATTTAACTGCTTTATTAACTAGATACCGGAACTCGGGATATTAGTCTCTCAATTTCCTAGCGGAACGACACTTTTATATACTACTACGACCGGGTACACTTGCCCCTATATGAAACTTGCATAGTTTCCAATTTTCACAACAAGTTTTTGGCGCCGCCGCCGGGGAAATTGATAGTCTCTATCATTTCCCCAGTTTTGGTATTTTAAGTTTTTGCTTAGTTTATCTTTGTTAATTATTGCTTTTGTTTTTATTTTCTACTTCTAATTCTCTAGTGGGGGTTGTTCTTGTTATTCCATAGGTACCTTCTATTTCTTCTGTGCATGCCAAGCACTCGATCTAGTGGCTCTCCACTTTTTAGCCCAAGGTCTGAGCTTGAACGTTCCTAAAGGATCGTCAGGAGGAATTTGAACACCGTAAGTATGGCAGATCAAGAACAACCCGAAATAGAAAACAATGGGCACAATCAAGAAGAGCAACCACAAGCCCAACCTCAAGCTCTTAGTGACTACTATCAACCATGCACTGAGGGAAGAGCCTCAGCCATAGTCCTCCCAGAGTTAACACCGGAAGAAGCCGGACAATGGACATTCAAAACTCACTTTATTACAGTTACCCGAGACTTGGGAAAGTTTAGCGGGGTGAATCCAGATGATGCTCCCAACCACTTGAGCCTCTTCCTTGATTTCTGCAATTCTTTTAGAAAGGCTGGCACTGTTAATGAAAGGATCAGGCTGCAGCTGTTCCCTCACTCCCTTCAAGAATCAGCATCGAGATGGTACAAAAGCCTTCCCTCGAGGTTAATCACACTTGGGCTGAGATGGCCCAAAAGTTTCTTGCCAAGTACTACCCTACAAGTAGAACTAGGCAGCTCATTGGGGAAATTAACACTTTCACTCAAGAGCCGAGAGAGACTTTATATGTTGCATAGGACAGAGTTAAAGAAATGTTGATGAATTGTTCGCATCATGGGTTGGATGATTAGTCTCTATGCCTCTCCTTCTTCAATGGGCTAGATGATTCAAATAGGCTCCTTCTGAACTCCTCAGCTGGAGGTAGTTTCATGAACAAGTCTCCTCAAGAGGTAATGGACCTTCTTGAAACTATGACCAACAAAACGAGACAGTGGGCTAAGAGCAGAGGCAGAGCTCCAAGGGCAGCAGGCCTCCTCAACGTCAAGCCTACTGATCATCTATAGGCTCAAACCTCTTCCCTCACGAAGATGGTTGAGAAGCTAGCTATCGATCAAAAAGAAAATGCAAAGACTATAGCTTCATTGGCTTCAGGATCACCTACCAAAGGGTGTGCCATCTGTGCGGGCCCTCATGAAACACATCAATGCGAAGGAAGAGGTTACATGGGCAATCAAGAGGAGGTAAATTTTGTTGGTAACCGGCCAGGTTACTCATACAACAACACAAATGCCCCATGGAGAAATCACCCAAATTTCTCATGGCGGAACAATGAGCAAACTCAAGGAGGGCCGAGTAAATCTCCCAACTATTCTCACGGGTATAAACCCCAAGCTCCTCACCAAGCAACCAATTCTTCTCAAATGGGTTATAGACCTCAAGGAGCCCCTCCTAGATTCCAACAACAACATCAACCCTCTCCATCTTCTTCTAGTCGGAGTTCAAAGCTAGAGAGTTTGATGGAGAACTTCATCTCCGTCGCTCAAACAAAATTTTCAGAGCAAGATGCTTTCAAGTCAAATCAAGAAGCTTTCAACGCCAACCAGTTAACATTCAACCAGAACCTCAACGCTCAACTGGACCAAATCTCGGAACAACTTGCACAAAGGCCACCGGGTACCTTCCCAAGCCAACCAAACCCAAACCCAAAAGAGCACCTCAAAGCTATCTTCGTTATAGAGTTTGACAAAAAAGAGGTTAAAGTGGTAAATGTAGTTGAAACCTCTGAATATCACCCTCTTCATCAAGGTTGGGCAATGTAAATTGAAGCATCTAAAAGAAGGATAACCCAACTTGAAGCCTCTTTGGAAATTCGTGAGAATAGTGTCCACGAGGAGAAGATGCATCTTGGGAGACTTCTTGCCAACTGTGAAAAAGAAAAGGCTAAGTTGAAAGATGGAGTAGAGGCCAAGGCAATCACATTGATAAGCGGCAAAAAGACCGAGGAAGTCCATATTCCGCACGAGTTGGATGAACCTCGGGAGGAAAGTGAAGAGAGTTGAAATGCAAATAGAGAAAACTTCTCGAAATGCTCCCATAGAACCACCTGCACAAAAATCCTCCCCTTATGATCCACCTCTACCTTTCCCCAACCGACTGAAAAAGCAGAGACTCGATGCTGAGTATGGTAAGTTTTTGGCAATGCTGAAACAATTAAGTGTCAACATCCCAGTTGTGGACCTTATTGCCACTATGCCAAACTATGCAAAATTTCTCAAGCACCTCATCTCCAACAAGACAAAGTTAGTCGAAGTCAGGACCATCCAACTCAGTGAAGCATGCTCTGCTATTCTTCAACACCATTTGCCCTCAAAACGTAGTGATCCTGGTAGCTTCACCATCCTAGCCATGATTGGGAGCGCCTCCTTTGAATACTCCCTATGTGACCTAAGTGCTTCCATCAACTTGATGCCTCTCTCTACCTTCAAGAGGTTGAGAATTGGTGAATTAAAAAGGACCAAGATGATTCTCCAACTTATAGATGGGTCTACAATCCATCCAAGCGCGGGGGGGGGGGGGGGGGGGGGGGGTGGAGGATTTCATCATCAAAGTGGAGCATTTATACTTCCCATGTGACTTCGTCATCCTAGACATCGAGGAGATCTCCACCACACCACTCATCCTTGGTAGACCTTTCCTTAACACACCCGATGCTCACATTGCAGTAGCTAAGGGGACCATCACCCTTCAAGCCTACGATGAGAAATTGGTCTTCACCATGGGAAGGTCTTCAAACAGTAAATCTGCGACTACCAAGATCATCGACAAAGAGGTGCAACCATCTACCCATTCATCTTCCTCACTTCTCTTCTCCGCTCTACCTGAAGGGATGACTATCAGAATCGAATTCCCCTCAGACCTCGATGAAAAGAAAAAGAGAGGTGAGCAAGAAAAAGGTAAAAACTCAACAAAATGGAAGACCAAAAATGCTCTTGATTCATGCTTCAGGTGTTTTTCCTCACACCCACCCCCGGGTGATTAACCAACAAAAAGGAATGGTCTAGCCAAAGACCTTAAAGAAGGGCAGCTCTCCGGGAGGCAGCCCGGATTTCATTTCATTTCATGTCAAATCGTTAAAATTTCTTTAGTTTAGAGCTTGCATAATATTTTGAACTCTTGTGAGTTAATGGGCTTTTTGACCAACTCTTTGGAATTGCATTTTTGTGCCCAAATTGGTGTTGTTTGTTTTGTGAATATTTTGGAGATAGGTGTGCCCCTCTGAAAAAGGGATGGATTTAGGACAATTTCAAAGGAAACTCTGGCAAAAATTTTCCAAGGACCTTTGGCTTCAACGATCAAAGGCTGCGCTTAAATGACCCCGTACACTCTCAAGTGTGGGGGAAAACCATCTTCAATCCACACCCTTATCAGGGGAGTACTAGTTTCACCTTACCTTTATTTTTACACAATACACATTATACACAATTTTTGTTCACTCTATGCTAGCGCTTCAAAAAGGTCTTTTATTTCTACCCGAGATTAGTCGTTGAACAATGAGGACATTGTCCCATTCAAGTGTGGGGGAGTAGACGCCCTTTTCTTTTTGTGCACTGCTCAATTCTTTATGCTTATCTATTGCTCCTTTTTATGAGTCACATTTAGAGTAAGAAAATTTTCTTTGAATTCTTAAGATTTTCCACCAAAATTTTGAAAAATTTCTCTCTTGAGGAGCATGTACATGCGGTGCAACCATATAACCTTATCTTGGTGAATTTTTATTGCTTTAGGGTTCCTTCTATCTTCTCTCTTAGGGATTTCTAAGGGGTGCTTCTTTGTGAAAATCTAAAAAGGGACTTGTGAGACACCATTGGTAACCAACAAAATGAGAGTTGAGTGTTCTATAATGCAAAGGCTAAAATGCCCCAATTCTTCTCATCATCTCTTATGCAAATGCGAAACGAATGCAATCATCTATTTTCCATTTGTTTTATCCTTAATGCCCATTCTTGAGAGAAGTTGACCAGGGTAAAAGTTCTCCAAGTCACTTAATCTTTATAACTTTGAAGCACTCTAGATCATACCCCGAAACTCTATATTTTTAATTTGCCCTAAGCACACCTTCACCACCATGATTAGGCTGGTTTGCACTCCTCATGAGTTTCCCACCATTTTGTTCACTAAAATCTAAGAAATCATCTAAACACTTGCTGTAACACCCCTCTCGATAAACACGTAATAATCCCTCACATAGCACAATTAAAAACGTCTTACAACGGAAGTATAAACAATAATTATAATCCTCACTCGGGTGTCACCTGCCATTACTTGCCCATGCGAGTAATGAAGCAGAAACCAAATATAATAACAACATAACCAACGATACTAAACCGCAGTGATAACGAGATAAATACCTATACATCATACTAAGCCCATTACCATTACCGTCGACAAGTGAGCGTCTACCCAATCCCGAATATATACAACAGTATAATCCGAAGTCTAACATCATTATACAAAACGAATTCCAAGTGCGGTAAGTAAAACAAAACCCTAACTACCCGGGTCCCGCACTTCTGCTTCCACGATAATCAGCAACCTGCAAAATGCCGTGGAGGCTCAGCGATAAACGCTGAGTATGCTAGGTTTGCACTCAGACCCTATTGGTCACTTAGTCATTTTTAACCATTTTGATATTAGATTGGTTACATGCTTTACCAGTTTACAGTTAATAGTAAATACTGTAAATATCATGCATAACCACCGAGTCATCCATCCAACCAATACAATCACTACATTTCACAAGCAACAATTGCATAAACGAATATATCGAATAAATGTAATATAGTGCGTAATCGCTTTTAGCGAACGGTTTTCATACTTATATTAATATTCGGCCTTCAAGGCCCTATCCAACATCACCATGTTTACTTAAATACCAGTTGAGTGTCATGTTAGGACAACCCGAATTAATCTTTTAAATGGATAGTAGTCTTCCCGTACACACAAAGGTGCTCAATGTTTTCTAGAGGTCCGGAGGCCCCTGGTCTTCCACCGTGCCTTAATAAGGCGTCCTTGAAAAGACCATAGCCGTGTACCAACAATAGGTACCAACTGACCAATGATCTATGTGGGCTCGTTAGAATTTCCTAGAGCGGAACCCGATCGGGTATCCTCTCAGTGATCACAAATGCGCAACCAGGTAGTTCGTAAACTACATTGGATTTCCTCTCCTAATCACATACCAATTCTCTCATAGGATTAAGTGTCTTAATCATTTTCTAAGATATACTCTTAGTTTTATGGAGAATACATTTATTACTTAGCTGCCATGTGGGTCTTACGCATACGTAGAAGTAATCTAGGTCGTATTCATGTTCAAGATCCATGCTCTAGAGACCGACATTGTCGTATCTCGTACCTAAGTGTTTGACTTAGGTTATTATATACATAATTATAATACTAAGGGTATTGTATTAAGTAACCATCGTTTCATCACATTGATCGCATATGTATGTTTATATAAGTCGATCTATAGTCAACGTAATATTAGCCCGATGGGCATTCGCGTACAGTAGTAATAATGCGATAATAACAAGCAGATATACAGCTTAATCACACACACATGCATATAAGCATCCACATAGAATTGTTAACACACATCAAATAACGTCTGGACCTGAGGAAGCCCTCAGGACAATCTAGATCAAAACCGTCCACATACCGTACACCACATACCAAGGATGCGCAAAACCCTAGCTCGGCAGGCGCCTTTGTCTGTCGTACGATCTAAATAGTAATAACACTATGAGCCAGTCTCCATGACTAACTAGATTCGGTATTTCCGAATAACATTGTAACCTTGACAGTCCATCCCCGGATTTCAACAGTTAATTGTTACGGGTTTATCTAAACAAGTCGGCTTCGTTACTTAGACTCGTAGTTCATAATATTTCGATTGTTGAGTTTAATCCATCATATGCATTTAATCTTGTTCATTCTCGAAATTAGGCATATAACCTATAGTTGCACGTATACATGCATTATTATCATATGGTATTATTATCCCACCATCCATTATAATACATTGTATTATATAATCCATTAATCTTGTAATAAATTACATTTAAATTCAAAACTTAATAACATACAGTTTATGAACTATATTCATGTAATAACCTTCACCATTTATATTGTATGGTTTCCAACCGTACCATATGCCCATGTTTATGCATATTTGTCACGCATTCATATATATATGTATGTATATATATTTTTATGATTTATAGAATTCTTTTACTAATTTTAAATTTCCATAATTAATGTAAGATGATTATCCTCACTAGTTTGTATTATATAATACAAACTTATATTAAGATCTTTATCTTAATATTATGTAACATTCATATTGTATAATTTCAACTCCTAAGGTTTGTTTAATAGACACCTTAGTTTGTAAATCCCATTTAAATCATATTAATACCATATAGTTGTTATAACATTTACAACATTGTAGACCATAGTCTAAAATTTATTTTCCAAATGCTTATAATTGCGCAACAACACACTATTCCCTTTTAATTTCATTTTGACCACATAACATTATGTAATGTTATACCATATACTAATACCATATAATATGATATTTTTATCTCTTTATAACTTATAACCTAAAGTTTTATACAACTATTTATTATTGCCGAAAAGGCACAAATGTTGTAACCCAATTTTATCAACTTTCCACATTTACAAATTGACCACATATATAATATTATGTTATATATATCATATATTATTGTAACACCCTGGATTTTTCCTTAAATGATAGTTTATGAAAATATGAATCTAACGATGAAAACGGCTTCGAAAACGGACTCTGAATGAGTCCTAAAAGTGCAAAACAAGCCAGGTCCAAACTTGTGTCCGGACGTCTGAAGTTCGGACACAAGCCGAGAAAAATAAACCACGGAAAACCACTTGTCCGAACTGGTGTCTAGACATTGACGTTCGGACACAAGTCGAGAGTTGAAAAATCTGAAAACCGAAGATGTCCGAACTTGCGTCCGGACTTCGAAGTTCGGACACAAGTCGAGAGTTTGGAAGGTAGAAGAACACAGTGTCCGAACATTGGTCCGAGCTTGCAAGCCCGGACATAAGTTGAGACTTGCAAGTTGAACTCGTCCTCGCACACTGTCCGAAAGTTGATGTCCGGACATATGTTCGGACACGACTAAAACTACGAAATCAGTAGCAACTCTCGGGGCCTGTCCGAACATGGATGTCTGGACAGACGTTCGGACAGGTCCTGAAGTGCATTTTTAAGTGCCAAAATAGAGTCAGATCAACACCAGATTAGTCATAATAATGTTGTAAATAACAAAGAACCATTCTAACAAATCTATACCACAATTAACACTAATAAATATTGTAGAAAGATCAATTAATCAATGTATAAAAACTTCATCATACTCATAATTGTCAAGTGAGTTCCTACAATTCAAATCATCCCAAAAGTTAGAGAATAGCAGCGGAAATACAAAATCCAGTAGGGCGTTACCGCCACACTCTATCCACAGAGTGCTCAGGCTTTAAATCAAACAAATAAACCAAAATGTTACCAACATTGTAGCACAAAAGTATTTTCAACATCAATCAAAACTGAAATTCTAATCTGGTCATCCTAAGCTATGTGATAGCGCATCCCAATCCCCAAATCAGCCATAAGTACCTGCGATCAGAAAACAACAACAGAAAACGCGAAGGGATTGCGCAAATCAGCAAACTGAGTAAACATTGCCTCAACTTGTAAAATACATTTTGAAACTCATTTTACATTTGCAAAATAATAACTCACACCATATCGTAAACCAATCTCACCAACTCCAAATCACCATTAGCAAAAACATTTCAGGGGAGAACTTTCAAAGAATCAGATTATTAGTATTCGCGGACGACACCCAATTCGGGGTCGCAACAATAGAATCCCACCTCACTCTACGTCCTTAAGTGTGCACACCCCTCAGAAGGTAACTTATGACCCAAAGGAGTAATCATTAGAGCTTAACTGCAAGTAATGTCTGCAGGCAAAATTGATATAATATTCATGGAGTACAAAGTACCAATAATTCACGGAGCACCATAAAGGTACCAACAATATACACGAGGCACCAAAAGGCACCAACAAGCCAACAATCAATCCAGAGAAAGTCTCCCAAAACATTTTACACAACAATTATAAAATTCATTGCACTAGAATACACAGGGGAAAATAATTCCCAAATTTTCCAACAACGCCAAAAACCACGTTGAATCCAATCCATTGACAGTTTGCAAATCACAGAGATAAAAAGTGATGAGCACAACATTTACCTGAACAAGCTCACCGCAGCGAAATCACTCAGCTAGATCAATGGTAGCACCCGTCAAAGAACACGGGGTCTAGAATCATAAGCAGAGATACAATCAGAAGCTACTCAAATACCAATGAAATAATTAGATGACCTTACCAGTTGATTTCCCTTACCCTTCTACCCAAACCAGCACCACAGAAGTAGTTCAACGACAATGGAAAATTAAGAGTGAGAGTTTGAGAAGGTTTGAGAGTTGAGGAGAGAGAGGAGCGTGATAACAATGCGTTGAAGAAGATGACGATCGTGCAGCTAAATAGAAAATAAATAAAGTAATAGAGAGGTTATAACAATTAATTAATAAATATAACTAATTTAAAGAAGGAAGAATTGATAATCAGTATTGTAAAATAATTTAGAAGATGAATTAACAAATACTACAATAATAATAATTTGAAAGTTGAGTAAATAAGTCACGTTAAAACTATGGAAGAATCTAGATTCAAGAGTTAGAAAATAAGGAGATATTACTTAATTATAAAACAAAATAAGATAATAATTTGAAAGTAAGTAAATAACATTGTATTCTATAGAAGAGTCTAGGTTCAACGCGTTAGGAAAATTAGGGAATATTATTTAGTTAAAGTAAAAATAAGAGAAAGGCTAGTTGATCGTTAGAAAAGGATGAGGATGAATAATTATCATCTATGAGAGAGGTTGTTTAAAATAAATAAATAGTTACTAAATAAATAAGTTAGAAGATGGTTGAAGATCGTGAATAGTGGGAGTGTATTTATTGTTTAATATAATTTAGGAAAGAGAAAGATATTTTAGGGAGAAGCAAAATTCAATTTGTGCTCTTGGAAGTAACAATAATAGTAGAAGTAATACTTATCTATTATAGGTAGTAAAATTCAGTTTGAACTCTCAAGACTAGAAGCGTAATAACATCATTAGAGTTGGGAATAAATAATTAATATGTATACATATAATATTGGTGAGAATAAAGGAATGAAAATCGTTGTAATTATTTTAGGAGATTAAAAGGATTATGTAGCTTCTCTGGGCCTCTATTAATATCATTCCCGACTAACTATATAATATCACGCTTGTCTCTACCATATACTAAATTAATCCTATGTCGAATTTTGCGGGTATTTCATCTCATCCCCTTAAAAGAAAGGTTCGCCCTCGAAGCTAAGCCTAAACAATTCTCTAACTAGGAAGCTGATTCTGAAAGTTGAATCCAACTGAACTTTACTCAAATCTTAAACTATTACCTGCTCGAAAAGCTGAGGGTACTTCTTCATTTCCTGTTCGACCTCCCACGTCGCTTCCTCAGTCCCATGATTTGACCATAGCACCTTGACCATCCGAGTGGACTTTGACCGGGTCTCTCTGGTCTTAGTGTCTAACACCTTGATGAGATATTCCTCGTATGACAGGTTCTGCTCCAACTTCAACACCTCAGGCTGTAGGACGTGGGACGGGTCAGGAACATAACGCTTCAACTGAGAGACGTGGAAAACAATGTGGACTCTCTCTAGTTCACCAGGGAGTGCCAGCCTGTAGGCCACCTCCCCAATTCTCTCGAAGACTTCGTAGGGACCCACGAACTTAGAGCTCAACTTCCCTTTCTTCCCAAATCTGGTTACCCCTCTCACAGGAGACACCTTTAGGAAGACTCTATCCCCTACCTTGAATTCAACAGGTCTCCTCTTCAAGCCAGCATAAGACTTTTGTCTATCCTGGGCTGCTTTCATTCGGCTCTGGATGATTCGAACCTGCTCCATCGTTTCCTCTATCAGCTGAGGTCCCAATACTACGGTCTCGCTGATGTCGCTCCAACACAAAGGGGTTCTGCACTTCCTCCCACACAAAGCCTCATAAGGAGCCATATTGATGCTGGTGTGGTAGCTGTTATTATACGAAAACTCCACCAGATGTAGCCTGTCTGACCATGAACCCTGGAAGTCTATAACACATTCTTGAAGCATGTCCTCTAAGGTCTGGATGGTCTTCTCTATCTGGCCATCTGTAACTGGATGGAAAGCGGTGCTCAACTTCAGCTTAGTGCCCATGGCCTTCTGAAACTGCTGTCAGAAATGCGCCAAGAATCTCTAGTCTCATTCCAATACAGTAGTCTGTGGTACGCCATGATATCTCACCACATTTTTGATATACGCATCCACCAGCTAACTCATAGACCAAGTGCTCTTCATTGGTATGAAGCGAGCGGACTTGGTGAGTCGGTCCACTATCATCCAGATCTGGTTGACTCCACCCTTCGCCGGCGGTAGTCCAACCACGAAGTCCATAGAAATGGAGTCCCACTTCCATTTGGGTACCTCCAAGGGCTGCAACAGTCCTCCCATCCTCTTATGCTTGAACTTCACCTTCTGGTAGGTGAGGCATCTAGACACGAATTCTGCCACCTCTCGCTTCATCTTTGGCCACCAGAATAACTTCTTCAGGTCCTTGTACAACTTATCTCCGCCTGGATGGACTGAATAGGGAGTGTTATGAGCCTCCTTCATCAGTATCTCCTTCACGTCTGCACATTCCTATGGAACACACCAACGGCCTCTGAACCTGAGACTACCATCCTCGTGGATCTCGAACCCTTCTGCCTTACCTTCCTTCAGCTTCTCTCGGATTCACTCCAATTTCACATCTCCAGGTTGTCCCTTGTATATCTCTCCATAGATGTCGGAAGAGATGCTCATATGGAACAGCCTCACCTCTCGGTCGACGCCTCCTGACTCCATTACCTCCAAGTTCAATCTTTGGAAGTCACGAACCAATTCGTCCGGAAGGACCCACATGGAGTTCACCGAATGACTCCTTTTCCTGCTCAAGGCATCTGCCACCAAGTTAGACTTCCTTTCATGGTACAGGATCTCCAGATCATAATCTTTAATTAGCTCCAACCACCTCCTCTGCCTCATATTTAATTCCTTTTGGGTGAAAATATACTTGAGGCTCTTATGGTCGGTGTAGATCTTGCATGAGACACCATAGAGGTAGTGTCTCCAAATCTTAAGTACAAAGACTAAGGCCACCAACTCCAAGTCATGTGTCGGATATCTGGTCTCGTACTCCATTAGCTGTCTCGACGCATAGGCTATGACTTTCCCGTGCTGCATCAACACGTACCCTAACCTGTACTTCAATGCATCGCTGAATACCTCCAACCCATCTGTCCCTGTAGGCAAGGTCAACACTGGAGCTGTGGTCAACCTCTCCTTTAGCATCCAGAACGCCTGCTCACAGTCGTTGTCCCACTAGAACTTAACCACCTTCTTCATAAGGTTGGTGAGGGGCCTCGCAATCTTCGAAAAGTCCTTTACAAAGCGTCTGTAGTACCATGCTAAGCCCAGAAAGCTTCGAACTTCAGTCAAGTTGCTGGGTCTTGGCCACTCCTCCACAGCCTGAATCTTCGACGGGTCTACTGAAATACCTTCTTTGGTGATGACGTGGCCCAGAAATGCCACCCGATCCAGCCAGAATTCGCACTTGGATAGCTTCGCATACAACTGTTGTTCCCTCAATGTCTGCAACACCAATCTCAAGTGCTCATCATGCTCCCGCTCGTCCTTGGAATATATGAGAATGTCATCTATGAAGACCACCACGAACCGATCTAAGTAAGGGTGGAACAGGGGCGGAGCCAGAATATACATTATGTGGGGTCACTATTGTTTGAAGAAAAAAAATTCAACATATTATGCTCATAGTTGGATTTGAACCCAGAATAAATTACTCAATGGTTTTACCCCTTACCACTACACCACCAACAACTCTATGACAAATAGGGTCACTATACTATATACATATAAACTCTAATTATTATACATATAGGAATCTCTAAATTTTTTGAAAAACGTGGGGTCACGTGACCCCACGTGTACCCCCTTGAATACGCCCCTACCCTTAATCCTTCTGCACTTGTTGTGATAGATTCATGATTTGGTTTATCATGTTCTATACAGAAGAGTTTTATTTAGCTAGGATTTAGTCATTTAGAAACTTGTTAGAATTTGTCGAACCCTATTCCCTAATCAATTGGTGATAGAACTGCATGACTTAACTAGGAAAAACCACCAGAACCCGGAGTTCCGCTTTCGTTATATTATCATGTACTTTTTGCTTGTTTTCTATTTTATTGATCAACAATTTCCCTCGATTTACAGCTTTTGCTAGGATTAGATTTGTTTTCTTAGTCCCCTTGTTTGATATCCCGGTTGCTCTTATTACTTTACTGCTACGACCGGGAATTATTTTGCAACCCGTAGGTTTATTTTATTTATTAATTTCTAGGAATAATTTCGTAGTTTTTAATATATCAAAAAGACCGTTTGCAAATTGGTGCCGTTGTCGGGGACTAGATTTCTATCTAGTCCTTAGCCTTGGTTGTTAGTTTATTTTGTTTTTGATTTTTTTGTTTTATTTTACTTTGCTTTCTTTTGGTTTATTTTATTTTATCTATTTGCTTAATTTTATTTTTGTTTATTTCAGTATTTTTCATATATTACTTTTCTCTCATTTATTTTATTTTAGTTCTAATTCCCTTAGTTTGTGTTGTTTCTATTTCTCACCCTTTTGCAGGTAGTTGATGGTACATACTCGCTCTCGGTCGGACACTTACATTGATTTAAATAAGGTTCTGGACCCAGAGATCGAGCGTACCTTTCAGCGAGCTAGACGCCAACAACGGTTTCAAAGACAGTTAGAAATGGCGGCTCCAGCAAATGGTGCTCAGGCGATGAGGCAGTTCAATCGACCTGAAGCTGTACCTAGAAGGAGTCCAGTAGTTCTACCCGTGCTCACACCTGCACTTACAGAGGAGTGGAAGGGCCTGAAGCCTTTTCACCAATCTAAGGTTGTTCGGGAGCTACCTGGAGGCACCTTCAATGGCACTAATCCTAATGACGCTCTAGATCATGTAAATCGGTTTCTCATTCATATTGATCAGATCGGGTGTTCTGAAGGTTTGTTAGAGTTTGTTCGGTTAAGTCTCTTCCCTAATACCCTATCTGGGAGGTTGTTAATTGGTTTTATCGTCTTCCTTCTGGTAGTATCACGACATGGGAGCAGATGACCACCAGGTTCTACGATAAATATTGTCCTATTTCTAGAACTATTGACTTGGTAGCTTCTTTGCTTGCTTTTAAACAGACAAGATCTGAGACGCTATGTGAGGCATAGGATAGATTTAAGGAGATGCTTCGCCAGTGCCCACACCATGGCCAAGACATGACCTGTATAGGCATGACGTTCTTCCACGGGCTCCACCACATACACAAGGCTGAGGTACGATCTGCTTTGGGTGGTGACATCCTCAACAGATCTGGCATCAACTTCATGGCATCCATGGAGACTTATATTGATGAGGTGCGCCAGTGGGGATCAGAAGGTGGCAGGTCTATGACAGTTGGGGCAAAGGGTGTGTAGAATTTGGATCCTTGGATGGCACACATGGAGGAGACTCAGGTACAACAAACTACTCTGGTAAGCTCTCTGGTTAAAAGATTGGATGATTTTATGATTAACCAGCAGCCAGTGTAGCAGGTTTTAATACCCCGGACCTAATAATGGTGACTAAATTACTCTAACAAAATTTTTAAGGGCCTAATGGTGTCTAAAGAGTATTGGTAAAAAGAATAAAACCAAAAGAAAAGAGAAAACGCTTGAAAAGCGAAAAACGCTAAAATGCGCGTTAAATGAGTATAAGAGATATATGATCTCGAGAGGGTCCGAGATGGATTCCTATGGCTTAGTTAGGCCTAATAAGTATACGGGAATGATTCCCGAAGAAAACGGATCCAAATAATGGATTAAAACGCTAACGGAGTTTAAAGCACGTTTTTCGAGAAAAACCCGAAAACGTGACTTTAAGTGGTCAAATGGACCCGTAAAAATTATAGTTAATTATATAACTATAATTAAGTATTAATGGAAGCTTAATAGCCATTAAAAATAAAGAAACGAGAAAAATCCGAAAAAACGGGCCCGGTTAGTGAATAGTGCCAAACCGGGTAAAATAACGAGCGTTTTCTGTAAGAAAACGAAAAACGCTCCAGCTTACTAATATAGTGGGGCCGGTTTTATTAGTGAGTCATCCCCCTCACTCACACACAAATAAAGAAAGAAAGAAAGAAAAAGAGGAGAGAGTAAAAAAAAAAAACATAAAAGCACCTTTTACTCTCTTTCCTCCCATTTTCCCTCTTCTCTCTCCTTCCTTTCCTTCTTCCACCGTGAGTTCCTTTCCTCCTCCCCATCTCTCGCGATTTGAGCTGCACCAAAGAGCTTCCATGGCTGCTCCTCTTCCCTTGCTTCCTTAAGCCACATAAATGCTCCAAATCAAAAACAAAACACATATTTGTGTTCCTCTCATCAAGCTCCACACTTCCCTCTTTTCAAAATTTGAAAAGGATGAATTCCATTTTGATGGGTGTTGGCCATTTGAAGAGAAAAGCACACCATTTAGAAGCTTGAAGCTTCCTCTTCCATCCAAGGTAAAAATATCCAAAGAAAATGGCATTTTTCTTCATCTCCTTTTGTTGGCCGATTTTGGCATGTGTTAATGCCTTGCTTCTCTTTGTTTTGAGCTACTCTCCAAGTCTCCAATGGTGGGTTGGAGCTCCTCCTTTGATTTGTGGGCAAAACCAATTCTAGGGTTTCTTAAGGTAATGTCCAATTCTATGCCTTAAGCCTTTCTTTGAATTCATGAGTGGTTGCTACAACTAAAAGAGCTAACTAGCACTCCTCATGTCCAATGGTATGTTGGTCTAGAGAATGGGGCAAGTGAGTTGCCTAGACCGATTTTGGATGAAGAGAAGATGAGAAGAGGAGAAGTGTATTAACAAGGAAATTTAAGAGAATGCAAGGTAAGAAACCAACCCTAAAGTATATTCTATATGTATTAGAATTTGGGATGGGGTAATTAAAATGAATGATCCCACTTGAGCTGTGGGGATAATGTGCTTGCTTAGAAATAATGCAAGTGAGAAAACATTTGTGTACTTAGTGTTTGATTGGGAGCAATGCATTTTAGTAATTATGTATTGTGTTGCATTTGGAGAATTTGATGAGTCTTGTGATTTTATGTGTGCTGATGGAACCCATGATGGGTTTGGTTAGTTTTAGGTTGAATAATATGATGGAAAGAGTTTTGGGCAATGCTAGAGAAGTAGCCAAGTTATGGCAAAATTTGTATAGAAATCTAGTGGATTAAGTGTTAGTTTGTGTGGAGAATAACCTAGGGTTAGCTAGGTGTTGTTGGAGTTTGAATTGGGTAAATGATCACCCAAGAATATGAGAGGATGATTGTGGTGAGATTTGTGCAAAAATCTGTAGCAAAAGAGGTTGTTAAATGCTTGAAGAGTTGTAGAAAAATAAAGAAGATTTAAGGTTTTAAGAGTGAGTCTTGGAACTTGGCATGAGGTGTGCATTATCTTGGAAGTTTTGGAATGGTTAAATGAAGAGAGAACAATAATGCAAGTGTTAAGAGAGGTTAGAAAACGCACAAGTGTGCATTAGTGCAAAAGGGAGAATGCAAAATGTGTGAATTTGAGCAAGAGTTTGAGTAAGGTTTGGGCCTATGATTTGAAGAGTTTTAGAGCATGTTTTAAGGTGATTAAATATGTGGAAAACTTGTGGAAAGTTTATGGAAAGGTTAAGGGTGGATTAAGGATTGAATTGGGGTTGAAAAATGATGTATGTTACAGGTTTTAGCAGGGTCCGGGACCTAGTCCATGGACAAGGACCCGGACCACCCCATTTATTTAGGCCGAGAGTGCAAATGCTTGTTTGGTCCGGGACTATACTCCAGGACAAGGTCCCGGACCATGTGTAATTTTCACCCGAGAGTTATGTTTGCAATTGGTCCGGGACTTAGGGTAAGGACCAAGTCCCGGACCACCCCCAGAAACCTACAGAGAGTGTTTTAAAGGGTTTAAATGATGGGGGTTTGAATGTTAATGATGTTATAAGATGTTAAGGCCTTGTTTGGTGAGATGTAAAGGCCCTAAGAAGTGTTAGAAAGTGTTAGAAGTGATTGAGAAGTGAGAACTCAAATTAATAAAAGTAAAACCGAGAAAACGGGATAACGGGGTAACTACGGGAGTAACATTTTATTATGTTCCGTATAATGTTAGTATTAATAATAATGTTTGGAACATTATCAGAGAGTCGTGCGTGACCCGAGCTTGGTGAGGTGACACGGTAAAAGTAAAAACCCCGGTGAAAGGTATGATTTTTCATGCCCCGTATGCTAACCGAGTTACTCTGATTTGTGTTTGTGTGCCGGCTTAATCAAGATTTAAAGCATGAAAATAATCCCTTGTTTGATTATGATGCATGGGCATGTGTTGTATCTGTATGAGCTAACAACTGTATGCCGGTCGGTGTGGTCTAACTTAGTGCATTAGACGACCGATTAGTGAGTATGATTGACTAGAAACCCGTTGAACGGGTAGTCACATAACCAATGGTAATATGCAAACACACACAAGCTATCGATTAAAGTATAACGATAACACAAACATATGAACTCCCTAAAATGTGAGGAGATGTACGGGTTGAGTATATACCCGATAACGGTTAGAGAACCTTATTGAAATAATCCACGAAATAAATATGAGTGGAGAGATAAATGACCTCCATCGAGAGGATTGAAGTTAGTCCAATAATGTAAACATATAAGAAAGGTAAAAGAGACCTAAGGGACTATGTGACTCCCTTGAGATACGGTCGACCTCTTATATGAGGATTTTACCCGGTATAAGAAAATATCCGAAAGTACAAGCATATGATTGTGAGGGTAACACTTAAACCTAAGATTACCCGAATTTAAGTAAAGTTCCCAAAGTCATTAGAAACATCGAGAATGATGCTTCTAGACTATATATATGATATTGCTATAACTCCGAGAGAGGAGTGTATGGGAACGAGAGTAGTCCGAGAGTCGGACCTAAGTAAAAGAGATAGGAACTAAGAGAGAGTTCCGTGAGCTGGTTGAACCTTCCCACCATGCTAGACCCAGAGTGGGGTCGAAACCGGGGAAGTAAGACTATGCTAGAGAGCCATGAGTTTTGGCTTAAGTATGTAATAAGAGTAACAAGCGTGACGTAGGAGACCTGTAGTGTCTCGAGAATCTACAAGAGCTTGAGTATGTGACCCAAGAGTGTGGGTGAGATAATAAGTATAAATAACCCGAGAGAAAGGGGTGAGTATAGAATGTGTAACCGAGAGAATGGGTAAGTATATGAATGAGTAGCCCAAGAGAATGGGTGTGTATACGAATAAGTAACCCGAGAGAGCGGGAGAGGCACTGAAACGTAAACAAGGCATAGTGAGGAATAACCCTCAATGCCTAAGAGTAACCAGTTACCACTAACAACATTGTTATGTTAGTTAGGAATCGTGTTCCGTGATTGGATGTAGATTCCTTGTGTGATATACATATATATTGTATTGCCATGATGCATGTTGTTTGTTTAAAATGAACTCCATGTATATCCGACCCGAAGTAGTCGGCGTACCGCGGTTAGCACGCGGTATATGCGAATTTCATGCGCAGCGAAAGCTGACCCCCTAGGGGGAACGTTTTTAGTGTGCAGGTACTTGAAGCTGCCACCGTTCGAGAGAGTAGGACGGGGACTGCTGTGAGCATGGGTAGTTAGATTGTAATTACTTATGCTTTGAATGAGGTGTAAGTCCGAGTATGTTATCGGCATCCGTATATGTAGACTCGGTATAGTAAGAGAATGAATGATTATGTATTTGTATGAAGTACTCGGTTGTTCCAGTCCATCAGACCGTTACTGTATGTGAGTCAGGCCTGGTTAGCCACGAGGGTGGCTAACGGCGTTGTATCACCCCTGTTGTATTGAATTCCGCTGCGAGCTTAATGGTAAAATGTAACAGTTTAGAGGTAATGATGAGATTAGGTTGGGGTGTTACAAAAATGGTATCAGAGCGAAGTATCGCTCTGATGACTGGAAATACCGAGCTTAGGAAATACCGAGTTAGGATATAGAGACTTAGGGCTATGGGTTGAGTGGTAGCGTGAGAGATGCGCTAGTTAGGAACTTCCAGTATGATCTGGATACCTACAATACCAGACCCGCCCTCCACAACCCCCGCATTAAAAGCTTGGGAAAGAACGCCAGAGAGACGGGGAAACCAATCTGGCAGTTATTAATATTTCACTGAACCAGAACCTGTCATGCGGTAAATCCTGAGAACCGGAAATCCCGGAGACGGATCCCGCTGGAATGACAATAACCGCACATAACGGCGAGAGATCGAGAAATCCTAATCCAAGGAGACCGAAATCTGTGGCAACTTGGGGCGACATGCTTAGCAGTCGCGAAAACCTAGCTGGCCGAGCAGCAGCAAGAAGAAAGCACCAACCGTGCAACAAGGCGGACACATGAGAAATAACGAGAACCGGGACACATGTCTACGGACCGCCATGATATGTAATACCACTAATGGTATATTAACCGACTGAGAACCTAGTTGAGAGTAGGTACACCCACCCTGCCACGCCCGAAGAAGTTTCAATACTTCACTGATATAGCTTAGACAGCTTCGAGCATAACTACGGGATATACCCGAATAGGACTACAAAGTAGTACCTAAATAAGTTAAACCTCGGTAACCACAGAAAGACGTGGGAACGAGCAACGAGGCAAAGCCTAGAATTAAAGTAATTAAGGAACTCCGAGAATGGAGAAGCACCTAAGGAATGACAGTCATGTCAAGATGAATGAGAATCAGCTCCAAGGAGCAGTTATCCAACTAGGGGATCAAGGAAGAGCCAACGAGGCTACCAAATACAATGTGAACAATACCACGACCGGTATGAGTTAACCCAAAAACCGCCAGTACCGCGCACTTGCCACGGCAAGTGCAGTAATAGCGGGACCAATAAGAAGAGCTTTGACAAGCGACCAGTACTTACTAAGTACCAAGACGGCAAGAGAAGAATATAGCACCACAAACCCTAATGAATTCTGAAACGAAACCTTGGAAAGGCCTAAAGGCCTGACCACTGTATAAAGAATATACCGGTCAGCAAGAGGCTAGACCTGGTAAGAAGCAACCGGCATTGAAATGCCGCAAAGAGTTTACTTTCAAGACTCAAACTTTTCTTCAAAACATGAAATTTTCCAAAACCCCCAAAGTTTTAAAACCAAACCAGTGAACCACGATAAGTTATTATAGGACCATATAAGAGGAGTTGGCAACAGAATACTTACTTAGGCGTGACCGACACTACAAGTGTACACAAACGAGACATGGAACAACCGCACTCCAAAGGAGCTTGCGGGCCTGACAGACCAGTTATGAGTTAGTCGGGTAAGTGGTAACGTATCAATAAGATACTCCATGTATGTATACAAGTAGAGTACGGTACACGGGAAGTAGCCCACTCCATACTACGGACGAAAGAGCCAATTCAAACCGAGACAGTTGGACACTTCGAATGATCGAAGTACACAAAGAGGCTTACTAAGCTAAAGGAGTCAAGAATCCAGTAGGATGATGGAGCTAAGAACATAACGTTAAGAAGTGCGAGAAGCACAGAGTATTAAGTACAGACATTGGATATGTCTCAGGAAATACCTAATAACTGGGTGAATACCAGTGTAAATACTACGGCGAATGCCTAAATGAACTTATTAATGTACGATAAACGGGATAGAATTCCCATTTTATACCTCACTGAAGAGAATAATGACCAGACCTAGAAGGTATTAGAAAGTACCAAGGATCTACCCAATAATGGGAGACATTACAACCCTAAACGGGATAGTCAAGGACATAGCCGCAAGGCGAAGTCACAACTGAACATAACCATGAGTAGCCAGATGTAATGTGCAACTCAGTAACACCCAGGAGCAATCCGAGAAGGGTGCCGGAGTCACAGTAGTTGAACGAAACATCGTGTTGAGAACACAAGTGTTTAAGCAAACACTCGGGTAAAACCCGAAGGGATCCCTTGTACATGGGATACCCTAATTGCTAGAGGGCATGAATAATACCTAGTAAAAAAGGGCCTTCCAAGTACGGAAGAGTGGTGAGACAACCATGTCAAGAGCCCAAATACCTCCTAACCATTTAATGGCATACGAGAGGAAGAAACCTATATAAACAGCCGCATGGAGTATGACTCGAGGCAAGGTGGCTTGTAAGCCGATAAACCAACTACAATACGTAGATCAAACGTTGCAAACATATGCATAAAGGCGTAAGAGTTTTGTGGAGCGTGAACCACACCTTAGAGTGGGGACCACTTATTATTATGGGCCTATGGAGCGGCATTGCGTGAATCCTCCAGAGAAAGGCTACCATCTAAGTATGTAATGTGAAACCGCTAGAGCGGTGTAGTAAAACTTGAGCATGTGTATATTGCCAAGGAGCATATAACTATAGTAGTGTGTAAAGAGGAACCTTGATGGCAGTACAAAGGAAACCGATAGAGTAATCGGATGAGTAGTGAACACTGTATGTGTACAGTATGAACTGCAGAGTAAGCAGCGCAAGTGCGCAGAGAGATTTAAAGAGTAACGTATTATTGAGCCAAGTGAATGGCAAGCCATAGTAAATGGCGGGAGTACATGCGGAAGCTAAAGTAGTAGCGGACGCCATATAAAATGTGTAACGAGTAGAACATGGTACGCAGCAAGCGACCGTTGTAAGAGTATAACTAGTGAATGATATGAAGCTGATGAGAAAATGTGGTAGGAGAGACATAATCATTCCTATCCCATGAGAGATTTACTGTCAAGGGTTTACGCTTCTGCACTCTGTATGACTGAGTGTTTTGGTATTGCACTTGTGCGGTAATGATCGAGTGGGAGAGCCAGGAATTGAGAAATGTCATGAAGCCTGTTGATTGAGAACCTAGAGAGATAACCGTGCAGCCATTGGCCAAAGATGCACAAAGAACGTGGGCAGTAACCCACAGGGCCCAGGATCGATATGTGGAAAAAATACAGAGTAGTATGAAGGAAGAACTCTGGTACAGAACCAAGAAACAAACATAATCCATGAGCCACTATAAAACGAGGAAGCACTACATGCTAAGTAGTAGCTTGACCTCAACCGACAAAAAGTCGAAAAAAAAAAAAATAAGTGAATAATCACAAAGGTATACAGTGTTATACGAAGTAGATTCCCAGAGAACTGGTGAGACAATCTAAAATTCATCGAATTCGCATACGGTAAGAGATACCAAGCGACGATTGAAATACATTGAGAATACCAAAGAGCGAATTAAGCTCTAGTTATCAGGTCACGCAGCAGAAGTTTGTGGACCAATGTTCAGTGATAACATATGGTTGGTTACGCGGGCGTAACCCCTTTTAAGGGGGGTAGGGCGAGAAACCGCTTAGAGTATGTTTTATGTATTGGTGCGTAAACTACTATGTGCATAGCACGAAAGAAATTATTTTGATGATTGGAACTCATGTTACGTAAACATGTCTACCCATTCATCGTGTAAGTATGAGTATTGTGCATGAGAGATGCAAGTAATGAGAATGTAATATATATGAAAAGAGGAGTAGAGAAACTCCTGGGGAATGAGAATCCCTATAGTATATGTCTAGTGAGATTAGACATGAGTTATGATGAGTATGAATCGGCATGAAACCGATGTGTAACCTAAGAGGGAGTGAGTTCCCTAGGTGATTTTATTTGAGAATTAGATGGAGTGAGTTCCATCCTTTGGAGCTGTATGTTATGTGTTTTAAATTGAGCAATAATTTGAGTAAAAGAAGCCATAAGTATGGAATACCTGGGTAAAGTAGTGAAGCAATGAGAATGACAAATGACCTAAGTACTAGGAACTAGAGATTAATTGAAACGAATTGTTTCGTGAATATAACTAGAAAGAGTAAAAGATAGAAAACGAAAATGTTTGACTATCTGTTTGTTTGAAACTGACGTGGGAGGTGGAACTTGATCTGCTAGCGATCAAGGGAAACCGAACACAAATTGGGGTGGAAGGATAGTTCAACACTGATGCTGATCACATCAGGGTTAGATGATTCCTGAAGCTCCCTATAGTGGTCACAAGTAATCACGCTAAGAAAAGATACAACTACCATGAACCGGATTTGGAGTTGTGTGATGTTTTAAAAAGAATTTTCAAACAGATTTTGAAAAAAGAATTTCCTTCAAGTATGAAGATGGAAATGAAACTGGTTTTGAAACCGCTATCACCCGCCGATGGCTGAGCCTTAAGTCTTGATGACCGGTAGAACGGTGGGCGTGTATTAGTTTTGAAACCATTGCACCGTACGTGCGGCGGTCCTAAGTGACCGGTTGGGGCGGTGTCAGGTGTGATTTTTCCAAAGGCAGCGGGACGGGGAGAGTACCCTGAGATGTTCCTGTGTTGAGTGAGTCAACCAGAGTGCCTGAGGATATGTATATGTGTAACGTTTTGATCAGAACCGAAGGGACCGTGGGCCAGAAAGAGTAAGTGCCCATTTGTCATGAAACGGCCGTGAACCAGAAAGAGTAAGTGTTCAACGTGACCGGTACCTGAGGGATCAGTAGTATATCACTCAACATGGATTCGAGGACTGTAGTGCCTTCTTGTCTTCGGACCGATTCCATGGAGAGAGAACAAAAGTATTTTTGATTGCTATACATGCTGTGATATGTGTGGTATGTGTAGTATGAAATGAGACAGACTTGTGGAGTCTGTAAGGTTATACATGTATTATAACCTTGGCATAGTACGCCATGAGAGTAACCATTTAGATCCACCAACTTTGAGGACAAAGTTCCTAAGGGGGGTAGATTTTAATACCCCGGACCTAATAATGGTGACTAAATTACTCTAACAAAATTTTTAAGGGCCTAATGGTGTCTAAAGAGTATTGGTAAAAAGAATAAAACCAAAAGAAAAGAGAAAACGCTTGAAAAGCGAAAAACGCTAAAATGCGCGTTAAATGAGTATAAGAGATATATGATCTCGAGAGGGTCCGAGATGCATTCCTAGGCTTTTAGGCCTAATAAGTATACGGGAATGATTCCCGAAGAAAACGATCCAAATAATGGATTAAAACGCTAACGGAGTTTAAAGCACGTTTTTCGAGAAAAACCCGAAAACGTGACTTTAAGTGGTCAAATGGACCCGTAAAAATTATAGTTAATTATATAACTATAATTAAGTATTAATGGAAGCTTAATAGCCATTAAAAATAAAGAAACGAGAAAAATCCGAAAAACGGGCCCGGTTAGTGAATAGTGCCAAACCGGGTAAAATAACGAGCGTTTTCTGTAAGAAAACGAAAAACGCTCCAGCTTACTAATATAGTGGGGCCGGTTTTATTAGTGAGTCATCCCCCTCACTCACACACAAATAAAGAAAGAAAGAAAGAAAAAGAGGAGAGAGTAAAGTAAAAAAACATAAAAGCACCTTTTACTCTCTTTCCTCCCATTTTCCCTCTTCTCTCTCCTTCCTTTCCTTCTTCCACCGTGAGTTCCTTTCCTCCTCCCCATCTCTCGCGATTTGAGCTGCACCAAAGAGCTTCCATGGCTGCTCCTCTTCCCTTGCTTCCTTAAGCCACATAAATGCTCCAAATCAAAAACAAAACACATATTTGTGTTCCTCTCATCAAGCTCCACACTTCCCTCTTTTCAAAATTTGAAAAGGATGAATTCCATTTTGATGGGTGTTGGCCATTTGAAGAGAAAAGCACACCATTTAGAAGCTTGAAGCTTCCTCTTCCATCCAAGGTAAAAATATCCAAAGAAAATGGCATTTTTCTTCATCTCCTTTTGTTGGCCGATTTTGGCATGTGTTAATGCCTTGCTTCTCTTTGTTTTGAGCTACTCTCCAAGTCTCCAATGGTGGGTTGGAGCTCCTTTGATTTGTGGGCAAAACCAATTCTAGGGTTTCTTAAGGTAATGTCCAATTCTATGCCTTAAGCCTTTCTTTGAATTCATGAGTGGTTGCTACAACTAAAAGAGCTAACTAGCACTCCTCATGTCCAATGGTATGTTGGTCTAGAGAATGGGGCAAGTGAGTTGCCTAGACCGATTTTGGATGAAGAGAAGATGAGAAGAGGAGAAGTGTATTAACAAGGAAATTTAAGAGAATGCAAGGTAAGAAACCAACCCTAAAGTATATTCTATATGTATTAGAATTTGGGATGGGGTAATTAAAATGAATGATCCCACTTGAGCTGTGGGGATAATGTGCTTGCTTAGAAATAATGCAAGTGAGAAAACATTTGTGTACTTAGTGTTTGATTGGGAGCAATGCATTTTAGTAATTATGTATTGTGTTGCATTTGGAGAATTTGATGAGTCTTGTGATTTTATGTGTGCTGATGGAACCCATGATGGGTTTGGTTAGTTTTAGGTTGAATAATATGATGGAAAGAGTTTTGGGCAATGCTAGAGAAGTAGCCAAGTTATGGCAAAATTTGTATAGAAATCTAGTGGATTAAGTGTTAGTTTGTGTGGAGAATAACCTAGGGTTAGCTAGGTGTTGTTGGAGTTTGAATTGGGTAAATGATCACCCAAGAATATGAGAGGATGATTGTGGTGAGATTTGTGCAAAAATCTATAGCAAAAGAGGTTGTTAAATGCTTGAAGAGTTGTAGAAAAATAAAGAAGATTTAAGGTTTTAAGAGTGAGTCTTGGAACTTGGCATGAGGTGTGCATTATCTTGGAAGTTTTGGAATGGTTAAATGAAGAGAGAACAATAATGCAAGTGTTAAGAGAGGTTAGAAAATGCACAAGTGTGCATTAGTGCAAAAGGGAGAATGCAAAATGTGTGAATTTGAGCAAGAGTTTGAGTAAGGTTTGGGCCTATGATTTGAAGAGTTTTAGAGCATGTTTTAAGGTGATTAAATATGTGGAAAACTTGTGGAAAGTTTATGGAAAGGTTAAGGGTGGATTAAGGATTGAATTGGGGTTGAAAAATGATGTATGTTACAGGTTTTAGCAGGGTCCGGGACCTAGTCCATGGACAAGGACCCGGACCACCCCATTTATTTAGGCCGAGAGTGCAAATGCTTGTTTGGTCCGGGACTATACTCCGGGACAAGGTCCCGGACCATGTGTAATTTTCACCCGAGAGTTATGTTTGCAATTGGTCCGGGACTTAGGGTAAGGACCAAGTCCCGGACCACCCCCAGAAACCTACAGAGAGTGTTTTAAAGGGTTTAAATGATGGGGGTTTGAATGTTAATGATGTTATAAGATGTTAAGGCCTTGTTTGGTGAGATGTAAAGGCCCTAAGAAGTGTTAGAGAGTGTTAGAAGTGATTGAGAAGTGAGAACTCAAATTAATAAAAGTAAAACCGAGAAAACGGGATAACGGGGTAACTACGGGAGTAACATTTTATTATGTTCCGTATAATGTTAGTATTAATAATAATGTTTGGAACATTATCAGAGAGTCGTGCGTGACCCGAGCTTGGTGAGGTGACACGGTAAAAGTAAAAACCCCGGTGAAAGGTATGATTTTCTCATGCCCCGTATGCTAACCGAGTTACTCTGATTTGTGTGTTTGTGTGCCGGCTTAATCAAGATTAAAGCATGAAAATAATCCCTTGTTTGATTATGCATGCATTGTTGTATGTTGTATGAGCTAACATACTTGTATGCCGGTGTGGTCTAACTTAGTGCATAGACCGACTCTTAGTGAGTACTGATTGACTAGAAACCCGTTGAACGGGTAGTCACATAACCAATGGTAATATGCAAACACACACAAGCTATCGATTAAAGTATAACGATAACACAAACATATGAACTCCCTAAAATGTGAGGAGATGTACGGGTTGAGTATACCCGATAACGGTTAGAGAACCTTATTGAAATAATCCACGAAATAAATATGAGTGGAGAGATAAATGACCTCCATCGAGAGGATTGAAGTTAGTCCAATAATGTAAACATATAAGAAAGGTAAAAGAGACCTAAGGGACTATGTGACTCCCTTGAGATACGGCCGACCTCTTATATGAGGATTTTACCCGGTATAAGAAAATATCCGAAAGTACAAGCATATGATTGTGAGGGTAACACTTAAACCTAAGATTACCCGAATTTAAGTAAAGTTCCCAAAGTCATTAGAAACATCGAGAATGATGCTTCTAGACTAATATATATGATATTGCTATAACTCCGAGAGAGGAGTGTATGGGAACGAGAGTAGTCCGAGAGTAACCGGACCTAAGTAAAAGAGATAGGAACTAAGAGAGAGTTCCGTGAGCTGGTTGAACCTTCCCACCATGCTAGACCCAGAGTGGGGTCGAAACCGGGGAAGTAAGACTATGCTAGAGAGCCATGAGTTTTGGCTTAAGTATGTAATAAGAGTAACAAGCGTGACGTAGGAGACCTGTAGTGTCTCGAGAATCTACGAGAGCTTGAGTATGAGTAACCCAAGAGTGTGGGTGAGATAATAAGTAAAAATAACCCGAGAGAAAGGGGTGAGTATATGAATGTGTAACCCGAGAGAATGGGTAAGTATATGAATGAGTAGCCCAAGAGAATGGGTGTGTATACGAATAAGTAACCCGAGAGAGCGGGTGAGGCATTGAAAACGTAAACAAGGCATGGTGAGGAATAACCCTCAATGCCTAAGTGTAACCAGTTACCACTAACAACATTGTTATGTTAGTTAGGAATCGTGTTCCGTGATTGGATGTAGATTCCTTGTGTGATATACATATATATTGTATTGCCATGATGCATGTTGTTTGTTTAAAATGAACTCCATGTATATCCGACCCGAAGTAGTCGGCGTACCGCGGTTAGCACGCGGTATATGCGAATTTCATGCGCAGCGAAAGCTGACCCCCTAGGGGGAACGTTTTTAGTGTGCAGGTACTTGAAGCTGACCACCGTTCGAGAGAGTAGGACGGGGACAGTTATGAAGCGTGGGTGGTTAGATCGTAATTACTTATGCATTTGAATGAGGTGTAAGTCCGAGTATGTTATCGGCATCCGTATATTGTAGACTCGGTATAGTAGAGATATGAATTGAGTATTGTATTTGTATGAAGTACTCGGTTGTTCCAGTTCATCAGACCGTTACTGTATGTAAGAAAGGCCTGGTTAGCCACATGGGTGGCTAACGGCGTTGTTTCACCCCTCGTTGTAATTAGAGTTCCGCTGCGTGAGTAAGTGTAATTAGTAACGGATTACGAGGTAATGACGAGATTAACGGTTGGGGTGTTACACAGGTAAAGAGTATAGCTACCAGCTCATTAGACCCTCTTTGTTGTCAATGTGGGGGCACTCATGCTTTTGAGATGTGCCCACAATTGGAGGATATGAGATAAGCTGAGGAAGCTCACTTTGTGGGGCAGGGGAATTACCAACCTTGGAACAAAAATCAACATCCAAATCTCAGTTATGGTAATCCAAACAATGCTTTGAATTCTAACCTTTTACAGGGCAACCAGCAGGGACCACCTGGGTTCTCTTGACCCTCTTATAATCAAGCCCACTCACAAGGCCAGTTTCAGCAGGGCCAGAGTTCCTATCAGCCCGTTGCACCTCCCCAACCTGCTAGATCCTCCTCAGATGCGAAGATGGACCAACTTCAAGAATTGATTGCATCCATGGCGAATACCCAGAAGACTCACACTGAGACTCAGTATAATATCAATTAATCCTTGATGGATGGTCAGAAAAACTTGGAGAACTCAGTTCAAAGTATGCAGCAGCAGATGAATAAGATGAACCAGATACTCCTTAATCAGCAACAACAATGACAACCTGGCACATTCCTTCCCAACCTCATCCAAACCCGAAGGAATCAGCTAAGGTGTTGGTTGTTTGTGAAGAAGTGGTATCTCCTGTGGTTGATCTTGAAGATGGGCTCTCATCTGCTGCAGTAACATTGAGAAGTGGGCGACAGTTGGAAGACAAGCAGAAAAAACAAGTGGCTGAAGACCAAAATGGTGAAGAGATCAACCCTTCTTCTGTTGATGTACCATCAGGGTCTTCAGTCCCTCCTGTGGTAACTTCTGAGGAGATCCAGGCTCCTATTCTTCCTACTTCCTCTCCTTCTTGTTTTACTATTGATGTTTCTTCTTCCTCTTCTAAGCATGTTGAACTTCCATTTCCTAATAGGATGAAGAAGAAACATTTGGATGATCAATTTACTAAATTTTTAGCATTTTTAAGAAGCTAACACTTGACATCCCTTTGATTGATGCTTTGCAGGAGATGCCTAATTATGCTAAATTCTTGAAGGATCTTCTGACAAAGAAAAAAAAGAAAGAGAACAAAGAAACAGTCCACCTGATAGAGGAGTGCTCTGCTGCCCTTCTTCGAGCACTTCCTCCAAAGCAAAAGGATCCAGGCAATCCCATTGTCCCTTGTTTCATTGGAGATGTAGATTGCGGCAGTGGCTTGTGTGACTTAGGTGCTAGCATCAATATCATGCCTTATGCCACCTTCTTGAAGGTAAGAGGTGGAGAGCTGCAGCCAGTTCCCTTCAAGCTCTAGCTAGCCGACAGATCTGAGATCAAACCAATGCGTATTGTTCGTGATTTAGTAGTTGGGGTGGATCGTTTTATTTTTCCTGCTGATTTTGTTGTGTTAGATATGGATGATGATGTAGAAGTACCTCTTATTTTGGGTCGACCTTTTCTGAGTACTACTAAAACTGTTATTGATGTGCATGATGGTAAGATTACTTTGCGGTGTGAGGACGGAAAGATTGAGTTTGACATGAAAATATGATGAGGTCAACTTATAACTCCGTTCATTCTGTGATGGTAGTAAGTCTTGTGAATGATGATGTGGAAGATTGTAATTTGTTAGATGATGATGATGACATGTATTCTTTTCCTTCTTCCCTACTCACTGTTTATGAGCCATTGGAGCAAGTTCTTGTTGCTTCTTTGGAGGAAAAGACTGCCAATCTAGAGACGAATGCAGCACTTGCTCATATAGAGAGTGGAAGGGCTGGTTTTCATGCTTATCGCCCTCCGTTGAAGAGGCTTGATAGAGAGATTCAGAGGCCCATTCCTTCTGTCGAGCAGCCACCTACACTTGAGCTTAAGAAGCTCCCTTCTAACCTTAAGTATTCTTTTCTTGCTGATAATAATTGCTTGCTTGTCATTGTTTCTTCTTCTTTGACTTCTGGGCAGGAAGACAAGTTACTTGAGGTTTTGAAGAGGCACAAGAGAGCGATCGGATGGACGTTAGCTGACATTAAGGGCATCGACCCAACCTTCTACACACATCATATCTACATGGAGGAAGATTACAAGCTTGTCAGACAGCCCCAGCGTCGACTCAACCCCAACATGCAAGAAGTAGTCAAGTAAGAGGTGTTGAAGCTTCTAGACTCTAGGATCATCTACCCCATTTCTGACAGTACATGGGTGAGTCCTGTACAGGTAATCCCTAAGAAAGGTGGGTTTGAGACTGTTCTGAATGATAAAGTTGAGTTAATTCCTCAAAGAAAGAACACTGGTTGGCGCATGTGTATAGAATATAGGTGTTTGAATTCTGCCACCAGGAAAGATCATTTCCATCTCCCTTTTATTGATCAAATGCTTGAGAGGTTGGCTGGACAGGAGTATTACTACTTTTTAGATGGTTATTCAGGGTTCTTTCAGATTCCTATTGCGCCAGAGGACCAGGACAAGACCACTTTCACTTGTCCTTATGGTACCTTTGCGTATAGAAGAATGCCCTTTGGACTGTGCAATGCTCCTGCCACCTTTCAGCGTTGCATGCAGGCGATCTTCGCAAACTTCATCGAGTAGAGCATTGAGGTATTTATGGATGATTTTTCTGTTTATGGCTCTAGCTTTGATGTTTGTTTGGCGCAGCTTGATCAAATCCTAGGCCGATGTGAGGAGACAAACCTGGTTCTCAACTAGGAGAAGTGTCACTTTATTGTCAAGGATGGGATTGTGCTAGGTCATAAAGTTTCTACTAAAGGGATTGAGGCCGATCAAGCGAAAGTGGAGGTAATTGAGAAATTGCCTACACCTACTTGTGTGAAAGAGGCAAGAGCTTTCTTAGGGCATGCAGGTTTCTATAGACGATTTATTCAGGATTTCTCTAAAATTGCAAAACTGTTGACCGACCTGCTTCTGAAAGATGCCCCTTTGTTTTTTCTGATGATTGTGTATCTGCTTTTGATTTGATTAAGCAAAAACTGGTAGCTGCACCCATTGTTGTTAAACCTGACTGGTCATTACCTTTTGAGATTATGTGTGATGCCAGTGATTATGCAGTGGGGGCAGCTCTGTGCCAAAGGAAAGATAAAATTCTTAGGGTCATTGCTTATGCAAGCAAAACATTGAATAACGCCCAGAGGAACTACACCACCACTGAGAAAAAGCTTCTGCCTGTGGTATTTTCCCTAGATAAGTTTAGATCATATTTATGGGGAAATAAAGTAATTGTTCATCCTGACCACACTGCTCTTAGATATTTGTTTGCTAAGAAAGAGGCCAAGCCCCGCTTGCTTCGTTGGATTCTCTTGTTACAAGAATTTGACATTGAAGTAAGAGACAAGAGTGGCAAATTGAATGTCGTGGCTGACCATCTTTCTAGACTGGTAGTTCCTGATGATGGTGTACCTATTAATGAATTTTTTTCCTGATGAAAATGTTTTTGTTTTGCATAAGGTGCAAGAGCCATGGTATGCTGATATGACTAATTTTCTTGTTTCTGGTGTTGTTCCTCATGGTTTTTCCTATGCTCAGAAAAAGAAATTCCTTTCTAATTCTCATCATTATATTTGGGAAGACCCTCACTTGTTTCGAGTGTGTGCAAATGGGTTAATTCGCATGTGTCTTCCTGATGATAAGGTGAGTAGTGTGCTTGAGTTTTGTCATTCCAGAGAGGCTGGAGGACACCATGGTTCCCACAGGACTGCAGCAAAAGTTTTGGAATTTAGTTTTTATTGGCCTACTCTTCATAAAGATTGCCAAACTTTTGTAGCCAAGTGTGACAGTTGTCAGAGGCTAGGCAACACTTCTAGATAGCACGAGATGCCCCAGCACACTATTTTAGAAGTTGAATTATTTGATTGCTGGGGTATTGATTTTATGGGCCATTTTCCTTCTTCTCAGGGTTACCAGTACATTCTCGTGGCCGTTGACTATGTCTCCAAGTGGGTAGAGGCTATTCCTTGCCAGCATGCTGATTCTAAAATGGTGGTCAAATTTCTGAAGAAGCACATCTTTACTCGCTTTGGGGTTCCTAGGACGATTATTAGTGATGGAGGATCACATTTCTGCAATCGCTCCTTCGATGCTCTGATGAATAAGTATGGAGTGCGCCACAAGGTTGCTTTGCCCTACCATCCACAGACAAATGGACAAGCTGAAGTGTAACACCCCTACCATTAATACAATGCTTACCGTCCAATCTCCTTACACATCAGATACACGCAGCGGATAGATACTTACATACAGTGGGTGATACAATGCCGTTAGTCACCCACGTGACTAACAAGGTTACTACTTCTACATACAGCATCGGTCTGATGGACCGGAATCCCGAGTACTACACATCTATAATACATACTCCATTTATCAATCAAATACAACAATGCTCCATTCAATACTTACTCCTCCATAATTCATACAATACAATATACTTAACCGAGTCTACTAGGATCCTTATACAATTATAATATCTCTTCCGAGTTCATACATACTCGCTAAGAGTCTACATCTACCCATTCCTCACAACTACTTACTTTCTAAGTACAAAGGTGTGCCGCCGGTCTCTTACCTTGACCACATCCGCTTCGGGTACCTGCACACTAAAAAAGTTCCCCCTAGGGGGTCAGCTTTCGCTGCGCATGACAACCGCATACCCCGCGTACTAGTGAGGGTACGCCGACCACTTGGTCGAATACATGCAGTTCATTTTCATTCAAACATACATGCATACATGCTCTTATACACAATACAATAATACTTACGCAAGCATACATACATACACTTCATTACATACCAGGAATACAATATAATCATCCAATACATACTTACCTTCTTCCGAATACACATACTCATTACATACACAAAGTACAGTTCTTGTTAGCTTCATTGGTCCACCCGGGTTAATCGGGTGGAGATTACACTTTTACTCGTTACTCCATACATACGCATATATACTCATACTCATACATACTTACGGATCCATACTTACTTACTCTTACTCTTACTCATGTTAAGTCGTCGGGACCTCCGGCCCGGGGACTATTCCATCCCACCACCGGGATTTACTTGACTCACCAATCCGGGATGCTACCCATTTAAGGGGTTTGGGCCGCGGACCAGCTTAAGAGTCAGGAATTGCAGCCAACCTCTTGTGACTCTGCATCCTCACGCGTGGCCGAAGCTATATCGGACTTCTACTCATTCCAATTTACTCACTTAAGTTAGGAGTTAGGTAGTTAGGAATTAGTAGAAGTCAACATCCAACCACTCACACAGATACATTATTCATATACACATCCATACAAATACAATACAATATACAAGTACGCTACAGGGTACAATTACACATCATCATCATTCATATATTTCATGAATTATACAAACTATTGTTCAAGACAAATATCGAGAACAATGTAGACAAGCACAAGTAAGTGCAATATAATCCGATTCATGCATTTATCTTATTAGGTGGTCAAATAAGCACACAAATCGGGGTAACCAGATTAGGATACAGGGCATGAAGAAATCATACCTTTCACCGTTGTACTTGTATCCCAACGTTCCTCCGGTGTTCACAAATCAAATCCTATTATATACATGCAGTTGAATGATTAATCTAACTATCATTAACTTAACCCGATTACTCTTACGTTTACTAATCCATACTTACTAAGTCTTGCATTCCAATACTTATATTTTAATTACTTACTCCTAATTACTTAGCAATGGTTTACTTACATATATATGCACATATGTATAGGTGGGTATAATATATATATATATATATAATTATATTTAATTTAATTAATTTTTTTTGTATGACTCGACCGACCTTACAAGTCCGGTCCCCAAGGTCGGTCGAAGTCAGTGGGGAATTACGCTGGAGAATTACAGGGCCGACCGACCTTGCAAGTCCGGTCCCAAGGTCGGTCCATTCCAGTGAGTTACCTGACGAAATTTTTAGCCCGACCGACCTTGCAAGTCCGGTCGCAAGGTCAGTCCATTCCAGTAACTTACAAGACGGAAAAATTTTGAGTCGACCGACCTTGCAAGTCCGGTCACAGGTCGGTCCATTCCAGTAGGTTACAGACGGAGAGTTTTCTGGTCCGACCGAACTTGCAAGTCCGGTCGCAAGTTCGGTCCATTCCAGAGCTTTCCCGTCTTTGTAAATCTGGCTCGACCGACCTTGCAAGTCGGTCCCAAGGTCGGTCCGGCCCAGTATTTGCATTTTTATTTCTGTTTTCAGTTCTATCTTTCACCCATTACTTCCCCATTGTTCCTACACTTTTTTCCCACATGTTTTACCACTAAATAAACCTCTTAATACACCTTAGTTCATCCATCAATTCCTTACTCATTCCTACATCACATACACAATTTCTCCTCGCTTCCTTCCCACACTTACATTAGTTTTCATCCCCCTTATGCTACAGATTTTCAGTTTACCATTTACCATTTATTACTCCCTCTACCAATGCCATTACTAGTATCCTCAATCCATTACTTTACCTCCTAGACACATGTACTACCTATATCCAAGTCAAATCTCCATTTCCGAGGTTACTAACACTCACTCTTTTCCTTGTTTCTCCAATGCATTTCACATGCTGTTTGCTACAGATTTTTACACACTCTACTCTCATACCACAACTACCACTTCATCACTACTTAACATACCTCCTCAATCCAATATACACCTTGGTTCTCCCATTCACCAAGTCATTCTTGAATACATAATTCCTACCAAAATTTCGCCATAGTCTCCCCTATAATTTTACACTCTCACCACATTGTTTTACCCACATAAATGATCCACACCACCTGTTATAATCAATGTCAATATACCCATCTCTCATACACAAAATACCACACTAACAACATTAAATTCCTACACTCAACCATTAATTCCCATCCATGTTTCAACAAGTTTTAAATGTCTTTTAAAGGTCCAAAATACTCATATTCTCCTACACATTACACTACTACTACATTACCATTTTCATTACTAATTTCAACTTCTAAAAATCTGTTACATACATATATATACAAAGTTACACAAAAAGGGCATCCTTACCTTGTTTCTCCTTCTAGTTTTCTTTCTTCCTCTTGCTCCTTCCTTCTCTCTCTACCGGTTATAGTACTTCACCCAATCTATCATTATAACCCATGCATACACACCATTTCAATACTAAAACTAACCCTAAACATTATTTAAGCTTTAATGCAGGTTTTAGGGTTTAGAGTTTTCCATACCTTGCAAGGGTACAAGTGCTGTTTGGAATAGCTCAAGAATAATGTTTCCCACCTTCCAAGAGTGCCAAAATCGGCTGGGTACAAGAGGAACCAAACAAGGTTTTAGCTAGATTTTCGTTTTGCCCTTAAGGCTATAAAAAGGTGGAGTTTTTAAGAATATTTTTACCTCAATAGAACAAGGAGAAGAAGGTGGTTCTAATGGTGGTCTTGAAGCTCCAAATGCTCCACACCCATGGAGATGAAAGTTCTTCTTTTCGAGTTTTGAAAAGATAGAAATGTAGCTCTTGATGAGAGGATTCCAATGGTGTAGTTTTTATAATTTTTAGAGGAGGTTCAAGAGAGTTACAAGATGAGAGAAGATGGAGTTTGTGAGGGGGTCTTCAAAACTCCATGGAAATCGCATGGGGGAGAAGAAAGAAGAAAAGAGAGAGTGTGGGGTGGGGGTTCTATGTGAGAGGAAAGAATAGAGATAGGAGAGAGAGTGTGAGGTAGAATAAAGTAGGTTAGTTTACTTTATTAGTTTTGTTGTTTTGTAAATATGAGAGTGGGTGTGTGAGAGAGTGTGAGAGAGGGGGAGTCCCCATCGGCCACACCCAGCACACACATATCACTTTTACTTTTTATTTTCAAAGTGGACACATAAGTTTGCGTTAATTATGTTTCTACCCCACAACTTCCCGTTTTTGACAGTTTTTACTAATTTCTCATTTTATTGATTTTATTGGCCCTAAAGCTTCACTAATATTTATTAATGATTATTTAGTTGACCAAGATTGTTACGAGTCCATTTGACCCGCTTAAAGTCATGTTTTCCCGGTTACCTCGAAAAACACGCTTTAAGGTTCGTTAGTGTTTTTAATCCATTTTAAGGATCCGTTTTCTTCGGGATTTGTTCCCATATATTATTTAGGTCTTATTAAACCTTTAGAATCCATATAATACTCTAACCGAGGTCTCATACCTCCTATGGTTATTTAACGCTTATTTAGCGTTTTCCGCTTTTTAAGCGTTTCTTTATTTCTTTTGGATTTATTTTTCCTTACTAGTATTAATTAGGTACCATTAGGTCCTTAAATACGTATTAGATTAATTTTAATCCCTATATTTAAGTTCGGGGTATTTCAATCTACCCCCCTTAAGAACTTTGTCCTCAAAGTTGCTCGAGGTTATAGGTTTACAATGCTTACTCATTCTTACGTGTCTAATACCAAAGCCATACGTTCTTCCTCCTTACTAATCCCAAATCCGTCACTCAAGGTTCCTACATACTATACCATACCATGCCATACTAATGCACCATAATTCTCCAATCCATATTACTATCAACCATCCGGTTCCTCATTACAAAATTTATACATACATACAATGCCAGGCTATTCCCAAAGCAATGCAATACACATACAATCCCGCAGGCACTCAGGTCATCTAGACACAGGACTCCTCTATGTCCTGCTGCCCTTGGAATAATACAACATGTTACACCATTATCTTCTCCGGTATAAGTTTCTAACAAATCCTTATTCTCATGTCTAAGACAATCTTTTCAATACTACTAATTAGAAATTTCTAAAACACACAACTCCGAATTCCAATTTATATCCATCACTTCTATCCTATGTGTGATTCTTGTGACCACTTGAGGGGAGCTTCAAGAATCATTCGACCCTGGTGTGATCAGCACCAGTGTTGAACTATCCTTCCACTCCAATTTGTGTTCGGTTTCCCTTGATCTGATCAGGATCAAGTTCGACTTCCCACATCAGATTCAACCAAACAAATAATTTAATTGTTTTCATTTTCTATCTTTTTACTCTTTCTAGTCGTGATTACGAATTCATACATCTCCAAAGGATGGAATCAGTCCATCGATCGTCCTCACTCTACTTCCCAAATGCTTTACTCCGTGGTTCAATACCTAAATGCTCACTTCATCGACTGTTACTACTTCCATTCACTACTCTCCTTCATCTCAAATATTCTAGCTAAGGACTACAGTACTTATGAAATTCAGTTGTTCTCAATTCACTTCAAATGACGTACTTACGAATACACTACTCATGGCTACATTCCTCTACTACTCTTAATCCATTCGTACTACTTCCTTAAGGGTTACAATACTTGTGGAGCTCCGTCCACTACTCATTACTCTTCTTTGCTAATACTCTTACACTGGGTTACAAGATGGGTATATTCGCCCTATGGTATTTGCATGTCTAATGCTTAGTTACCACAATTTCACTATGAATGAATACGTATGTTTATATAACGTAAGTACCACTCATCAAATCAATTCTCATTTGTGCTATGCACATTATAGTTTTATATGTTTTATTTATAAAACTTGCATTATGCGGTTTTCGCTCTACCCCCCTTAAAAGGGATTACGCCCACATAATCTCCCATATGTTAATATTAAACATCGGTTATTTAATTCAGGCGATCCGAAGCGTTTAGCTTCACTACGGTATACTATATACTATGCTCTGGTCACAGGGTCTTAACCATACCCATGGTTTAGTCTTTGCACCAAGAATTCCTATATGAGTTTGTTTAACTCATAATTAATTCGGTTCTAGCCTAACCGGCTTCAAGGCGTTAATAGCCATTCTATTATACTTACTAGGTATATTGTCTCCTAGCTAGGGCCCACTAGCTTCTGCTGCGCGACCCTGATAGCTTGGGTTACTTACCCTTCATGTTATCATTAATGTGCTATACATCACCTTTTTATCCGTCCATTATGCGAATAAGGTTTACTAGACAAATGCGGTATTCTTTTACTGTGGTTGAACTCAATGAGTTTAAGATTTATAACCAGCTCTCTGGTAATCTACTGCACATGCTATTTGTGCTCCCACGATTATTCGTTAAGTTCCTCCGACTTATTGTCGGGCGAGGTTAAGCCACTATTTAGTTATAGCGCTTCCTCTATTGTCAATAGCTTCTGGATTACACCAGTTCTTCCGGTTCAGTACAAGCGTTCTTTACTTGTATGACCTTGCACTGATATGCGACGGTCCTAATGACTTTCTTAAGTCTCCTTTCACCTTTATTCCATTGGAATTCACATTTTCATGATTGTTAGTGTATTGTACACTCCTCATGTTTCTTTGGCCTTATGCCATGTTTGTTGGTGAAAAGAAGGGTCCACTACGGTTTACATTTTCCCTATCCCTAGCCATCCCATTAGATCATTAGCTGGACAAGTGCAATACCAAAACACTTAGTCATACAGAGTGCAGAGGCGTAAACGCTTGACAATAAGTCACTTATGTGATAGGAAGGAATATTTCTGTCTGTCATCTCGTACTTATACTCCGTGTCATTATCTGCTACTTCCTCATATCGGTCGCTTGTTGCGCACCGTATTCTTACTCATTATACAACATTGTGTTTACTGTTTCTGTTACTGTGATAGTTTCTCTTTACTCATTGCCATTGTCATTGGCACCATTCCCTTATGGTATGATTTTTGTGATTGTTAGTGTATTGTACACTCCTCGTGTTTCTTTGGCCTTATGCCATGTTTGTTGGTGAAAAGAAGGGTCCACTACGGTTTACATTTTCCCTATCCCTAGCCATCCCATTAGATCATTAGCTGGACAAGTGCAATACCAAAACACTTAGTCATACAGAGTGCAGAGGCGTAAACGCTTGACAATAAGTCACTTATGTGATAGGAAGGAATATTTCTGTCTGTCATCTCGTACTTATACTCCGTGTCATTATCTGCTACTTCCTCATATCGGTCGCTTGTTGCGCACCGTATTCTTACTCATTATACAACATTGTGTTTACTGTTTCTGTTACTGTGATAGTTTCTCTTTACTCATTGCCATTGTCATTGGCACCATTCCCTTATGGTATGAATACCCTGGGGTTTCCAATGTTTGTGTGTATGACGGTTGTCGTAGCATACCACAATATTAATATCTTCTCAATGTGGAGATGTTCTTCCATTTTAGGTTTCGTGTGTAGGTTAGCTTACCTCACATTCCATCATCATTTATGATACAACTCACCAAGTATCTTGGTTGACCGAGGATGAAGTGGTTTATCGGGTTACAAGCTCTCTTGAGCGTTGGTCATTCATGGTGTGCAATGTGCACACACATTGATTTCTTTTGACAACTATTATCTTCCCAGTGCCGAGCATCGGTTATTGGCTCCCGCTGTGTAGTTTTACTTTTGTATGTACATCACCGGGACATCCCAAGAAACTTCAAGGGTTTTCTGGTCCCGTTCTCCAATTGAGAGTATTCTATCACTGATAAATGAAAGTTCTTGTTGAGGGGTTTGTTCCCACTCATAGGTCCAATGACAAGGTTTGCTATGTTGGTGTTTACACAATGGTCCACCACATGTTTGGGTGCATATGGAGTATGCTTACTCCTTTAAGTCGTAATGGTTTGGAAATCTCATTTCCTTATTCCATCACCCCTTGGCAATATCTATTGCGTGGTTTTATTGTTATAATAGATGGAAGCCTTTTCTAAGGGTTCACATCATCACCGCATTGGTGGTCTTCGGTTAACGAGGGGTACCTTCCCTTGGGTTTCTCGTAGTGTCCAAATGTGGACTAGGCCAATGTTGGCATTATCCTGATTTTTATGCCTCTATGTACAATTGCTACAGAAGACATGAAGGCAGTTAACGGCTTGTCAACTGTATACTAGACTGGTGCTCTAGTGACAGTGACGCTGAGTTGGCCATTACTACAAGCCACTCAGGATGTTGGGTTGAACTGATGGTCCAGTTGTTGATTTTTTGCCGTATGAGATAATATCTCTTGCAAGTCTTGCTCTCAAATGTGTGGGTTATGCAACCCTTAAGGTTTACATAACGTAGTTGGTTGATGGCTTTTAAGCCGTATTGCTGCGAGCTATGCTCTTTGTAAGCTGCTTATACATGTTTCCACTCCTTGTATACCATCATAGGATGGAGATATTACTGGGCTCCATGGCAAGTCGTGACATCACGCTTCCGTTCGTAGGAGACCCTTTAAGAAATCCGGTGCTGATCAGTGCTTTCTTGTAACTTAGGGTATTTCCTATTAAGTGAAATCCCTTCGGTGTCTTAACCGAGTGTTCGTTCTAGTTGTCGTGCTCTTATCATGACACTTCATTCGACTGTTGTCATTCCAGACACCCTTCGAGGATTGCTCCTGGGTGTTGTTAGTTGTGCCGTTACATCCGGCTAATGTTTACGATATGTTGTGTCTACTATACCGCCTTGTGGTATTGTATTTGAGGTATTCCCTTTTTGAGTTATAATGTCTCCCGCTCTTGGGTAGACTGTTTATACTTTCTCCTAGTGTTCTAGGCTAGGTTTAATATCCTCTTTAATGATGGATTATGCTTCGTGGTAATCTCATAGTTGCTCTTGGGAACTCTGTCCCGTCTGTTGAGCATTTTTGTGTTCACATTAGGCCTTTGCCTTACTGTGTTCAGTCTGGGTATCCTTTCCAGCTGTCAGGTGATTGCTTGAATTATTTGAGACATATCCAATGTCTATACTTACTAGTATGTGCTCTTTGCACCTTCTAGTTCTTATTCCTTATCTTCAGATGGATTCTCCGAGTTCCTTTATACTTGATTGTCTGAGGTGTCCAGCTGTTCTGGTTGAATTCACTCATGATCCGTAGAACGGAGTTGACTACTTCCTGTGTGTCGTACACTACTTGTATACATACGTGGGGTACCATGTTGATACATTACCTTCTTACCCGACTATGTGTCAGGCCCGCAAGCTCCTTCGGAGTGCGGTTGTCCCACATCCCATAATTGGGTACACTCGTAGTGTTCGTCACACGCCTAGGTGAAGTATTCTATTGTCAACTCCTCTTGTATCATTCCATGATACTCACCATAATTCTGTTGGTTTGGTTTTAAAATCCAAGGTTTAAAAGAAAGGTTGTGGTTTTGAAAGAAAAATTTTGGGTTTTAAAAACAATGGTTCGGTGTTAAAAGAAATCTCTCATGGCATAGCCATGCTTGAGGTCTTGACCAATTCTAGCTTCTCGCTGACTGGTATGTACTAAGTACAGTGGTTGGGCCGTTAGGCCTTCCCAAGGTTTCATACATCTGGTTGTTAGGATGTGTGATCCTGTGGTTGTTTCATTACGGTCACCGTACATTACTATGTACTTGTGACGTGTTAGTGTTCCTTTACATGTTCATGTTCTTACTGCACTTGTCGTGGCAAGTGCGTGGTACTGGTGGTTTTTGGGTAAACCTATACCAGTCTTGGTACGGTTTCCACTTGTATTTGTTAGTCTTGCTGACTCTTCCTTTGATCTTATTGATTTATGATTGGGATACACGATTCTTTAGGTGGCTTCTCAGTGATCTGGACATGGCTGTCGTAGATCCGGGTATTCCTCCAATCCTTGGAGATTCCCTTTGATTTGGTTTAGTGTCGTTCCTTGTGGCTCGTTCCCACACATCTGTGGAGGTTACTGAGTCTTCCTTGTTTAGGCACTACTCTTGTAGTCCTATTGGATTATATCTCATGGTTGTTCTTGTAGTTGTCTGAGCTATACTGGCCAGGTATTGCAATCTTAATGGCATCGTAGTTTTGGAGTTAACCGCTTCCGACTATGTTCTTAGTCAGCTAGCATACCGTTGGTGGTATTATTCAAGTATTACTATCCCGTAGACTTGTGTCTCGGGTTCCGTTACTGCTCCCTTTTCCATTCCGTTGCACGGTGAGTGCTTCTTTCATGCTGTTGGTTGACTAGCTAGGTTTCGCGACTGCTAAGTACGTCGCCCCATGCTGTTGTAAGTTGTAGCCTCCTCATGGTTGGAGTGTTCATCCTACCGCTATTACGTGCGGTGTTGTGGTTCAACCGGGATCCATCTCCGGGACTTCCAGCTCTTGGAATCTACCATATGTCGGTTCTTGTTTACCGTGTGATTGCTTCACAACTGCCAGATCGGGTTTTCCCCGAGTATGAGAAGGCTTTTCTTCTCTCTGACGTCCTTTCCCAAGTTATACAATGGGGTTTGCGTTGGGCGGGACTGGTATTGTAGGTATCCGGTACTCACCGGTGGTTCCTAACTAGCACATCTCTAATGCTAACACTCAGCCCTTAGCCCTAAGCTTCTAGTTCCTAACTCGGTATTTCCTAAGCTCGGTATTTCCAGTCATCAGAGATACTTCGCTCTGATACCACTTTTTGTAACACCCCTACCATTAATACAATGCTTACCGTCCAATCTCCTTACACATCAGATACACGCAGCGGATACATACTTACATACAGTGGGTGATACAATGCCGTTAGTCACCCACGTGACTAACAAGGCTACTACTTCCACATACAGCATCGGTCTGATGGACTGGAATCCTGAGTACTACACATCTATAATACATACTCCATTTATCAATCAAATACAACAATGCTCCATTCAATACTTACTCCTCCATAATTCATACAATACAATATACTTAACCGAGTCTACTAGGATCCTTATACAATTATAATATCTCTTCCGAGTTCATACATACTTGCTAAGAGTCTACATCTACCCATTCCTCACAACTACTTACTTTCTAAGTACAAAGGTGTGCCGCCGGTCTCTTACCTTGACCATATCCGCTTCGGGTACCTGCACACTAAAAACGTTCCCCCTAGGGGGTCAGCTTTCTGCGCATGACAGCCGCATACCCCGCGTACTAGTGAGGGTATGCCGACCACTTGGTCGAATACATGCAGTTCATTTTCATTCAAACATACATGCATACATGCTCTTATACACAATACAATAATACTTACGCAAGCATACATACATACACTTCATTACATACCAGGAATACAATATAATCATCCAATACATACTTACCTTCTTCCGAATACACATACTCATTACATACACAAAGTACAGTTCTTGTTAGCTTCATTGGTCCACCCGGGTTAATCGGGTGGAGATTACTCTTTTACTCGTTACTCCATACATACGCATACATACTCATACTCATACATACTTATGGATCCATACTTACTTACTCTTACTCTTACTCATGTTAAGTCGTCGGGACCTTCGGCCCGGGGACTATTCCATCCCACCACCGGGATTTACTTGACTCACCAATCCGGGATGCTACCCATTTAAGGGGTTTGGGCCGCGGACCAGCTTAAGAGTCAGGAATTGCAGCCAACCTCTTGTGACTCCGCATCCTCATGCGTGGCCGAAGCTATATCGGACTTCTACTCATTCCAATTTACTCACTTAAGTTAGGAGTTAGGTAGTTAGGAATTAGTAGAAGTCAACATCCAACCACTCACACAACATTATACATTCATATACACATCCATACAAATACAATACAATATACAAGTACGCTACAGGGTACAATTACACATCATCATCATTCATATATTTCATGAATTATACAAACTATTGTTCAAGACAAATATCGAGAACAATGTAGACAAGCACAAGTAAGTGCAATATAATCCGATTCATGCATTTATCTTATTAGGTGGTCAAATAAGCACACAAATCGGGGTAACCAGATTAGGATACAGGGCATGAAGAAATCATACCTTTCACCGTTGTACTTGTATCCCAACGTTCCTCCGGTGTTCACAAATCAAATCCTATTATATACATGCAGTTGAATGAATAATCTAACTATCATTAACTTAACCCGATTACTCTTACGTTTACTAATCCATACTTACTAAGTCTTGCATTCCAATACTTATATTTTAATTACTTACTCCTAATTACTTAGCAATGGTTTACTTACATATATATGCACATATGTATAGGTGGGTATATATATATATATATATATAATATTATTATTTAATTTAATTAATTTTTTTTTGTATGACTCGACCGACCTTACAAGTCCGGTCCCCAAGGTCGGTCGAAGTCAGTGGGGAATTACGCTGGAGAATTACAGGGCCGACCGACCTTGCAAGTCCGGTCCCAAGGTCGGTCCATTCCAGTGAGTTACCTGACGAAATTTTTAGCCCGACCGACCTTGCAAGTCCGGTCGCAAGGTCAGCCCATTCCAGTAACTTACAAGACGGAAAAATTTTGAGTCGACCGACCTTGCAAGTCCGGTCGCAAGGTCGGTCCATTCCAGTAGGTTACAGACGGGAGAGTTTTCTGGTCCGACCGAACTTGCAAGTCCGGTCGCAAGTTCGGTCCATTCCAGAAGCTTTCCCGTCTTTGTAAATCTGGGCTCGACCGACCTTGCAAGTCCGGTCCCAAGGTCGGTCCGGCCCAGTATTTGCAGTTTTATTTTGTTTTCAGTTCTATCTTTCACCCATTACTTCCCCATTGTTCCTACACTTTTTTCCCACATGTTTTACCACTAAATAAACCTCTTAATACACCTTAGTTCATCCATCAATTCCTTACTCATTCCTACATCACATACACAATTTCTCCTCGCTTCCTTCCCACACTTACATTAGTTTTCATCCCCCTTATGCTACAGATTTTCAGTTTACCATTTACCATTTATTACTCCCTCTACCAATGCCATTACTAGTATCCTCAATCCATTACTTTACCTCCTAGACACATGTACTACCTATATCCAAGTCAAATCTCCATTTCCGAGGTTACTAACACTCACTCTTTTCCTTGTTTCTCCAATGCATTTCACATGCTGTTTGCTACAGATTTTTACACACTCTACTCTCATACCACAACTACCACTTCATCACTACTTAACATACCTCCTCAATCCAATATACACCTTGGTTCTCCCATTCACCAAGTCATTCTTGAATACATAATTCCTACCAAAATTTCGCCATAGTCTCCCCTATAATTTTACACTCTCACCACATTGTTTTACCCACATAAATGATCCACACCACATGTTATAATCAATGTCAATATACCCATCTCTCATACACAAAATACCACACTAACAACATTAAATTCCTACACTCAACCATTAATTCCCATCCATGTTTCAACAAGTTTTAAATGTCTTTTAAAGGTCCAAAATACTCATATTCTCCTACACATTACACTACTACTACATTACCATTTTCATTACTAATTTCAACTTCTAAAAATCTGTTACATACATATATATACAAAGTTACACAAAAAGGGCATCCTTACCTTGTCTCTCCTTCTAGTTTTCTTTCTTCATTTTGCTCCTTCCTTCTCTCTCTACCGGTTATAGTACTTCACCCAATCTATCATTATAACCCATGCATGCACACCATTTCAATACTAAAACTAACCCTAAACATTATTTAAGCTTTAATGTAGGTTTTAGGGTTTAGAATTTTCATTACCTTGCAAGGGTACAAGTGCTGTTTGGAATAGCTCAAGAATAATGTTTCCCACCTTCCAAGAGTGCCAAAATCGGTTGGGTACAAGAGGAACCAAACAAGGTTTTAGCTAGATTTTCGTTTTGCCCTTAAGGCTATAAAAAGGTGGAGTTTTTAAGAATATTTTTACCTCAATAGAACAAGGAGAAGAAGGTGGTTCTAATGGTGGTCTTGAAGCTCCAAATGCTCCACACCCATGGAGATGAAAGTTCTCCTTTTCGAGTTTTGAAAAGATAGAAATGTAGCTCTTGATGAGAGGATTCCAATGGTGTAGTTTTTATAATTTTTAGAGGAGGTTCAAGAGAGTTACAAGATGAGAGAAGATGGAGTTTGTGAGGGGGTCTTCAAAACTCCATGGAAATCGCATGGGGGAGAAGAAAGAAGAAAAGAGAGAGTGTGGGGTGGGGGTTCTATGTGAGAGGAAAGAATAGAGATAGGAGAGAGAGTGTGAGGTAGAATAAAGTAGGTTAGTTTACTTTATTAGTTTTGTTGTTTTGTAAATATGAGAGTGGGTGTGTGAGAGAGTGTGAAAGAGGGGGAGTCCCCATCGGCCACACCCAGCACACACATATCACTTTTACTTTTTATTTTCAAAGTGGACACATAAGTTTGCGTTAATTATGTTTCTACCCCACAACTTCCCGTTTTTGACAGTTTTTACTAATTTCTCATTTTATTGATTTTATTGGCCCTAAAGCTTCACTAATATTTATTAATGATTATTTAGTTGACCAAGATTGTTACAAGTCCATTTGACCCGCTTAAAGTCACATTTTCCCGGTTACCTCGAAAAACGCGCTTTAAGGTTCGTTAGTGTTTTTAATCCATTTTAAGGATCCGTTTTCTTCGGGATTTGTTCCCATATATTATTTAGGTCTTATTAAACCTTTAGAATCCATATAATACTCTAACCGAGGTCTCATACCACCTATGGTTATTTAACGCTTATTTAGCGTTTTCCACTTTTTAAGCGTTTCTTTATTTCTTTTGGATTAATTTTTCCTTACTAGTATTAATTAGGTACCATTAGGTCCTTAAATACGTATTAGATTAATTTTAATCCCTATATTTAAGTTCGGGGTATTTCATGAAGTGTCCAATCGAGAGCTCAAGTGGATTATTCAAAAGACCGTCAGTTCTTCGAGGAAGGATTGGTCTCAGAAGCTCGATGACAATTTATGGGCCTACAGAACTGCATTCAAGACTCCCATTGGGATGTCTCCTTTCAGGTTAGTATATGGTAAGCCTTGTCATTTGCCTGTGGAGTTGAAGCACATGACATACTGGGCACTTAAGGCCCTTAACTTTGATATTCTTGCTGCTGGTGAGAGGAGGAAGTTTCAGCTCTCAGAGCTAGAAGAGTTGAGGGATCAGGCTTACAACGGTGCAAAAATTTACAAAGAGCGCACCAAGAAGCTCCATGATCAGATGATTCAGAGAAGGGACTTTCAAGTTGGAGATTGGGTGCTGCTCTACAATTCTAGATTGAAGCTTTTTCCTAGGAAGCTTAAGTCCCACTGGGCCGGTCCATTCAGAGTAGTGGGTATTACTGCTTATGGGGCTTACGAGCTGGAAAATAAAAAGGGTGAATTTTTAAAGTCAATGGGGCTCGATTGAAAAAGTATGTTGGTATTGCTGATGCTAATATTGATTTGGATGCAGTATCTTTTGTGCAGGATCAGCCACATGCTCCAGATGCTTCACACCTCTCAAAGTCGAAAGATAAAAAGAAGAGAATCCTTTGGAGACTTTGATATACATTCAGGAAACTTCAAGATCTCACTCTAGGATGTGATGGTATTCCCAACCACACTTCCTCTTCTTCTGATCAATAGCTTGGGGAGTCTAGCCAGAGACTTTAAATCTGGGCAGCTTGGTGGGAGGCAACCCACCATTTTGTATCTCTTTTCACTTTCTTAGTTTAGTTGTTTATTTTGCTCTTTTCTTTTAGTTTGTGGTGTGTTGGCTGATGTTATGCTTCCCGCAAGAGCCTTGGCTCTTATTTTTCTACTGATGGTTTTGTCTGGTTCCACTTGAGTTCTTCTGGCTTTGCAGATTATATTTCTCAGCTTGCTTACTTTGTTGTTTAGCTGAACTCAAGTGTGGGGTTGGCCTTGCTACACACCCTGAGCGGACTCTGGGGAGTATTCTTACTTTTTCTTCGCTGGATAATTTTACCTGCTCCCTTCTGATCTGCTGTGTGTGATTTTGTTTCCCCGTTGGATTGCTTGCACAATGTTAATTCTTCCTATGCAATGAGGACATTGCTTCACTCTAAGTGTGGGGTGGGGTAAGCTCCTTCACCGCTTGTTTTTTTTTTGCGTCTCTAAGCTCTTTTCTCTTGCATTTGTTAAAGTTTAGCTGTGGTTGCTCAACTTGGAAGGAAGTCATAGAGGAAGTATAGTTGGTTAGCTGATCTTGGGGTGTAAAATTTTTTAATTTTTCTGGTTTTTAATTGCTAAATTGAAGTCTTTGTTCTAGAAATGCTGAAACAAATGAGAATATTCTTCATCTGAACTTTGTTCTTAGCTTTGAGCCTTGGAATGAACTGGATTGAAATGGTTGAAAAAGAACAAGGGAAGGTACTCCGCTGATCCTAATCATGCTAATTTTAATTCTGATCCAAAATCAGGCCTCGCTACCTAAGGTCCTTGTGATCTGGGATAGTTGACCCAAAGCCGCTACATGGGTGGAGAGAAAAGTCTATGGTGAAAGAAATTGAAAGCGCTTTAATTGAAATATTTATGCAAATGTTGTGCTGAATATAGATTATTTTCTCTTATGGATCAAGAGTATGTGGCATTGAAAGGTACGATGGAATATGATCTTACTTCATGCCCCTTGTCGTTTCTGTGGGTTGTGAAGGAAAAAGGTGGATTGGCTCAAGGTTAAGGGCTAGACTCTTATGGTTTTGTTTCTCATTTGCTTTGAATGACTTCATGTTTTCTCAAAAGAATGAATTGTTTGAATAGTTTGAATTACCCCCTTGATTGGTAAAGCTAGTAATTCCTTTCTTCTGTGCTCTTCCTTTTCTGTTGAGTTCCAATAGCTTGACATTACTTGTGCTTGAGAGTTTTTCTTGGGGACAAGCAAAAGGCTAAGTGTGGGGTGATTTGATAAGTGTTGAAATTGACACGGTTTTATTGGTGCTAAATTCTTATTTTATGCAACTTTTTGGGCGCTTTCTCACACTTATCCTATGATTTTCCTGATTCTTACTTTGGTCAATAACTAATGCCAATTTATATGTTAAAAGAAGGAAATGATGGTGATAATGCATAGTTCTCCTCAAGAGCTTTCCAACGCCGCAAACGGGGAGCAAATCGGAGCTCAAACGAAGAATCTGGACCTTGTCGAAGTTTACGGAGTAAAGGGACACAAACATACACATGTCCGGGTCTATGTCCAGCTAACTGACCCGGACGCCTTGTACCTGTCCGGCCAACTGGTGCGGACGCTGACCCGGACGTGACTAAAATCTCACCAGTCGAAGCTTGAACGTGTCCAGATGACGTGTCCGGCCCTGTGACCCGGACGTGCTCAGAAGGACATAAATATTTACTACCACGAGTGCAGCGCAGAGATTTCGATACATATACGCGACCAGCCAGGGCATCCGGCTAACTGACCCGGACGTAGAGCCAGACGTCTCACAAATGACAGAATCTCGCCTAACAACTCTATCTCTTGTCCGGCTAACTGACTCGGACGGGTGAGCCGGACACGTGCATTTTAGATCCAAAATTCTATTTTTAAAGGGGCGTTCACAGGCATTTGAAAGAGATTCAGAATTCAGAGAGGAGGCATACGCGAGGCATTTGGAAGACAGAGGCGACGCCGTGCAAGCCCTGGGGAGAATTTCTGCTTCGATTTCTGCAGCCCGTTCAACCTGACTCCTTGCAGATCTTCAGATTATCAGAGAGATGATTTCTTCACCTTCTTCTCTCGTTGTTTCTTTTGTTTCCTCCAGAAGCAGAATTCAGGTAAAGTTTATTTGAATCATTTAATCCACCAAAGAATGCTAACACTAAATCTCTATCACTCATACCATGGTGCGGGCATAAAATCTGAAGCTCTCTAAACCTATCCCATGAATCATATAAAGACTTGCCGGGTTCCTGACAAAAACTATTAATCTCACCGATCTTTTCTCTGGTCTTGGATGGTGGGTAGTATTTGTTCAGAAACTTACATGCTAGCTCCGCCCAGGTAGTGATACTCTGTGGTTGCAAACTTCTCAGCCATCTGGAAGCTCCATCCTTCAAGGAGTAGGGAAACAACTGCAGTCGAATCCTCTGGTTTAGGTTCCCGGTCTTGTTGAAATCATTGCAAAAATCTAGGAACCTTGAGATGTGGTGTGGTGCGTCATCAGAATCGACCCCATTAAATTGGCATTGATGGAACAGTGTGGTAATATAGCTAGTCTTGAACTGCCAGGCCTCCATTCTCCTGGTGTACTCTCAGGGAGAACAATAGCAGAAGGTCTTCCCTCGACCGACGGTTGTTGGTGCTCATTCAATGTGCAGTCAGCCATGTTGAATTGCAACCTTCTTCTTCTATGGAATAGTCTCTCAATTTCTGGCTCAAAATCAGTTAACGGTCCTCAAATTAGTGTTTGTAAAAAGAAAACACTAGAGAAATAAAAATCAAATAAACTTATTCCTAAAAGCTAAAAGCTAAGCAGAACAATTCAAAATAAAACTATAAAACAAATTAATCAACTCTAAAGAGAGAAAAAAACACAAACAGAATTTAAATAAAATAAAAAGATGGAATTCAGAGAAATAATAAATTAAATAAAACAAGCTAAGACAAAATAGACCGAATTAAATATTAAACAATCGAATTAAGTTGTACACTAGAACTAGGTCCGAATTGAACTAATACGTCAAAAACTAAATAAACAATGTGCAGAAGCAAAAACTAAACTAATACCGAGAATCGTACCCTAGTGAAACTAACTAACGCCTGTTGGAAAAAATAGTGACTACTTCTACCACTTAGGCAGTGTACCTATCATTTTGCGGAAATAGTGGAATTATGGGGTGTCAAACTCTTGGGGACCTTGCCGTGGTTTAACTGACAGTGTAAATTAACTGAGAATTCTAATTTGACTGTTGAAAGGAAATTTTATCACTTTTTTAGGGAGATTGTGGTTTAACACTTAATGCAAACAAAACAGTAAAAAGAACAGCTGATCAAAACAGAATAAAAATAGCAGTTATAAAACTCTTTTGTTTTTAAAGAAAGCACCCTGGGTTGTTCTGCTCACTTATTTTACTCAATTATATTACTGTAAAGTTTCACCACTTTAGCAATAAACTCAAGAATCTTAATTAGTTTATTGACCGTTCCCTGTGCAATAAACCCTGATTAATTTAAACAACAAGCGCAATCCTTGCTCAAGTTATTATAAATTAATCGCATTATTAGCAATTCCTATTGGAGACAGATTAACCTATAGGCGAAAACTCGCTTCTAGTCATTAACCCGTTTTGACTTCTTTTGTCTAGAATCTTGTCTCACCACTGCATTTTAACAAGAAACTACAAATATCACTTTAATAATTGGCCTAAATATTAAAGCGCATTAAGGACGAGAATCAAAATATTGCTTGAACAGATTATAGTAGAAAGTCTACGTAATATGATTTTATAAAATAGGCTTGCTTCCCAACCCGGGAGGCTAAAGTTATCACTCACACATAATTATACAAACAGACGTCGTAAGTACGACAGACATTAAAACAGAGTACAGTTAAAGAAAAGAAAGAACTCTCTGCATTCACACGGGCTTATTTGGTGATGGGAATGAAGTGGCGTTGTGGATGAACGGAGGGAAGATGGTATTTCTGTGGAGGAAGTGTGATTTAGAAGTGAACGTGAGTGTTTCAGAGAGTAGAGTTTTGTTGTACGAGCGTGAGTTGTTTTTGATGAAGTAGCAGTGGGTTTATATAGAGGAGAGGAAGAAGAAGAGGAAGGAACAGGCTGGAGCACGCGTGCTAGTGGGCGAACAAGATAAGGGAAGTGTCTGATAAGGTTGATGGAGTAGATGGATATGTCTGCAGGCGCCGCAAAGAAGAAGAAATTGGGGAAGACAATCGGCGAAGAAAACCAGTCGCGACAGTTTCTAGATCTGGTTGCATTTATTTCCTGTCCGTGCTTTTTTCCACGGACACATTTATCTCTTGTCCGTCCATTTTTCCACGGACGGATTCTTCAAATGGGCGCGTCCGGGTTTGTGTCCGCCCTTTTAGGGCCGGACGTCTCTATAATGTCCGTCCTCTGTCCGGGTTTATTTCCACGGACACACCACGCGTCCGCCCTCTGTCCGGCCAAACATCCCCGGACGTCTTTGTCCTGTCCGGCCTTTATAACCCGGACGTGGTGTATTTGTTTTTCTATTTTCCTGCAATCTTCAACTGGGCTTAGATATGTCGTTTTAGCTCCGTTTCACTCGTGGTTTGTTGCGATGGAAAGCTTGTGAAGTAAACTATGTAATTCCAAGACTTTTTACTGTATTTGATACATAAAATGTATCAGTTTATATCAAGACATAAATCTTAGGAAAACATACGATAAGTGAGTAATATTATCCTGGAAGTGAGTAAATATAAGGTAGATTAAACCCTTAAATGTCTATGTATTTCTCACTTATCAAACTCCCCCACACTCATCTTTTGCTTGTCCTCAAGCAAATCTTTCTGACACAATGTTTAAACAAGTTAAACAGACAATAATCAAGTAAGGAGAGCACAGAAGAGGTAATTGCCAATCTTTTCAGATTTTAAAAAGGGTACTAATAACATTAAATTTATTAGAAATATTTCTCCATTTGAGAGAATAACCCTGAAGTCCTACAAAAGAAAGAGAAGCAGTACCATGAGAATTCTGCTTTTAACCCTGAGCCAATCCACCATTTTCTTTCACATTTCCATGAACGACAAGGGGCATGAAGTAAAATCTTATTCCATTATACCTTTCAATGCCACATACTCGTGATCCATAATGAAGAAGTTTTTATCATTTTGGTACAGAATGCACAGATACTTCAACTTTGAAGTTCATTTTTCTTTTACCTTAGACTTTTCTCTCCACCCTTGTAGCGGTTTTGGGTCTACTATCCCAGATACCGAGTACCTTAGGTAGCCGGGTGATGAAGCACCCCTAAGAACTTAATAACCGAGTGGACGAGGCCTGTTTAGGATCAGAATATGCCTGTCTGGATCAGAGGAGTACCTTGCCTTGTTCTTTTTTTCACCGTTTCATTCCAATTCAAATCCAGGCTCAAAGTTAAAACAAAATTCAAATGATAATTTCCTCAGAAGTTTTTTGAGTAAGGAGCAGAGTGTTTTTTTTTAGTATGTACCCTTTAAACCTATTAACACCGGCATTACTCCCTCCATGGCTCCTTCTTTGATTATTAATCACTTAACAAATTTAAACACATGTCAAAAGAGACAAACTTAAGAGCAAGCTTTTTGATTATTATATCTCCCCCACACTTGAACCAAAGCAATGCCCTCATTGCATAGAAAGAATTAAAATAACAGGGCATGCAAACTACCTGGGTAATGATCACAAAGCATGGCAATAGGAAATATTGAAAATTTAAAGAGCAAGGTAAAGATAGTGTACTCCCCAGATTTATGCAAAATATGTAGTGTAGCTCCCACACTTGAGTTCAGCTGTCGGAATGTGCAAGATGTTCCTGTAATAAATATTCTTAACAGCCAGAAGAACTCAAGTTAATTCTCCTCGTTCTCTCTCCTTTCTTTTTATTTCACTCTTTTTTTTCCTTTTTTTTATAAAATATGATACAAAGTATAAACACAATATAGATTAAAAAGATAGATAGTAGGGTGCCTCCTACCAAGCTGCCCATCTTTATGGTCTTTGGCTAGATCGTACCTGAATGATTTAAGGTGTGACTGGTTCTTTGAGAAAAAGCACAGAAGCCTCTTCATTGTCGTACGTGTTTCCCATATATAATTTGATTCGAGCTCCATTGACTTTAAATGATCCTCCTTTCTTATTGTCCAATTCCACAACTCCATAAGGAGAGGTGGATATTATTTTAAATGGTCCAGACCAGAAGGATTTTAACTTACCTGGGAAGAACTTTAGTCTGGAATTATAAAGAAGGACGTAATCTCCCACTTTGAAGTCTCGCTTGGCAATCATCTTATCATGCCAACGCTTGGTCTTCTCCTTATAAATCACTGCATTCTTATATGAGTTGTGCCTCAGTTCTTCTAGCTCAGTCAACTGGAACTTTCTTTTTTCACCGGCTTGTTGTAGATCGAAGTTTAGCACCTTCAGAGCCCAATAAGATTTATGCTCTAATTCCACAGGCAAGTGGCATGCCTTCCCAAAAACTAGTTTGTAGGGAGACACGCCGATAGGTGTTTTGAAGGCGGTACGGTATGCCCAGAGCGCATCATCCAATTTAATGGACCAATCCTTTCGAGAAGAGCTCACTGTCTTCTGCAGAATCCATTTGAGCTCTCTATTTGTTATCTCTGCCTGACCATTCATTTGAGGATGGTATGGTAGAGCAACCTTATGTCGGACTCCATATTTCTTCAGGAGAGCATCAAACTGGCGATTGCAGAAGTGAGATCCACCATCGCTGATTATTGCTCTTGGAACACCGAATCGAGTGAAAATGTGTTTCTTGATAAACTTCATCACAACTTTACCATCATTAGTAGAGCAAGCAAGGGCTTCCGCCCATTTAGAGACATAATCGACTGCTACTAAGATGTATACATTTCCAAAAGAATTTGGGAAGGGTCCCATAAAATCAATCCCCCAAACATCAAATAATTCAACTTCCAGCATATTGTTCAAGGGTAATTCAATACGGCGAGAACTGTTACCTTGCCTTTGACACCGATCACAAGTAGACACAAAAGCATGACAGTCTTTGTGAAGGGTGTTCCCAATAGAAACCAGATTCAAGTACCTTAGCAGCTGTACGGGTTGCACCGTGATGTCCGCCGGTTTCTCTAGAATGGCAATGGAGAAGGATATTTCTGATTACCGTCTCTGGGACACATCTCCTTAGAACACCATCTGCACAGATTTTGAAAAGAAATGGATCATCCCATAAATAATGTTTGACAATCGAAAAGAACCTTTTTCGCTGCTGATATGTCATATCAGCTGGGATGATCTTCGTAGCCAGATAATTGGCAATATCGGCAAACCAAGGGTCTCTTGCTGTTTGGATTGTGAAAACTGCCTCGTCCGGGAAAAATTCATTGATGGCTCTTTCGTCTTCTGGCCCCTACATCCTTGACAAGTGGTCAGCCACGACATTCTAGATACCTCTCTTATCTCTTATCTCCATGTCGAATTCTTGCAGGAGAAGTATCCATCGTATCAACCTGGGTTTTGCATCTGCTTTGGCAAATAAATACTTGAGGGCAGAATGATCAGTATGAATAATAACCTTACTACCCAATAAATATGGACGGAATTTATCCAAAGCAAAGACGACTGCCAGCAATTCTTTTTCTGTGGTGGCGTAATTTTTCTGAGCGTCGTTTAACGTGCGACTTGCATAATAAATGACTCTCAGAACTTTATCCAATTTTTGGCACAAAACAGCACCCACCGCATAATCACTGGCGTCACACATGATTTCAAAAGGTTGGGACCAGTCGGGTGATACCACAATAGGAGCAGAGACAAGTTTTTCTTTTAACAAATTAAAAGCTGCTAAACATTCATCAGAAAAATGAAATTTAGCATCTTTTGTCAGTAAAGTACAGAGAGGCTTTGAAATCTTGGAAAAGTTTTTAATGAATCTTCTGTAAAAACCAGCATGTCCAAGAAAACTTCGAATACCTCTTACAGTAGTAGGAGGTGGGAGTTTTTCTATTACCTCAATTTTAGCGCGGTCCACCTCAATACCTTTTGAAGACACGTTATGTCCTAGCACGATCCCTTCAAGAACCATGAAGTGACATTTTCCCAGTTCAGGACTAGATTTGTGTCTTCACACCTGGCCAAAATAAGATCAAGATTCTCCAGGCAAGTATCAAATGTCGAACCAAAGACAGAGAAGTCATCCATAAAGACTTCTATACATTTTTCAATGTAGTCAGAGAAAATAGCCATCATGCACCGTTGAAAGGTAGCTGGTGCATTACATAATCCGAACGGCATTCTTTTATAAGCATATGTTCCATAAGGACAGGTAAAAGTAGTTTTATCCTGATCTTCTGGAGCAATTGGGATCTGAAAGTATCCTGAATAGCCATCTAGAAAACAATAGTAATCCTGACCTGCTAACCTTTCCAGCATTTGGTCAATAAAGGGCAGGGGAAAATGATCCTTACGTGTGGCAGTATTCAATTTCCTGTAGTCAATACAAACCCTCCAACCAGTAGTAGTGCGTTGAGGAATCAACTCACCTTTCTCGTTAGGAACTACAGTTATTCCTCCTTTTTTGGAACCACCTGTACTGGGCTTACCCACTTGCTATCTGAAATTGGATAAATAATGCCAGCGTCAAGTAGTTTTATTACCTCTTTCTTGACCACCTCTTTTAGAACGGGGTTGAGACGCCTCTGTGGTTGTGCTAATGCCCTGAAATCATCTTCCATATATTCGATGAGAGCACAGAGATGGGCTTATTCCTTTGATATCCGCTATCAACCGATAGCGGTCGTATGTTTGCGTAGCACCCCTAAAAGTTGCTTCTCCTGCACATCTGATAATTTAGATGAGATAATAACTGGTAAATCAGATGGCTTTTTAGAAAAGCGTATTTTAAATGAGGGGGAAGAGGTTTCATTTCGACTGTAGGTGCTTTTTCGATGGATGGCTTTGGTCTGTCTGCGTTTCTTTCTACTGGCTCGAATCTTTGTTGGTAGGAACGGAAATATGGCTTATGCTTGTTTAACTCTTCAGCCATGAGAGCAATATCAGGATTTTCGTCATCAGCTTCACAAGATGCCATGAGACATCTTTCCAAAATGTTTCTTCATCTTTGCTGAGGAACGTCTCCTGTACTAAAGAGTCAATAGTATCTATAGAAAAACAATTTGTGTATCAGAAGGACGCTTCATGTTCCGGGTCATGTCAAAAACTACCTGTTCATCATGAAGTCAAAATTATTTTACCTCCTTCAACATCAATTAAAGTTCTTGCAGTTCTCATAAAAGGTCTACCTAGGATTAGTGGAACATCTTATCTTCCTCAATGTCAATAACAATGAAATCAGCAGGGAAAATAAATTTGCCAACAGAAACCACTAAATCTTCAACTTTTCCTTTAGGGTGGATTATGGAACGATCAGCTAGTTGTAGCTGCACAGGAGTAGGAGAGCATTGACCTATACCTAATTTCTTAAAGATAGATAAAGGCATTAATTAATACTGGCTCCTAAATCGCATAACCCGTTACCACAATTTATGTCTTCTATCGCGCAAGGAATGATAGGGAGACCTGGATCTCCCAACTTCGGTGGTAGCTTCTTTAAAGTACTGCAGAACTCTTTCGGTTAATTTCACCGTGTCATTTTCCTGTAAAGATCGCCTGTTAGACAAATATCTTTCATAAATTTTGCATAAATAGGCATTTGTGTTAAGGCATCAGAAAAAGGAATATTAATAGTTAATTTCTTAAAATGTTAAGAAATTTTCCAAATTGGTCATCCAAATTCTTTTTCTTTAATCTATCAGGAAATGGAATTGGAATATCATATGAAACCTGTGACGGTTTAACAGAAAGGGATGCAGGAGACTCCTTCTCCTTGGGAATTGTTACGTCTTCTTTGTCAGATTTTTGTTCATCAGATTTCTTCTCAACTTCAGGGGTATCGGATACCAGCTTTTTCCCGCTTCTCAAGGTTATTGATTTTGCATGCTCCCTGGGATTTGGATCAGTCTGGCTCGGGAGTGACCCTGTTGGTCTTTGAGCCAGTTGTTGGGAAATCTGACCTATCTGTCTCTCTAAATTTGTGGTTATGGTAGCCTGATCAGCAACTTTCGCTTCTATCTCAGCGAATTTTGAATTTGTCGCCTGACCTTGTTTAAGAAGCTGGTTCATCATGCTTTTCAGTTCGCCCATATCTCCTTGTGAGTTGGTGGCTGCTCCTGTTGTGGTTGTACTGCGGTTGTCGGTTTTGGTTGAATCCTTGGTTGCTCGTCTGTGGATAATTCCTCCATGGTTGTTGATTGCTCCTCCAATTGTTTTGGTTGTAGGAGTTGGATAAGGATTGGTGGTCTGTTGTAATTAAACTTACCTCCTCAAGGGTCCTATTGCAACCTGAACCATCGCAGTCTGGGGTTTCATGAGCTCCTCCACATTTTCGCAACAGGGAGTCAGATAGGGGAAGTGGCACTGCCTTCAACTTTTTGTTGTGGTTGACTCAGCGTTAGTTTCTCCACAACTTTTGTGAGTGCAGCTAGTTGAGCAGATACATGATCCTGCGGCATTCCTGTTTCTTTCTTTACTTCACCTCTCCCCTTTTTTTTACACCATTGTCTGGTGCTGGCGGTCATAGTATCCAGTAGTTCAACTGCTTCTTCTCCGGTAATTTCATAAAATTGCCTCCAGACGAGGAACTTAGCAACAATTTGTTAGAATAATTTAACCCTCTAAATAATGATAACACAAGTTCCTGGCTACTCATACCGTGATGTGGGCATAATATTTGTAATTCTTTGAATCTATCCCACGAATCATAAAGAGACTCGCCTGGTTCTTGATAGAAGTTGGTGATCTCAGCTTTCTTCTTGTTTTGGACGGGGGATAGTATTTCGCCAGAAATTTGTTTGCTAATTCGGCCCAGCTGTGGATGCTGCTGGGCTGTATACTTCTCAGCCACCTGGAGGCGCCATCTTTCAAAGAATAGGGGAACAATTGCAGACGGACGCTCGTTTAGATTTCCTGTTTTATTAAAGTGTTACAAAAATCAAGAAATGCAGATATATGGTGTGGAGCATCATCTGAATCAGCCCGCTGTATTGTCCCTGATGGTAGAGTGTGGTGATAAAACTCGTTTGAATTGCCAGGCATCCAGTTCAGCCTGTGTAACTTGAGGAAGGACAATAGCAGAGGCCTCCCTTCGACTACGGTTGCTGGTACTCGCAGAGAGTTTGTCGATTTGTCATTCTATCGTTGTTGACGTCTTTCTCTGTGGAGAAATCTCTCGATCTCAGGTTCAAGATTTTGAGGACTTGCAGATCGAGTTCGACGCATATATAGAAAAATGCAGTTTGAAAAATGGAGATAACTAAAGAAAGCAGTATTTGAAAAGTCAAGATAAACTAAAGAAAACTGAATAACAAAATTAGAAAGAAAAAGAAAAAGGACAGAATTTAATTGCAGGAATTTAATTGACAGAAAATTAAATGACGAGGAAAATTAAATGACTAGGGAATTTAAAGAACTGAAGTTAAATAACAAGGGAAATTAAATGACACTAATTTAAAGAACTGAAATTTAAATCACTGAATTTAAATGTTAGTAATTAGTATACAGAATTTAAATGACAGAATTTAAATGTTAGAAATTAGTTGACTGGAAACTTAAATGACAGAAAATTTAAATGTTAGGAGTTAGTATACTGGAATTTAAATGACAGAAATTTAAATGTTAGGAGTTAGTTGACAGAATTTAAATGACTGAAAATTAAATGACAGAAATTTAAATGACAGAAAATTAAATACCAGTAATTAGTTGACAGAAAAGTAAATGTTAGGAGTTAGATTGCTGAAAGTAAATGTTAGATTGCTGAAATTAAATGTTAGATTGTCAAGTAACAACAAAAATAATAAAAATAAAAATTAAAGAACATCAAAAACTAAACAGAAAACTCAATAAAATTTAAAAAACTATCAATTAACCGTGCCGGAGGTCCCCGGCAACGGCGCCAAAAACTTGTTGCAAAAAATAGTGACTACTTCTACCACTTAGGCAGTGTATCTATCGTTTTGCGGAAATAGTGGAATTGTGGGGTGTCGAACTCTTGGGGACCTTGCTGTGGTTTAACTAACAGTGTAAATTAACAGAGAATTCTAATTAGACTGTTGAAAGGAAATTTTATCACTTTTTTAGGGAGATTGTGGTTTAACACTTAATGCAAACAAAACAGTAAAAAGAACAGTTGATCAAAACAGAATAAAAATAGCAGTTATAAAACTCTTTTGTTTTTAAAGAAAGCACCCTGGGTTGTTCTGCTCACTTATTTTACTCAATTATATTACTGTAAACTTTCACCACTTTAGCAATAAACTCAAGAATCTTAATTAGTTTATTGACCGTTCCCTGTGCAATAAACCCTGATTAATTTAAACAACAAGCGCAATCCTTGCTCAAGTTATTATAAATTAATCGCATTATTAGCAATTCCTATTGGAGACAGATTAACCTATAGGCGAAAACTCGCTTCTAGTCATTAACCCGTTTTGACTTCTTTTGTCTAGAATCTTGTCTCAGCATTGCATTTTAACAAGAAACTACAAATATCACTTTAATAATTGGCCTAAATATTAAAGCGCATTAAGGACGAGAATCAAAATATTGCTTGAACAGATTATAGTAGAAAGTTTACGTAATATGATTTTATAAAATAGGCTTGCTTCCCAACCCGGGAGGCTAAAGTTATCACTCACACATAATTATACAAACAGACGACGTAAGTACGACAGACATTAAAACAGAGTACAGTTAAAGAAAAGAAAGAACTATCTGCATTCGCACGGGCTTATTTGGTGATGGGAATGAAGTGGCGTTGTGGATGAACGGAGGGAAGATGGTATTTCTGTGGAGGAAGTGTGATTTGGAAGTGAACGTGAGTGTTTCAGAGAGTAGAGTTTTGTTGTACGAGCGTGAGTTGTTTTTGATGAAGTAGCAGTGGGTTTATATAGAGGAGAGGAAGAAGAAGAGGAAGGAACAGGCTGGAGCACGCGTGCTAGTGGGTGAACAAGATAAGGGAGGTGCCTGATAAGGTTGATGGAGTAGATGGATATGTCTGCAGGCGCCGCAAAGAAGAAGCAATTGGGGAAGACAGTCGGCGATGAAAACCAGTCGTGACAGTTTCTGGATCTGGTTGCATTTATTTCCTGTCCGTGCTTTTTTCCACGGACACATTTATCTCTTGTCCGTCCATTTTTCCACGGATGGATTCTTCAAATGGGCGCGTCCAGGTTTGTGTCCGCCCTTTTAGGGCCGGACGTCTCTATAATGTCCGTCCTCTGTCCGGGTTTATTTCCACGGACACACCACGCGTCCGCCCTCTGTCCGGCCAAACATCCCCGGACGTCTCTGTCCTGTCCGGCCCCTATCCGGCCTTTATAACCCGGACGTGGTGTATTTGTTTTTCTATTTTCCTGCAATCTTCAACTGGGCTTAGATATGTCGTTTTAGCTCCGTTTCACTCGTGATTTGTTGCGATGGAAAGCTTGTGAAGTAAACTATGTAATTCCAAGACTTTTTACTGCATTTGATACATAAAATGTATCAGTTTATATCAAGACATAAATCTTAGGAAAAACATACGATAAGTGAGTAATATTATCCTGGAAGTGAGTAAATATAAGGTAGATTAAACCCTTAAATGTCTATGTATTTCTCACTTATCAACGCCGTCAATACTATTCAACCAACCTAATTGCAAACAAAATTTAACCTAGTTACGTAAGAAAAATAAATCAGATGAAACCAAAAATTCAATTCGAAACATAAATCAACCAGACAAAATTAAAGTGATACGTAACGAAACAATAAAATAAAATAAAATAAAAATAAAAAACAAAATGAAAAACAAAATCTCAATCAAATAAAATAAAATAAAAATGTCAATTAACCGTGCCAGAGGTCCCGACAACGGCGCCAAAAACTTGTTAGCAGAAATACGTTACTATCTCTACCTAGGCAGTGTACCTATCGTTTTGCGGAATAGTGAATTGAGTGGGAGTTGTCGAGCTCAGGGACCTCGTTCAATTAATTGACAATTTATTTACTAACTAAGAAACTAAACTAAGAAAACAGGAAATGTCACTTTTTCAGGTTTTACTTAATTTGATAAAAAGATTGACTCAACAAACTAAATAAAATAATAAAACAGTAAGATAAACTAAACAAATAAATAAAGAGTAAAACTTTAAATAAAAGGAAGCACCCCGGATTGTTATGCAAACCTTCACTTTTTAATCTATTAATAAACTATTCCCTAATTCTGCAATAAACTCAGAACCTATAATTAATCTGTCAACGGCTAAGTCTAACGAATCCTAACCAGTTGCTAGAACTAGAAGCAGACTAATGCTCTAATCCGGACACAACCAATCGCATAAAGAACGGTTTCTATTTGAGACCAATTAACCTATAGGCGGGATCACGCTTCTAGTCGTTAATCAGGTTTAATTCCTATGTCTTGTTATCTATCTCAGCTCTCGCGTTTTGATTAGAAAACTACAAATATTGCTTTAATAATTAGCTAAAGAATTAAAGCACATGAAGAACTAGAATTAAACTATTGCAATAATGAATTCGGGAAAAGATTACAAAATAAATGTAAAGATCTGGTTTGCTACCCCAATCCGGGGAGCTAAATTAACTACTCAAACATAATTATAAAAACTAAATAAAATAAAAGAGAGACACATTAATATGCAACAAACAATAACATGTGGAAGTGGTGGTGGTATGGTGATGGTGGTGCGTGACGGTGGTGCGTGACAGTGGGGGTCTACGGTGATGGTGCTGGTGGCGTGAAGATGGTGGTATAGATGTGAATGATGCGGATGGTTGTGAAGTCTTCGGTTGCTGGATGAATTTGATGTAGCGACTGGGGTGTGAATCATGGAGAAGTATGGAATTGAAGAGAGTTTAGGGGCATCGGCCTCTCTGGTGAGGCGTAAGGCCCTCGACTAGGGCGTGTGATTGTATGTATGGAGGGATGGGCGGACGAAGTGGGAGGCTGACGGCTGGAGAGAACTCGGGTGCAAGAGTTGTGTTGCGGGTCTGACAAAATCTGATGGAGCAGGTGTATGTGGCTATGATGTTGGATGATGGTGGATGGTGATTTGAGGTTTTGTACGATATGAAAGCTGGTGTCGGCAAATCAAAAGCAAGGGGCAATGCAGAAAAATATGTTTACGATCTTGTTGCTTGGAGTAGTCTATCTAAACCCAAAGTGCAAGGAGGATTGGGCATTACTGACATGGAAGTTAAAAACGCTGCACTACTTTTCAAATGGTGGTGTAAGTTCCAACGGGAATATGGGAAACTATGGAAGAATATAATATGTTCAATATATGATATTGATGTGAATCTGTCAATTACGGATAACAAATGGAGCCAAGTGAAAGCAGAAGGAATATGGAAAACAATCTTATCTATTATTTCATGGAAACCGTCAACCGCACAGCTGTTGGATTCAAACATTCGATGGGCTGTAACAAGTGGCACCAAAGTGCGTTTTTGGTTAGATATCTGGATTGGATCGCAGACTCTTTAAGCTCAGTTCCCACGTCTCTATCTGATAAATGATCAGAAGCACGCTATTATTTCAGACATGGGCCAGTGGACAGGATCTTCATGGGAATGGGCATTAATATGGAGAAGACCGTTATTCATTTATGAAAGAGCCCAAGCAGATCAGATGTTCACAATGATAAACTCTTCTCCCCCTTTCTACGTCGATGAAGAAGATCAACTGAAGTGGAGTTTAACCAGTGACGGAACTTATACTGCTAGATCCTTCTATGAAGCCATTATCACCCAGCAGTCTCACAACCCTTCCATCTGGTGCAGATCCTTTTGGCGCCGCCTAGATCCACCAAGGGTATAACTCTTGGTATGGTTAATTCTGCAGAAGCGTGTGCAAACAAAAGACCTATTGTTTGCAAGAAATCTCATTCCAATCGGCCATATGAAATGTGCTCTTTGCAAGGCATCAGTCGAAACGTTGGATCATTTATTCATTCATTGCAGCTCCTCGAGACAGCTTTGAGTTAGAATTTTAGACTGGTGGGGAGTCTTATTTGTTTTCCCCCAATCCCCAGTCGATTTGTTTCTAGCCTGGCAAGGAATGGCTTATGGAAAACACAGCAGTCTCTGGTCATCCTCCCTCCTTTACACTCTCTGGGCACTCTGGAACCAGAGAAACAAGGTGATTTTTGAAGACTTCACCCCTGTGTGGGACGAAGTGGCAGAAACAGTTAAGAGACTAAGCCTAGAGTGGTGCAGACAGAAACTTCATGTTCCTCCTCACGTTATTTTATCATCACGAAATCTGCTCACCTTACTCTCCTCTTAACACTTTACTTTTCTATGTATTTTTGTTATTACTTTTGCAACTGTACTCATGGAGAGAATGGCATCAGCCGCAGTACCACCATTCTAACTGGCTTACCAGTCATCTATCAATATATATATATATATATATGTTTACGATGGTGATGGAATTGTTGCAGTGCGGCTAGGGTTGCAGGCCGTTTTTTTTTGTATCTCTGTGCGGCGCTGTCTACATAAAGAAATTGAAAGTCGTTCTCCTCCCTTATTTTATCAAAGTCGGTTCCATCAGATTTGATAAAATATTCCACGCGATCAGCCCGTCGCCTCGTGCAGGGGTGGAGTTAGAAATAAAAATTGAGGGGCGCATACATAAAATTACAAATAATTAGGGGGGGATTTTGTAAAAATTTCGTGCATGGCTAAATTCTTCATGCCCATCACGTATATATATATATATATGTCTGTTGTGGTGTAGTCCTTGAAATGTAAATTTGAAACTTTCTCCTACATTTGACAAATAAAATATATCAACTCTCATCTAAAAAATATAAATTATATAAAAACCATAAGATAAGTGTAAAATATAGGCCAATTCATTATGAATATTAAATAAAATAAACCATTAAAAGTATATATATATTACACTTATCATTCGATATCCCGGTTGCTCTTATTACTTTACTGCTACGACCGGGAATTATTTTGCAACCCGTAGGTTTATTTTATTTATTAATTTCTAGGATTAATATCGTAGTTTTTAATATATCAAAATGATCGTTAGCACTTGCCCGGGATTCGTGGACGAGAAGAAGAAGAAAGCAGTCACAGTCATCTCAGCGAAATCCCGACAATCGAGAGCTCGAGTCTTCAGCATGTCAGCGTCAAATGGTTCGGCAGCGTTCGAATTCAACAAAAGTCTAGAGTTCACATGTATAACCTGCCATAACATTCATCTTTCTAATGCATCGCTCAGAGTTTCCAAAGAATGATTGTTTTTTCAAACCACTAATAAGAAGTATCGATTTTGTTAAATCATCTCCTTCCTCATGTTCACAGGTGAATGACTTTTTCAAGTCTAAATGGCAAAATAAAATATTTTGTTTCACACAGGTTTCTTTTGAGAAAATGGTTCATTAAATAATCCTTTCCCGACAATGAAATGCAAAGACTTGTATTTTATTTCCGAAAATTTGAACATGCCTTGCCAAACACCACAGCTCATCCAAAAACGTCCAAACAACCCACAAAGCAATTCTAGGCCCGCATATGCTAAATTGTTGTCATAAACCCCAAATCAATACTGGGGGCAATCTGAGTTTAGAATCGTCAACCTAAAAATCTTTTGTTTAAGTATGCGAACGAATCTCCGAGTGAAATTTCACGAGAGTGTTTTGAGCGGTAAAACCATGAGAGAATGAGCGGTCATTTCTACACGACTCCGGTGAGGCCACATTCAAAGGTAAGGTAAACAGCATAACTCCGACTGAAGGAGATAATTTGTAGATTTACTCTTAGACCTGCGAAAAGTAACAACAAACGGATATACAACTATAAGGGATGACGAAGCACCTAGATACAACACCACATAGCCAAAAGCTTGTGAACCCTGACATTGAACCCTAGGCACCCCCGCTGAGCTTTTCATATATCTCATTTTTGATACATTAAGCTCCACAAAATAAGCTAGCCTGTGATAAATATCCAACCCGGTGACCAAAGGAAGCGAGGACCCCAACTCTTGGATGATGTCTCCACCAGTCCGAAAGAAGCAATGCCGTTACCAGCATGATGAAGCGATCAACTCCCAAAGCGACACAGGATCCAAAGAGCCTACATCAAAAATAACACTCAAATTCCAAAGTCGGGAGACACAAGAATCTCGAGAAAAGAAAAGGATTAAAGAAAGGCAAATATGAAAAGCCTCAAAGAAATCCAAATATCGGAAAAGAAGAGAAATGGTGTAAAGGACGACTTCAAAAGTGCCAAGTCCAAAAGCTTAAAAACAACGTCAACACAAAGCAACCAGACGACTTCAAGACAAGGAAGGCAAATCCAGGAGAAGACATAAGTCACAACTTTGGTCACCCTTTTAAGCTCCACATACCTTAAATATCCCTCCATGTTCCCGTTGTCTTTCATCATACCCTATGGCCATGTTATAAGCTTTAAAGACTTCCGACTTGGTAGTTGTGTATCTAATCACATGAAAGTAACAGATCAAATGCATAAATCCATCAAATATCAATTCAATGATCTATAAGTTGTGACCGTAAGCAAGAAACGAGTGCAAACACCAAACACGTCAAGTGTAGGTTATGAAGCACCACATCAAAACATAAGCCTTAACCCTGTGATGACGATACTCGTTTGCACATTTAATCAAGGAAAATACTGAGCGGAACTCTAGCTCAGATTGTCCTAAAGAAAAATACTGGGGACAATTGTTGGTTCCAACAATTGCTATGACAACACCAATTGAAACCCAAAGCTTAAGCACCACCAACAGCACCACCACACAGGCCCACATAAGCCTTTACCTCCACATCATACACCACAGGCTAGTCATAATTCCTAACCACCACTTAAAAGCCTTAAACCCCCCACAAAAAACACCACATACTCCCATCAGCTGCATGATCATCTTCTAAGAAACAAATCGCAAATTTGAAATCTTTAGTCAAGAGATGATAATTTCATTTTCCTTCTTCAATAAACAAAATTTCCTCCAAACATTGCCACGTTTGGCACCTTTTTCAATAATTTCTAATTTTAGATAGGTTTCGGTTCCTACAACACTTCGGTTGTGTTTTACAACTTCTACATACACCTCATCATTGCCACGTTTGGCACTTTCACAATCAGTTTTCATCATTTGCATAAGACCATTATCTTCGCAACCTTGAATCTTCCAACACCCGAGTAGTAGAACTCACCAGAGTAGCAGAACTCACCCGAGTAGAAGAACTCATCCGAGTAGCAGAACTCACCCGGGTAGCAGAACTCGCCCGAGTAGAAGAACTCACACAAGTATCAAAACTCAACCTTAGGCACACATAACCCCTACCACAACACAAACATCCCAGGCACACATAAGCCCTACCACGAGACAAAAAAAAACATCTCAGGCACACATAAGGCCTACCCTGCACCTATCTTACCCTGCATCCATCCTACCTTGCATTCATCCAGGCACACATAAGCCTTACTCAATCATCGCCACGTTTGGCATCCTCAATCTTCAACCTTTTACATTTCATTTCACATTCTAGAATAGGTTCCCGACACCTTAGATGCTCGAAGGAGTTGGCGGGGTAGTGAAAATAACTCCCCTATCTTTGTGTCAACTCATTAGGGAGTAACAACTAGTTGGCAGTGGCAATAAGTCCTCTTGGTAGTCTAGAAGTTATCCCTGCACCCCAGTTGGAGGGCACTGGTAATAAGTCCCCATAGTATACCGACCAGAAGCGATAGGTTCCTGACACCTTCATGCTCGGCGTAGTTTATTCACTTTTAGGTTCCCAACACTTTCATGCTCGGCGTAGTTTATTCACTTTTAGGTTCCCGACACCTTCATGCTTGACGTAATATATCCACTTTAGGTTCTCGACACCTTCATGCTCGGTGTAGTTTATTCACTTTTAAGTTCCTAACACCTTCATGCTCGGCATAGTTTATCCACTTTAGGTTCTGGACACCTTCATGCTCGGCGTACTTTATCCACATTAGGTTCTCGACACCTTCATGCTCGGGATAGTTTATCCACTTTAGGTTCCTGACACCTTAGATACTCAGCATATTTCCTTCACTTTTCAGGTTTCCGACACCTTAGATGCTTGGCTTAGTTCATTCATTTTCAGGTTTCTGACACCTTAGATGCTCGGCTTAGCTTATTTCATTCTTTATTTAACACACTTTTCATATTATTAGGTAGTTGGAACCTCAGAATAGCCATTCAATCTTAGACTTATCTTTTAGATAGCCAGCGCCTCAAAATAGCGTGGTACAACCAACCGACTTTCGGCAAAAATCCAAGACAGGGAGTTCATTCCCCTATACCGGATAAAATTTTGAGGTATCACTCAAGCATCAACCAGCCTTTCCATTCACATTACAAAGCCTAGTTGACGGGGGCAGTCTGTTATACCCAAAATTTTAACCCCCTGGAAGAGTCTCTTAAAGCATAAGTGCTAAAAGGGTAGTTTGGTCAAGAGATACGGAATCCCAATCCGATCGGCGCGTTTCAAGGCATAGGTGGCAGCTTGGTCATCCCAAAGGGCATTTTTGTAATTTTTAGGCCTCCTAAACCATTGTGTGAACTTTCTCTCTCCTCCGATAATAGCTCAGATCAACTCGGAATGCCTTGACATTTTTACACATGAAATACCCCAAACCTCAGTATATTGTTTAAACACCTAAATATGGTATATTAAGACTAAAAAGAGTCTTAGAAACATTATTAAACAAATTTAAACAAAAGAAAACATGAAATGTGCTTTAAGGTCAATAAGAGCCAAAATGTGCTCTAAGCTTGGGATAAGCTTGGTTAAGACCTAATGAACTTACCATGACCTCATTTATATACTAATGAACATATTAAATCAATTACTAAAGAAAACCAAGCTTGAAAACAAGTTTAAACACAAAATGTGCTTTAAGGAGTCTTAAAGCACATTTTTGAAAAATTGTCTTGTAAATGAGTTTTGAGTGGCTAGATGTCCATCATTACTCTTAAATATATATGTGTACTATATAATATCACATTTGGATGTCTATATCAATAGGAAATCAAAATTTTCACTTCTATGTGCCTTGTTTTTATGAATAGTGATTTTATAAGCTATTTTGTAACATATGTTGTATTAAGTAATTAAATTGACAAACAAAGACTAAAATACCCTCATTATATTATAGGGGGCCGGTTTTCTAAGTGTGGTGACTCACCACTCTCTAGTTAATATGATAAGTAAATAAAGAAAACTAATTAAACTACTTTTACTTTATAAGAACAAATATCTTCTTAAAGCAAATTCTATCTCATTCTCTCATTTCCCTCCTCCATTTCACACGGTTCCAACTCCATATCCTTCCTTCTTGCTGCTCTCTCACGGTAATACTCACCACCACCATTAAAACTCTAGCTTTGACCTCTTGTAAAATCTAGCTCACTTGTCCAAATCAAAAACAAACACCACCAATCTCTTCCTCTCATCAAGCTCTTCATTCCTATCTTCTCAAAACTTCAAGAGCCCCATTTCGGTGCCATGGAGTTCCACCATTGAAGGAGCTTGAGCTTGTATTTTTACATATTATTACTCTCCTTTGCTTCTAGGTAAGGAATCTCAAATAAAAACTACATTTCCTCCATGTTTTTGTTGTGACCGAAAATACCCATTGATGGAGCTCTTTGTGTGACTTTGTTCTAGCTTCATTCCAACTCTTCATGGACTAGGTGGAGTCCTCTCTTGATATATATTCAAACTCTCTTCAAAGATCAAGGTAAAACAACTACATTAATGTTTTTGAAACAATGTAAAATTAGGGTTTACAATGAGATGAAGCTTATAGCTTGAATACTCATTATAATGTTTGTATATTGTTTAGAACTTGACAAGGAATCAAATACCTTACCGGTTTTATAAGGAAACAAGAAAGAAGTTGTTTGGAAAAGAGGTAAATCTACTAACCTAATGTTGTTTAATGCCTTAGGAGAAATGAGCTTATAATGCTTGTTAAAACTACCTAAAGAGCAAATGGTGAATGACTTAGTAAAGTGTTCTCAAGAGACTAGTAAAAGGCATATGTGTTGTTGAGTGTATTTGCAGGTCAAAGGCAAATATATTGTGGAAATTCAGTGTTTAAGAATTATGCACTTTAAGGGCCTAAGAGCAATGCATTTTAAGGGCCTAAGTGCCATGCAATTTAAATTATGCACTATATTGTGATGTAGTGCTATATGAGGGAAGTTTGTGCATAAGAAAGTACTTGATGGATTTTTAGTGTTCTTGTGTGTTCGATGGTGAAAACAATGTGCTTTGGTGTGACAAAATGCTAGGAGAACCTATGTCGAAATTTAGGAAATGCATAAGGAGTTCAAGATGTTTTAAAGGAATTTTGATGAACTAGGAAGTGCTCTAGAGTGTAACAAGGACTTAGGCATGATCTTGAGGTTTTAGTATGTACCAAAGTCATTTTGGACTTAGGTAAAGACTTAGGCAAACTTTGGTAAAATAAGGAGAAAGTGTGAACTTGAAAAAGGATTTCAAGAAATGACATAAGGAGTTGATGGTAATAAATGATGCTTGAAAGATGGTGTTAAAATGAAGAAAAAGTATTTTGAGATAGTAGTTATCATAGGTATGAAACACCACTTGGAGACTAGGAGAAAACATTGTAAGTGTTAGGAATTTTGTGAAGATATAAGTAAAGGATTAAGGAATTAGAAAATGAGTTTTATGAGTGTTTAAGGATGTCTTAAGGTGTGTTTGAAGTGCCCAAATGAGGTTAGTGGGTACTAGGTTATAAGGGGTGAAGTTTGGAGTTGAATGTGAAAAGGAAAACAAGGGTCTGGGCCAGACCGAACTTGCGACCGAACTTGCAAGGTCGGTCGAGCCCAGTTTACCCTGCGAGAATTGGCTTCTGGAATGGACCGACCTTGGGGACCGGACTTGCAAGGTCGGTCGGGCTTGTATTTTGTGTACGGATTGAGTTACTGGAATCGACCGAACATAGGACCGGACTTGGCAAGTTCGGTCGGGCTAAATTTTCAAAGGGAAGAAACTCTCGGGAATAGACCGAACATGCGACCGAACTTACAAGGTTGGTCGGAGTAGAAAATTTTGACGGAAATGTGTTCTGGAATGAACCGAACTTGGACAAGTTCGGTCGGTAAGGTCGGTCGGACCTAAACTTGTAAAAAAAAACAGAAAAGAATGTGACATATGTAGTTAACCCTAGGGGGTATAATGAAGGTAACCTAGGGTAAGTTAGACATTAAAACATGTCATACAATCATGGTAAATACTTAGTAAGTTTGAAGTTAAATAAATAATTAACCGACGTTACTAATGTGTTTAGGATTCTCTCAAGGTGGAAATCAATCGAGGCAAGGACCAAGGTATGGTTTTCTTATAGTCTGTTGCCTACCGGTTTACACCGGCTTGTGTGTTGTTTGTTTTTCTGTGTGTTTATGACTTTGTAAGATTAAACCATGTAAAGAGCTTACAGTTGTTAAATATTATTATGTTGTTAAGTATGACTCTCTCTTCCCTTGTGTGTGTCTAACAAGACTTGACCTATTATTGTGAATTGTTTATTGAGTTCAATGATGAACTACTAACAAGTGCTAACTGGGGAAGTGAGGAGTCCGGTCTGTTCCGGCCACGCGTGTGAGTATGGGAGTCGATGTCATAACCGGTTCGATTCTCTTTGTATGTTATGGTTGTTTTCCAATTTGGTTTCCAACCTTCCCTTTAGCTTAACCAAGGCTATTTTACTGACTCACGTCGGGCCACAGGGGCATACTATGTGTTATTTCGGTGGGCTTGGATCACTCTATCCGAGGCACCTTGTGTAAGTTAACCGTTCAATCTAACAGGACGGTAACGAGTTATGTAACGAGCTTAGCATGAGCATGGCAACATTCTCTAGGCTCTCATTGGGGACTAACTGTGTTGGTTCTCTTCCTAAAAGGAATTGTTCTTGTGTGATGTGTGTGATGTTGTGTACAATACCATGTTGTGATATATATGTATAAGTTGTGTGTTTTAAAATGAATGCCATGTCATCATGACAAATAGTTTGCGCGCATCCCGGTAGCCGATGGGCTGCGCGTTAACCATACCAGCCAAGGGTTGCTGACCCCCTCGGGGGATCCATATTTCTTTTACTGTAGGATGAGGATCGAAGAAGCGGAGTGGCTCTAGATCCCAGGATGTAGTTTACTCTTGAGTACTTTTGGATGTTGGCCCGGGATGCGCCTGTGCTCCCGTGGCGTGGTATATATTTGGTTATGACGGTTTACAGTGTTGGTTAACAGTGATGTTATACAATGAAGGATGTATGTAAACACTCGGTATTTTGATGATGTATATTTGTGGTTGTTAGTTCTATGCTCGGGAGTCTGATCATCAGACCGGTACACTTGTATTTATTCAGCCTTGTTAACCACGTGGGTGGTTGACGGCGTTGTAGCACCATTCGTTTAGTTACTGTTTAGTTGTTTATATTCCGCTGCGATTTCAAGTAATGTGATGTGCGTAGTAGGGGTGTTACAAAAAGTGGTATCAGAGCGAAGTATCGCTCTGATGACTAGAATACCGAGCTTAGGGATATACCGAGTTAGGAAACCTAACTACAGTTACCTAAGTGAACAGTTATGGAAAGGTTAACCACTAACTAAGTGTGGAGATACCTCATTATCGGGAAGCGTTACAACCGTTGGACCGATAAGTGTGCAAGCATATTGCTAATGAATATTCATGTGAATTCAGATGGCAGGTAGACCGCGAGGTAGAGGCCGCGGAAGCGGTACTGGTGATACGGGTGACCAGGGCGAGAACACTACGACTCAGGTTATGGCTGAGGCAGTAGCAGCCGTCGTAGCCCAAATGGTACCCCAGCTTGTAGCTGTGATTCAGCAGGGGCAGACGCCCGGAGTTCAACTACCACCACCGCCACCGCCACGAGAGACCAACTCGGTCATGGCGTTGGCTGATTTGAGGCCACCCTCATTCAGTGGGGAGACCGATCCCCGTAAGCTCGAGGCGTACATCTCCGAAATGGAGACCGCCTTCGAAACCCTAGCTGTACCTGAGCAGGTCAAGGTTCGACTTGCTGCATATTTCTTGAAGGGCTCGGCACAGAGCTGGTGGAAGCTAGTGCGAGAGGGCAGAGTTGCTGACCCGACTTTTCTGTGGAGGGAGTACACGGCTCTGCTGCGAGCCAAGTACTACCCAATACATGTGCAGGAGGCCAAGCGCCTGGAGTTGGACAGTTTGAGGCAAGGGGATAAGATGACGGTAGATGAGTACTACTCAGCCTTCATCGGACTTATTGCAAACAGGTCAATTGATCTACTAAAACTAAACGGATTAATCTAGAAAATAATAAATCAATAAGTCTGTCGGGTTGCAAAAATCCCGGTCACTACAGTATAGAAAGTTAAGCAACCAAGTATCGAACCGTGGGACTTGAATAAATAAGCCTAAGTCCTATCCTAAATCCTAAGAAAACTGGAAATTCAGGGGGGTTGTGAATTGTTTTTGAAACTGAATCGAATAAATGCAAATCAGAGTTGAAATAAGCAATCGGTAAAAATGAATGATGAGTTTGATAATATGAGTGGAACTCCGGGTTCGGGTTGTTCTTTTCTGGTTGAATCTAGTAACTCCTACAATTTAATTATAAGAAACGGAAAGGCCAATTCTTTCTATCTCTTCAATGCTAAATCCTAGTTCATTGAAGAGCTCACCTATCAGAACGTGTCAACTCTAATCTAGCAGTTGGCAAAACACATATAGACGGAATAAGCACAAAGAATTGTTAGCGTTTGTAGAAAAGATTATCTATCCGACTAATCCTTCCCAAATCCCCAGGTTAATTCGAACTCCCTATTAATCACCTTGTCTGATCCTAATAGGTTTCGCAAAACAACTCTATAACTCGCGAAATTAATAGAGAAGGATATTGATAATCATTAACCTGGAAACAATCCATTACAACCTCATAATCAAATTGTAGAATCTTTAACTACATTGAATCCATCTTGAACAAACCCTACCCCAGAGTTAAATCCCTACTAGCCAGACATTGCAAAGAAACAGATAAATACAATCAACATAGAAATCATCTAAAGGAAGTAAAACCCTTCTGTTGAACGACTATCCAGATCGATGAAAGCAGGTGTAAGGTTGAAGATGATGGCTTCACTCCCTTCTGACGATGCTCCTCCAGAACGATGGTGATAAGCTTGATGAATGTGAATGAAGGTGAACTGATGCAATTGGTGTGGATGAATGGAGAGAACCTCGTTTATCAGCGTGAGAGTGTGTGTTGTAATGATCGATGATGAATTAATACCTTTCTCCTCTGATTAGGTAAGTTAAATAGACTTTTCCTCTCCCTTTTCCCCTTCAAAACGCCGAGTTTATGCTGAATTTTTCGTCTCGTCCGAACATTGGTCCGACCTTCAATGTTCGGACACAACGCTTTGAGCGCTCCAATCCCAGAAGTCTCGACTTGTGTCCGAACTTGGATGTTCGGACACAAGTTCGGACATGCGTACATCAGACCTTCGGTTTCTTAACCAGTCCGAACTTTGATGTCGGACTGAAGTTCGGACATTCCATCAGGCGCAGCACACGAACTCTTGACTTGCGTCCGAACTTGGAAGTTCGGACACAAAGCTGGACATTCCTTCAAAATCTTCTAAATTCACCGTTCGGACTCCAATTCGACCCCCGTTTGTTGCATCATCTCCCTTGTGAGTTAATCTACTGGTTCCTTGGCTTTTCTCAGCATTTAGTCATAGAAAAAGGTATCAAGCCTTACCAAACAACAAACCAAAGGAAAACGGAAGATAAGTGTGGAATATTATCGATGTACGTATAAAAATTGGGCATTAAAGATCACTAAAACCATTCATGTTTCACACTCATCAAACCTCCTCACACTTAACCTTTGCTTGTCCTCAAGCAAAGCAGGAGTAAAATGTCTCAGAATGCCTCAGGGCCAAACCTTGGGATTGCACAAAATAAGGAGTTTAAGACACAATAATCACCCAGGAATCGATCTGCTCTTAACTGCATGTCTCTTAAACAACGAAGCACACTTTTAAAAACAAAAGAATATGAAGAAGCCAAATCATGAAGTCAAAACATAGAGTAACTCAGAACCTTCCAACCTTTTCTCTTCTCAAACCCGTGGATGACAAGGGGTGTGAAGTTCTGCCATATTCCGCAGAACCTTTCAACACCACGTACTCATGATCTAATTTAAAGAATTGCCATAAACATAAGACTTTAAAGAACTTCCTTTTTTTTTCTTTTTCGTACATATCAATTTTTTCGCACAAATAATTCATCCCCCAGACTTTTCTCTCTATCCTTGTAACGGTATTGGGTCTTTTATCCCAGATCAGACGACCTTAGGTAAATGGGTGATGAAGCACCCCTAGGACTTAATAACCGGATGGAAGAGGCTTGTTTTTCTTTTTTTTTGGTTCAGAAAAATAACTTAGATCAGAGGAGTACCTTGCCTTTATCCTCCATTCCAAACATTCTCATTATCTCCAAGGTTCCAAGCTAAACTAGTTCTAACTCCACAACCCACTTGTTCACAGACATTTAACAGAATTCAGCCATTTGAAAATATGATATGAGAGCACACAGCTTTGAGCAAACCAACGCTAAAGGTCAGTACCGGACTCAACTCCACAACTAAAGATCCACCCAAGCATTCAACACTAAGAAGCACTCTAAGGGAATTACCCCCACATAGCCCAAAAAACAAAAATTAGTGCGGGAATAAATGACTGACACATTCAGAAAGATCTCCCCCTTCCTCACACTTAATGAGGAGCAATGTCCGCATTGTTCAGAAATTTATCACAAGAAGGAGATCTGGCTAAATGTGTCACACTCACAAGGTGGAAATGAACAGGGACATAGGTATACACGTTAAAGCACGGGCCGAACATTAACCAAAAGGAAAAGAAACTGAAACACTCCCCCGATTTCTTTTGTGATGGTTTGAAGAAGAGGTTCTTCCTCACACTTAGTGTCCTGGTAGGGGAGAAGGTTTCCTCACACTTGCTTCCAAGCTAGTGTCCGGCATGGAGTTAGCACGATAAAGTATACTTGCACACATTCAGCAAACAACACAGAAAAGTATGCTAGAGCATCGCATTAGAGACATCAGTATTCAGAGTTAAAGATGAGAACAAACTAAAATCAAAATAAATTAAAATACAACCCAATCGAACTAAAAAGAAATAAGTCTAACACAACTGAAAGTAAATCGAAAAAGAAGTCCAGAATAGGCTTCTAAACAAGGTAGCATCAACCAATGACATGATCACTGTGGGGGCGGGTAGAACGCCTGCCACTGCTGAAACTGAGCAAGCAGAGCCTCATAGTCGTCCTGAGAGCGGCGGGCCTGCTGCTGTAGAGTCTCGATCTCCGCCTGATAGCGACGATCCATATCCTCGAAACGAGACTCCAGCTGAGCAAACTCATAGCGAGTGACGTACTCGCTCCCAGGGGCCGGCGGTGCAAGATATGCCTCCTGCTCCTCAGGTGAAGCAGCAGGGGCGGGCTCGGATGGTCCCTCACCCGCCTCTCGCTGGCGCTTCTGTGGTCGCGCGGCAGCCTTCTTCCTCCACTGGCCCTCGCTGAACTCAAACCACATCTTCTTCAGGGCGCCCGCATCAATAGGAGCCCGCGCAGCATGCAGCCCCACAGTAGGAACGGTAACCCTCTGCCTCCTGAGTAAGTTGCAGATCATGACCGGGAAGCCCAGCTTGTGCTTATCCTTGTGCTCCCTTAAAACCTCCAGAAGTCTGCTTTCCTGCGAAACAGACAAAGAAGAAGAAATAATAACCGGCAGGGCGCTACCCTCTGCCAAGAAAGCATATTTAAGGTTTGAAGGGAGAGTTTTTAATTCAAGAGTGGGGGGTTTCTCTACTGAAGGGAAGCCTCTGAGTAGGCCGTCCAGTGGCTCCACAGAGGAGCGTGATGGCGAAAATATGTTCGTCCCTGGTTAAGCTGCTGCTGGACAACAGTAGCTACCTACCCTCAGTGCTCTCCTTGTCAATCCTCAAATCGAGTGGCATAAACACCCTGCTCTAACAGATCAGCATTCTCAAAAAGGAAGAGAGCCATTAGTACTTTCAGCGACAAATGCATCATACTCATCAGTATAGTCGACATCAATAGAAAGCACAGCATGGGAGGAAGCATTTGTCTCCTCATTTTGTGATATCAAAACTAAGCTCCTCATTATTAATTTAAGGGTGATTTTTCCTTTGTCAACATAATGACAGTTTTTAAGCATTCTCAGGAATGGTCTACCCAAAATTAATGGCACTTCAACATCCTCATCCATATCAAGAATAACAAAATCAGCAGGGAAGAAGAAGTTACCACACCTACCACAACGTTCTCAACCATACCACGAGGTTTGATTGAGGAACGATCAGCCAATTGTAAATTAAAGTTGATTGGGACAAGCTCACCAGCATGAAGCTTTCTAAACATTGAGTACGGCATTAAATTGATGCTTGCTCCAAGGTCGCAAAGTCCATACCCACAGTCCATGTCTCCAATGGTGCAAGGGATGATGGGCTGCCCTGGATCTCCACACTTTGGAGGGAGCTTCTGCTGGATGGCTGCAGAGCACGTCTCTGTCAGCTGAACAATCTCCTTTTCTTTGAACCTTCGCTTGTTAGAAATAAAATCCTTCACAGAGCGAGCATAGTTAGGCATTTGCTTGATAGCATCAATCAAGGGGATATTAATTGTAAGCTTCGAAAATACACTCAAAAATTTCCCAAATTGATCATCAAGTTCTTTCTCTTTTAATCTATTAGGAAAAGGAAGTTCCTTCGGAACCACCTTACCCTTGGAGTTTTTAGCAGTCAAAATATGAGAAGGGGAAGAAATAGGAGCCTGGGTCTCCTCAACAACTACCTCAGGAGGGGCTGGGGGCCCTGACGGTGCACCAGTGCTAGAAGAAGGGCAACCGGTCTCCTCGTCAGCTTGGTCCTCAGCCACTTGATTTCTATTTATTAACTGTTTCCCACTTCTTAAGGTAACGGCTGCCACCTCTTCAGAATCTGAGCAGTCCTCAACTACCACAGTTTCTGAGACTGTCACTGCCTTCAACTGAGCTTTAGGATTGGGGTCTGTTTGGGAAGGCAGTGAGCCAGACGGTCTCTGCTGTAGGAGGAACTGAGTCAACTGACTCATAGTTCCTTGCATCTCCACCATAGCGTTCTCAAGCTTTTGCTGGCCAGCTGCCAGATTCCGATTTATCACTGTTTGTTGCTCTTGAGAGGCCATCAGTTTATCCATCATCTCCTTTAAATTAGCATTATTCGAGCTCAATGATGATGGCTGAGCTGGAGACTGCTGTGGCCGAAACTGATTGTATGGGGGCCTAACAAAACCGGGTGGTGCTCCCTGACTTGCCCTCTGAGGTTGCATCTGTTGTGAGTTGAGGGCGTTATTTGGGTTACCGTACCTCAGGTTTGGATGCTGGTTCTGCATCCAAGGCTGCCTGTTGTACTGGCCAATTACATTTACCTCCTCAGTCTGCCTCATCTCAGCAACCATCGGGCAGTCTTCATAATCATGGCTGTCTCCACACTGAGAATAGCATACCTCATTTGGACCAGTAGACACCTGCTTGACGGCTTGCACAGATGTCTGTCCCATAGTGAGCCGCTCGAGCATCTTCGCCATATTGCCCACTGTGGTACTTAAATGGGCCTGCTCAGCAGCAATCTGCTCCATCATAGGATCTGGAGTCCGAGAGGAGGTCTGCCCAACTGTGAAGACCCTTCCTCCACTGTTGCTCCACTGGCGGAGCTCCTCGCAGTAGGACTCCATGGCTGACATAAATTCCTCTCCGCTTTTAGCCAGCAGGTTTCCACCCAGTGCGGCTCTGACCTCGGCTCTGTGCTCATCTCTCAGCCCTTGGAAGAACCCCTGGGCCAAGGATGTCATGTTCTGACCGTGATGCGGGCACTGGCGGAGCAGCTCCTTGAATCTATCCCAAGCTTCACAGATTGTCTCACCGCCGGACTATCTGAAAGCGGTCAGGTCAGCGATCATTTGTCTGGTCCGGGAGATAGGGATATACTTCTCGTAAAACCTCTCCGTCAACAGCTCCCAGGTAGTGATGATACCTGGTGGTAGACGGTGGAACCACTTCGAGGCTTCCCCTGATAGACTGTGCTGAAATAAGCACAGCCGAGCGTACTCCTCAAGCCCCTGAGACATCCCCAACGAATCCAGATGGACTAAGAATCGATGGACATGGTCGAGTGCATCAGCCGGGTCTGCGCCTGAGAAGGGCCCTGCTGGATGATTCCTGACAGCGTTTGTCTGATGGCTTGGTTTCAACTTTTGCCATTCTGCTGTTAATTCTGCTGTGAGGTTCGATAGAGTCACTGGTCCTCTTCTAGAAGCAGCTGGCGGCCGATTTATTCTTCCCAAAGTGGCCTGCTCAGCATTGGCATTGGCTGGTCCGTTAGCAGCCATGGCGAAGGTGAGTGCTCTTCTCGCTCTTCGAGCTGTACGGTTGATCTCTAGGTCTAAGTTGAATCTTGGTGGACCTCGAGATCGAGTACCGTGCATTCACCAAACACCTGCACTGTTACACAAAACAAATCAAATAAATTAAAAAAAAACAATTGACAACCAAGGCAAAGGACTTGACAAAGTCAAGTCCCCGGCAACGGCGCCATTTTGCAAACAGGTCAATTGATCTACTAAAACTAAACGAATTAATCTAGAAAATAATAAATCAATAAGTCTGTCGGGTTGCAAAAATCCCGGTCACTACAGTATAGAAAGTTAAGCAACCAAGTATCGAACCGTGGGACTTGAATAAATAAGCCTAAGTCTTATCCTAAATCCTAAGAAAACTGGAAATTCAGGGGGGTTGTGAATTGTTTTTGAAACTGAATCGAATAAATGCAAATCAGAGTTGAAATAAGCAATCGGTAAAAATGAATGATGAGTTTGATAATATGAGTGGAACTCCGGGTTCGGGTTGTTCTTTTCTGGTTGAATCTAGTAACTCCTACAATTTAATTATAAGAAACGGAAAGGCCAATTATTTCTATCTCTTCAATGCTAAATCCTAGTTCATTGAAGAGCTCACCTATCAGAACGTGTCAACTCTAATCTAGCAGTTGGCAAAACACATATAGGCGGAATAAGCACAAAGAATTGTTAGCGTTTGTAGAAAAGATTATCTATCCGACTAATCCTTCCCCAAATCCCCAGGTTAATTCGAACTCCCTATTAATCACCTTGTCTGATCCTAATAGGTTTCGCAAAACAACTCTATAACTCGCGAAATTAATAGAGAAGGATATTGATAATCATTAACCTGGAAACAATCCATTACAACCTCATAATCAAATTGCAGAATCTTTAACTACATTGAATCCATCTTGAACAAACCCTACCCCAGAGTTAAATCCCTACTAGCCAGACATTGCAAAGAAACAGATAAATACAATCAACATAGAAATCATCTAAAGGAAGAAAAACCCTTCTGTTGAACGACTATCCAGATCGATGAATGCAGGTGTAAGGTTGAAGATGATGGCTTCACTCCCTTCTGACGATGCTCCTCCAGAACGATGGTGATAAGCTTGATGAATGTGAATGAAGGTGAACTGATGCAATTGGTGTGGATGAATGGAGAGAACCTCGTTTATCAGCGTGAGAGTGTGTGTTGTAATGATCGATGATGAATGAATACCTTTCTCCTCTGATTAGGTCAGTTAAATAGACTTTTCCTCTCCCTTTTCCCCTTCAAAACGCCGAGTTTATGCTGAATTTTTCGTCCCGTCCGAACATTGGTCCGACCTTCAATGTTCGGACACAATGCTTTGAGCGCTCCAATCCCAGAAGTCTCGACTTGTGTCCGAACTTGGATGTTCGGACACAAGTTCGGACATGCTCCGTACATCAGACCTTCGGCTTTTCTTAACCATGTCCGAACTTCGATGTTCGGACTGAAGTTCGGACATTCCATCAGGCGCAGCACACGAACTCTCGACTTGCGTCCGAACTTGGAAGTTCGGACACAAGCTCGGACATTCCTTCAAAATCTTCTAAATTCACCGTTCGGACTCCAATTCGACCCCCGTTTGTTGCATCATCTCCCTTGTGAGTTAATCAACTGTTTCCTTGGCTTTTCTCTGCATTTAGTCATAGAAAAAGGTATCAAGCCTTACCAAACAACAAACCAAAGGAAAACGGAAGATAAGTGTGGAATATTATCGATGTACGTATAAAAATTGGGCATTAAAGATCACTAAAACCATTCATGTTTCACACTCATCACTTATCCACCTGCTACCGGATCTGGGTTACTCAGACCGGATCCTTGTGAACCGTTTCTACAACGGACTGAACTATCGTCTACGCTACGGCATGGGGCCTACTGGATATACCACTTTGCAGGAGTGCTATCATGCCGCTGCAATTGTGGAGATCACCGTCCGTCTGAGGGACGAGGAGAGTGCGCTCAAGCGCAAGGCTATGAACGAGGGCCAAGGCACGCAAGGGCAGTGGGGAGGAAAGAAGAAGAAGTCATACCCCCAGTCCCAGAAAGGACAACAACAGGGTGGAAAGGGCCAGACCCAGACCACCACTGCTGAGGAGCCTTTGCAGCTCACCTATGCGTATGCGGCCAAGCCCCTACGTTCTTACCCACCTAAGGCTAGCACGGGCTCTGGACCGGAGCGCCACTATTACTACAAGTGGTGCAACGGAGACCACCCCGGCAAGGACTACAAGGGTAATGATGTGCAGTGCCGATATTGTAAGAAGATGGGTCACCGCGATTACGAATGCTGGCAGAACCCAAACAGTAGAAGCTACAGGCCCAAGGGGCAATGGAAGGGTAAGGCCACTGCGACCACCGATGGCCAGAAGACGGCGAACCAGCCACCCCCAGATCAGAGGTACACAGAGTCCCAGAAGGGGAAGGGGTCGGGGTCCAACAAGGCCACCCTGAATGTGGTGGACCGGTCTGAGGCGCCAGGGCCCTCTTCTAGACCAGGTACCGCCTAAACTGTTGAATGTAATAAGTGTTTGCATACCGCATTCCATGCATGTGTGTGAGTGAGTTTAAGTAAACAATCATGTGAGTAAATAAATAAAGTATAGTGTGAAAGTCACCTAATTAGAGTACTCTAAACTTAAAGGAACCTTCAATATATGTTATCCAATCCCACCCACACCAAACCCTGAAGAAACCACCATCGGCATCACCGACTTCCAAATGGAGCAATGTCAGGTCATCCAACCAGGTATGGTGCTCTTAAATGGATACCTGACACCGGAAGCACAAATCCATATCATCAGACGATGCGACGAACTTGGAGCAAAACCAGGAGGTTTCTACACACCCGAATACCCGAACGGATCAAGAATGCAATTGAAGATGATGTGCATGGGTAAGGACTGGAACCCTTACACCAAGACATATCAAGAAGTGCGAGCTGAAGATGGAGCAACGGTACCAAGTATACCTGAGGAGTTCCTGGCGGTCGTTAACCACGCCGTGGGAATTTCTCAACAAGTTGAAACGGATTCAATTCCAAGTGTGAAAGCAGATCTATGCATTGTGAACTTCTACCAGAAAGGTGGACGGTTAGGTATACACCAAGACAAGGACGAGTCACCCGAGTCTCTAAGTAAGGGAGTACCCGTGGTGTCTTGGTCCATTGGTGATACCGCAGTGTTTGTGTATGGCGAGCAGAAGCGTGCTGACCTCGCAAAGAAGCTACTGTTAAAATCGGGAGATGTATTAATCATGGGTGGGTAATCAAGGATGCTATACCATGGCATCAGAAAGATCAAACTGAATACCGCACCATCGGCAGTGATCAATGCCACACACATGAAACCCGGACGTTTGAATTTGACCTTCAGACAGTTTTAAGCCTTGTATAATTTTGTGATGTGATAAACCAGTGTGTATTAAGGATGTTGTAAGTGTTAATCATGGCGACAATATAAGCCAATGAATGTTGTAAAAAGAGTGTGTTAATGAATAAAGTGGAGTTGTTTGAAGCATATAAACCGTGTTGTTACCCAATACTTATTAGTTTGCCAATGAATTAGGCTGTGCACTCGGAACGGGAGGTATATTGAGTGTCTGCAATGAGGCAGAAGCCAGCAAGAGCGGCACAATCCTCACCGGTACCTTTCCAGTGAATGGCGTGGATGCATCGATCTTGTTCGACTCTGGAGCCTCACACACATTTATTTCGCTATCTTTTGCGAAGAGGCTGGGGTTAGATGGTGATGAGATGCCAGACTTCTTGGTCACTCTCCCATCGAAAGAGCGGATCAGGTGTACCCGCTACCACCGAGATGTTATTGTGAGAATCAGAGGTGAAGAGTTTCCGATCGACTTGATAGAGTTCGACGGACTTGGCTTTGATGTGATTATCGGGATGAACTGGTTGGAGCGGTACAAGGGCAGAATCCTATGTGCCGAGCATCGACTGCTTCTTCGGAGTCCATCTGGGGTTACCATATCTTACCGCCAGAGGCCCAGGGAGCCTTCGACTCAGGTCATCACCGCCATGGCTATGTATCGTGAGTTACGACGAGGGAGTGATGTATACCTCTGCTATGTCCAGGACATAGAGAGAGACCCTGAGTTTAGTCCTGATGTGCCGGTAGTGTCGGAGTTTCCTGATGTATTTCCTAAGGAACTGTCGGGCATGCCGCCAGCACGGGAAGTGGAGTTTGAGATTGACTTGATTCCGGGCACCGGACCCATTACGAAAGCACCTTATCGTATGGCTCCAGCAGAGATGACAGAGCTCAAGGAGCAGCTGAGAGACCTACTCGACAAGGGCTTTATCCGCCCTAGTGTTTCACCATGGGGAGCGCTGGTCCTCTTCGTGAAGAAGAAGGACGGTAGCCTCCGCCTGTGTATTGACTATCGAGAGCTGAATGCTGTTACGGTGAAGAACTGTTACCCTTTACCACGCATCGACGATCTATTTGATCAGCTGAGGGGAGCATCAGTATTCTCCAAGATAGACCTACGTTCCGGATACCACCAGATTGCCATCCGTGACAGTGATATCGAAAAGACAGCATTCAGAACTAGGTATGGGCATTATGAGTTCACAGTTATGCCGTTTGGCTTATCAAATGCACCAGCTAAGTTCATGGACTTAATGAACCGTTTGTTCCAAGATCAGTTGGACAAATCAGTGGTAGTCTTCATCGACGATATACTTGTATACTCGAAATCGAGAGGTGAGCATGAAAGCCACCTGAGAAGTGTGTTACAAACATTGAGGAAAAACCAGTTGTATGCGAAATTTTCAAAGTGTGAATTTTGGTTGAACCAAGTATCCTTTCTTGGTCATGTGATTTCTGAGGCCGGGATCGCTGTCGATCCGGCAAAGATAGATGTAGTGCGCACCTGGCCTAGGCCGAAGACAGTTACCGACATTAGGAGCTTCCTCGGTCTGACAGGTTATTATAGGAGGTTTGTGAAGGACTTCTCCAGTGTCTTGAAGCCGATGACTTCCTTGATGAAGAAGGATGCACCATTCGAGTGGACAGTCGACTGTGAGAGTTCTTTCACGAGTCTCAAGGATGCTCTGACATCTGCACCGGTTCTGACACTACCAGACGGTCCATATGGTTTTGAGGTCTATTGCGACGCATCAGGCAGGGGTATGGGTTGTGTGTTGATGCAACACGGGAAGGTCGTAGCATACGCCTCCCGACAGCTGAAGAAGCATGAAGAGAACTACCCTACCCACGACTTAGAATTAGGGGCCATTGTCTTCGCACTGAAGATATGGCGACATCACTTGTATGGGGTAAGTGTGACGATTTATTCTGACCACAAGAGTTTAAAGTACTTGTTCACTCAGAAGGAGTTGAACATGAGGCAAAGAAGGTGGGTGGAATTTCTGAATGACTACGATATTAATCTGCAATATAAGGAGGGTAAGGCAAATGTGGTAGCTGACGCATTGAGTCGCCGAGCACACTCTCTCCATTCGCTAGTCTCTCATACTGGCTTGGTTGAAGAGGTGCGGAGTGCTCAGATGACGGATCAGTACATGATGGAGATTAGACAAAAGCTTATTGATGGCACATTCGAGGGTCAGAAGTACGACTTCAGGCTCCACGATGATGACCTGATTAGGCTTAATGGCCGACTGTGTATACCCAGGAGTAGCGCTGAGTTGAAGGAGCGCATATTGAGTGAATCCCATTGTTCTACTACTTCGATTCACCCCGGAGCTTCAAAGATGTATAAAGGTATGAAAAGATATTTTTGGTGGACTGAAATGAAAAAGGATGTTAATGACTATGTGTTGAGGTGTCTCACTTGTCAGAAGGTCAAGTTTGAGCACCGACGGCCTGGTGGTATGGTACAGCCAATGCCAGTGCCTGAGTGGAAGTTCCATGACATATCTATGGACTTCGTAGTAGGGCTTCCGCCTACAAGGGGAGGTCTGAATATGATATGGGTTGTAGTTGACCGACTGACCAAGGTGGCCCGATTCATTCCGATGAAGGACACCTGGAAAGTGGCAAAACTGGCAGAACTCTTTGATAGAGAAATTGTAAGACATCATGGTGTACCGAAAACGATTGTATCTGACAGAGATACCAGGTTCTTATCCAGATATTGGAAGTCTACACGAGAGGCATTGGGTACCGAACTGAAATTGAGTACAGCGTTTCACCCACAGACCGATGGTCAGAGTGAGCGCACCATTCAGACACTTGAGGATATGCTACGTGCATGTGCACTTGACTTTCAGACCAGCTGGATTGATAAGTTACATCTGATTGAGTTTAGCTACAACAACAGTTATCATGCTTCGATCAAGATGTCTCCCTTCCAGGCCTTGTACGGTAGACCATGCCGCACGCCATTATGCTGGGATGAGTCGAGTGAGACGGTCATTATAGGACCAGAGCATCTTGAGCAAGTTCAGGCAGAAGTTCGCCAGATCCGGGCTAATATGAAAGCAGCTCAAGATAGACAGAAGTCGTACGCAGATGTGTGCCGACGCGACCTGGAGTTCGCCGTGGGCGATCAGGTATTTTTGAGAGTATCCCCCATGAAGGGAGTGTTTCGTTTTGGCCAGAAAGGCAAGTTGAGCCCGAAATATGTGGGGCCTTATGTTGTGACGGAGCGGATCGGCCCGGTAGCTTATAGACTTGATTTACCCGCCGAGCTGGGCAAGGTACATGATGTATTTCATGTGTCCCAGTTGAAGAAATATATGTCTCATCCGTCTCATGTACTTCAGCCTGAGAGGCTAACTTTAGAGCCGATCATGCGATCAGTGGAGACTCCGGTACGGATTTTGGATACTAAGACTCGAGACACTCGCCATAAGTCCGTGAGACTGGTGAAGGTCCTCTGGTCTAACCAGGACGTTGAGGAGGCCACTTGGGAGCTGGAAGATAAGATGAAGGTGAAGTACCCGTCATTGTTTACTTCTTAGTGTTTGTATGTGTAGGGTACGGGGCGTACCCCTATTTAAGGGGGGTAGAGCCGTTTCGGTTATGGTTGTGTGCGACATGTATAAGTATACATTGTCTATGTTATGTTACAGACCGCTGAGTCTGAATGATGTTGTGATGTTTTATTGTTTGGACCATGTGTCCGATGTGATGTAAAGATGTTGTTAATGTGATATGGAAGTGTTGTTGATATGTGTTCTCATGTTCTAATATTTAGGATATGTGGAAGTATGAACTTTGGGGACAAAGTTCTTTTAAGGGGGGTAGATTGAAATACCCCAAACCTCAGTATAGTGTTTAAACACCTAAATATGGTATATTAAGACTAAAAAGAGTCTTAGAAACATTAGTAAACAAATTTAAACAAAAGAAAACATGAAATGTGCTTTAAGGTCAATAAGAGCCAAAATGTGCTCTAAGCTTGGGATAAGCTTGGTTAAGACCTAATGAACTTACCAAGACCTCATTTATATACTAATGAACATATTAAATCAATTACTAAAGAAAACCAAGCTTGAAAACAAGTTTAAACACAAAATGTGCTTTAAGGAGTCTTAAAGCACATTTTTGAAAAATTGTCTTGTAAATGAGTTTTGAGTGGCTAGATGTCCATCATTACTCTTAAATATATATGTACTATATATATCACATTTGGATGTCTATATCAATAGGAAATCAAAATTTTCACTTCTATGTGCCTTGTTTTTATGAATAGTGATTTTATAAGCTATTTTGTAAATATGTTGTATTAAGTAATTAAATTGACAAAAAAGACTAAAATACCTCAGATTATAGGGGGCCGGTTTCTAAGTGTGGTGACTCACCACTCTCTAGTTAATATGATAAGTAAATAAAAAAACTAATTAAACTACTTTTTACTTTATAAGAACAAATATCTTCTTAAAGCAAATTCTATCTCATTCTCTCATTTCCCTCCTCCATTTCACACGGTTCCAACTCCATCTCCTTCCTTCTTGCTGCTCTCTCACGGTAATATCACCACCACCATTAAAACTCAAGCTTTGACCTCTTGTAAAATCTAGCTCACTTGTCCAAATCAAAAACAAACACCACCAATCTCTTCCTCTCATCAAGCTCTTCATTCCTATCTTCTCAAAACTTCAAGAGCCCCATTTCGGTGCCATGGAGTTCCACCATTGAAGGAGCTTGAGCTTGTATTTTTACATATTATTACTCTCCTTTGCTTCTAGGTAAGGAATCTCAAATAAAAACTACATTTCCTCCATGTTTTGTTGTGACCGAAAATACCCATTGATGGAGCTCTTTGTGTGACTTTGTTCTAGCTTCATTCCAACTCTTCATGGACTAGGTGGAGTCCTCTCTTGATATATATTCAAACTCTCTTCAAAGATCAAGGTAAAACAACTACATTAATGTTTTTGAAACAATGTAAAATTAGGGTTTACAATGAGATGAAGCTTATAGCTTGAATACTCATTATAATGTTTGTATATTGTTTAGAACTTGACAAGGAATCAAATACCTTACCGGTTTTATAGGAACAAGAAAGAAGTTGTTTGGAAAAGAGGTAAATCTACTAACCTAATGTTGTTTAATGCCTTAGGAGAAATGAGCTTATAATGCTTGTTAAAACTACCTAAAGAGCAATGGTGAATGACTTAGTAAAGTGTTCTCAAGAGACTAGTAAAAGGCATATGTGTTGTTGAGTGTATTTGCAGGTCAAAGGCAAATATATTGTGGAAATTCAGTGTTTAAGAATTATCACTTTAAGGCCTAAGATGTGTGTCGTCAGGAATCATGCTATTTAAAGGGCCTATGCACTATGGCACAACAGTCATAAAATTAAGGCACTATATTGTGATTAGTGCTATATGAGGGACGTTTGTGCATAAGAAGTACTGATGGATTTTTAGTGTTCTTGGTGTGTTCGATGGTGAAAACGATGTGCTTTGGTATGACAAAATGCTAGGAGAACCTATGTCGAAATTTAGGAAAGGCATAAGGAGTTCAAGATGTTTTAAAGGAATTTGATGAACTGGGAAGTGCTCTAGAGTGTAACAAGGACTTAGGCATGATCTTGAGGTTTTAGTATGTACCAAAGTCATTTTGGACTTAGGTAAAGACTTAGGCAAACTTTGGTAAAATAAGGAGAAAGTGTGAACTTGAAAAAGGATTTCAAGAAATGACATAAGGAGTTTTGGTAAGAAATGATGCTTGAAATATGGTGTTAAAATGAAGAAAAAGTATTTTGAGATAGTAGTTATCATAGGTATGAAACACCACTTGGAGACTAGGAGAAAACATTGTAAGTGTTAGGAATTTTGTGAAGATATAAGTAAAGGCTTAAGGAATTAGAAAATGAGTTTTATGAGTGTTTAAGGATGTCTTAAGGTGTGTTTGAAGTGCCCAAATGAGGTTAGTGGGTACTAGGTTATAAGGGGTGAAGTTTGGAGTTGAATGTGAAAAGGAAAACAAGGGTCTGGGCCAGACCGAACTTGCGACCGAACTTGCAAGGTCGGTCGAGCCCAGTTTACCCTGTGAGAATTGGCTTCTGGAATGGACCGACCTTGGGGACCGGACTTGCAAGGTCGGTCGGGCTTGTATTTTGTGTACGGATTGAGTTACTGGAATCGACCGACATAGGACCGGGCTTGGCAAGTTCGGTCGGGCTAAATTTTCAAAGGGAAGAAACTCTCGGGAATAGACCGAACATGCGACCGAACTTACAAGGTCGGTCAGAGTAGAAAATTTTGACGGAAATGTGTTCTGGAATGGACCGAACTTGGACAAGTTCGATCGGTAAGGTCGGTCGGACCTAAACTTGTAAAAAAAAACAGAAAAGAATGTGACATATGTAGTTAACCCTAGGGGGTATAATGAAGGTAACCTAGGGTAAGTTAGACATTAAAACATGTCATACAATCATGTTAAATACTTAGTAAGTTTGAAGTTAACTAAATAATTAACCGACGTTACTAATGTGTTTAGGATTCTCTCAAGGTGGAAATCAATCGAGGCAAGGACCAAGGTATGGTTTTCTTGCAGTCTGTTGCCTACCGGTTTACACCGGCTTGTGTGTTGTTTGTTTTTCTATGTGTTTATGACTTTGTAAGATTAAACCATGTAAAGAGCTTACAGTTGTTAAATATTATTATGTTGTTAAGTATGACTCTCTCTTCCCTTGTGTGTGTCTAACAAGACTTGACCTATGTGAATTGTTTATTGAGTTCAATGATGAACTACTAACAAGTGCTAACGGGGGTGAGGAGTCCGGTCTGTTCCGGCCACGCGTGTGAGTATGGGAGTCGATGTCATAACCGGTTCGATTCTCTTTGTATGTTATGGTTGTTTTCCAATTTGGTTTCCAACCTTCCCTTTAGCTTAACCAAGGCTATTTTACTGACTCACGTCGGGCCACAGGGGCATACTATGTGTTATTTCGGTGGGCTTGGATCACTCTATCCGAGGCACCTTGTGTAAGTTAACCGTTCAATCTAACAGGACGGTAACGAGTTATGTAACGAGCTTAGCATGAGCATGGCAACATTCTCTAGGCTCTCATTGGGGACTAACTGTGTTGGTTCTCTTCCTAAAAGGAATTGTTCTTGTGTGATGTGTGTGATGTTGTGTACAATACCATGTTGTGATATATGTATAAGTTGTGTGTTTTAAAATGAATGCCATGTCATCATGACAAAGTTTGCGCGCATCCCGGTAGCCGATGGGCTGCGCGTTAACCATACCAGCCAAGGGTTGCTGACCCCCTCGGGGGATCCATATTTCTTTTACTGCAGGATGAGGATCGAAGAAGCGGAGTGGCTCTAGATCCCAGGATGTAGTTTACTCTTGAGTACTTTTGGATGTTGGCCCGGGATGCGCCTGCTCCCGTGGCGTGGTATATATTTGGTTATGACGGTTTACAGTGTGGTTAACAGTGATGTTATACAATGAAGGATGTATGTAAACACTCGGTATTTTGATGATGTATATTTGTGGTTGTTAGTTCTATGCTCGGGAGTCTGATCATCAGACCGGTACACTTGTATTTATTCAGCCTTGTTAACCACGTGGGTGGTTGACGGCGTTGTAGCACCATTCGTTTAGTTACTGTTTAGTTGTTTATATTCCGCTGCGATTTCAAGTAATGTGATGTGCGTAGTAGGGGTGTTACAACACATGATAGAGGATGACATTTATAACATTATGGTTTTGGAATTTTGAATTTTAGAGTTCCCAATAATTTTTTAGTAATTTTTGAACAAATATGACGAGAAATTGAATTTAAAAATATTCCATTATCCGAAAATTCTATTTTTCTTTAGAAAAATCAGAAATATCTTCCTTTACATGTGTTCAAATTTCATGGCCATATTTCATTGGGAAGTCACTTAACTAAAACCCCAATAAACTTTGGTTTTTACCGAGTTTATTCTACCTCTAGTGATGCCTATATAAGGACCTTATCTCTTGACAAGACAAACATCTCAAAAACCCTAGAACTCTCAGCAACCCAGCCGTCACAAGTCTCCTTCGTTTTTCAACTCCCAAGCACCGAAATTCCACCAAAATTCACCAAATCACTTTCTAAACACGTTTTCCAATACCCGTTGCTATTACAATCATCAAATAGCATCGAAATCATTACTAAAACATGAAGAACACCACCCATAACTAGTAGTCAGAAGCCCGGTTCGAGATCAACCCAAAACCGACTCTGGCGAAGCACCAAGAGATTCCCAACATGAAGAACCTCGTCAATTCTGAAGGTAAAACAGGTTAGAATATTATTTTCTAACTCCCCTCAACTTCATTAGTCCTCTGTGAAATTTTGAGCGTAACCCGACCTTTTCCGGCTTTTGAGTCGTTAATTGTTTTTGTTTCTTCCCTCTTACTTATTCATTAAGTTTCGACTTTAATTCACAGTCAAATTAAATTCTTTCGAATACTAACTTGTTTAAAATCTTATAGGCTACACACCAATAAAATTTGAGCCCAAAACACCGCCAAGAATAGCCCAAACGCCGCCGTCCGAGGGAGGTCCGCACCCACTGACGTCGTGTCCAGGGTCCTGGATGCCCTGTCCGTAAGCACGGATGCTCTTGAACGGTGGCGAGATTTTTATTGTTTCAAAATTAGGGTTTCTGCAAAGCATATCCGGGCCCACGGACGCCATGTCCGTGGCCGCGGACTTTTTCCAAATATTGTTTTCTCGTAATTTTGACTTTTCTGTGTGGCTAGGTTAACTAGGGCCTGTGGGTTCAGACATTAGGTTTGTGGCCACGGATGGAACTAAAATTTGACCTAATTTGACTTTCGAAACCCTAGTTTAGGTTATTTTCACTATTTTCCTTTCAATTCAGTCAATAAATGTTAAAAATACAAAAAAATTACAAACTTGCGCACTTAGGTTAAACCAACCTCATAATAAGCCGTAAATAACATAAGTAGAGGAAAAACAACTTAGAAGGGTAGTGAAAGTAATTTTATCCCGGAAAAGTTGAATATGAAGCCCCGAACCCGAATTCTCCTTTCCTAATTTATCGTAGGTCAAAATTAGGTGGCAACTGTCAATAGGTTTTAGTGAGCTAACTTTGGATTTAATAATTATAGTTTTACGACTTAGTTATTAAACTTAGGTTATAAGTGGACCTAGAACCCGATCAGATCCTAATCAACCCAAATCAACATAGGATAGTGGTTCAAAAACCGAGGCTCACATCAGGACAAGCAAATAAAATTAAGAAATGATACTTGTATAGTTGCTCTACTGTGAAGATATATAGGGCCAATTCCTACATATTTCACACCAATCTGCATAGCACTATACAACAGTGGGTTTACCGTTTGAAATAGCCTGAAAACAAAAGGAAGATGCATGTCAGCAACATTAAATGAACAATAGAAGAAGTTGAGAATTGCTAAACTACAAAACATTAAGGAACCTCTTCATATGGTAATGCAAAAGCAGATAAGTCCTTGAGAGAGAGGCCAATATCTAAGCGCGATGGTAAAACAGGCCAATAGCTCTACCAGTTGAAAGAAAGGCTACTCTACGATTCACATCTTTGTTTGGGAATTTAGTTGTGACTGGATTTTTAGATGAAGTTGCAACATCTTGTCTTTTATCCCCTTCATCGGTTATATCTGATTTGGAAACCACGTTCTGGTCAAGATTAACAAATATAAACCAAGGGATTTTCTTTCAGCGAACAAAGGAACTTGTAGGAAGGGAATGAGTTGATGCTGATACGAGCAAAAAATCGAATATAAAACCAAGCATGTTTAGCGCCTCTTTAAGAAATAGATGCAACCAAAACTAGATACAATTGGAATAGCTATCAGTTCCCAATAGATAATCGGTTCAGACGAACGGATACCCTTGCCCTAATTAAGGGTATTAAATTTTTGTGTGTGTCTACCTGTCAAAATGTTAGAAAGAGGAACTGGTGCAAGGTCTTGGGAGTCTTACCGAAGTAGAAGGATCAGATGAATCTGAGTTTGACTGGCAAGCAACGCTGGCAAATTTTAGCCTCCTGGATTGAATTTGGGGGTAAAGAAGAGGGGAGACGGATGACGCCTGGGTAGGGAACAGATCGATAAAGTGTGTGCATTTATGAAGATATATCATATTTGAAACATCACCTGTCATTTTATTGGGAACTTGGAGCTCCTGCTTTCATGAACAAATTTAAGGGTTTTTCTCATATTCAAAATTTGGGACTTTACCTAAATCATCACCTGCAGAGCTTTCATCTGGTGCTTAGAAATCGATGGTCACTACAGAAGTTACCACTTGTCACTGGTTGTAGTCGTGCCTCTGGTTGCTGGTTGTAGTTGCGCCTTCAGTCGTTGGTGTTCATCGCACCACAATCTATGGTGTTGACTAGTCCTGCGGGGATATCTAAGAATGTAGGTGGTTTGGTGTTCAATGGTGTTTGCGTGAGAGAGAAGGTGAACGAAAGAAAAATAATCTATTCAACGATTGAGATTATAGTATTATTAAAAGTGACTGATGATGGGGACGGAATCCATCAGCGAAGAAAAATAAGCATCCGTCACCATATCCTCGAGGTGAGAATCAACAACACTCGTGCATAATCAAAACACTCCCTGAAGTCCATGCATGCAAGTAATGTGTAACGAAATAGCGACCCTTTAAGATGGCATATGGCGCATGTCAAATTATTTGTGGTCCAATTCAATTATGAAGGAAAATAGACTCACGTGTGTTTCACATAACCCAGTAGATGGCTGTTTTGTGACATGTATCACCTTCTGATTGGGTGATTACATATTATTAAGTATATTAAATTTCAAAGTGTTATAACTTACAAAATAAAAGTGCAAAAACAAAAAAAAAATTATAACCATTGTTCATCATAATTTGTGCTTTTCAAAACAAGATGCATCATGAATATATTTTAGTCAACTTAAAATTTTATGTTTTTAGAATGAGTATATATTACATATTTTAAACGTGAATCTCATTCATTAACAAAATGAATCTTCTTTAATAATAATCTGAAATTATTTGTAGTCATAAATTTACTAAAACATTGAAGGAACTTTTAGGGTTTGTGGTTTAGGGATTAAGGGAAATTTTTGAGCCAATGACGACGTTATAAAGTATAAAATGATTTCAAAAAAGATTACCCTACACCACACACCCTAAAAACCACCCTAGGAAAGCTAAAAAACGTTGAAGGTATTTTTAGGGTTTGTAGTGCAGGGTTTAGGGTCGACCCTAAATCCTAAAGTACAAACCCTAAAAACTGTCGAGTTAATGATGACAATATATAGTATAGAACGACTTCAACAAAGATTACCGTACACCACCCAACCTAAAAACCACCATAGGAAAGCTAAAAAAACATCAAAGACATTTTTAGGGTTTGTAGTGTAGGGTTAGGGTCTAATGACCCCAAACCTAAACCACAAAGCCAAAAAAATTGTCGAGTCAATGACGACAATATAAAGTAGAACGACTTCAAAAAAGATTACCCTACACCACCCAACCTAAAAACAACCATAGAAAAGTTGTCGAAGACATTTTTAGGGTTTGTAGCGTAGGATTTAGGTTCACTTTTTAACAACCTTTGATTCACTTTTCTTAAACCTTTGATTCTCTTTAGTTAAACTATCTCTGTTTATGAGATTCGCTTTTCTGAAAAGCTCTTATTTACTTTTTAAAAAACCTCTAATTCACTTTTTAACAACCTTTGAGTCACTTTTTTAAACTTATGATTCATTTATCAATAAATGAAATGTTGATATTGTTCTCGCATAAGATTCACTTTTCTTAAACTAAAGATTCACTTTTGAAAACAAAGGATTCGCATTGTTTAATGTGAAAATTTCACTTTTCTTAAACATAATATTCACTCTTTTTAAACATAAGATTCACTCTTTTTAAACATAAGATTTACTTTTCTTAAACGAAAGATTCTATAAGAGCCCAATTTCAAGTCGCTGGTAGATATTGTCCGCTTTACCGCAGCTCATGGTTTTGTTTCTGAGGGTCAACTAGTTACATTACTCAAAACGCGTCTACAATGGAGGAGTCTCCACACCCTTATAAAGAATGCTTTGTTCTCCCCTCTAACCGATGTGGGAGCCATATTGCGGCACACAACTCCCCCCTCCCCTTAAAGGGAGCCAGCACCCTCGCAGGCCCGCTGGCACATCGATTCGACCACCGGCTCTGATACTTTTTGTATCAGCCCAATTTCAAGTTGCTAGTAGATATTGTCCACTTTTTCGCAGCTCATGGTCTTGTTCCTAAGGGTCAACCAGTTACACCACTCAAAACGCGTCTACCAGGAGGAGTTTCCACGCCCTTATAAGGAATGTTTCGTTCTCCCCGCGAGGGCACTGGGCCGCTGGCACATTGATTCGACCACCGATTCTGATACCATTTGTAGGTGTTCCGCTATATGTCTCCCACATCGTTTGGAGGGGAGAAAGAAGCAATCCTTATAAGGGCGTGGAGACTCCTCCATGATAGACGCGTTTTGAGTGTGTAACTGGTTGATCCTTAGAAATAAAACCATGAGTTGTGGCAAAGCGGACAATATCTACCAGCGACTTGAAATTGGGTTGTTATAGATTCACTTTTCAAAAAATGAAAGGTTAAACGTGTTTTCATTGGGTCCCACAAATCAACATCCAAGTTCACCGAACTGTTAAAAAATACTAATATGGCAGTTATTAACAACCACTCAAGAAAAATATAACCCTACCCCACATATAACCCTAGGACGGCTAACACCGTCGAAGAAGCTAACACCATCAATGAAGGCTAATGTGGTTCGACCATTTAACCACCACACAATAAAAAAAAAAAGATGACCCTACCCTATACAACTCCTGGATGACTAACACTATGGAAAAAGCTAGCACTGTTGAAACATATAAAAATTATGTATTTTATTTATTTTCACGGTGAATCTTAAAGCATATGTATATACAAAAAGTATAAAAAATTTAAATTTATCGAAACATATTCATATTGGATCTTATTTTAAAGAGCTCGAATTATGATGAACGGTATAAAATTTATATTATTCAGAATTATATTTAATAACAACACTTTAAAATTTCACAAAAGGAGAAAGACAAAAAAAAATTGTCACTATAGATATATAAAGCAAGGAAATCTTTTTACGCACTACTTAAATAATGATACTAAACTTTGATATATTATCTATAATATGATAAGCTAACTTTTTTGTTTTTACTTTAATTATACTATTGCAAAACATTGATGGTTTACACATTCATAATATTTACATTTTAAAAAAACTCGTAATATTTACTTTTACGATTTCACATAATAAATATTCACAATTTGCTGTTTTCATTAAGATTAAATCTAGCGTAACTCAATAGTATTTTTTTAAAAAAAAGTAAGTGTTAATAGTTAATTTATATAGATCTACGTGATATATCGCCATATTCTTATAAGGTATGAGCCGTAACAAAAATTCCGCGCAAATGTGTGATATTTAGCCTAAACAGAAAGACATAAAAATGTTGACAAACCAACTTCCAATTCAACCCTATCCATTCCATCCCTACCCACATACTGCCATCATCCACCGCCCGCCCCCTCAATTGAATGTAATTCCTCGTTCAATATATGAGATGAAGGGGGGCCATAGTCTTCTTTTCATGATCCAGCAGCCAAAAATATTTTAAACTTAGTACCAATTCTAACTCTTCCCAAGAGGGTTTCCGTTCCCTTTTCTGCAACAAAAAATTGGCTCATATATGAGCGCAGACCCACAGCCCTATACATACGAATTTCAACCTTCATATGTCCAACCACATGCCAAAAAGACAAGTGTACATTCACCCCTACCGTTTCACAGTTCACCACAATTATACCCAGTGTCAACTGTCCTAAGAGATAGCAAGCCTCCTAAGGCAAAAGAACAACTCCAACCCCCCCCCCCCCCCCCCCCCCTATCAATCACCACCATACCATAACAAAGAACTACTACTAAGCTGATCAGCCAAGTCAGTCCTAGCCTCACGACCGATACTTCTCCATCATCATCTGGTGGAAGCTCATTCCCGCTGGAGCTGCTGCAGCTGGACCTGGGCTTCTGCTCCTATCACGAGATCCCCATCCTCCACCTTGGCCTTTGCTTGGGGGACTCGGACTTCTGTTTCTACCACCACCGTATCTTCCATATGAATCACCACCACCGCCATACCTGTCTCACAACATCATATTTCAGTCTTCCCTCATTAACCAGACTAAAGAAAAAAAGTAAACAAAGCACACAACGTATTACCTGTCAGACCCACTACCTCCTCTGCTACCACCATATCCTCCTCCTGAATCAAATCGTCCTCCACCTCCCCTGCCGCCATATCCTCCTCCTGAATCATATCGGCCTCCACCACCTCCTCTTCCACCATCATATCCTCCTCCTGAGCTAGGACCCCACCGCCTTGGCCCTCTCATTCCACCACTGTTTGCTGCCATCTCACGCACCTTTTGTGGTACATTCTGATTCGCACCTTCCAGTATCTTAACCAGATCTGATGCGTGCTTTGAATCCTGGTCAGAGATAAAAGTGTATGCCACACCTGTTGCACCTGCCCTGCCAGTCCTCCCAATCCTGTGTATGTAGTCTTCAATCCCAGTAGGAAAGTCATAGTTCACCACCACCCTGCCAAAAAAAGAAAAGAATAATTCGATTGCAATTAGACACGTGCACCATAAACCGACTTCCTATCATACACCAAAAAAAAAAAAAAGCCGCATAATGAATTTTTTTCTACCTAATATCTTTGACATCCAGGCCTCGAGCAGCAACATCTGTTGCTACAAGGATTGGACACCTCCCACTACGGAACTGGTTCAACACAAAGTCCCTGTCTGCCTGGGACTTGTCCCCATGAATTGCAGCAGCACCAAAGTTACGGTCCAACTTACCAGCAAGCATATCACACATCCTCTTCGTAGCACAGAACACAATGATCTTAGATCCTGGCTCTTGAGACCTCAGTATCTCTTCCAATCTCCTCTGTTTCTCATATGATGAAATCACTTCCACATGCTACACAAACCCAGATACAAATTTAGATGAAAGTTACTCATATAAATCCTTTTTTATTTGGCTAGAGAGTTGAGACAATGACAAATACTAAATCCCACCTTTTACAGCTCATAATTATAGCATTGAGCAAACGTACCTGAGTTATTGACTTGTTTGCAACAAGTTCATCCACATTTCCTATGTTCACCTGATACGGGTTCACAAAAAACTCTGCAGCAATTTTTCGAACTTCCTTGGGCCAGGTGGCAGTGAACATGAGTGTCTGCCGACGAGAAGGCACCTCCTTCAGAATCTTTCTTATCTGAGGTTCAAAACCCATGTCCAGCATACGGTCTGCTTCATCCAGAACCAAGTAGGAGATTTGCTCAAGGTTCAATCTCTTCATTTCCAGGATATCATTCAAACGGCCAGGAGTTGCCACCACAATGTCAACACCACGTTCAAGATCTCGTAGCTGAGGTCCTTTAGGCGCCCCTCCATATAAACACTGCACTTATTGTTGACCAACATGTTAATGTGTATCAAAACTTTACAATCCATAAAAAGTTCTTCACTTATAAAACAGGTAATCACTATAATCTCTAGATGATTGTTAGGTGACTGTAGAAGACATACCACACAAGAAATCCTGGATGACCTCCCAAACTTCATAGCTTCATCTTGAATCTGAGTCGCCAACTCCCTTGTAGGTGATAGCACCAACACTGTGGGACCTATCTGTGGATCATTACGGCATTTCTTAAGGTGAATAAATCCAGGAATCAAATAACCCAAGGTCTTTCCAGAGCCTGTCTTTGCAATAGCCACAATGTCTTTGCCCTGAAGAGCAATTGGCCAGGATTGAGCTTGGATAGGGGTAGGGGCAGAGAAGCCAGCATGTTGTACCTGGAAAAGCAAAAACCCAGCAATTGGGTATAAGCAGAGTTCTTGTTTGAACACATGGAGGCAGCCTTTGTAAGAAGAAGCACCATCCCCCTATGCAGGTATCGAATGCCTGCAAGATGCAAGCCACTGCAAGAGGAGGCCCTTTCTTTTCTGGACCAAGTGCCAGACGGAATCATCACCAACACCAACCCAGCCAGTGAACTGAATGTGTTTGATAAGCCGATCTCAAAAACATGGTCCAGCAAAAAAGGCGCTCCATTTATATTCAACACCCCCTAGGAAAGAGGGTAGCACAGTGTACGACATTAGCTCCTCCCTGGAGCAAATATCGCACCTGGATTGATAAGAAAATGAAGATCCAAAAGAACAACCATGAGTGTTAAACTTAACCCCAACATTAGCAGAAAAGGACTGCAGTCAGGAGCTGGGGGTACAATTGGAACTAAGTCCATTGTCTGCAACAATAATTAACCTTAAATAAACAATTTCATACCTCTCGGAGTAACTCTGGTGGGAAACCAGTAGCAGCATCAAAAGACATGTAAGGTGGAGGAACATTACCTCCCTGAAGTTAAGAGGACAAAACAAATGAGACAGGAAAGTCGGTCAGAATGAGAATGGGCTCGCAAAAAACCATGCAAGTAGCTCAATCCCAAACCACGAACTAGGCTTAGATAAACATGCTAAAGAAGCCAATATTCTAAATTAAAAACAAAAAATTCCAGCCAGCACCCTATTAGGAGTGACAATCATATTGCGTAACAGAGATACGGCAGGTTCAGTACCACTACTACAGGTTGGAGACACAGGAAGAAGCAAAAGCTTATCACAAAGAATGCTGGAACGCATATTGAAAGCTGGCAACATGCAACAGGTGAGAGCATGAAAACAGGGATGATAGTTAGCAACTTACTATAACAGTAATCTCATGTTTACGACGATAGGCATCAGCTGATAATCCATCTCCAGCACCTGAAGATCCTTGACTTACAAAAGAGACAGACGCAGCTGTTCTATCAGAAGCAGCTGCTCTATCTGAAGCACCTTGAGTGTATGCAGTTCCAACCCTGTCACTCTGACAGAGGATAACAAAATAATACTGATGAGTTTCAACAAAAAAACAGTTTAACCATGAATACATATCAACAAGAACAGAAGGATTAAAAAGGATGCTCACTTAATTAAACAAGAGCACGGCAATCAAGAGTGGAGTAGCGACAAAAAACAATATCAAATTGTCACTATTAGGTACTACTACAGCAGCAATGGTCTTACCTTCAAAAGGTCCCAATGAATACACCATACTCATTCGTAACACAAATTACTTAAACAAATAACACAAAGTATTAATAAATAACTAGTCACATTTCAGAGAAGCGAAGATGAGAAGGCTAATATTATCACATAAGGTACAAGAATAATATAGGAAATTACATGCACGAAATAATTTTACAATATCGGGGCTAAGCACCTGATAGCTTCTCTCATCCGTGCTGCCTCTATAAAGTTGATTCCCACCATCAACATTATGGTTACTTTGTGTATGCTGCAACACAGAAGGTTTCTGACCGCCCACGGAGGAAGTTAGATGTGCTGGAGACGCCGATGAAACTGGTGCTGGGGTCGGCCTCTCATACTGGGTAACATTAGTCTCAGGATTCCAGAAGTACAAATACCCAGTTCTACCATCAACTAAACCTTTCCAAGGCTTAGGCAGGGTCGGGTCCTCAGGTGCATATCGAGGTCCAGCTGTAGCACTAGCAGTAGCCGTAGCTACAGTCATTGTATCGCTTGCACTGTCACAAGGAAAATGAAAAAAAAAGAAAAAAACCACTTTAAACATACGCCTACCATTAACGTTTCCTAATAGGTTTTGGAAACACATCCATCACACCAAGCTAGTTAGTAGACAATCGTGGAGACAAAGGAAAATGCATACAACCGGAAGAGAGAAAACGCAAAATGCAAGTCTTTTGCGCTTAAAACCCCGCCGATAGAAGCACTTCAACCAAGACGGTTTTCAAATGTTGTTTGGAGGCATACAGAGCCACATTATCAGCTTCAAAAAAAAAAAAACTTATAAACAATTCAACCGTACCGATGACCACGATGAAGTAGATCAAGACTTCACGAGCGAAACGCGAAACCTTTTAGATCCATCGAAACACTAATATAAAACTTAAGAAACTGGAAACCAACAAAACACTCAAACACACAGAAAGAAGGGAGAAGAACAAGAATGTAGCTTCGTGGAAATGAGAAAGAAACCCTAAGCTCCAACAACAAAATAGAAAGTAAGCGCAGACACGTTAACGGCCGAAACTGGAAAAGAGAAAATTAAGGGAGATCTTCATTTACCCTAGAATGGATCCCGACGGTGGAGCGAACCCAGAGGTGGAGATGGATGATGAAGAACGCGAGGCGAGAAATCTCCGCGTCTGCCACGACACCTTCTCTCTAACACACGCACACTCTAGCTTCCTTAATTACATTCGCCAAAAAAACAGGAGCAAAATAAGGGAAGGGGAAGATCATGTGGGAGGTGGGTATTAATATTAATAGAAAAAGGCCGGACAGTCCAGGAAGAGAGGAGGAAGGACAGGTCGGAATTCTGTTGTACACCTACCTGGCGTGGGTGTTTGTGGTATGCAGTATGAGAACATTTGCTACGGTAATTGTTTCAAGATTCTTATTCAAAGAACAAAAAAAAAAAGAGCACAAATTAGACTTGGTTCCGCATGTCTGTTTTTCAGCTCTTTTGATCTAGTTCTTTTATATGTGACAATATGTTATTAAAGGAGAGCGCAGGATTTGGGGATCACTCTTTATGCTGCATTTATATCATCAATTATGTCACGTTTATGCCAAGGCCGAACGGAGCCAATAGCCAATTGGTGTTCTCGTTTCATATTATATTTAAAAAAAATTACATCCCCACCCATCAGGTTTGACCAATTATCAAAAACCACCCATGTAGTTTACAAAATTAAATTTTCCACCTATATACTTTCTTCCATTTTATGGTTGTCACCTATTATGTTCTTTCTGTTAGTTGCTGCCACATGTCACATTTTAATTTGTTCTGAGACATGCTGATATGGCGTACTAGTGCATGTTGCCACATCAGCTCCACACAAGCTGACTCTTCTCTTCTTGTTTTTGTCTCACTATCGACACGGAAACTCGTTTCTGTCTCTCAACCTATACTAGCGACTCCTTCTTCGTCTTTGAAGTAATAGCCTCTTTGACCACTGCCTGGATTGGTCTAGTTTATTTTTGCTTGTGGAAAAACTGAAATGCCTCGAACTTAATTATGGTGATTAAATTATTCTAATATGGTATTTGAGGGCCTAATAGTGCCTAAAGAATTTTGGTGACGAAAATAAATCCAAAAGAAAAGAGAAAACGCTTAAAAAGCGTAAAATGTAAAAACGAGCGTTACGCAACTATAGGAGGTATACGACCTCGACTAGGGTCCTAGATGGATTCCCAAGGCTTAATTACGCCTAAATAGCATAAGGGAACGATTCCCGAAGAAAACGAATCCATATAGTGGATTAAAAACACAAATGAGTCTTAAAGCACGTTTTTCGAGAAAACCCGAAAACGTGATTTTAAGTGGTCAAACAGACCCGTAAAAATTATAGTCAATCAAATAACTATAATTCAACATTAATGGAAGCTTAAGAACCATTAAAATTAAAGAAACGAGAAAAATACAGAAAATGGGCCCGGTTAGTGAATAGTGCCAAACCGGGTAATTAACGAGCGTTTCTTGTAAAAAGACGAAAACGCCCCTGTTCAGCTAATATAGAGGGCCGGTTTTTTATAAGATAATCAGCTCTCCCCTTACTAGTTAATAACTAGCTAGAATAAGAAAAGAACAAAAAGCAAAAAGGTGGAAAAAGTAGAAAAGGTACTCTCCCCCTCTCTCTCCTCCCTCATTTCTCTCTTCTCCCTCTCTTTCCTTTCCTTCTTCCCACCGTAAACTCTCCTCCCTTCTTCTGCTGGGGCGATTTTGAGCAGCCTCCCATGGCTACTCCACCTTCTCCCTCTTGCCCAAGCTACATCCAAGCTCCAAATCCAAAAATAAATACATATTTGAGTTTCTCTCATCGAAGATCTCTCTTTCCCTCTTTTCAAAATACCAAAAGGATGAAGGTCATCTCCATGGGTATATCCCATTTGAAGAGAAAATCAGCTTTTATGGAGCTTGGGAGTCTCCTCTTTCATTAAAGGTAAGAAAAGTCACAAAAATCCAACATTTCCTCCATTTCTTGACCTAGCCGATTTTTGGCTCGCATGTACCTTGCTTTCTTTCTTTGTTGGAGCATTTGTTCAAGCCTCCAATGGTGGTTGGAAGCCTCCCCTTGATTGTTGATCAAAAACAAAATCTAGGGTTTCCAAGGTAATGCCCAATTTTAGTGTTTTAAGCATTTCCTTGTAATCTTGAGTTAATTAATGAGTTAAGTTTCTTTACTTAACCTCATTTCCTTATTTAATGATGGGCTGGAACTTGGCAATTACATTGCCCCACTTGACCGAAAATGGGAAGAGGAAAAGAGAAGAGGAGAAGAGAAAAGAAAGGCAAGCTTGGAAGATTAAGGTAAAAAGCTTACCTTAATAATTAACTTAATTGCTTTAGAACTTGGGATGGGAAAACTAAAATAATGAACCCAAATTTGAGTTTAAAGTGTGTTGGTAGCTAGAAGAGAGAACTTGAGTATTGTGTTGATTTAAGGGCCTAAGTGTCATGCAATTTGAGATTGTGCATTATATTGTGATTGGTGAGTTTTGATTTGGAAATTGTGTGCTGGTAGGATCCTCTATGGATGTGGTTAGTTTTGAATTTGATTAGGTGAGAAATAGTGCATTTGGGAATGTTAGAATTATAAGTGAACTATGGCGAAATTTCGGTAGATACCGAAGTGGTGTTAGGTGATGTTGTGAGCTTGAAAAGCCTAAGGTTAACTAGGTGTTGAGGAAGATGAATTTGGTTTAGATAACCACCCTAGGAAGGATTAATTAAGGATGGGAGTTTGGTGCAAAATCTGTAGCATAAATGGGGAGGAAAGTCATAGAAATTGCTAGTAATGGACTAGGGTGTTTAGACAGTGAGTGAACCTGAGTATTAGAAGTGCATTGTCTTGGAAGAGTTTGGAATGGTCAAATTGGGTAAGAGGAGAAGTGTAAACTATCAAGAGGAAGTTTGGAAATGTACAAGTGTGCCAAGTGCAAAATGTGAGAATTGAAATTTGTAGAAATTGAGCAAGAATTGGGGTAAGGATTGGACCAATGAATTAGGAAGGTTTAAGGAGTGTTTTAGGGTGTTTAAACATGTAGAAAACATGTGGAAAGATTAGGGAATGATTAAGTGTGGATTAAGGTTGGAATTGGGGTTGAAAATTGACATTTTAGTAGCTTTTTAGCATGGTCCAGGACTTAGGAGCCTGACCAAGTCCCAGACCAACCTTAAAAATGCCCCGAAAGTTAGGAAATGAAGTGGTCTGGGACTAGAGACCCGGACCAGTTAAGAAAAGTAGCCGAAAGTTAAGTAATGCATTGGTCCGGGACTAGAGACCTGGACCAGGTCCCGGACCAAGCACTAAATGTAACCGAAAGTGTTTTAAAGGTTGTAAAAGTTGGGGAATTGATTGGTATTGGTTTTAGATGATGTTTAGGACTTGTTTGGTGACCTATAAAGGTCCTTGGAAGTATAAACAAGGTTGAGAAGTGAATGAGGAAGTTGAGAACTTATGTATACTTGAGTAAAACCAAGATAACGGGACAACGGGGTAAGTACGGAAGTAAGAGTAGTTACATACTGTATGATCTTGATATTGATAGAAACATTTGATATGTGATCAGTGATTCGAGAGTAAGACCCGAGGAACGTAAGGTGACACGGTAGAGTTAATCCGTGGTGAAAGGTATGATTTTCTCATGCCTCGTATGCTACAGGGATTACACTGATTTGTGTGTTGTTTGCTTGTGTGCCGACTTAACCAAGATAAAAGCATGAAAATGATTTATTGCATTTGATTGTATGTATTGATGCATGATGTATGAGCTAACCATACTTGAATGATTGTGTGGTCTAACTTAGTGTTATAGACCGGCTCATAAATGAGCATTGTTTGTTAGTGACTCGTAGAAAGAGTCGTTTCGCTAATAATGAAAACGTGGAACCACACAAAAACTATCGAATCAAGAATAACAATAATGCAAACCTATGAACTCACTAAAAGATGAGAGAGTTGTACAGGATTAATAAACTCCCGGTAACGGTTAGATAACCGAATTGAAGTAATCCACGAAACAAATAATAGTGGGAAGATATAATGAACCTCTATTTAGAGGATGATGATAGTTCAAAGAAAGGAACTCCTGAGATAAGTAAAAGAGATATAAAGGACCGTCAAACTCATTTAAAAGATAGTCGATCCATAATATGAGGATCCGACCTTTGAGAAAATGTCCCGGACATAAAAGTATTCGATAAGTTAGGGAAACCCTTAAATCTGAGAATACTAGACATTGAGAAATTCCCTAAGCTATTAGATGATATCGAGAGTGATACTTCTAGGCTAATCCTTGAGATTGTGATATAACTCCGAGAGAGGAGCATTTGGGAAATTGAGTAGTCCGGTAGAGAAACGGACATTTGTGAATTTGAGGAACTAGGTGTATAGTTCCATTTGATTGTCGAACCTTCCCACTATGCTAGACCCGGAGTAGGGTCAAAACCGGGGAAGTAAGACTTGTATTTAAAAGCCCGGTGGTGAGTCTTGTGTATGACTCTGCCCGGAGGTCATGGGTAATGACTTAAAAGGTATCCATATGAGAATTTGAGTATTGAATTTGAGAATTTGAGTATTGAATTTGAGAATTTGAGTATTGAACTTGAGAATTTGAGAATTGAACTTGAGAGTTGGGAGTTGAGAATTGAGATTGAGAATTGTAGAACTTGAATTGAGATTGAGACTTGTAGGGTTTACAAACCTAAGAGAGCTTGAGTAAGAGCATCCTGAGGGAATGGGAGGACCATGAATAAAGTGATTAAGGCATTAGTGAGGTAAAACCCTCAAGGCCTTAGAATAAGTTAATACTAACTAACAATCTTGTTGTGTTAGTTGCTATTGTATTCCTTGTTTGAATACCTTTGAATATGAGCATGATTGTTGAATTAAAATGAATCCCATGTTCTCGACAAAGTAGTTGGCGTACCCCCGTTAGCACGCGGGGTATGCGAATTTCATACCAGCAATTTGTTGAGCCCCTTGGGGCACCGTTTTTACTTACAGGTACCTTGGAGCCGAATACCGTTCGAGAGTAGGACGGGGTTGCTACTTAAGCATGGTTAGTTGATTAAGGAAATTGTATTTGTTTTGTAAAGTTGTATTGTAAGTGTGAAGTGCTAGCGTCAATTTGAGGATTGTAGTAGACTCGGTATAGATTTGAATTGAAGTTGTATTTGTATTGTGAATTGGAATAAGGAATGAAATGTATTGTTTGGTATAGAGTATTCGGTATGTTAGTTCATCAGACTGGTATTGTAATTGGATTATTGTATTTGGATTGCCCTTGTTAGTCACGTGGGTGACTAACGGCATTGTATCACCCACCGTTTGTATTGAATTTCCGCTGCTTAGGTATTGGTGAATAAGACGGATTAGGAGGTAATGACTTGTTTAGCGGTAGGGGTGTTTCAAAAAGTGGTATCAGAGCGAAGTATCGCTCTGATGACTGAAAATACTGAGTTTAGGAAATACCGAGTTAGGAATTAGAGACTTAGGGCTAAGGGTTGAGTGATAGCATGAGAGGTACGCTAGATAGGAACTTCCATGTGAATCGGAAACCTACAATAACCATACCCGCCCTCCACATCCCACGGTATAAAGTTGGGAGAAGAACGCCAGAGAGATGGAAAGACCTCTCATACTCGGGTAAACCCGATCTGGCAGTTGTAAATAAATTTTGTAAAAGAAAGAACCTGTCATACGGCAGATTCCGAGAACCGGAAATCCCGAAGATGGTTCCCGTTTGAACGACAACAACCGCACTTAATAGCGGAAGATGGAGAATCCTATCCACAGGAAAATGAAATTTACGACAACATGGGGCGACATGCTTAGCAGTCGCGAGAACCATGCCTAACTAGCTGGAAGGAAAGCACCAACCGCACAACGAAACGGAAAAAGGCATAGTAACAAAACCGAGACAAGAGAGTCTGTGGGCTGCAAACGCTTGATAATACCACCAATGGTATACTAACTGACTAAGGAATTAGTCAAGGTTGGATAACTCCAAACCTACAACGCCTAAAGGCAGTAACACCCGAATAACATAGTTCAGACAACTATGGGAGTATTCATGAAACTTACACCAACAGGACTTTGACGTAGTTCCTAAGGATAAGTCAAACCTCGGTAACCACAGTAAAGGTGTGGGAGCGAGCAACAAATCATGGTACACAGGGACCCCCGAAGATTGGAGAAGTACCCCGATCAATGACAACTATGTCAAGAACACTGAGAAGCCACTCAGGAGATTGATCACTAAGACCAAGATCAAAGGAAGAGCCAAAAAGGCTGCCAAATACGGATGAATACGATACCGTAATCGGTTTAAGCCAACCCAAAAACCAACCAACCCGCACACTTGCCAGGGCAAGTGCAGCAACAATAGGGCTATTTGGAAAATTTTAATGACCAACAAGTACTTACTAAAGTACCACCATGACAATGAAGCAAATATAGGATCACCAATCCTAAGAAAAGAACGAAACCTTGGAAAGGCCTAACGGCCTGACCATTGTATTAAGAACATACCAGTCAGCTAGAAGCTAGACCTGGTCAAGACCCCCAGACATGGTGATAAGTGCAAAACATATAGACTTTTTAGGGTTTAATCACCTTATTAATTGCAGCATTTTTAGTAATGTTTCGCACTTATCTTATGATTTTCCTAGATTTATGTTTTAATATGAATTGATATATTTTATGTAGGAAAAAGTGTTGGAATCAAGTAGTTTACTTCACAAGCTTCCCAACGCAACAAACGGCGAGTAAAACGGGCTTATAACGAAAAATCTGGAGCCGATTCAATTTAGTATACTCGTATTATATATATATATGTATAATATATACCTACATCCTCTTATCTCGCGGACGTGAGACAGAAGACCGCGAGGCGGAAGAGATAGAGGCGACCGCCTCTTATCGGGCGGACAAGAGACAGAAGACCGCTTATCAAGCGGGCGGACAGGATAGAGGAGACCGCCACTTAAGAGGCGGACGACTCTAATGCAACCGCGAGGCGGTTGAGACAGAGAAGACCGCCACTTAACAGGCGGACAACATACAGAGGAGACCGCTAAATAAGTGGCGGACACGTGTAAATCTGTAGGAAATTAACGGATTATCTTCTACCCAACTCGGCCGGCGCCTACCAGAAATCACGCACGCGATTCAGCCCTGTCCCCTGCGCAATCAATAGCTGCAATCAATGGGGAGCTGCAATCATCGAGCTTAATCAATGAAGCTGCTGCTGTGCTTCATCCTCCTCTATAAATACCAGCTTCATTCATCCTCATTAAGTGTCCTTCCGGAGGCTCCTTCCGTGGTTCCTCTGGAGTTCCAACTCACACACCATCTCATTTCTCTCCTTCCGCCTTCTCCATTTTATTTATTTTACAGTCCACTAAATCCACCTCTAGCCTACGTATACAAAATAGCAGAGCGAGACGGAGTGATTACGGATGATTTCTATCATTCTTGTTTCTGTTATTCTATTTAATATATTAGGCTAGTTTACGTACGCTTTGGGAATAATTATTATATTCTGTATTAATTATGCAATGTTTTTACTGGTTTTAATTTAATGAACTTTGTTACGCTTAAAGCTCATCTCTCGCCTTTTTAATAAATGTCTTGAGTTTATTAAATTGCTTGCTAAGTCTATTTTGATCAGACCAGGTGATAAATAGATAGGTTGATTAAGCCGTAAATTGGAGAAAGCTCTATTATGATTTAATGAGTTAGTATTTTCAGATGCAATTATATTTCCTGAATTTAACGTCCGTTTACATAAGAGTGCTCGAAGCCTGATAGACCGGGCATTTCTGGTAAACGAGTTCTTATGAGGCTATGACTTAGTCCTTAAGATATTTTAAAAAGGAATTTTGCCAGACAATTACAATTAAACCAGTAGGAATAGCATGAAAGAGCAGATAATATTAATCTGAACCAGAGTCCCGTTTAGTTTATCTGTTAATTTAGTTTATTTTTATCTTTTCTTTTATTTATAAAAACAAGTCAATTAATCCCCCCCTCCTGTGACACGCTTAGGTACTATAATATGTACATTAGTCCCGTGGTTCGATATCCGGTCGCTTACATTTCACTATACTACTGCGACCGGGATTTGTTTGCAGCCCGACGTTTATTTTGGGTTTTAATTTCTTTTCTTTCTTTTAATAATTACACCACTTAAACCACTCACAATACAACGTCTGCAAAATGGCGCCGTTGCCGGGGCCTAGATTTATTCTAGTTCCTAAGCTCCGGATTATTCACCTGTTAATTATAAATATTTTGTTCTCTTAAAAATGTTAATATATTTCTATATTATTTTCGTTTATTGTTAATATTAATTATTTTCTATATTTTGTTAATATTAATTATCTAAATAATCTGTTAATATTAATTGGACATTTGGACAAATTGGACACCTGACTTGGCCATCTAACTTCGGACATCTAACTTCTGACTTCTAACTTCTAACTCTTATTAACATTTAATTTCCATTGTCTTTAACATTTAATTTCCATTGTCTCTAACATTTAATTTCCATTGTCCTTAACATTTAATTTTATGTAATTAACCCGCTAACTTATAATTTATGAAATCTAACTACTAATTATTATTTTATGTGAACTAATGTTTATATGTTTATTTCTAGCTCGTATGTTACAAGTTTTAAAAAAAAACGAAGCGAACCTCTAGTCCGCCACTTACCTCGCGGACTCCACAGCCTTGTCCGCCACTTAACTCGCGGACGCCACACACAGGACCGCCTCGCGGACGGTCCACTCTTGTCCGCCACTTGCCTCGCGGACGCTACTCACGAGACCGCCTCGCGGACGCGACTCGCTTCAGAAAAAAAATGGCTAAACGCCGCGTTTTCACTCAGTCCCGTTCTTCCCCAAAATTTCAGTCGAACTCGAGCCCAGAGAAGAACAACGAGCTGCGCAAATCGCCTCCCCCTTCAGATCATCACAAATTCCTCAAATCTTCATCAAATCTTGCAAGGTTGGTACCGAAACGCTCGTTTTTCAATTCCTAACGTTTCTATAGCTTCAAATTTGTAAATGGTAAACTATATAGGGAGAAATTAGGAGATAAACTTTCGAATCCCTAGATTCCCAAATTCGAAATTTTCGAATTTAAATTGCTAATTTGTCTTGAATTTGCCCTATAATTGTTATAATCTACTTACATAAGGTTAGAACTTTACATATTACACTTATTTTGGGTGTTTTTGTTGAAATTACAAATTGATTGTGCTAATTACGAAAATAAATTGAAGAAACTAGCATAAATCAATTTTATCTAGCCTTGGTTATTGAATGAAAAAATAGATTATGATTCTAGGTTATTATTTACAGATCTGATAGGTAACGGTACTAAAACCCTGTAACTGACTGAACTTTTTGTGGAAAATCGAAGAATTTTAGGGGAGACTCTGTCGAATTTTCGACAGAATTTGTGTTGTATAATTATTCTGTTTTTGTTTTATTATTTGTTCATCTTATTTTCTATTTTTATTAATTTACGGAGTTGTTTATGTTAAATACTAATGTTCTGTTTGATATTGACTTATGTGTTGTTTATTAGTATTTTCGTTGTTATTAATTGTTAATGATATTCTTCTTGATTGATTTTTATGTTGTTTTTTGTTTATTAAATTTTATGTTATTATTGTCTAGTAATTTTCATGTTATTATTACTATGTTTAATATTTTATTGTTATGCTGTTAATGTTGTTTGCTTTTAATTTTAAATAATATATTAGTATGCCTCGTGGTGGCAACTGCCCTGGAGCATCATCTTCTTCTGCACCTAGTCTTCAGGACGATGGTTTTGTCTCAGTAGAGGCTCGTGCCTGGTTCGATCAGCGCAAGGACTTTATCATAGAGAGGAACTTTGAGCCGGCAGTGCTAGAGGCCGCAGGGGTGGATACTATATTTGCCAGGCTAGGACTTTCAGAGGTCCTAAGGTTAGGACACGGAGTCTTTGCTCCGGACCTAGCTCGAGTTTTTCTGCTAATGCTCGGGCAGGCGATACGAGCATTACTTTCGTATATACGCAGTCACCCCGTGGAGGTCACACCCTCGACTTTCGCCTCTCTCTTGCACATCCCGGATGGTCCTAGTGATATCCGAGGATTCACAGAGGTACCTGCAGAGGACGAAGTCCAGATGGCTTCAGGCTGTAGGTCGGAGGACCCGACGTAGAGGGGAGGAGGCGAAGGATGTCCTCCCGTTTGCTAGCTTCCCGACGCTGACTCAGAGGCTTCTCCTGGAGATCCTCAGTCATCAGATTCGCCCATCTGGGGCGCATGATGCTTCTGATGAGGATTGTGCCTTACTGGACTATTTCCTAGGTCCATTTCCACCTGCTCAGCGCCTCTCCTTCAGCCACGTCATGTTCGGCCAGCTCCATAAGGTGGTCTCCTACATGAGGACGAAGAAGAAGAAGATCACTCCCATTTTTCCCTTCTTCCTCAGTCTCCACATTATCAGTACTGTCCATTCCCAGCAGGGTTCAGGGAGACTTTAGATCTTCGTCCAGCGAAGCGCTCAGTGTCACTGCTGACTGTGCGGAGCTGGGGCTTTATGCGCTCAGATGACGGTACTTGGGTTAGGAGTACCACTGCTCGGTCTTCCACTGCATCTTCCACAGCAGCGGGGACCTCTACTGGAGCTACACACTCAGCCGATCCTGACCCACCGTCCGCAGAGGGAGAGGAGCCTTATAGGCCGACTACTGACATGATGCAGACCCCTGCTCCTGTACCTTACTCGACGGATCTACAGGCTCAGTTCCAGACCTTCCATCAGATGCAGCAGCAGATGCATCAGAGGTTTGAGAGCTTTGAGCAGACTCAGCAGAGGATGCTAGCTGAGCAGTCACAGATGATGCAGCGCCTGGATCGGAGTGACGAGTTGTATCACCGAGTGGTACAGCGCTTAGACCAGGGTGACCAGTTGCAGGCACAGACCGCTCAGCTCATGCAGCGTCTCCTCGATCAGTCAGGCCAGGGACCAGCACAGCCTCCACCACCACCACAGTGATTATTTATTGTTATCTTTATTTTTATTTTGATTTTCTCTGACTTTTTTTTTTTTTGTAGACTATTACTGTTTAAACCTTGTGCTAACATTTGATATATTCAGGAAGGTAACAGTGTGGTACTTTAAGTTTTTATTTTATGAATTTTTATTTATGTTTTTCATTTAATGATTTTCTTTTGGTTCATTTGGAGTTCTGCTGGCTATATATGATTTTCTTTTCAGAATCAAATCCTATGTCGAATATATAGCTGAACTCACCTTTGGAAAGCAACCTCAGTTGCTTTGGAATTTCAATATCTTCGGTTGAACACTTGCGCAACTCAAGTGTGAGGAACGTCTCACCCCTGCCAAGCTCTAAGTGTGAGGAAGGTTACCTTCCTCAATCTACGATACAAGGGGAGTTTCACTTCTTCATTTATTATATTAATGTTCAACCTACTTGCATTTAATCCTTTATGAGTCTGTCATAATTTGAAAGGACATTTTCTTGATTTAAATTCTGAACAATGAGGACATTGCTCCTCTTAAGTGTGAGGAAGGAAAGACCTTTCCCTGAAATTATGACAGTAGTTCGATAATGCCACACTCACTTTTTGCTACTCTAAACTGCCTAAAATTAAAAAAAATTGCAAAAATAAGATAAATAATTGTAGAAGTGTCTGAAATTATGTCAAGTGACAACTGAAAGGTAGTTTTATTTCAAGGAGTTTGTATAAAATTATTTTCCTTCAAAATACTCTATTTCCGCTCAAAAAATGATAGATCTGCTAGTTGTAAAAATCAATTAGGTTTAGCTTGGGATTATGGAAATATGTGGAAAGTCAAGGAAAGAAAAGGATAAAGACAAGGTACTCTGCTGTTTATAAATTTTTCTAACCAAAAACAGGCCTCGTCTATCTGGTTATTAAGTTCTTTGGGGTGCTTTAACACCTATCTACCTAAGGTCTCGTGATCTGGGATAGAAGACCCAACACCGCTACAAGGATAGAGAGAAAAGTCTGAGGTACAGAAAAATAATGCAATTCAAAAAAAATTGTTATAAAAATAATATGTGCTTTGTCTATACAATTTGCACATTCAAAAAAAAATGTAAATATAAATTGCAATTTATGTTTATAAACATGAGTATGTGGTGTTGAAAGGTATTGCGGAATAAGGCATTACTTCACACCCCTTGTCATCCCAGGTTAGTGAATGAAATTGGTTGAAAATCCCAGGTTAATCTAACTTGTTTTCTGCAGTCTAGTTTTTCTATGCTTTTATTAAATTGTTCTTCTTCACTGTTTATAAAAACCTACTTCTAAGAGCAGAATTATTCTTTCAATTGTCACTTTGTCTAAATTCCCTTCTACACTTATTTAATCTTGTTTTATTATTAAGGCTTAGAGATAATTAATTCCTTATTTGCTTGAGGACAAGCAAAGGTCAAGTGTGAGGAAGTTTGATAAGTGCAAAACATAGACTTTTTAGGGTTTAATCACCTTATTAATTGCAGCATTTTTAGTAATGTTTCGCACTTATCTTATGATTTTCCTAGATTTATGTTTTAATATGAATTGATATATTTTATGTAGGAAAAAGTGTTGGAATCAAGTAGTTTACTTCACAAGCTTCCCAACGCAACAAACGGCGAGTAAAACGGGCTTATAACGAAAAATCTGGAGCCGATTCAATTTAGTATACTCGTATTATATATATATATGTATAATATATACCTACATCCTCTTATCTCGCGGACGTGAGACAGAAGACCGCGAGGCGGAAGAGATAGAGGCGACCGCCTCTTATCGGGCGGACAAGAGACAGAAGACCGCTTATCAAGCGGGCGGACAGGATAGAGGAGACCGCCACTTAAGAGGCGGACGACTCTAATGCAACCGCGAGGCGGTTGAGACAGAGAAGACCGCCACTTAACAGGCGGACAACATACAGAGGAGACCGCTAAATAAGTGGCGGACACGTGTAAATCTGTAGGAAATTAACGGGTTATCTTCTACCCAACTCGGCCGGCGCCTACCAGAAATCACGCACGCGATTCAGCCCTGTCCCCTGCGCAATCAATAGCTGCAATCAATGGGGAGCTGCAATCATCGAGCTTAATCAATGAAGCTGCTGCTGTGCTTCATCCTCCTCTATAAATACCAGCTTCATTCATCCTCATTAAGTGTCCTTCCGGAGGCTCCTTCCGTGGTTCCTCTGGAGTTCCAACTCACGCACCATCTCATTTCTCTCCTTCCGCCTTCTCCATTTTATTTATTTTACAGTCCACCAAATCCACCTCTAGCCTACATACACAAAATAGCAGAGCGAGACGGAGTGATTACGGATGATTTCTATCATTCTTGTTTCTGTTATTCTATTTAATATGTTAGGCTAGTTTACGTACGCTTTGGGAATAATTATTATATTCTGTATTAATTATGCAATGTTTTTACTGGTTTTAATTTAATGAAGTTTGTTACGCTTAAAGCTCATCTCTCGCCTTTTTAATAATGTCGAGTTTATTAAATTGCTTGCTAAGTCTATTTTGATCAGACCAGGTGATAAATAGATAGGTTGATTAAGCCGTAAATCTGGAGAAAGCTCTATTATGATTTAATGAGTTAGTATTTTCAGATGCAATTATATTCCTCGAATTTAACGTCCGTTTACATAAGAGTGCTCGAAGCCTGATAGACCGGGCATTTCTGGTAAACGAGTTCTTATGAGGCTATGACTTAGTCCTTAAGATATTTTAAAAAGGAATTTTGCCAGACAATTAATTAAACCAGTAGGAATAGCATGAAAGAGCAGATAATATTAATCTGAACCAGAGTCCCGTTTAGTTATCTGTTAATTTAGTTTATTTTATCTTTTTTTTATTTATAAAAACAAGTCAATTAATCCCCCCTCTGTGACACGCTTAGGTACTATAATATGTACATTAGTCCCGTGGTTCGATATCCGGTCGCTTACATTTCACTATACTACTGCGACCGGGATTTGTTTGCAGCCCGACGTTTATTTTGGGTTTTAATTTCTTTTCTTTCTTTTAATAATTACACCACTTAAACCACTCACAATACAACGTCTGCACATGGTAACACCATAAAAAAAAATTCTCTTTCAACTCAAGACCTTTCTTTCAAACTCAAAACTTTTCTTTCGAAACTCAATATTTCTTTAAACCTCAGATTTTTTAAAACCAAACCAGAGAATCACGGTATGTTATCATAGAATAATACAAGAGGAGTTGACAATAGAATACTTCACCTATGCGTGTGACGAGCACTACGAATGTACCCAAAAACGTGATGTGGGACGACCGCACTCCGAGTGAGCTTGCGGGCCTGACAAACCTATTTATGAGTTAGTCGGGTAAGTAGTAATGTACCAGTAAGGTGCCCCACGTATGTGTACAAGTAGTGTACGAAACACGGGAAGTAGTCAACTCCGTACTACGGACCACAAGGTAAATTCGAACCGGAACAGTTGGACACCTCGAACGATAAAAGGAACTCAGATAAGCTTACAAAGCTAAGGGAGTCAAGACTCACTCCAGGAGGAGGATTAAGAGTTAAGAAGTGCGAGAAGCACTAACAATTGAGTAAAGACATTGGATATGTCTAGAGAATCCAGAAGCAAACACGTGATAGCTGGAAAGTATACCCAGCCTAAACAGTAAGGCAAATGCCTAACATGAACACGCCAATGTTCAATGAACGGGATAAAATACCCAGGACGATTATATAAGTTACCGAAGAATACCATACTTCACCGAAGAGGATATCAACCCGATCAAGGCATAGGGAAAAGTCTACCCTAAGAACGGGAGATGTTATAATCCTAAACGGGACAATTTGAAATCCAGAACCGCAAAGCGGGGTAATAAACCGAACATACCTAAAGTGGGCCAAATGAAAGGGCATCACTTAACAACACCCAGGAGCAATCCTTGAAGGGGGTCGAACGAAATGTCGTGATAAGAACACTAGAGCTAAAACAAATGTTCGGTGAGAACACCGAAGGGATCCCACTTGACAGGGGATACCCTAAATTGCCAAAAGGCAACCGGATATTGCTTAAAGGACCTTCCATGAACGGAAGTGTGATGTAACAACCGCATCAAGGAGCCCAATATTACTTCTAAACCACATGATGACGTATGGAGAAGTTTAACTTGTATAAACAGACTACAAGAGCATAGCTCGAGGCAATGTGGCTTGTAAGCCGTGAACCAACTACGTTACGTAGATTTAAACGGTTGCAAAACCAACATTGAATAACAAGAAGAATTGCCGAGAATGGCACCAATAAGAGTAGTGAGCATTTTATGCGAATGTATAGAGCGGAGAACTAACCACTTGTTAGAAGGGTGGGGATACCCCTCGCTATTGTGATACCGCTAGAACGGCGAATATGTGGACCCTTCAGAAAGAGGATTCCACTCAGCAATATATCAAAGCATGAGCATGCGGCTATTGCCAAGGAATAATTTGGATAATCAAGGAGAGATTTTTAAGACTAGTAAGAATGAATAAGCTTTTATAGTAATGGTTGGTGAAATACCCCTAACATTTAAATAATTAAATAATAGTAAATATATATTATTTAGGGGATTATTAAACCCTAAGAAGGGATATAAACACTTTGGCGTTAAAAACGCACCTAAACTCCTTAAGGTAAAAAAAACGTACGTTAAAGCCCGACCTTAAGCTAAACAAGTTATATAAGCTATAAACTTCATGTGAAGTTAATCAAGGATCATTATATGACCCTTAGAACACAGGACCTCATCTAAAACTGAGTAAAAATACAAAATGCTTGGGAGTTCCCTTAAAGGCCCTTAAGGCCCGAAAGTCCCGGAAATACCTTATAGGATGAATTAAAGCATTACACTTCATTCCAAATGAACCATAACACTCTATTAGATATATAAGATGAAGTCCTCACGCTAAATTCTCAGTTAAACGCAAAGTGCTAGGAGATGCCTTATGGGGGTTCCATAAACCCCCGGGAATGCGCCGGAGGAATGCCGGGGTGGCACGAACTCCTATAAAAATTATTCCTAGAGTTCCTAACATCATTATTCATCATTCTAAAGAGAATAGTCGAGCTACTTTCTCAAAAATAAACAAAGTGCTCGGGAGAATTTCTTAACGCTCCTTTTTGCCCCGGTTAGCCCGGGAACTGTGTTTCGAGTTGATATAACCCCATATAACTCAATGTAACACCTTAACATATTATTATTTACTATAAACAATGTTTATAAACACTTGGAACACATAGCGACTACTTATTTTCCAGAAAATCCTTAAAGCATAAAAACGCACCTTCGGGTGTCACAAAAATGCGTTCTACGCAATTGCCTTGAAGTTTTTGAGGAGCCACGAGTTGATATTCTTAAAAGGGGATAAATTGAACATATAAATCAATTAATGCCAGTACTAAATTCATAGTACAAGGGGGGCGATTTTTGGGTCAAAAAGGTACCTAAAATCAGCATTTTTACCTTAAAACTTTCATCTTTTACCTTAGTATAAATGTACCAATTAAATGTTGTGATCTATTACATGTTATAATATGGTCTTAGTAAAATATAATGTGACAAGAATTAAATCAAAATCAATCCCAATTAATCCCTATTGTGTGCGCCATTTAGGGTATATATTGGACTAGTTTAGCTTGAAAATCATGTCTTATGGATGGTGACTCATCCCTACCTATAATACATGATAATGTATCAAGTAATTGCAATAAAATGAAGCTTCATTACCGTATGACCTGCAAGAAAACAAAAAGGGATTAGTTTAACAAAAGTCATGGAAATTAAATATACTAAAAGTAGATCTAGGTTCTCATAATGTAAGTTGCAAATAAACAAAGTAACAACCCATGGTCCAGCATTGTGGCTGCCAATTTTGATCAAAAAAAGGGGAGTATGATTGCTACTAAATTATTCAAATGGAACATGTACCTAACTAGCACAAATCTATGTCTAATATAAACAAAAATCAAAGTCTTTGTAGCAGCCCTTGATTACCGAATTCAAGCTAGAATAATGGGGTGAAATACCCCGAACTTAAATATAGGGATTTAAAATTAATCTAATACATATTTAAGAGCCTAATGGTACCTAATTAATACTAGTAAGGAAAAATAAATCCAAAAGAATAAATAAACTCTTAAAAAGCGGAAAACGCTAAATAAGCGTTAAATAACCATAGGAGGTATGAGACCACGGTTAGAGTATTATATGGATTCTAAGGGCTTAACAAGGCCTAAATATTATATGGGAATGACTCCCGAAGAAAACGGATCCTTAAAACGGATTAAAATCACTAACGAACCTTAAAGCGCGTTTTTCGAGGTAACCGGGAAAACATGACTTTAAGCGGGTCAAATAAACTCGTAACAATTTTGGTCAACTAACTAATCATTAATAAATATTAGTGAAGCTTTAGAACCAATAAAACCAATAAAACGAGAAAATAGTAAAAACTGTCAAAAACGGGAAGTTGTGGGGTAGAAACATAAATAGACCAAACTTATGTGTCCACTTTTAAAATAAAAGGTGAAGTTGTGTGTGTGTGTGTGGTGCCAGCCGGCCCCCTATCCCCCTCTCTCACACACTCACTAACTCCCTCTTATTTACAAAAAAACAAAAAAACAATAAAGTAAACTCTCACCTTACTTTATTACCCCACACTCTCGCATTCTCTCTCTCCTATCTCTCATTTCTCTCCTCACGTACACAGCCTCCCTCACTCATTCTCTATTCTCTTCTCCTTCTTCCATGCGACATCCATGGTGAAATAAACAAAACCACACAAAACCTCTCTTCTCTCCTCTTGTAACCCCCTTTAACCTCTGCCAAAAATTATAAAAACTACATCATTGGAATCCTCTCATCAAGAGCAACATTCCTATCTTTTCAAAAATCAAAAAGGAGAACTTTCGTTTTTATGGGTATGTCCCATTTGGAGCTTCAAGACCACCATGAGAACCACCTTCTTCTCCTTGTTCCATTGAGGTAAAAATCTTCTTGAAACTCCATCTTTTTCTTGACTTTAAGGGCAAAACGAAAATCTAGCTAAACCCTTGTTTGGTTCTCTTGTTCTATAGCCGATTTTGGCATTTTGAAGGGGTTGAAGGATTGTTCTTGAACCATTCCAAGTATTACCTACACTCTAGCAAGGTAATGGGAATTCTAAACCCTAAAACCTACATTAAACTTTAAAGAATGGTTAGGGTTAGTTGGCATATTGAAATGTGTATGTATATGGGCTGTAGTGTAAGATTGTTGAAGTGCAACAACCGGTGGAGAAAGAGAGGAAGGAAGAAGAAAGAAGGGGAAAGAAAACTAGAAGGAGAAAACAAGGTAATTAAACTCAATTGTGTAGCCTTGTATATATGTATAATGTAACAGATTTTTGGGAATGAAAATATGTATTGTAAATGGTCGTGTAGTAGTAGGGTAATGTGCAGGAGAATATAAGTATTTTGAACCTTTAAAAGACAATTAAAACTTGTTGGAACATGGATGGGAATTAATGTTTGAGTGCAGGAATTTAATGTTGATAGTGTGGTATTTTGTGTATGAGAGAGGGGTACATTGATATTGACTATAAACAGGTGGTGTGGATCATTTATGTGAGTAAAAAAATGTGGTGAGAGTGTAAAATATTAGGGGAGACCATGTCAAAATTGGTCTAGGAATCTGGGGACTTAGTTGTGTAAGAAGAGGAAACAACCTAGGTAGTAACAAGGTGTACTTGGAGAGCTTAAAGTGTGTAGTTAACCACTTTGTAACAGATTTGAAAAGGAGTTAAGTGGGGAGAAGAACTAGGATGTAAAGTAATGCATTTTGAATGCTAGGAGTAGCATTAGTTGAAGGAATGTTAGAGGATAGAAATTAAGGTGAAAATCTGTAGCAAGAAGTATTGGATTTCATTGGAGGGATTAGGGAGAATGAGAGTACAAGACTTAGTAAATGAATGTTGGACTTGGGTATAGATGTTGTAATTGCTTGGAAATGTATTTGGGATGCTAGTAATGGTATGGGTAATAGGAGTATTGAGTGTTAGAGGTTGGAACAAAAATCTGTAGCATTGAAGGATGAAAAACTGTTGTAAGTGTGGAAAATTGGGTAAGTTGTTTGATGAAGTTAGTAGTGGATTAGGTGGATGAATTAAGGTGACTTAGAATGTTTAAATAGTACTAAAACATGTTAGGAGGTATGTAGGAAGATTGAGGAAGCAATGAGTGAAATTTGGAAAGAAAAACAAAGCCTGTAGCAGCTTCCTGCTACCGTCTGACCCAGAGCCTGGGTCGGACCGTGGGTCGGACAGGCCTTGAGTAACGACGGTAAACCTTTCTGGAATGGTCCGACCCAGGGCCGTGGATCGGACGTGGGTCGGACAGGCAAAAAAAATTCAAGGTCGAAGCTCCTGACTTCGTCCGACCCAGAGTCTGGGTCGGACAGTGGGTCAGACGGAGCTTGGACACGGGACCGAAACCTTCTGGAACGGTCCGACCCAGAGGGTATAGGTCGGATGGAATAGTGCTGGGTCGGACGGGGAGAATTTTAGAGAACGGTAATCTACTGGAATGGTCCGACCCAGGGCTTGGGTCGGACGCTGGGTCGGACGACCCATAACTTACAAAAAAAAACTGTAAGCTGTAGCTAGTATATATATGTATATATGTATACCCGCCTATACGTATGTACATATATATGTAAGCGAACCATTATTAAGTAATTAAAAGTAAGTAAGTAAAATGTAAGTAAAGGAACGTAAAGACTCAGTAAGTATGGGTTAGGAAACGTAAGAGTAATCGAATTGAGTTAATGATAGTTAGATTAATCATTCAATTATATGTATATCATAGGAACTTGATTTGTGAACACCGGAGGAACGTTGGGATACAATTACAACGGTGAAAGGTATGATTTCTTCATGCCCTGTATCCTAATCTGGTTACCCCGATTTGTGTGCTTATTTGATCACCTAATAAGATAATGCATGAATCGGATTATATTGCACTTACTTGTGCTTGTTTACATTGTTCTCGATATTTGTCCTGAACAATAGTTTGTATAATTCATGAAATATATGAATGATGATGAAAGGTATTCGAATCTTGTATTGTACTTAAGTATTGTACTGTATTTTGTATAAATGAGTATTGAGCATTGTAGTTGTGTATGTGGCTTGTATGAATGACTTTTGCTAATTCCTAACTACCTAACTCCTAACTTAAGTAAGTAAATTGGAATGAGTAGAAGTCCGATATAGCTTCGGCCACGCGTGAGGATGCGGAGTCACAAGAGGTTGGCTGCAATTCCTGACTCTTAAACTGGTCCACGGCCCAAACCCCTTAAATGGGTAGCATCCCGGATTGGTGAGTCAAGTAAATCCCGGTGGTGAGACGGAGTAGTCCCAGGGCCGGAGGTCCCGACGACTTAACATGAGTAAGAGTAAGAGTAAGTAAGTAAGTATGAGTATGAGTATGAGTATGTATGCGTATGTATGGAGTAACGAGTAAAAGAGTAATCTCCACCCGATTAACCCGGGTGGACCAATGAAGCTAACAAGAAATGTATATTGTGTATGTAATGAGTATGTGTATTCGGAAAAAGGTAAGTATGTATTGGATGGTTATATTGTATTCCTTGTATGTAATGAAGTGTATGTATGTATGCTTGCGTAAGTATTATTGTATTGTGTATAAGAGCATGTATGCATGTATGTTTGAATGAAAATGAACTGCATGTATCCGACCAAGTGGTCGGCGTACCCTCACTAGTACGCGGGGTATGCGGTTATCATGCGCAGCGAAAGCTGACCCCCTAGGGGGAACGTTTTTAGTGTGCAGGTACCCGAAGCCGATGTGATCAAGGTAAGAGACCGGCGGCACACCCTTGTACTTAGAAAGTAAGTAGTTGTGAGGAATGGGTAGATGTAGACTCTTAGTGAGTATGTATGAACTTGGAAGAGATATTATAGATGTATAAGGATCCTAGTAGACTCGGTTAAGTATACTGTATTGTATGAATTATGGAGGAGTAAGTATTGAATGGAGCATTGTTGTATTTGATTGATGGATGGAGTATGTAATATAGATGTGTAGTACTCAGGATTCCGGTCCATCAGACCGATGCTGTATGTAGAAGTAGTAGGCTTGTTAGTCACGTGGGTGACTAACGACATTGTACCACCCACTGTATGAAAGTATGTATCCGCTGTGTGTGTCTGATGTGTAAGGAGATTGGACGGTAAGCATTGTATTAATGGTAGGGGTGTTACAAAAAGTGGTATCAGAGCGAAGTATCGCTCTGATGACTGGAAATACCGAGTTTAGGAAATACCGAGTCAGGAATTAGAAGCTTAGGGCTAAGGGCTGAGTGTTAGCATTAGAGATATGCTAGTTAGGAACTACCGGTGAGTACCGGATACCTACAATACTAGTCCCGCCTGCCACAAACCCCACTGTATAACTTGGGAAAGGACGCCAGAGAGAAGAAAAGCCTTCTCATACTCGGGGAAAACCCGATCTGGCAGTTGTGAAGCAATCACACGGTAAACAAGAACCGACATATGATAGATTCCAAGAACTGGAAGTCCCGGAGATGGATCCCGGTTGAACCATAACACCGCACGTAATAGCGGTAGGATGAACACTCCAACCACGAGGAGGCTACAACTTACAACAGCATGGGGCGACGTGCTTAGCAGTCGCGAAACCTAGCTAGTCAACCAACAGCAGGAAAGAAGCACTAACCGTGCAATGGAATGAAAAAGGGAGCAGTAACGGAACCCGAGACACAAGTCTACGGGATAGTAATACTTGAATAATACCACCAACGGTATGCTAGCTGACGAAGGACATAGTCGGAAGCGGTTAACTCCAAAACTACGACGCCATTAAGGTTGCAATACCTGGCCAATATAGCTTAGACGACTACAAGAAAAACCATGAGATATAATCCAATAGGACTACAAGAGTAGTGCCTAAACAGGGAAGGCTCAGTAACCACCACAGATGTGTGGGAACGAGCCACAAGGAACGACACTAAACCAAATAGAACGGGAATCTCCAAGGAGAGGAGAAGTATCCAGATTTACGACAGCCATGTCTAGACCACCAAGAAGCTACCTAAGGGATCGAGTATCCCAATCATGAATCAATAAGATCCAGGGAAGAGTCAACAAGACTATTAAATACAAGCAGAAACCATACCAAGATTGGTATAGGATTATCCAAAAACCACCGATACCACGCACTTGCCAAGGCAAGTGCAGTAAAGACAGAGATATGTAAAGGAACACTAACACGTCACAAGTACATAGTAATGTACGGTGACCGTAATGAAACAACCACAGGATCACACATCCTAACAACCAGACGTATGGAACCTTGGAAAGGCCTAACGGCCCGACCATTGTATTAAGAGTATACCAGTCAGCGGGAAGCTAGACTTGGTCAGGACCACAAACATGGCTATGCCATGAAGAACCTCTTTTAACACCAAACCGTTATTTCAAAACCCTATTTTTCTTTCAAACCACAACCTTTATTTTAAACCTTGGATTTTAAAACCAAACCAGCTGAATTATGGTGAGTATCATGGAATGATACAAGAGGAGTTAACAATAGAATACTTCACCTAGGCGTGTGACGAACACTACGAGTGTACCCAATTACGGGATGTGGGACAACCGCACTCCGAAGGAGCTTGCGGGCCTGGCATATAGTTGGGTAAGTGGTAACGTATCAACAAGGTACCCCACATATGTATACATGTAGTGTCCGACACACGGGAAGTAGTCAACTCCGTTCTACGGACCATGAGTGAGTTCAAATCAGAACAACTGGACACCTCAGACGATCAAGTATAAAGGAACTCAAAGAATCCATCTGAAGATGAGGAATAAGGACTAGGAAGTGCAAAAGGGCACATACTAGCAAGTATAGACTTTGGATATGTCTCAAATAATCCAAGCAACTACCTGACAGCTGGATGGAATACCCAGCCTAAACACATTAAGGCGAATGCCTAACGTGAACCTAACAATGCTCAACAAACGGGGCGGAATTCCCAAGAGCAACCCCAAGATTACCACAGGTATACCCCATCATTGAAGGGGATATCAAACCTAGTCTTAGGCGCTAGGAGCAAGTGTAAACAGTCTACCCAAGAACAGGAGACGTTATAACCCAAAAAAGGGACGACTCAAGTACGATGCCACCAGACGGTACAGTGGACAATATATCATAAACGTTAGCCGGATGTAACGGCATGATTCAACAGCACTCAGGAGCAATCCTTGAAGGGTGTCTGAGATAACAACTATTGAACAAGCGTCATGATAAAAGCACACGAGCTAGAACGAACATTCGGCTAGGATACCGAAGGGATTTCACTTAACAGGAAATACCCTAAATTACCGGAAGGCACTGATCAGCACCAGATTGCCTAAGAGTCTCCTATGAACGGAAGTGTGATGCCACGACTTACCATGGAGCCCAATAATATCTCCAACCTATGACGGTATACATGGAGTGGAAACATGTATAAGCAGCTTGCAAGGAGCATAGCTCGTAGCAATACGGCTCAGAAGCCGTAAACCAAATAAGTTGTATAACCTTAAACGGTTGCAGACCAACACCGTTACTAACAAGACTTGCAAGAAATGTTGTCTCATACGACAAGAAATCAACAACTGGACCATCAATTCAAACCCAACTTTATGAGTGGATGGGACTGATAGTTACCTCAATGTCACTGACGCTAGAGCATCACCCTAGTATACAGTAGACAAACTCTTAATTCTCCTTCATGCCTTCTGTAGCAATGGTAGCACAGGGGCATAAGAATGATGATGATGCCAACATTGGCCTAGTCCACACTTGGACACTACGAGAAACCCAAGGGAAGGTACCCCTCGTTAACCGAAGACCACCAATGCGGTGATGATGTGAACCTTAGAAAAGGCTTCCATCTACTATAACAATAAAACTACGCAATAGATATTGCCAGGGGGTGATGGAATAAGGAAATGAGATTTCCAAACCATTACGACTTAAAGGAGTAAGCATACTCCATATGCACCCAAACATGTGGTGGACCATTGTGTAAACACCAACATAGCAAACCTTGTCATTAGACCTATGAGTGGAGACAAACCCCTCAACAAGAACTTCCATTTATCAATGACAGAGTACTCTTCAATTGGAGAACGGGACCAGAAAACCCTTGAAGCTTCATGGGATATCCCGGTGATGTACATACAAGTAGAACTACACAGCTAGAGCCTATAACCAATGCTCAGCACTGGGAGACAGTAATTGTCAAGAACAATCAATGTAAATACACATTGAACACCATGAATGACTAACACTCAAGAGAGCTTATAACCCGATGAGTCACCTCATCCTTGCTCGATCAAGTTAGTGGGCAAACTAGATCATGAACGAGGAAGTAATGTGAGGTAAGCTAACCTTCACACGAAACCTAAATTGAAATAAAATATCCCCACAATGGGAAGATGGTAACATTGCGGTATGCTGCAACAATCGTTATACATATGACCTAGGAACCTCCTAGCGTATTTACACCATAAGGAAATGGTGCCAATGACAACGTCACTAAGTAAAAAGGAACTATTACAGTAACAGAAACAGTAAAAACGACGTTGTATAATGAGTAAGAATACGGTGCGCAACAAGCGACCGATATGAGGAAGTAGCAGATAAGGACACGAAATATAAGTACGAGATGACAGGCAGAAATATTCCCTCCTATCACATAAGTGACTTACTGTCAAGCGTTTATGCCTCTGCACTCTGTATGACTGAGTGTTTTGGTATTGCACTTGTGCAGCTAATAATCTAATGGGATGGCTAGGGATATGGAAAATGTAAACCGTAGTGGACCCTTCTTTTCACCAACAAACATGGCATAAGGCCAAAGAAGCATGAAGAGTGTACAATACACTAATAATCACAAAAATGTGAATTCCAATGGAATAAAGGTGAAAAGAGACTTAAGAAAGTCACTAGGACCGACGCATATCAATGCAAGGTCATACAAGTAAAGAATACTTGTACTGAACCAGAAGAACTGGTGTAATCCAGAAGCTATTGACAACAGAGGAAGCACAATAACTAAATAGTGGCTTAGCCTCGCCCAACAATAAGTTGGAAGAACATGGCGAATAATCGTGAGAGTACGGATAGTATGTATAATAGATTACTAGGAAGCTGGTTATAGTCTAAACTCGTTGAGTTCAAACACGGTAAAAGAATACCGCATTTGTTTAGTAAACCTTATTCCCATAATCGACGGAGTAGAAGGTGATGTATAGCACATTAAGGATAACAAGAAGGGTGAATAACCTGAGTTATCAGGGTCGCGCAGCAGAAGCTAGTGGGCCCTAGCTAGGAGATTAATGTACCTAGTGAGTATAATACAATGGCTATTAATGCCTTGAAGCCGATTAGGCTAGAACCGAATTACATATGAGTTAAATAAACTCATATAGGAACTCTTGGTGCAAGACTAAACCATTGGTATGGTTAAGACCCTGTTGACCAGAGCATATTAAATAGTATACCATAGTGAAGCTAAACGATTCAGTTTGCCAAACTGATTAAACCAATGTTTAATAATAATAACATATGGTAGATTACGTGGGCGTAATCCCTTTTAAGGGGGGTAGAGCGAAAACCGCTTAATGTAAGTTTTGTGAATAAAACACATAAACCATAATGTGTATAACACAAATGAGAACCAAATTGATGATTGATACTATGTTAAATAAACATAAGTACTCATTCATATTGTAATTATGGTAACTAGGCATTAGACATGCAAATACCATAGGAGGAATATACCCATCTTGTAACACCAATGTAAGAATATTAGTAAAAAAAAAGTAATGAGTAGTGGACGGAGTTCCACAAGTATTGTAGCCTTTGAAGAAGTAGTACGAAATGAATGAGGATAGTAGATGAATGAAGTTTATGAGTAGTGGAATCGTAAGTAAAATATTTGAAGCAATTGAAGTCAACTAAATCTTATAAGTATAGTATTCCTTAGTTAGAATATTGGAGATGATGGCGAGAAATGGATGGAAGTAGTGAAGGTTGATGAAAGGAGCATTAGGATTGAACCATGGAGTAAAGCATTTGGGAAGTAGAGTGAGGACGATCGATGGACTGATTCCATCCTTTGGAGATGTATGAATTCGTAATCACGACTAGAAAGAGTAAAAAGATAGAAAATGAAAACAACCAAATTATTTGCTTGTTGAAACTGACATGGGAAGTCGAACTTGATCCTGATCAGATCGAGGGAAACCGAACACAAATTGGGGTGGAAAGATAATTCAACACTGATGCTGATCACATCAGGGTCGAATGATTCTTGAAGCTCCCCTCAAGTGGTCACAAGAATCACACATAGGATAGAAGTAATGTATATATATTGGACCTTGGAGTTATGTGTTTTAGGAAATTTCTAATTGGTAGTAGGGAAGTATTTCTCTTAGACTGAAGGTTAAGAATTTGTGAGAAGCTTGTACCGGAGAAGATAGTAGTGTAGCATGTTGTATTATTCCAAAGGCAGCGGGACATAGAGGAGTCCTGCGTCGAGATGACCGGAGTGCCTGCGGGATTGTATGTGTATTGCATTTCTTTGGGGATAGCTTCGCACTGTATGTATGTATGAACTTTGTAATGAGGAACCGGATAGTTAGTAGTAGCGTGGATTGGAGTAATTATAGTACATTGGTACGACATGGTATGTAGAGACCCTGAGTAATGGATTTGGGAATTGTAAGGAGGAAGAAGGTATGGCTTTGGTATTAGACATGTAAGAATGAGTAAGCATTGTAAACCTATAACCTCGAACAACTTTGAGGACAAAGTTCTTAAGGGGGGTAGATTGAAATACCCCGAACTTAAATATAGGGATTTAAAATTAATCTAATACGTATTTAAGAGCCTAATGGTACCTAATTAATACTAGTAAGGAAAAATAAATCCAAAAGAATAAATAAACTCTTAAAAAGCGGAAAACGCTAAATAAGCGTTAAATAACCATAGGAGGTATGAGACCACGGTTAGAGTATTATATGGATTCTAAAGGCTTAACAAGGCCTAAATATTATATGGGAACGACCCCCGAAGAAAACGGATTAAAATCACTAACGAACATTAAAGCGCGTTTTTCGAGGTAACCGGGAAAACGTGACTTTAAGCGGGTCAAATAGACTCGTAACAATTTTGGTCAACTAAATAATCATTAATAAATATTAGTGAAGCTTTAGAACCAATAAAACCAATAAAACGATAAATTAGTAAAAACTATCAAAAACGGGAAGTTGTGGGGTAGAACATAAATAGACCAAACTTATGTGTCCACTTTTAAAATAAAAAGTTAAGTTATGTGTGTGTGTGGTTCCAGCCGGCCCCCTATCCCCCTCTCTCACACACTCACTAACTCCCTCTTATTTACAAAAAACAAAAAAAACAATAGAGTATACTCTCACCTTACTTTATTACCCCATACTCTCACATTCTCTCTCTCCTATCTCTCATTTCTCTCCTCACGTACACAGCCTCCCTCACTCACTCTCTATTCTCTTCTCCTTCTTCCATGCGACATCCATGGTGAAATAAACAAAACCACACAAAACCTCTATTCTCTCCTCTTGTAACCCCCTTTAACCTCTGCCAAAAATTATAAAAACTACATCATTGGAATCCTCTCATAAAGAGCAACATTCCTATCTTTTCAAAAATAAAAAAGGAGAACTTTCGTTTTTATGGTTATGTCCCATTTGGAGCTTCAAGACCACCATGAGAACCACCTTCTTCTCCTTGTTCCATTGAGGTAAAAATCTTCTTGAAACTCCATCTTTATCTTGACTTTAAGGGCAAAACGAAAATCTAGCTAAACCCTTGTTTGGTTCTCTTGTTCTATAGCCGATTTTGGCATTTTGAAGGGGTTGAAAGATTGTTCTTGAACCATTCCAAGTATTACCTACACTCTTGCAAGGTAATGGGAATTCTAAACCCTAAAACCTACATTAAACTTTAAAGAATGGTTAGGGTTAGTTGGCATATTGAAATGTGTATGTATATGGGCTGTAGTGTAAGATTGTTGAAGTGCAACAACCGGTGGATAAAGAGAGGAAGGAAGAAGAAAGAAGGGGAAAGAAAACTAGAAGGAGAAAACAAGGTAATTAAACTCAATTGTGTAGCCTTGTATATATGTATAATGTAACAGATTTTTGGGAATGAAAATATGTATTGTAAATGGTCGTGTAGTAGTAGGGTAATGTGTAGGAGAATATAAGTATTTTGAACCTTTAAAATACAATTAAAACTTGTTGGAACATGGATGGGAATTAATGTTTGAGTGCAGGAATTTAATGTTGATAGTGTGGTATTTTGTGTATGAGAGAGGGGTACATTGATATTGACTATAAACAGGTGGTGTGGATCATTTATGTGAGTAAAACAATGTGGTGAGAGTGTAAAATAGTAGGGGATACCATGTCAAAATTGGTCTAGGAATCTGGGGACTTAGTTGTGTAAGAAGAGGAAACAACCTAGGTAGTAACAAGGTGTACTTGGAGAGCTTAAAGTGTGTAGTTAACCACTTTGTAACAGATTTGAAAAGGAGTTAAGTGGGGAGAAGAACTAGGATGTAAAGTAATGCATTTTGAATGCTAGGAGTAGCATTAGTTGGAGGAATGTTGGAGGATAGAAATTAAGGTGAAAATCTGTAGCAAGAAGTATTGGATTTCATTGGAGGGATTAGGGAGAATGAGAGTACAAGACTTAGTAAATGAATGTTGGACTTGGGTATAGATGTTGTAATTGCTTGGAAATGTATTTGGGATGCTAGTAATGGTATGGGTAATAGGAGTATTGAGTGTTAGAGGTTGGAACAAAAATCTGTAGCATTGAAGGATGAAAAACTGTTGTAAGTGTGGAAAGGAAGTGAGGAATTGGGTAAGTTGTTTGATGGAGTTAGTAGTGGATTAGGTGGATGAATTAAGGTGACTTAGAATGTTTAAATAGTACTAAAACATGTTAGGAGGTATGTAGGAAGATTGAGGAAGCAATGGGTGAAATTTGGAAAGAAAAACAAGGCCTGTAGCAGCTTCCTACTACCGTCCGACCCAGAGCCTGGGTCAGACCGTGGGTCAGACAGGCCTTGAGTAACGACGGTAAACCTTTCTGGAATGGTCCGACCCAGGGCCGTGGGTCGGACAGGCAAAAAAAATTCAAGGTCGAAGCTCCTGACTTCGTCCGACCCAGAGTTTGGGTCGGACAGTGGGTCGGACGGAGCTTGGACACGGGATCGAAACCTTCTGGAACGGTCCGACCCAGAGGGTATGGGTCGGATGGAATAGTGCCGGGTCGGACGGGGAGAATTTCAGAGAACGGTAATCTACTGGAATGGTCCAACCCAGGGCTTGAGTCAGACGCTGGGTCGGACGACCCATAACTTACAAAAAAAAAATGTAAGCTGTAGCTAGTATATATATATATGTATATATGTATACCCACCTATACGTATGTACATATATATGTAAGCGAACCATTATTAATAAAAAGTAAGTAAGTAAAATGTAAGTAAAGGAACGTAAAGACTCAGTAAGTATGGGTTAGGAAACGTTAGAGTAATCAAATTGAGTTAATGATAGTTAGATTAATCATTCAATTATATGTATATCATAGGAACTTGATTTGTGAACACCGGAGGAACGTTGGGATACAAGTACAACGGTGAAAGGTATGATTTCTTCATGCCCTGTATCCTAATCTGGTTACCCCGATTTGTGTGCTTATTTGATCACCTAATAAGATAATGCATGAATCGGATTATATTGCACTTACTTGTGCTTGTTTACATTGTTCTCGATATTTGTCAAGAACAATAGTTTGTATAATTCATGAAATATATGAATGATGATGAAAGGTATTCGAATCTTGTATTGTACTTAAGTATTGTACTGTATTTTGTATAAATGAGTATTGAGCATTGTAGTTGTGTATGTGGCTTGTATGAATGACTTTTGCTAATTCCTAACTACCTAACTCCTAACTTAAGTGAGTAAATTGGAATGAGTAGAAGTCCGATATAGCTTCGGCCACGCGTGAGGATGCGGAGTCACAAGAGGTTGGCTGCAATTCCTGACTCTTAAACTGGTCCGCGGCCTAAACCCCTTAAATGGGTAGCATCCCGGATTGGTGAGTCAAGTAAATCCCGGTGGTGGGATGGAGTAGTCCCCGGGCCGGAGGTCCCGACGACTTAACATGAGTAAGAGTAAGAGTAAGTAAGTAAGTATGAGTATGAGTATGAGTATGTATGCGTATGTATGGAGTAACGAGTAAAAGAGTAATCTCCACCCGATTAACCCGGGTGGACCAATGTAGCTAACAAGAAATGTATATTGTGTATGTAATGAGTATGTGTATTCGGAAAAAGGTAAGTATGTATTGGATGGTTATATTGTATTCCTTGTACGTAATGAAGTGTATGTATGTATGCTTGCGTAAGTATTATTATATTGTGTATAAGAGCATGTATGCATGTATGTTTGAATGAAAATGAACTGCATGTATTCGACCAAGTGGTCGGCGTACCCTCACTAGTACGCGGGGTATGCGGTTATCATGCGCAGCGAAAGCTGACCCCCTAGGGGGAACGTTTTTAGTGTGCAGGTACCCGAAGCGGATGTGATCAAGGTAAGAGACCGGCGACACACCCTTGTACTTAGAAAGTAAGTAGTTGTGAGGAATGGGTAGATGTAGACTCTTAGTGAGTATGTATGAACTTGGAAAAGATATTATAGATGTATAAGGATCCTAGTAGACTCGGTTAAGTATATTGTATTGTATGAATTATGGAGGAGTAAGTATTGAATGGAGCATTGTTGTATTTGATTGATGGATGGAGTATGTAATATAGATGTGTAGTACTCGGGATTCCGGTCCATCAGACCGATGCTGTATGTAGAAGTAGTAGCCTTGTTAGTCACGTGGGTGACTAATGGCATTGTACCACCCACTGTATGAAAGTATGTATCCGCTGCGTGTGTCTGATGTGTAAAGAGATTGGACGGTAAGCATTGTATTAATGGTAGGGGTGTTAGATGGGGTTTGATTGCCTCATTTATTAGTCAACAAAACACAAACCTAACAAGCATGATCTCTTGTCTCAAATCAAACAAAAATCAATTAACATCTACATCCTAATCAACCGAGAATCACAAGGAAAAGAAGGAAAAAAATTAGCATGTTAATTACCTTAGAAAAATCAAAAGAAGACATGTACCTACCTTGTCTTGTCTTCTTCTTGCAATTGTCAAACAAAGGCTACTATTCTCCTTGCCAATCAGCCGTAAGCCTAGTTCAATTAAGAGACTTTTGTAGTCAATTTTGAAATCAAAAATCAAAAGCAAATCATAGAATAATGCCATGTGACATAACAATAATTCCCATTTGATTTCCTTCTCTTGTGTTGCCTTAATACCCTACGTGAACCTTCATTCTTTCCCTTGCCCACTTCACCGAATTGGTAAGCATTCTTTTGCCCTCTCTTTTCTTCTTCCTTTGCTAAGTTAATTCTTTAGAGCTTTAAAGCTCCATTAATGGTGTTTTAAGTTCTAACACCATTTTAATGTAATTTCCTAGTTAAATCTCCTAAGTCTTGAAGCAAGAAATCATCCTAGCAACTCCTACAATTTTTGCCAAGCATAAGTGTTCCAAGGAGGTTCCTAGATTCAACAACAACACAAGGAACAACAAGTTAAGGTATATTTTCATGTTGAAAATCCTAAGTAAATTCCTTAAGGTATTTTCGAAAATTAGGAACTTCTAAACCTATGTTCTCTTCATTATTTCATGAAGGAAACTTGGATCTACAATCATCCCAAGGTGTATCGAAAATACCTTGATAAATTCCTAAGGTAATCTTGTAAAACTACTCCAAATCTTATTTATAAATCTTTGTTAGAAGTCTAACAAATGGGTCTCCTAAATATGTACAAGGAGGCCGAATTCTCTACATCAAAATAACATTTGAAGAGCTTGGAATTCAAGGAGAAATCAAGTACAAGAATTATCTTGATTTAAGGAGTAAGTTTATATAATTAAGGTTTATTAAGTTTAAGTTTGATTTAAGCTTCAAACTTTGGTATAAAAATTATGTGTAACCTCTAAATAAATTAAGGTCGAAAATACCTTGGGTTATATTGTCAAGAAAATAAATAATAACATATAAGGTAAGATTATTACCTTAAGGTATATATTTGTGTCACAAAAATTAATTATGTTACACATATAATTAAACCGAATGGTCTAGGGATAAATGTTCCATTTTAAGTTTATAATCATTCTAAGTCATTAGCATAATTTTTGGAAGTGTTATATGGCTTATATACATTTATATATATTTATTATAAGGTTTAAATCAAGTTTTGAAAACTATATGGTAAGTTGAAATTAAAGCCGAGAGTATAATGAACTATTTAGTGATTTTCAAAATATATAAGTATATTAACTTATATTATAAATTTTGGGAACATTACAAATAGCTACAAGTATTTAAATGGCTAGTTTAATAAGTTATGTGGCTAAAATGTAAATTTTGAAAAGTTTAGTGTACAAATAATAATTGCCGAGAACATAAGGGGTTATTTGGCATAATTATGATATAATATAAGGTAGGAATTAATATTATGAATTTTGGTGAATTTAAATAAGTGTTTAAGTGTTAAAATAACATTTTATAAAGTTTTGGGGCTATTTTGTGATTATTGAGAAGTTTGGGATATAACCGAGAAATACACGATTTTATTGGTATATTAAAGTATTAATTATGAAATTAAGTCTTGGTCATAGTGTTGACCAAAAACTTTGGGTTAAAATGATTTATGACATAAAATATTAAGTTTATAAAAGTTTAAGGGTGAATATGTAATTTATGGAAGTTTAAATGGAAAACCGAAAATTAATTGGGGCAGATATGTAAATTATAAAAATATAAGTGTTCATTTCGGTATTTAAGAAAATTGAATATTAAAACTATAGTTTATAAGTTAATATGTAACTTATGTAAAGTTTTGGGGTTAAAATGTAATTATAGAAAATATATGTTGAAACCGAAATATAGATGTGGTTATATGGTAATTTTCGAAAGTTAATATGCTTAATTTACAATTACCGAAAGTTAATGTGAATATTTGGTAAATTATAAAAGTTATATGGTTACTTGGTAATTTATAAAAGTTATAAGGTTATTTGGTAATTTATAAAAGTTAATGTGTCACCAAATAATTACCGAAAATATATGGTTGATTTTGTAATTTAATAAAGAAAGGAATTAAAACTATGTAATATGCTATATTATGGAATATGATATAAAGTTTATAAAATAAAGGTGATTATAATAAAATAACCAAATGATATAATATAAGAATAAGTGGAAATAATTATGGGTATATGATTAATGAAATAGAAAATATACTATAAGGTAGAAATTCATTATCACATGTGGATATCACATAAAATAACGAATTGTTGAACTACCTAGAGTCACTGTAAAATAACAGGGGAAAATAAAGAACATACAGGATTAGTATGTTACAAGTATTAGTTCTACAGTGACAGTACTGTAATATCTAGTGAACAGTCGTATTAATATTACCCGGTATTACATGTATATATAACAGCGTACGGGAAGGAATTACTAGAGCGTGAATTATCAAGCTAGCTGTTATCCTGGTGAACGGTATGTTAATTGTGTGGTCTGAATGTCCTAAGGATTTTTCCTAAGGTCCAGACGTTGTGTGTTTAATTATTAAGAGCGATATCTGTGATTTTATGTATATGATATTGTATACTGTATTGCTCGACACCACTGCGTTTTATTTTTACGCGAACGTCTTATGACTGGAAGTTTATACATCTAAACTGGAACAAGACTAACTGACCTTTAGGTATTATTGAACCTAACTGATGGTCAGCTGTTATAGTCTTAATTCAAGTATTGGTTATTGTACCACTGGCTAAAGGGCTAACTTATAAAGAGAGGAATCCAGACTGTTTCGACTTTCTGGTTGTGCATCGTGATCACTACGAGAGACTTCAATGGGGAGTCACTCAAGAGAATCCATCAGTCACATTCGATGATGGCGGAGGGCACTACCGTTGGTGCACAGGTTCGACCGGATCGGTCAATTATCCAGGGCCATAAGGCCATCTGGTAACGGTTCCTTTGGAACCCAGGGGACATACTGTCCATTGATAAGTTATTAAGGGTTGTCTTAACATGACGCCTGAGGTGGAGTTTAATTGGAAAAAGGGTAAGAGTTTGGTTTAAAGGATAAGGGCCAGGTGGCCAACTAACAAGTACAATTTAATAAGCGTATCTTGTTTGATTGGTGTTTGAATATTGGTTGTTGTTTACTATTATGCACTGATGTTGCAGGTGAACTATTATGTGATTGTTTAATGTTTCACAGTTATTACTGTTATTATTGTAAGCCGGTATATATTGTAAAGAATCTAATATCAAGATGGCTAAACGACTTAAGGAATCTAGATGACTTAGGACTACATTTAGCATACCAGCATTTCGATTGCTGAGCCCTTCAATGGGCCAAACATTTCAGGTTACTGAAGAAGACACAAGCCGGAGTGCGGGGAAACAGGGTAGCTGCTGTGTTTTAATAAACACTTTGTAGTTTTATTATGTACTGTATTTTGGGATTGTTGTATTCAGTTAGTTGCTCATTTAGTTTTGGATTTGGTCTGTAATAATTAGAGTGCTCGGTATCTGTTCATCACAGCGTGAGGAGTTAGATTGTTGGTAAGAGTAAGGATGCCTTGTTACTCACAAGGGTGAGTGACGGCGTGTAACACCAAGGATAGATAGTTTAAATTCCGCTGCGACTGTTATTTAATATGTTACAACTTGCGACGCTTTTAACAGATTAGGATTAGGGGTGTTACAGTTGGAAACCGAAGGAGTAAGCGGTTGAGAAGTAAACACGTATGTGGAGTGTAAATTAAATAACGCTCAAGGAGCTCAGAGACATAAAAGAATACCATATTCTGTAATCACCCAAGTAAATGGTGAACCATTGTATAAATGGTAGAATACACGAGCAGAAGCTAAGGTAATAGCGGATGCCATGGAAACCAATGTTGGAAATAAATACAGACATGGTGCGCAGCAAGCGACCAATGTATCTAAATAATCACACAATGATATGGAGATGTCAGGTAATAGATGGTAGACAGACCAGGCAACAAGCCAAAAGTCTGCACCATATGATGAAAGACCTCACAAAGAAGGCAATGTTCACTCCTATTGCAATTGCATAAGGAACTAGAAGCATATCCTTAAAGGATCAAATTGATAAGTGAAGTAATAAACTTCGGGACAAGAGTACCCAAATTGTTAAAGAATCAACCGCATTGGATAAGAAAAGTTTTGTAAACACATTAATGAACATGGCATAAGCCAGTTAAGCGAAAGCTTACAAAAAAAACCGTGCGGCCTTCAGCCAAAGAAGCACAAAGAGGGTTGGACACACCAACAATCACAAGATGTGAATTCCATCAGAATAAAAAGCGAAAGGAGACTTATGAAATTCATAAGGACCGATGCATAGAAGATGCAAGGTCGTACAAGTAAAAGAACACTTGTACAGAATCAAACAAGTGGGCATAAGCCAGAAGCCACTGATAGTAGAAGAAGCACTACATACTAAGTAGTGGATCAACCTCAACCGACAACATGTCGGAAGAATCAAGTGAATGATCATGAAAGTATACAATAGTATGTATAATAGATTTCCAGAGAGCTGGATAGAAAATCTATAACTCATCGAATTCACGTATGGTAAGAAATGCCACACGCCGATTGAGAAACCTTATTCCCAACATAAAAGGGATACAAAGGTGATGTGTAACACATTAAGAATAACGAGAAGGGCGAACAAACCCCAAGTTATCAGGGTCGCGCAGTAGAAGCTAGTGGGCCTAGAATTCTATGGGTTCATATACCTAATGAATAAGAGTGAATGTCTAATTATCAATGCCTTGAAGCCTCTTAGGCTAGAACCGAACCCGGTTAAGAGTAAATAAACTCCAATGACAATTCTTGGTGCAGGGACTAAACCGGCAATATGGTTAAGACCCTTTGACCAAAGAACATTGTATAATAGACCTCATGGAAGCTGAAACACTCCATGACGACTGAACGCCTTAGACCAATGTCCAACGTTGACACGTGGTAGATTACGTGGGCGTAATCCCTTTTAAGGGGGGTAGAGTGAAAACCGCAAAGTGTATGTTTTACGTAATAAGTGCGTAAACTACAATGCGCATAGTGCAAAAGAATTTGTTTTGATGATTAGTACTTATGTTACATAAACACAGGTATTCACTCATGGTATAATTATGGTTATTTGTGAGATTAGAAGTGGAAAAGAGTAGAGAAACTCCAGGGGAATAAGAACCCCGATTGGTAATAGTATGAGATATGAGTCGGTATGTGTAACACCCCAACCGGTAATCACACCTTTATCTCCTAACCCGTCTCAATTACCAACTATAATGCAGCGGAATACAAACTACAACCGGGGGTGATACAATGCCGCTAGTCACCCACGTGACTAGCTAGGCCAAATACAAACTCAAATACAACAACAATACACTATCGGTCTGATGGGTCTTATACCGTGTACACTATACAAATCATGCTTCTATTACTCAATCCAATCTAAACCAAATACAACTCCAGTCCCATATTATACAATACAACTTCAAATTACATTCTATACCGAGTATCTACAATGCCCAAGTCTGTCCGTGCTTAGCTGTCTGTCTCTTACAGTGATCATATTCGCTTCGGTTACCTGCACACATTAGTGGAACGCGAGGCTTTAATGACGGTGGTTTAATCACGGTTTAAATAGACACCGTGATTAATAGGAAGGCCGGAATTTATTAGCGACGATGATTGATTAACCCGTAATCAATAATCGATCGGAGGTTGGCGCGCCTTTTTTAGGAGGGACTTTAGATGATGGTTTTTAGTAAAACCGTAATCTAAAGTCCCGTGTTGACGCGCGCTTTACGGTCAACGGACTTTAGATTACGGTTTTACTAAAAACCGTCATCTAAAGTCCCTCCTAAAAAAGGCGCGCCAACCTCGTCAACGACGTCGTTTTGACCTGACGAAAAAAATTTCCCGTATTATTTGATTTATTCGACTCCGCGCGTAATCTAAATTACAGTTAACGACGTCGTTTTAGCAGTGTATTTTAGATTAATAAAAACTTTATATTAATGTGTTACCTATGTTTGAAACCCAACATATGGCAAATAATTATCGCGCTATTTTTTTAATTTCGTTACACTTTAGATTACATTTAACGACGTCGTTTTATCAGTGTATTTTAGATTAATAAAAACTTTATATTAATGTGTTACCTATGTTTGAAACCCAACATATGCCAAATAATTATCGCGCTTTTTTTTTTAATTTCGTTACACTTTAGATTACGGTTTTTGTGAGAACCGTCATGTAAAGTGTGACTTTAGTTTACGGTTTACATGTAAACCGTAATCTAAAGTCCATTTAAACATTTGCCTACACTCTGCACACTCTACTCACAGTAACTCTTCTTCTCTTTCGCGCTATCTTCCTCACTGAAATTGCCTCCTCTCTCCCGTCACCTTGCTAACGGCCATCGCCGCCGTCGCTCCCACCACCTTTGTCACTCCCATCGCCGCCGGTCACCACCCATCTACCACTGGTCTCACCGTCGACGTCTCTATCGCGTATTGGGTATGCGATCGCGATTGATTGTCGTTTTTTTCTAACTTTGTTCATATACATGCATTTCGATTGCAAGTTCTAACCTCGTTTGTATCGAATCCTGAGAGTGTAATGGCAAATGTTCTAACCTTGTTCATATATTTGTGCCCAGATTCACAGTTAATTGCGACCTAGTTCGTGGGCTGATTTCTACACTACTTGCCCACTTCGGTGCTTAGTTACGGTAACTTTGCAAACCAATCTGTAAACTGCTGTATTTATTTGTTCTTAGCATTTAGTATTACAATTAATACATAATAGTGTAGTTTTAAAAATGCTACTACTTAAAACTGCCACAGGAAAGAAAGTAAGTTCAAGTATATTACCGATTCCTGAAAAATGAATGGTACAGAACTGTAGCATATCTCAGTTTCATGAATGGAACAGAACTGTAACAAGTTGTTTGAGTTTTGGTCTGGATTTAAAAGCTTAATGGAATATTTAAGTAACTGGGTAAGGAGTTAGGAGAAGTATAATCAGTTGAAAGGAAAAAAAACAGACAGGGAAGAAAGCAAGAACACAACTCAGTTTCTGTTTTGATTTCAGTTTGGATTTCAGCTTCAGTTTCGTATCAGATCAGGTTCTGACTAATTCTGCATCTGTAACAAAGTTGCCTTGGGTTTAGTTGAGTTAGAAACTTTATAACACACCAAATTGACAGGATCGACAGTTTAGAAAGGTTTGAGAATTCAAACACGTGAACAAACAGAGAGGAGTCATACACCAGTCTCTGTCTGTCTGTTTCTTTTCTTTCAGTTTCTATTTCTGTTTGAGTTCTGTGTGAATCTGTTCAGTAGAGGCAACAGAAAGATGTTGTCGTTTTTCTGTTTCTGTAAACTAAATACATCAGTGAAGATAAGTTTATGTATGTTACCAGTTCTAGATGGTGCGTGCGAATTTGACTTTGATAAAACTGATTTGAGTGGACGTTGTATGGGGGTGATTGTCGATTTTTTTCCGCGGTTTAGCTAGCATTTAACCTTGATTTTTTGATGAATTCTAATGTTGTCGTTTTTCATTTATGCATCAGGACTACGACTTTATTTAGGCTTCCGACCTCAACCGTCTTAGCATCGGCTAATCGTCTACCAGAGGTAAGATTTATATATATACATATAATATTTGACAAACTACCAAACATAGTTATCCGCCCAAGATATACCTAATAGAGGTATATCTTCGGCAGTCCCTGTCGGGACTGTCCACGATTGTTAAATCACACACCTAGGGTGTGAATGTGCTTTTAATATGTACTTTATTGATTATTTCAGCAGTATCTCTTTATTGTTCTTCGAATGCATATATTATTGATTAATATCATAATATCGTGCATTTGAAGAACTGTAGGGAGATGCTGCCGAAATTTTCAATAAATTACATATTAAAAACACGTTCACCGGTGGGATTTAATACTCATGGATGGATTTAGGTTGATAAGATACAAAAGTGTAAAGACTCTGCCACGGGTGACGGTATGAAATGGCTGCCTTCATATAAATAGCTAGAAGGAGATGGAACGTTCGTGGATTTACAGCGGAAATTTGGACGACAAGTTTTTAGAAGGAGTTGATAAGTTATGCACGGTGTTGGCGAACAATCTGAAACCTACAGACAAGGGATACATATTTTGTCCGTGTATCGACTGCCAAAACAATCTGAGATATCGCGGCGTTGAAACAATTAAGGAACATCTGATCCGCCGCGGTTTTACAAAAGATTTCCAAGACATAATCCGATGGCATGGTCAGAGTGCGTTCGATGTTATTAAGCCTGACGAAGGGGATAATGGTCAGGCAAACACAGAAACAGAACTTGGAGATGATACAGTTGCTGGTGATCCAGAAGACGTTACAGCGAACGTTGTGCCAGATTTCTGGGATGATGACATTGAGACTATGCTTGAAGATGTGGAACGACATTACTCTAACACGCCAGACAAGCATGAAAATTTGTTGGATTCATCCAAAACACCGTTGTACCCCGGGTGTGACCCTACAAAGTTAAGCAAGTTGAGTGTCGTCCTCAAGCTATTCAACTTGAAAGCGAAACATGGCTGGAGCGACGTAAGTTTCACTGACCTCCTGGAACTATTGAAATACGTTCTTCCGGTGGACAACGTTTTACCAACGACTACGTACTCAGCCAAAAAAATGATGTGCCCAATGGGTATGGGGTACCAGAAAATTCATGCTTGTCCAAATGGTTGCATGCTGTTTTGGAAATCGGATGAATTTGCTGAAAGCTGTTCAGCATGTGGAGCGTCACGGTATAAGAAACAACAAACTCACATCAGCGGTAGTAAGAAAGGTTCACCAGCTAAGGTATTGTGGTACCTGCCCATCATTCCAAGGTTCAGACGTTTGTTCTCCATTGAGAAAGACGCAGAGAATCTTCGGTGGCATTCAGTTCACAGGAAAAAGGATGGCAGATTGAGACATCCCGCTGATGCACCACAGTGGAGAAATAGACGTAAAATTTCCTGAGTTTGGTAACGAACCGAGAAACCTAAGGCTAGGCTTGTGCACGGATGGGATGAACCCTTACGGTACTTTGAGTAGCATACACAGTACCTGGCCTGTGCTTTTGGTTATTTACAATCTACCGCCGTGGTTATGCATGAAACCAAGACACATCTTGTTGTCTTTGTTAATATCTGGTCCAAAGCAACCGGGCAACAAAATTGACGTATTCCTACAACCTTTGATAGAGGATCTACAACTCTTGTGGAATGAAGGGGCTACGGTTTACGACTCATTCAGTAAAGAGGACTTCAATTTGCGTGCTATGTTGTACTGCACAATCAATGATTTCCCCGCCTATGGTAATCTTTCAGGCTATTCAATCAAGGGGGCGTTGGCGTGTCCGATTTGTGGTGAAAACACTTGTAGCATTCGCTTGAAACATAGTGGGAAAACCGTGTATATGGGCCACCGAAAAATGCTTCCAAAAGGACATAAGTATCGAAAGATGGCGAAAGAGTTCGATGGGAAAACTGATCACAGCATGGCGCGCCAGCCTTTGACAGGTACAGAGATTTACAAAAAGTTGGATAATATTGTGAACAACTTCGGGCCGCCAACCAAAAGTGGTGAAAAAAGTGTCTGGAAAAAGAAATCAATATTTTGGGAACTACAGTACTGGCAGCATCTGGAGGTTAGACATTGTATCGATGGGATGCATGTCGAGAAGAACGTGGGTGAAAGTTCACTAGCACCCTTTTGAACATAAAAGGAAAGACAAAGGATCATTTGAAAGGAAGAAAAGATTTAATTGAGTTGGGCATACGCACAGAGCTTGGCCCGCAAGAACGTGGAAAACGCACATTCTTGCCTCCTGCCTGTCACACTCTGTCTAAAGAAGAGAAACATAGTCTATGCAGTACCCTTTACAACATCAAGGTGCCATCAGGTTACTCCTCAAACATAAGAAACCTAGTGTCCATGACAGATTTCAAATTAGTAGGAATGAAATCTCACGATTATCATGTCCTACTTCAAGAATTTTTGCCAATTGCACTACGTGGGATCTTGCCGGATGCTGTCAGACACACAATCACAAACGTCAGTGTCTTCCTCAAATCCATTTCGTCTAAGGTTCTTGATGTGGACACTCTGTCTAAATTACAAAAGGATCTTATTGTGACAATGTGCCAGCTGGAGATGTATTTTCCTCCATCGTTCTTCGACATAATGATACATCTCCTCGTGCATCTTGTAAGAGAGATTCTGATGTGTGGTCCTTTGTACCTTCGCTACATGTATCCGTTCGAAAGGTACATGGGTGTCCTGAAGAAGAAAATGAAGAACCGTCGTCACCCAGAGGGTAGTATTATAGAGGGCACTATCACAGAGGAAGTTGTAGACTTCTGCACCAATTACCTAGAAGGTGTCGATACCATTGGACTTCCACGTTCTAGACACGAGGGCAGATTGAAGGGTGTTGGCACGGTTGGAAGGAAACTGAAAAGAATTGACATAGACACTCTTAACAAAGCTCATTTAGTTGTGCTAAGTCATCTTGAAGATGTTGAACCATACTTTGATGAACACTTGTGTGTTTTAAGAGCACAATATCCAAACATGAGTGACGTCAGACTACAAAATGAGCAGAATAGGACATTTGTCCGATGGTTCAAAGAGAGAGTGTTGTCCGATCAGTCCACGAATGTGCCTGAACTGATTAAAGTAGTTGCATTTGGACCAAATCTGGATGTAATTTCTTATGAGGGGTACGATGTCAACGGATTCACCTTTTTCACAGAACGTCAGGATCAGAAGTCAACGAATCAAAACAGTGGTGTAGAGCTTGAAGCTTATCAAACTTATATGACGTCGGCAGTGGCGGACCCAAGAGATTAAAATTATGGGGTTACTGACAAATAAAAATTTCTATAGTTAATTTTTTATGACATTTGGTGGGGTCACTAAGACATAAAATATCTACTATTTATAAAAACTACATTAAAACTCACTATATAAATTTTTTTTACAAAAGTCATGGGGTCACGTGACCCCAAGACCCCTACTAGGTCCGCCCCTGGACGTCGGTGTCGTGGGTCATAGTCCTGTCTCAGTACAACAATCATATTTCGGTGTTATACAAGACATCTGGTTATTGGACTACAACAGCTACGAAATGTGTGTTTTCCGCTGTAACTGGGTAACAACATTCATGGCTACCGTGAGGAGGAGCATGGTATGAAACTGGTTGATCCTCTAGAGCTACTCCCGGTTGAGCCATTCGTTGTTGGGACGAAGGTTTAAGCAGATATTTTATGTAACTGATCCCTATAATCCTAGATGGTCTGTTGTGCTTAAAGGGAGAAGAGGAATAGTTGGTGTGGATGGTGTGGTTGATGAGGATGCGTATGATGCAGAAGATGAACCTCTAACTGTTCCTATTCATTGGAAGAGGCTGAGGTCACAGGTCACGTGAGTATATACGATCAGACCATAACGAGGGAATGTGGGTTGAGAGATAATGGTGTATGTAAGTTATTACTATACAAAATTTTATATGAAATTACCACTCTTTTATTTATTGCTTGTTTACCATTATGAAATGCTTAATTTAATTCAAATTGTATTTCAATCCTTGCAGGCATGGCTGATCAGGACATGGCTGAATGCAGAGTTCGATTTATTTGTCGTGAGGATGAGGAAAATGACAGCAATGGTACCGGTGCATCTACCTCTGCTGCTGCTGTTGCCCCATCCACATCTGCCGCTGCTACTGTTGGCCCTTCCATGAGTGCACCTTCTACGAGTGCTACTCAGAGACCCAGAGGTAGAGGTCCGACCCGTGGGTTGAAACTGCAGAAGAGATCAGATTAGTCTTCTGTGGGACCAGTATGGGAGGTATGGTGGGGGCAGCAGGTCAGAGTTCGGTAGTATGCTAGGGACCTGGCCAGATCACATTGCTGCATCAACCACACATGGAAACAAGTCCTGCAAGAAGTAAAGGAGACCATCTGGAAGAAGGTGCAAGAACGGTACAAGATCCCAGAAGAAGTGAAGAAGACCGTTCTTTCTTTGGTGTCCGGCAAAGCTAAATCATTCCGCCACTATTTGGTTGAGCATTGGATCAACAGGGTGCCCCCACGTGAGCCTCCGCCGTATGTTGTGTACAATGGCATGATCACTGAAGAGGAGTGGAAGGAGTTCGTTGAGCGGCACGCCACCCCCGAGTTCAGGGTATGTTTGTGTGTACTCTTTTCTTAATTAATGCTCATAATGCTTTATCCCTGATTTTCTAATTAATTTCCTGTTTTACTTTCTTAACAGCAAGTACAAGAACAAGCACAGCAAAACCGTGAAGCTAATCTCTACCCCCACATCATGGGACGAAGGGGATATGTGGGCAGCCTCGAGGGATGGAAAAAAGCTGGTTTGCTGACACGGAGGAACGAGGATGGAAGTGAATGCCCGATCGAGGATGTCTCTGAGGCGAGGAGGGTGCAGATGTACATACTGGGACGCCAGCAAACGACCAGCGAAGGTCAGAGGATATTTTCCTAATGCTGCGATGGAACAACTGGCTAACCAAATTGTAAGTATTTGAAAGTAGCTGTTAAATAATTTACTTATATACTCAAGTGTTTGTTGATCTTAAATTTAGTGTTAACTTCTTTGAAAATTGGACAGTACGAAGCGGCACAGAGAGGAGAAGTAGACTTACTACACTCTCCTCCTTCTCAAGACGACGCGCTCAATCAAATGCTTGGGAAGAAGGATCACCCGGGGCGTGTTAGAGGATTTGGGGGAGAAGTACGTCAGATGAACGTATTCCCGCCATCTGCTAGGAGGGTCAGATGAGTGCTGCTGAAGTCGAGGCGATGGTAGAGCGTAAGTTCGCTGCTGAGCGCCAAGCTAATGACGAGAAACAGGCTGCTGAGCGCCGGGCTATCGAGGAGAGGCTGCAGGAAGCGTTGAATGCGATTGCACATGTGACTACTCAGCAGCAGCAGCTAGATCCTCCTCGACTATCTTCCTCGTCTAGTTGTGCTCCGGCCGCTGACCCGTACCCGTTTGCCAACATCCAGGTTAACTTTGTTTAACTATTTTTCTCCTAAAATAAAGTTATTTAAATAGTATTAGATTGGACTCACTTATTTATTTCACGTATTATCTCTGTTTATTAAAGGAGCAAAAAAAATGTCGTCTCCAAATACCATTAGACGGGCACCCTGTAGATGCGGCCTACGGGACGGTGTTGCCATCAGGTCCACTCACGCTCATCAGTTTCGTACGTCTACCCCCATTCTACGCGCGTGTGACCTTGGACCTGATAGTTGATGGATTTGAGCATGCATACCTTCCGATGGCGTTTGACAACAAATGCACGCTGATCGAAGCGAAGGGAGATATATTTCCCTGGCCAGCATGTTATATTGTTGTCACCGATGAGGTAAGACTGTTTGACAACCATTTAGTATCTAATAAAATGCATTATTTAGCATTAAGTATCTAATCTAATCTATTATAGATCCCTGAGCTTCCTCGCCGCGTAACCCGGCCCAGACTAGAAGAGACCAGCGCGCGGCGAATCCTGAGATCCCTGAGCTTCCTCGCCGCGTATCCCGGCCCAGAGAAGAAGAGATCTGCGCGCCGGCGAATCCTGTCAGAAGTACAAGGGTATGTTCTAGATAATTGTTTAATGTTACTATAATAATCAATTAGTAATTGTCTTTACATTGATGCTTTACTGTTTGTGTGTGAAGGGTAAGAATCCAGTGAGTCGGGGTGCGAAAGGTAAGAATCCAGCGCCCGTCCGGGGTCGCACCAGGACTTCTGAGGCGCCTAAAAATAAGCTCACACTGCCACAAAAACTTGTTAATGTTTTGGGGCCCAAGCAGATGAATCTTTACGACAAGATCATGTTGAAGTCATCTCAAACTAACAACTTCATGATGATGCTTCCAAAGTCGATGTTTCACTACGAAGAAGATATGATGACGACAATCAACTTTGAGGACATCAGAGAGATGATGTGTGGAGATTATCTGAACATTAACATTATTCAAGCTTATCTAAAGTAAGTGTTCTTTCCTCATACTGTAAAAAACATATAGAATAAGTATCTATGAAGTTGCATTGGCTAACTTTTTATAGTACATGTGAATAATAGATGTCTGCTTGAGAGATGTGCTGAGAAGGACATGACCTCCATTACTGCGGTGTGCCCGGAGCGTTTATCGTACGACTCAGTCACTAGGGACCCGGGGAGGTTTTGTGAATACATGATTCATTGCTTCAATGTTGTTGATCAACAGAATAAATTATTCATTCTAATGCCGTATCACCAAACGTGAGTTCTAATATAAAATTACATACTAATTAGCTAACTTTTTTACCTTCATTTCTCATTTCATTTTGTATTTGACATTGTAGCCACCACTGGGCTTTGTTTATATTCTGCGCTGCCACCGCTACTCTGCTCGTTCTAGATCCACTAGGGCAGTGGACAGAATTCAACACTGAAGACTTAATCAAAGAGTAAGTTTTTATTACTATTTAATTGTTTGTAAGTTTTTTGAACCAAAATTAATGTACTTGTTCATTTTGCTAAACGCTTTTGTTAATATATGTAACAGTTGTTACAAAAAAACCCCTCAGGGAGAGTTTGGTGATTTGACCGTCAATTACATCAAGGTTTGGTAATTCATGTATTTCATTCGTGCTGTTATTATCTTTTGTACAATTGTTATACATTTGTGATTTTGGTGATTTAGTGCCCTACCCAAAAGGATTATAAGAGTTGCGGGTACTACGTGATGGTATATGTACGAGTTCTGTGGGTACTTCCCAAGTTTTAAGAATGATATTGACAAGGTAATACGAACGCTGTCTTGTATTTAATTCTTTCGGCAGATTTTTTTGTCTTTATCTTAATCTCATTATGTGTTCCATTCCTTTTCTTGTTGCAGATTAAAGAGCATTATGCCAGATTCAAGACTTATGCTCCTGCCGACTTGTTGCATGTCAGAGAGAGCATGGCAGCCATGTTTATGAGAATGGAGTGGTAGACTAGCTAGCTCTGATGCTGTAACATATATTTTTTGTTAGTTGCTGCTCTGATTCTGTTAGTTGCTGCTGCAACAGATTATATTGTGTAACAAATTATATTTTTTGTTAGTTGCTCTGATTCTGTTTGTAATGAATTATGCTAGCTGCTGCTGTAACAGATTCTAGCTGTTGTATTGAATGTTTCTGTTGCAATTGTGCGCAGAAATGAATTTGCAATTGTTATCTCTGTTGCAATTGTGTAACAGATTGAATATGTTACAGATTTTCGATCTGGTGCTTTATTAGATGTTATCTCTGTTGCAATTGTGTAACAGATTGAATATGTTACAGATTTTCGATCTGGTGCTTTATTAGATGTTATCTTTGTTGCAATTGTGCGCAGAGAATGAATTTGTGTTGTTGGTATTTGATTCAGGGGGTTCAATTGTGCAGTTTCTGCCCTCTGTTGCTTATCTGTTACAATTCTGTCTCTGTTGCAATTGTGTAGATTTGTAAAAAAAAAAAAAAAAAAATTACACTTTAGATTACGGTTCTAACAATAACCGTAATCTAAAGTCCTTTGGGCGCGCGCGCCAAAAGACTTTAGATGACGGTTATTGCCAAAACCGTCATCTAAAGTGTCGACTTTACATTACGGTTACTTGTAAAACCGTGATCTAAAGTCCTTTGGTTCGCGCGCGCTAAAGGACTTTAGATCACGGTTTTACAAATAACCGTAATGTAAAGTCAATGACACGCGGGCCGGAAAGGGACTTTAATTACGGTTTTAAACCGTAATTAAAGAAACGCCATCTTTATTGACGCCCGCGTAGATACGGTCCAGAACCGTAATTATACACGGTTTTGGACCGTAATTAATGGGTCGCGTTCCACCAGTGACACTAAAAACGTTCCCCCTAGGGGGTCAGCTTACGCTGAATATGACTTCCGCATACCCCGCGTACTAGCGAGGGTACGCCGACTAATTGGTCGAGAGCATGCGGTTCATTTTATCACAACAACATGCATACAACATACATTATATATGTACATTCACAATCAAGTTCAACATTGAACACAAGCACTAACACACATCAAGGGTTGGTTCAATATGTTCTTTAATTAGGCTTGAGGGTTTCTACCTCCCATGCCTTACTCAACTACTCATGTGCCACCCACTCCCTTGGGTACTCTTACTCACAATCTCAACAAGGTCTACAACACTCAACTCAATTCCCCACTCAACTCAACTCAATTCTCAAGTCCCACAAGTCACAACTCAGTTCTCAATACTCACATACTCGATTCCATACTCAATACTCAAGTTCCCAGAATACCCAATGCTCAAGGTACATGTTAAGTCGATCTCACGACCTCCGGGCAGGGTCATACACAAGACCCACCACCGGGCTCAAATACAAATAGGGCTATACAGTTAGCTCCTCAAATACTCAAATGTCCGGTTCACTACCGGACTACTCAAATTCCCACAACTCCACTCTCGGAGTCAATTCACAATCTCAAGGATTAGCCTAGAAGTATCTCTCTCGATATCATCTAATGGCTTAGGGAATTCCTCAATGTTTAGTATTCTAAGATTTAAGGTTTCAACCCACTTATTGAATACTCTCATGTTCGGGACATTGCTAATGTTAGTCGGTTCCTCTCATTGGGTTCGACTATATTTCTCAGGGGTTCGGTGATCCCTTACCATTCATTACTTTACTCAAGGTTCGTATTTTGAACAACTTTCCAATCCTCCTGTTAGAGGTTACTCATATACTTCCACTAATATTTATCGTGTGGATTTAGTCGTTTGGTTCTTTAGCCGTTATCGGGAGGCTGCTACTCCCGTATGTTTTCTCGCGTTCCAGTGCGTTCATAGGTTTAGGTTACCGCGTAAGGTTTCAATAGTTGTAGGTGTTTCCACCATTTTATTAGTTCGCACTTGACTCCTTCTACGAGTCTCTACTCACGCAAGACTCAACTATGAGTCGCACTGCACACAAAACAATCACATCAAGCAATTCATTCTCAACCCACATTTCATGAATTATACAAACTTTGATAAAAGGAATACAATCCAACCACAAACGATACAATACAAACACAAGAGAGTACACACAATCCGATTCGTGCATTTATCTTGTTAGGTGATCACACAATCAAACAAGCACACAAATCGGGGTAACCAAGTTAGGATACAGAGCATGAGGAAATCATACCTTTCACTGGGTTTATCTTTACCGGGGGTTCTCATGTTCTTTGGCTCACCCTTGTTCCTCGAATCATATTCTTGAACCACTAATTACATGTCAAATGGTTCAATTATTATTAAGGTGTTACGGTATGTACATTATTGTACTACTGCTACTCCCGTACTTACCCCGTTATCCCGTTATTCCGGTTTAACTTAATGTACTTAAACGCACAACCTTCTCAATCACTTCCAACCTTTGTTTATACTTCTTAGCACCTTTAAATGTCACCAAACAACTCCTAAACATCATCTAAAACCAATACCATTATTCCCCCATGTTTAAAGCCTTAAAAACACTTCCTGTTGAATTCTGGGGGTGGTCCGGGACCTGGTCCGGAGCCTAGGTCCCGGACCGATACACTAGCAAACTCTCGGCTACATTTTACACCCTGGTCCGGGACTTGGTCCTGGACTTAAGTCCCGGACCAATTCCTGCAATTACTCTCGGCATGTTTTTAAGGGGTGGTCCGGGACTTGGTGCATATCCTAGGTCCCGGACCCTGCTAAAAACTGCTACAAGGGTGATTTTTCACCCCCTAATCAACCCTTAAATCACCCTCAAACTTTCCCTAATCTTTCCACAAGTTTTCTACATAATTAAACACCTCAAAACACTCCTTAAACCACCTCAAATCCTTGGTTAAATCCCTACTCCAAATTCTTGATCAAATCCAACAATTCAAGTTCTCACATTTTGCATTTTGCACTCTTTTGCATTTCTAACTCCTTCTTGCTAGTTTTTACATCTTACCAAGCCTACCAAATCACTTAATGGCCATACCAATTCATTCCAACATATCCACCATTCTAAAACCCAACTCCAACTCTCATTTCCTAAGTCTTGCACACTAATCCCCTTTCTAGTTTTTCTAAAACATTTCCATACTCCATTGCTACAGATTTTCACCTCTCCTCTACTAGTTCTCAAATGTCATTTCAAGGCTACTACTACACTCCAACCAACACTACAAACACCTAGGTTCTCCAATACACTAAGTCATCTTTAAACACTTGTTTTTCTACCAAAATTTTGCCATAACCTCCCCATAAACCTTACATGTCCAAACACCTCTTTTTCACCATTTTCAATCCTAAATTAGCCACACCCTTACAAGGGTCCTACCAGCACATAAACTCAATTCAAAATTCACCAAACAACAATATTGCTCAAATCTCAAATACAATGGCACTTAGGCCCTTAAATCAACACAAGTCCACAATCATCCTCAAATCCAATCAACTACATTAATTCACATATTTTGGGTTCATTATTTAAATTTAACCCATCCCAATTCCTAAAACAATTAAAACAAGTTTAAGGTAGATTTCTTACCTTAATTCACAAGTTCCTCTTTGATTCTCCTCTTGTTCCTCATCTTCCCAAATTCGGTCAAGTGGGAATGGAGTTGCCAAACTCCATCCCAACACTCAAGAACCACAAAAATGCATTGAATTAATTCTCTAAACCCTTGGGAAACTCTAAATCAATTTAAGGCTTAAACACAAGGTTAGGGTTTACCTTTTTGGAGCCTTTTAAGAGGGGTTCTCACCCTTGAATCAAGAAGGGAATTCTCCACCATTAGAGGGTTGAAATGAAGCTCAAAATCAAGAAGAAAAACAAGGTGTGAGAGAGAGATAAAAATCGGCTACCAAGGGAGGAAGATCAAACATGCGTTTTTCGATGAAATTTTTACCTTAGAAGAAAGAGGAGACTCCAAGCTTTCTTTTGATGTCATTTTCTCTTCAAATGGGGAAAACCCATGGAGATGAAACTCATCCTTTTGAAATTCCGAAAGAGAGAAAGGTAGAGGAGGATGAGGAGAGTTCAAATATGTAATTTACTTTTGATTTGGAGCTCAAATGAAGCTTGGGCATGTGATGGAAGTTGGAGTAGCCATGTAAGCTTGGGGGAGGAGCTTCAAATCGGCAGCAACCAGGAGGAGGAAGAGAGAACGGTGGGGAAGGGGAAAGGAGGAAAGAGAAAAGGAAAGAAAGAAATGAGAGGAGAGAGAAGAGGTAATGTGCTTTTATACTTTTTCTTCCTTTTGCTTTTTGACTTGTTAATTAGTAACTAGTCTTGTGAGAGGGGCTAATTTTGGCAGTAAAAACCGGCCCACTTATATGTTACAAGCTGGAGCGTTTTTCGTCTTTTACAGAAAACGCTCGTTTATTTACCCGGTTTAGCACTATTCACTAACCAGGCCCGTTTTCCGGAATTTTCTCGTTTCTTTAATTTTAATGGCTCTTAAGCTTCCATTAATGTTTATTTATAGTTATTTAATGAACTATAATTTTTACGGGTTCATTTGACCACTCAAAGTCACGTTTTTGGGTTTTCTCAAAAAACGTGCGCTAAAGCTTTATTAGCGTTTTTAATTCATTTTATGAATCCGTTTTCTTCGGGAATTGTTCCCATATATTATTTAGGCATTATTAAGACTTTTAAATTCATTTAGTACCCTATTTAAGGTTGTATTTCTCCTAGGGTCACTTAACGCTCGTTTTAGCGTTTTTCGCTCTTTAAGCGTTTTTATTATTTCTTTTGGATTTATTCTTTTTACCAAAATTCAGTAGGCACTAATAGGCCCTCAATATCGTATTAGAGTAATTTAATCACCCTAATTAAGTCTGGGGTATTTCAATCTACCCCCCTTAAAGAACTTTGCCCACAAAGTTAGTGAGTCTAAGATTGTTAGTCACCAAGGTACTCAATACTAGGGTTATACTCTCTCACAACTGTCAGACTCCAATGACTGACTGATTACAAACCACATATCCACACAACATGTCAAGCATGCATAGCAACCAAAAATATCTTTTTCCCAAATCTCTCAATGGGGGTCCATCCGCAGACAATTAGGCACTAAGTCCTCCCCCAAATCGAGTGATCCCTCAGGTACCGGTCACGTTTGAACACTTACGCTCTCTGGTTCACGGCCGTCATGACATTGAGCACTTACTCTTTCTGGCTCTACGGTCCTTTGGTTATGATCAAAATTCATTTGCACCTCTAGAGAATCCTCAGGCTCCAAAGTGGGTACTCTTCCCTGACCGGACTACTCATATCCGGCGGCCCTTGGACAAATACAAAACACCCACTACAAGCGTCCTACAGGTCACTTAGTACCCTTGCTCGTCCGTTGTAGTGGTTTTAAAACTATTCAACACCTCCACTGACTCATAACTAGCTTCACCTCCATGATTCAACCGGATACCCGTGCCTAGCCATGAAAGACCCACTAGCGCCCGTGGAAGTGGTTTCAAAACCAATCCTCATTCTCAAGTTTGAAGAAAATCATTTGCCAAAATCATTTTGGAAATTCATTTTGAAAACTTCTATGCAACTCCAAGTTCCAATTTGTGTTAGTTTCACCTATTACTAGTGTGATTACTTGTGGCCACTTATACAGAGCTTCAAGAGTCATTCAACCCCAATGTGATCAGCATTGGTGTTGAACTATCCATCCACCCCACTTTGGTGTTCGGTTTCCTTGATCGCTAGCAAACCAAGTTCCACCTCCCACCTCAATTCACACAATCAAATAGTCAATCATTATTTAATTTTCTATCTTCACAGTCTTTCTAGTCATAATCATACAATCATACATTTACCAAATTCTAGAATTCATTTACTCATTTACTACTCGTCTCATCGATTGTTACTCAATCCTATCTTCAACTATTATACCCAAGAATTTCGAAAGTTAGTTCTTCTATCCTCAAATCATTTACAAGTCAAATCAATTCCTATTCTCAAGTTATTCACCAATACAACCAACTCAAATTACATAGGGAACTCTCTTCCCACTAGGTTCAACATCGGTTTCATACCGATTTATACTCCCCAAATCTCCCAACATACTCATCATTTTCCTCAAACATACTCATTTCCCAAATTATTACCAATCGGGGTTCTCATTCCCCATGGAGTTTCTCTACTCCATTCACCTCAAATCTCTCACAATCAGTACTCCTTCCCACTTCTAATCTCTACAATCAAACTTAATTACATTATGAATGGCTACATATGTTTATGTACATAAGTACCAATCATCACAACAAATACTTTTGCGCTATGCGCATTGTAGTTTACGCCCTATCACGTGAAACATACATTTCGCGGTTTTCGCCCTACCCCCCTTAAAAGGGATTATGCCCACGTAATCTACCATGTGTCAACATCAGACATAGGTGTAAGGCGTCTAGCCGTCACGGAGTGGTTCGACTTCCGTGCGGTCTATTATACAATGGTCTTTGGTCAAAGGGTCTTAACCATATTATTGGCTAGTCCCTGCACCAAGAATTCTCATCGAAGTTGTTTAACTCTTAACCGGGTTCGGTTCTAGCCTAAAAGGCTTCGAGGCTTTGATAATTATCCATTCATTCGCTAGGTGTATTAAACCTTTAGAATTTGGGCCCACTAGCTTCTGTTGCGCGACCCTAATAACTTAGGGTTTATTTGCCTTTCTCATTATTCTAAATGTGTTATACACTTCCTTTTATCCCTTCTTATCTTGGGAATAAGGTTTATCAAGCAAGCGTGGTATTCTTTTACCGCACGCAAATCCAATGGGCTTTGGATTCTCTATCCAGCTCTTTAGGAATCTATATACATACAGTTGTATATTTTCGTGGTTATTCACTTGATTCCTCCGACTTATTGTCGGTTGCGGTTAAGCCACTACTTAATTGTAGTGCTTCCTCTATTACCAGTGGCTTCTGAACTATGCCCACCTACTGGTTCCTTGCAAGTGTTCTTTACTTCACAAATTTTCCTCTATTCTTACCACGATTGCCACCTTCCCAACTTCCTAGCTATCCCACTCGATCATTACTGCACAAATGCAATACCAAAACACTCAGTCCTACAGAGTGTAGAGGCGGAAACCCCTGGGCAGTAAATCTCTTATGAGATTGCATTAGGAATGAATATTATTTCCTTATTTCTCAGTCTGTCTACCATCTCTACTCACCAATTCCATAACCTTATGATTTATTCACATATATTGGTCGCTTGCTGTGCACCATCTTCGTGTTTGCTTACGACCTTAGTTTCCATGGCATCCGCTATCTCATTAGCTTCCGCTCATGTATCTCTACCATTACCATTAGACAGGTTCGCCATTTACTTGGCTGATTATAGTACCTGACATTCTTTTATATTTCTGAGCTCCTTGAGCGTTATTGGTTTTTACACTTTAGGTTCATACTCCACATATTACTTTCTTAACCGATTACTCATCGGTTTCTTCCAATAGCTATCAAAGCTTTCTTTGGCTTATTTCTTACGATTTTCGCTTGGCAATGGCTTGATGCTCAAGCTCCACTACATTAGTAGTTCTGAAAGGGATGTATTATCAGATATTCACTGATGGTATTCCCTTCTTGGAATCTATGTGTTTACCGCTCTCGCGGTCTCACATTAACGAGGGGTGTCCCTACTCGTTGGTTATTAACAATCTTACTGGTGCCGTTCTTGGCAACTCTTCCTATGATTCACAATGGTTTTGCAACCGTTGAATTTGTATTGTAATAGGTTCATGGCATACTAGCCACGTTGCCTAGAGTTCTGCTCATTATAGGCGGCTCACAGATATTCGCATTACTCCATATACTGTCGAATGGCTTGGGGTATTACTGGGCTCCATGGTAAGGTTATCGCATCACGCTTCCATTTATTGGAGGCCCCTTCAAGTATTTCGGTATTGATCGGTACCGTTTATTAATTCAGGGTATCCCCTGGTAAGTGAGATCCCTTCAGTGTTCTAACCGAGTGTTCGTTGTAATTTTTGTGCTCTTATTATGACACTTCGTTCAACTATGTTGATTTTGATACCCTTTATGGATTGCTCCTGGGTTTTATTCATTATGCCGTTACATCCGGCTAACATTTGAGTGAGTTCTGTTTTCTCCGCATTGCGGTTTTGGAATTATAAGTTGTCCCGTTTAGGGTTGTATGTCTCCCGTCCTTAGGGTAGACCGTTGCCGCTTTTCCTTAATGTTTGCCTTCTCCGATAGTGAACGGTATCCTCCGGTACCTTAGATGATCACTATGGGTATTTCACTTTGCTCCTTGAACCTTTATATGTTCATGGTAGGCGTCACCTTACTGTATTTAGACCGGTATTCCTTCCGGCTATTTCATGCTTTTTGTTTCAAATTCTTGAGACATTTCCAATGTCTTTAGTCAATTACCAGTGCTTCTCGCACTTTTTAGCTCTTAATCGTCCTCCTAGAATGGATTCTTGACTCCTTTAGCTTGTAAGCTAATCTGGGTTCCTTCGGTTATTTGAGGTATTCAACTGTTTTGGTTTGCATTTAGCTTATGGTCCATAGAACGGAGCTGACTACTTTCCGTGTTTCGTACACTACATGTATACATACGTGGGATACCGTATTGGTACGTTACCACTTACCTGACTAACTCACGAGTGGTCTGTCAGGCCCACAAGCTCCTTCGGAGTGCGGTCGTCCCACATCCCGTAATTGGGTACACTCGTAGTGCTCGTCACACGCCTAGGTGAAGTATTCTATTGTCAACTCTTCTTGTATTGTTCAATGATACTCACCGTGATTCTCCGGTTTGGTTTTAAAAAAATATATGAGGTTTAAAAAGAAAAGCTTGTAGTTTTTGAAAGAAAGGTTTTGTGTTTGAAATAAAATCCAGGGTTTTGAGAAGAAATCTTCATGGCGTTGCCATGTTTGAGGTCTTGACCAAGTCTAGCTTAATGCTGACTGGTTTGTTTGATAATATACTGTTCGGGCCGTTAGGCCTTTCGAAGGTTTGATTCTTCAATTCCTTAGGATTAGTGATCCTTCATTTGCTTCCATTGTCATGGTGGTACTTTAGTAAGTACTTGTTGGTTGTCAAAAGTCTCCCCATTTGCCTTGTTGTTGCTGCACTTGCCTTGGCAAGTGCGCGGGTACATCGGTTTTTAGGTTACCTTATACCGGTTACGGTATTGTTTTCATCTAGGCTTGATGGTTTTATTGGATTCTCCTTTGATCCTTTGATCTTAGTGATCAATCTCCTGAGTACTTCCCAGTGCTCTTGACAAATTTATTTAATTCGGGTGCTTTCCCGATCCTTGTGGTACTCCATGTACCTTGCTCCATAGCTCGTTCCCACACTTGGCGGTGGTTACTGAGGTTTACCGGACCATTAGGAACTACATGGTAGTCCTGTTAGTGTTGTAGGTTTAGAGTTGCTCAACCTTGACTAACTCCTTAGTCGGTTGCATACCGTTGTTGGTATTATCAAGCATTGTAGTCCGTAGACTCTCTTGTCTCGGTTTGTTACTCTGCCCTTTCGCTTCTTTGTGTAGTTATGCTTCCCTTCTTGTTGGCTGCGCATGGTTCTCGCGACTGCGAAGCATGTCGCCCCATGGTGCCGCAAATTTGTTATCCTCTGGTTAGGATCTTCAATCTACTGCCGTTAGTACGGTTATTGTCGTCGAAATGGGAATCGTCTTCGGGATATCCAGTTCTTGGAATCTACCGTCTGACAGGTTCTTTCTCTATACAAAGTTTATCCTACAACTGCCAGATCGGGTTTTCCCCGAGTATGAGAGGTCTTTCCATCTCTCTGGCGTTCTTTTTCCCAACTTATAACTGGGGTTGCGGAGGGCGGGATTGGTTATATAGGTATCCAGACCACACTGGAAGTTCCTATCTAGCGTACCTCACCCGCTAACACTCAACCCTTAGCCCTAAGTCTCTAATTCCTAACTCGGTATTTTCCTAGACTCGGTATTCAGACCAGAGTGATACTTCGCTCTGATACCACTTTATGTAACACCCCAACCGGTAATCACACCTTTATCTCTAACCCGTCTCAATTACCAACTATAATGCAGCGGAATACAAACTACAACCGGGGGTGATACAATGCCGCTAGTCACCCACGTGACTAACTAGGCCAAATACAAACTCAAATACAACAACAATACACTATCAGTCTGATGGGTCTTATACCGGGTACACTATACAAATCATGCTTCTATTACTCAATCCAATCTAAACCAAATACAACCTCCAGTCCCATATTATACAATACAACTTCAAATTACATTCTATACCGAGTATCTACATGCCCAAGTCTGTCCGTGCTTAGCTGTCGGTCTCTTACAGTGATCATATTCGCTTCGGTTACCTGCACACTAAAAACGTTCCCCCTAGGGGGTCAGCTTACGCTGAATATGACTTCCGCATACCCCGCGTACTAGCGAGGGTACGCCGACTAATTGGTCGAGAGAATGCGGTTCATTTTATCGCAACAACATGCATACAACATACATTATATATGTACATTCACAATCAAGTTCAACATTGAACACAAGCACTACACACATCAAGGGTTGGTTCAATATGTTCTTTAATTAGGCTTGAGGGTTTCTACCTCACCATGCCTTACTCAACTACTCATGTGCCACCCACTCCCTTGGGTACTCTTACTCACAATCTCAACAAGGTCTACAACACTCAACTCAATTCCCACTCAACTCAAATTCTCAAGTCCCACAAGTCACAACTCAGTTCTCAATACTCACATACTCGATTCCACTCAATACTCAATACTCAAGTTCTCCAGAATACCCAATGCTCAAGGTACATGTTAAGTCGATCTCACGACCTCCGGGCAGGGTCATACACAAGACCCACCACCGGGCTCAAATACAAATAGGGCTATACAGTTAGCTCCTCAAATAATCAAATTTCCGGTTCACTACCGGACTACTCAAATTCCCAAACTCCACTCTCGGAGTCAATTCACAATCTCAAGGATTAGCCTAGAAGTATCTCTCTCGATATCATCTAATGGCTTAGGGAATTCCTCAATGTTTAGTATTCTAAGATTTAAGGTTTCAACCCACTTATTGAATACTCTCATGTTCGGGACATTGCTAATGTTAGTCGGTTCCTCTCATTGGGTTCAACTATATTTCTCAGGGGTTCGGTGATCCCTTACCATTCATTACTTTACTCAAGGTTCGTATTTCGAACAACTTTCCAATCCTCCCGTTAGAGGTTACTCATATACTTCCACTAATATTTATCGTGTGGATTTAGTCGTTTCGGTTCTCTAGCCGTTATCGGGAGGTTGCTACTCCCGTATGTTTTCTCTCGTTCTAGTGCGTTCGTAGGTTTAGGTTACCGCGTAAGGGTTCAATAGTTGTAGTGTGTTTCCACCATTTATTAGTTCGCACTTGACTCCTTCTACGAGTCTCTACTCACGCAAGACTCAACTATGAGTCGCACTACCCAAACACAATCACAATCAAGCATTTCATTCTCAACCCACATTTCATGAATTATACAAACTTTGATAAAAGGAATACAATCCAACCACAAACGATACAATACAACACAAGAGAGTACACACAATCCGATTCGTGCATTTATCTTGTTAGGTGATCACACAATCAAACACACACAAATCGGGGTAACCAAGTTAGGATACAGAGCATGAGGAAATCATACCTTTCACACGGGTTTATCTTTACCGGGGTTCTCATGTTCTTTGGCTCACCCTTGTTCCTCGAATCATATTCTTGAACCACTAATTACATGTCAAATGGTTCAATTATTATTAAGGTGTTACGGTATGTACATTATTGCTACTCCCGTACTTACCCTGTTATCCCGTTATTCCGGTTTAACTTAATGTACTTAAACTCACAACCTTCTCAATCACTTCCAACCTTTGTTTATACTTCTTAGCACCTTTAAATGTCACCAAACAACTCCTAAACATCATCTAAAACCAATACCATTTATTCCCCCATGTTTTAAAGCCTTAAAAAACTTCCTGTTGAATTCTGGGGGTGGTCCGGGACCTGGTCCGGAGCCTAGGTCCCGGACCAATACACTAGCAAACTCTCGGCTACATTTACACACCCTGGTCCACGACTTGGTCCTGGACTTAAGTCCCAGACCAATTCCTGCAATTACTCTCGGCATGTTTTTAAGGGGTGGTCCGGGACTTGGTGCATATCCTAGGTCCGGACCCTGCTAAAAACTGCTACAAGGGTGATTTTTCACCCCCTAATCAACCCTTAAATCACCCTCAAACTTTCCCTAATCTTTCCACAAGTTTTCTACATATTAAACACCTCAAAACACTCCTTAAACCACCTCAAATCCTTGGTTAAATCCCTACTCCAATTCTTGTTCAAATCCAACAATTCAAGTTCTCACATTTTGCATTTTGCACTCTTTTGCATTTCTAACTCCTTCTTGCTAGTTTTTACATCTTACCAAGCCTACCAAATCACTTAATGGCCATACCAATTCATTCCAACATATCCACCATTCTAAAACCCAACTCCAACTCTCATTTCCTAAGTCTTGCACACTAATCCCTTTTCTAGTTTTTCTAAAACATTTCCATACTCCATTGCTACAGATTTTCACCTCTCCTCTACTAGTTCTCCAAATGTCATTTCAAGGCTACTACTACACTCCAACCAACACTACAAACACCTAGGTTCTCCAATACACTAAGTCATCTTTAAACACTTGTTTTTCTACCACCAAATTTTGCCATAACCTCCCCATAAACCTTACATGTCCAAACACCTCTTTTTCACCATTTTCAATCCTAAACTAGCCACACCCTTACAAGGGTCCTACCAGCTCATAAACTCAATTCAAAATTCACCAAACAACAATATTGCTCAAATCTCAAATACAATGGCACTTAGGCCCTTAAATCAACACAAGTCCACAATCATCCTCAAATCCAATCAACTACATTAATTCACATATTTTGGGTTCATTATTTAAATTTAACCCATCCCAATTCCTAAAGCAATTAAAACAAGTTTAAGGTAGATTTCTTACCTTAATTCACAAGTTCCTCTTTGATTCTCCTCCTCTTGTTCCTCATCTTCCCAAATTCGGTCAAGTGGGAATGGAGTTGCCAAACTCCATCCCAACACTCAAGAACCACAAAAATGCATTGAATTAATTCTCTAAACCTCTAACCCTTGGGAAACTCTAAATCAATTTAAGGCTTAAACACAAGGTTAGGGTTTACCTTTTTGGAGCTTTTTAAGAGGGGTTCTCACCCTTGAATCAAGAAGGGAATTACTCCACCACCATTAGAGGGTTGAAATGAAGCTCAAAATCAAGAAGAAAACAAGGTGTGAGAGAGAGCCAAAAATCGGCTACCAAGGGAGGAAGAGCAAACATGCGTTTTTCGATGAAATTTTTACCTTAGAAGAAAGAGGAGACTCCAAGCTTTCTTTTGATGTCATTTTCTCTTCAAATGGGGAAAACCCATGGAGATGAAACTCATCCTTTTGAAATTCCGGAAAAGAGAAAGGTAGAGGAGGATGAGGAGAGTTCAAATATGTAATTTACTTTTGATTTGGAGCTCAAATGGAGCTTGGGCATGTGATGGAAGTTGGAGTAGCCATGGAAGCTTGGGGAGGAGCTTCAAATCAGCAGCAACCAGGAGGAGAAAAAGAGAACGGTGGGGAAGGGAAAGGAGGAAAGAGAAAAGGAAAGAAAGAAATGAGAGGAGAGAGAAGAGGTAATGTGCTTTTGTACTTTTTCTTCTTTTTTCTTTTTGACTTGTTAATTAGTAACTAGTCTTGTGAGAGGGCTCATTTAGGCAGTAAAAAACCGGCCCACTTATATGTTACAAGCTGGAGCGTTTTGTCTTTTACAGAAAACGCTCGTTTATTTACCCGGTTTAGCACTATTCACTAACTGGGCCCGTTTTCCGGAATTTTCTTGTTTCTTTAATTTTAATGGCTTTTAAGCTTCCATTAATGTTTATTTATAGTTATTTAATGAACTATAATTTTTACGGGTTCATTTGACCACTCAAAGTCACGTTTTCGGGTTTTCTCGAAAAACGTGCGCTAAAGCTTTATTAGCGTTTTTAATTCGTTTTATGAATCCGTTTTCTTCGGGAATTGTTCCCATATGTTATTTAGGCATTATTAAGCCTTTTAAATTCATTTAGTACCCTATTTTAGGTTGTATTTCTCCTAGGGTCACTTAACGCTCGTTTAAGCGTTTTTATTATTTCTTTTGGATTTATTCTTTTTACCAAAATTCAGTAGGCACTAATAGGCCCTCAATATCGTATTAGAGTAATTTAATCACCCTAATTAAGTCCGGGGTATTTCTGAAATACCCCGTAATTAAAACAGTGATTAATTAGGCTAATTATATTTTTTTAAAGGCTTAATTACACTAAAATAAATATGAGGGAACAAATCCCGAAGAAACGGACCTTTAAATGGTTAAAAGCATAAACGAGCCTTAAAGCGCGTTTTCCGAGGAAACCGGGAAACGTGACTTTAAGCGGGTCAAAAAGACTTGTAATAATATTGGTCAACTAAATAGTCACTAATAAATATTAGTGAAGCTTTAGAACCAATAAAATAATTAAGAAAATTCCGGAAACGGTACCGGTTAGTGAAAACTGTAACAACCGGTAAGTTGTGGGGTAAGAGTACAAATAAACAAACTAAGTGTGTCCACTTTGCAAATAAAAATAAAAATGTGAGAGTGTGTGTGTGTAGGGGCCGGCCAGCACCCTCCCTCTCTCACTCTCTTTATTCCCCTTATTTGCTAAAGGACAAAACTAATAAGTAAAAAGCAAAAAAATTAGACTCTCTCTCCTCACTCCCCTCTTCACTCACGTTTTGCACCCTTCTCTATTCTCTCTTTTCTCTCTTCTTCTTCTACCTTGCGACACAATGGAGAAAGGAAGAAACTCACACAACTCCCTCCTTCTCTCATCTTGTTAACCCACTAATCTTGCTCCAAAAATTACAAAATTAGTACATTGTAATCCCCTTGCAGAGGAGAACACTTTCCTCCTTAAAATCCAAAAGCTCCATTTTCGATTTTTATGAGTGTTCACCATTTGAAGATTCAAGTCCACCATTAGAAGCACCTTCACCTCCTTATCATCTTGGTAAAAAGAAGTTCGAAAATCCATTGTTTCTAGCTCTCATTAGCATTTTAATAACTTGCAGTTTTTGAACTCTTGGCCTTCTTTGTTCCAGCCGATTTTGGCTCTTTTGTTGGGCTAGAAATCTTGTTCTTTTCACTAGTCAAGAACTTCATCTACTCATTGGAAGGTAACACTCTTTTCTACCCCTAAAACTTAAATCTAGGGTAGTATAAATTGATGCTAAATTGGTAATTGTTGTATTGGGGTTGTGTATTGGTACGGGTTGTAGCACTTGGTGTGTGAACCTCATTGAAACCGAGAACAAGGAGAAAGAAAGAGGAAAAGAAGAAGAGGAAAAGAAAGAAAAGAAAACTAGCAAGACAAGGTAATTGTGCTTACCTTGAACTAGCTTGTGTATGTGGTATTGTAACAGTTTTTGAGTAAGTAAAGTGATTAATGGATTGAGTAATGAGTAGTGGTAATGTAGTAATGTATTGGAGAAAAATGTAACAGTTTTTGAAGTTTTAACCATCATTTAAAACTTGGGAAAACCTTGGGTAGTATGTGTATGTGTGCAGGAATTCTAATGGTTGTAGTAGTGTTGGAATTGTGAGTATAATGTGTTGTGTAACAGGTTGTGAGAATGTGAATTGTGAGCTGAAATAATGTGTGGAGAAAGTAAGAATTATAGGGGAGACCATGTCAAAATTTTGTAGAAAGGAGAGGACTTAAGATGTTTAAGAAGAGGAAGTATTTGGAGAGTTAAGAGGAGTGTTTTTGTAGTTGCAACAGATTTTGAGAGAGGTTTGTAAATGGGATTAAACTAGAGTGTAAGGTAATGCATTTCGGATGCTAGGAATAACATTAGTTGAGGGAGCATTGGAGTATAGGAGTTAAGGTGGAAATCTGTAGCATAATAGAGGAAACAAAAATCTGTAGCATAAGTGAAGAGGAAACTAGCATGAGTGTTGAAATGAAATGGAGAAAATGTGTAAGTGAGTGTAGGTATTATGTAGTAAGTTTGGGGGAATGAATTAAGGTGATTTAGAGTGTTTTAATTAGTGCTAAATCATGTGGGGAAGTATTGGTAAAGATTAGGGAAGCAATGGGTGAAATTGGGAAAAGAAAACAAGGCCTGTAGCAAAGTTCTGCTACTGTCCGACCCACAGCTGGATCGGACGCTGGGTCGGACAGGGCCTGAACAAACGAAAAATAAAATTCTGGAACCGTCCGACCCAGAGCCGTGAGTCGGACGTGGGTCGGACGGGCCTTGAGAAACAACGGTAAAACTTTCTGGAACCGTCCGACCCAGAGCCGTGAGTCGGACGTGGGTCGGACGGGCCTTGATAATCGACAAGAAATCTTTCTGGAATGGTCCGACCCAGGGCCGTGAGTCGACGTGGGTCGGACAGGCAAAAATTTCTTCATCGAAGTTTCTGACTTCGTCCGACCCAGAGGTTGGGTCGGACGTGGGTCGGACATGGCTTGGATGACAAATCGAAACTTTCTGGAATGGTCCAACCCAGAGGGTATGGGTCGGACGGAATAGTGCTGGGTCGGACGGGAGTATTTCAGAGGATGAAAACCTACTGGAATGGTCCGACCCAGGGTTGGGTCGGACGGTGGGTCGGACGGCCCAAACACTTACAAAAAAAAAATGTGTTTTAATTATATGATTATAGTAATCATATATACATATATATATGCCTATATACCTATAAGCATATATATGTAGTAATACACCATTGATGAAGTAAAATGTAAGGAAGTAAGTAAGTTTGTAAGAAAACAAGTTTATGAAGTAGTAAAGGAAAGAATGGTTTTATAACCAAGTAAGAAAGTAATGGAGTAGTAAGTATACATTGAAAGTATCAATGAGGGAGTAAGTTGAATCAATAATAGATCATTGATCATACTACTTCATGTATGTATAGGAATCAAATAGTTGACCTCCAAGGGAACCGGTAGAACGTATTCGACGGTGAACGGTATGATTTCCTCATGCCCTGTATCCTAACTTGGTTACCCCGATTTGTGTGTTTATGTGATCACCAACAAGATAAATGCATGAATCGGATTTATATTGCACTTATATGTGTTTGAACTATATTGTTCTTGGTTATGCTCTTGAACATTTAGTTTGTATAATTCATGAAATGTATGAATGGAAATGAAGTGTATGTGTAAGTATGAGTACTTGCGTATGTGTGTATGTATGGAAGTAAGTATGGACTTCTACTAATTCCTAACAACCTAACTCCTAACATGAGTATTGAGTAAAATGGAATGAGTAGAAGCCCGATATAGTTTCGGCCACGCGTGAGGATAAGGAACCACAAGAGGTTGGAACCGAATCCTGGCTATAATCTTTTCCTTGGACCAAATCCCGTGAATGGGTAGCATCCTGGATTAGTGAGCCACCCTAAAGCCCGGTGGTGGGATGTAGTAATCCCTGCCCGGAGGTCATACCGACTTAACTGGAAGTAAAGTATGTAAGAAGTATTGTATTGTATTGGTCTTGACTATTGTAAGTCATTGACCGGAGTAAAAGTATTGAACACCCGATTAACCCGAGTGTGTAATAAGGCTAACAAGACCTTTGTATGCATTGGAGAATTGTATCTCCGTGATGCGATGAGTATGGTAAGTATGGATGAATGACTTGCATTGTATTCCTTGTATGTATTGCATGTATGTATGCTTGGTAAATAGATGTAATGTATTGTATTGTATAAAGCATGTATGTATGTATGAATGAAACGAACCGCATGTACTCGACCAAATAGTTGGCGTACCCTCGCTAGTACGCGGGTATGCGGTTATCATATGCAGCGTAAGCTGACCCCCTAGGGGGAATGTTTTTACTCCACAGGTACCCGCGAGGCGTGACGGTAGAGTAAGGGCTGGTTGCAATTCTTTTGATGTAGTTAGTAGGATTGTGATGGTGTACCGAGTTGTACACGGCTAAGGCCCCTTTTGAGTAGCCGGTGTACCATGTGGTACACCTTTTTGGATATTGAATTCTTGATTGAATAGTAAGGAGAGGATGTATGAACTCTTCATTTTTGGGAAGTAGTGTTGGAATGTAATTCATATATTCGGTATACTCGGTAATCAAATGTAAGTAAGTAATTGGTATTGTAAAGTAAGTATTTGGATTGTAAGGTAAGTAGTATGTATGTATTCATTCTAATCGTCAGACCGATATGGTAAGTAGTAGTAGCCTTGTTAACCTTGGATGGTTACGGCATTGTATCACCTGCCGGGAGTAGGTAAGTATTCCGCTGCGAGTAAGGTAATTACGGGAAGGATTAGAGGATAATGGAAGGATTAGCGGTTGGGGTGTTACAATTTCAGTATGAAACCGGTGTTGAGAAATGAGTATGTTTGGGAGATATGATGAGAATAAATCGGTATGAAACCGATGTTGAGCCTAATTGATTTGAATTGACTTGTGAATGATTGGAGGATAGAGAACTAATTGGAGTTATATTATTGAATTTCTTAGGTAATTATTCATAGATAAATTGAGTAATAATTAATGAGACGAGTAATAAGTGAGAAAAAAGAATTCTAGAAATTGGAAATGTATTGCTTTGTGATTATGACTAGAAAGATAAAAAGATCGAAAATGGAATAATGTTTGACTATTTGATTGTTTGAATTGAAGTGGGAGGTGGAACTTGATTTGATAGCGATCAAGGGAAACCGAACACAAATTGGGGTGGAAGGATAGTTCAACACCGATGCTGATCACATTGGGGTTGAATGACTCCTGAAGCTGCCTATAAGTAGTCACAAGTAATCACACTAAGAATAGGTGCAACTAGTATAAATTGGAGTTTGGAGTTGTATTGAGTTTTCAAAATGAATTTCAAACTAATTTTTGACAAAAAGGATTTTCTTCAAACTTGAGAATGAGGACCGGTTTTAAAACCGCTCCCACGGGTGCTAGCTGAACCTTCCCACCATGCTAGACCCGATATAGGGTCGAAACCAGGGAAGTAAGGCTAGTGTGTGAGCCGGTGGGAGTGATGATTAGTTTTGAAACCACTACAATGGACGAGTTACGGTACTAAGTGACCGGTAAGACGTTGGTAGTGTGTGTTTTGTATTTTTCCAAGGGCAGTGGGATATGAGTAGTTCTGTGTCAGTGTGGATGACCGGTGAATGCCTAAGGATATCTAGATGTGCAAATGAATTTGATCAGAAACAAAGGACCGTAGGGCCAGAAAGCGTAAGTGCCCAAAGTCATGACGGCCGTGAACCATAAAACGTAAGTGTTCAAACGTGACCGGTACCTGAGGGATCACTCGACATGGGAGAGGATGGTACCTTCTTTATCTTCGGATGGACCCCATGGAGAGGAGGAAAAATAATATTTTTGATTGCTATGCATGCAGTGACATGTTGTGTGGATGTGTGGTATACATCGAATCAGACCTTGGAGTCTGGAAAGTTATATAGAGGTTATGACCTTAACATAGAGTACCTATGTGAGTAACAATATTAGATTCACCAACTTTGAGGGCAAATTTCTTTAAGGGGGGTAGATTGAAATGCCCCGAACTTAATTATGGTGATTAAATTATTCTAATATGGTATTTGAGGGCCTAATAGTGCCTAAAGAATTTTGGTGAAGAAAATAAATCCAAAAGAATGAGCGTTACGCAACTATAGGAGGTATACGACCTCGGCTAGGGTCCTAGATGGATTCCCAAGGCTTAATTACGCTTAAATAGCATGAGGGAACGATTCCCGTAAGAAAACGGATCCATATAGTGGATTAAAAACACAAACGAGTCTTAAAGCACGTTTTTCAAGAAAACCCGAAAACGTGATTTTAAGTGGTCAAACAGACCCGTAAAAATTATAGTCAATCAAATAACTTAATTCAACATTAAGTGGAGAAAAGTAGACGAAGAGACGAACGCATAGGCGCAAAAGGATCTAAAAACGGAGCTCAAACGAAGAATCTGGAGCCTGTCGAAGTTTGCAGGACAAGACTACGAGAATACACACGTCCGCAAACGTGTCCGTACGCGGAGAGGGAGTCCGCAACACGGACTCAATTACGGACAAAACACAAAGGCCTGTCCGCAACACGGACTCAAATGAGGACGCAAAAAAAAACATGCGTCCGTACCCCCGTCCGTACCACGGACGCACCCACGAATGCACCTAAAATGTGTCCAAACGCGGACAGAAACGCAGACAGAAACAGATCTCGCTAGGACATATGTGTCCGTACGCAGACAGAAACTAGGACGTCACACGTCCGCATATGTGTCCGTACGAGGACAGAAACGCGGACACGTGTAAAATGCAAAATCAAATTCCAGATTTCACGCGTTGAAGCTTTTGGCGCCGTCTTCTCCATTTTTCTTCTTCTCTTATCTACGGCGCCTGCTCAATTCATCCACCGCCTACCTTCAATCCCATCCACCCTTGTCTTCTTCTTCTTCTTCTTCTTCTTCTTCTTATAAACCCACTCTTCTTCCTCTTCATTTCACAATTCATCATCGATCACCACATCTCAACACTCCAAATATTCCATTCCACCCCATATACACATATTCCACATAAATTCCACACAACACCTCATCCCATAAAAACATTCCATTTCCATACCGTTACTCTGTCCAACCTCTGTCCAAAATATTAGCAGTCAAAATAGTGGAGCTGAATTAATAATCTTTTCTAGATGATTTCTTTTACTTCTTATTCTGTCTTCTTTTAATTATGTTGGGCTAAGAGGATATACTCCGGGTGAAGGTTAAATTATAGTTTGTTTAATTATGTAATCTATATTTTTACCGGTTTAATTAAATACAGTTTGTTACGATTAAAGCTTATCTCTTGCCTTTTTAATAAATTTCATGAATTTATTAAAATGCTTTACAAAGTCTATTTTGATCAGATCAGTGATAAATACACAGGTTAATTAATCGATGAATCTGTGGAAAACTTATTTTGATTAAATAAGTTAGTATTTTCAGATGCAAAATATAATTCCTCGCACTTAGTCTGTTTACATGTGTTTTGCTCGAATCTAGATTAGACCGAGCATGTTCTGGTAAACGAATCCTTTTGAGTCTATGATTTATCCCTTAAGATAATAACAGGAATTTTGCCAAACTAATATAATAAAACCGGTAGAGATAGCATAATTAATCAGATTATATAAACCTGAACCCGGAGTCCCGTTTAATTTATCCTCCACTCAGTTAATTTTATCTGCTATTTTACTTTATAAAAACAGGTCATTAATTCCCCCCTTTTGTGACAAAGCTTAGGTACTATATTATTTCGCTATAAGTCTCACGGTTCGATACCCGACCGCTTCTGTCTTACTATACTACTGCGACAGGGATTTGTTTGCAGCCCGACAGATCTTTTGAGTTATTAATTTCTTTCTCTATTGTTTTAAAATACACCAGTTCCAACCACCCACATTATACTGTCTGCAAAATAGCGCCGTTGCCGGGGACTTGATTTATTCTAGTCCCTAAGCTCGGATAATTCACTTGCTATATTATAATATTTTGTTTATTGTTATTTTGTTTGTTTATTTTATTTCAACTAATTTATGTCATTTAAATTGTTCCAGCAATTTAAATATCGTATTAATTACAGTCATTTATTTTTCCAGTCATTTAAATTTCTGTCATTTATTTTCCAGTCATTTAAATTACCATTGTCCTTTAAATTTCAGTCAATCTAATTTCTATCATTTAAATTCTGTCATTTAATTATTCTGTCATTTAATTTTATGCCATTTAAATTTCAGTCAATTAAATTCCAGTTCTTTATTTAATTGTCATTTAAATTCAGTTCTTTATTTTCTAGTCATTTAAATTACTATCATTTAAATTCCGTTGTCATTAAAATTCTAGCAATTTAATTCTATTCTTTTTCTTTATTTTATTTTATTATTTTCATTTACTTAAACTGCATTTATTTTTATTTCTTTTTGTTTATTTATTTTCGGTTTATTTACTCTTGTTAAAAAAAAGTAGTTCTTTATTTTTGAATTATTTCTGTTTAGCTGTTTAAATTCCCCCCTCCATATTTCTTTCTATTTCTATTTATTTTATCACATCACAAGTTTCTTTTTCTGTTTTGAGTGGTGAATGCCTTTTACTAGGTCACACAACCTTCCGGACAATATTAATAATCATACGGTTAGCTACATCCCTGAGATCGAGAGAACCTTTTTGCACACTCTAAGGCAGAAACGATCTCAACAAAACATAACCACCACGGTGATAGAATCTAACCCGGAAGCAGATATGGCATATTCACCAGCTACAGTTCGTAACATCAACAGGCCATCCAATCAAGGACAACAGCCCGCCATCATCCTTCCCCACCGTACCCAATCCGAATACGATGAGTGGCAAAAGCTGAAGCCATATCATCAGATCCGATGCGTAAAGGAATTAGGCATGTTTGATGGCTCTAGTCCTGATGAAGCTCTATTGCATGTCACCAAGTTCCTGCAGCATGCCAACAGTCTAACCGCGACCAACGCAGTACTCCAATACGCGAGACTGTCCCTGTTCCCTCACAGTCTGACGGGAAATGCAAGTAAATGGTACCACAGCCTTACACCAAGTACCATTGGTACTTGGGATGAAATGGCCACCAAGTTCTACGACAAGTTCCTGCCCCCAAGCCGTACGTTAGAAATGATTGCTGAGATCTACAATTTCAAGCAGCCAGGGTCAGAAAATATCTGTGAAACTTGGGACCGTTTCAAAGGACTACTACTGACGTGTCCTCACCATGGTCTCACAAAAGAACAATTATCTCAATTGTTCTACAAAGGCTTAATCAATCAATGCAAAACAATGGTACTATCCTCTTTAGGTGCTGATATTTTGAAAAGCCAGGGGTACAGTTTCTGAATGGGATAGAGTCCCTCTGTGAAGAGATCAGAGACTGGGCCACAGGTGGATCAAGAGGAGGCACACCAGGTTTATACCACGTAGGAGAAAGTGACAATAAGTTTGACCAGCTGATGAAAAGCCACAAGCAACTCATGAAGAGTAATGCGTAACAGGCGACGAAGGTAAGCACTCTGCAGAAAGTAGTTGAGCAGATGACCATGAATTCCTACCTCCAACAAGCAAAGTCGATGACCTCCCGATCATCTACCGCCCCTCCGGGTTACGCTCCTCTCTATCTTCTCCTGATATATCTTGTACACAATGCGGTGGGCCACACGATTATGAACAATGCCCCCAGTTACAAGAATTAAAGGCAGCAGAGGAAGAAAACTTTATTGGCAACAATTTAGGGTACAGACAACCATGGCAGCGTAACATGCACCCCAACCTTCGCTACTCAAATACCGACAATATCCAAAACCCACATACACTCCAACCATCTCAAAATTTCAGACCTCAGTCCAATTTTCAAGGAGGCCAAAGGCAGTATCAGCAACCACCTTATGGCGATGCTGCTTCTTCAAGCCGACTGACTCAACCTCCTTCAAATCCCGAATCTGAAATGTCCTAAATGCAAGAGATGTGAAATACCCCTAACCTTTAAAACTTAATTAAATCATCTACTAATGATCTAAGATGGTTAATAAACATCTAAATATTATTGGGGAACAATCTAAAAGATCTCAACAAGGCAAAACACGCCTTAAGATCGGTAAAGCCAAAAATGTGCTTTAAAGCACCATAAAGATTGTATGACCTCAAATAGGATCCAAAGTGGATTCCTAAGTATTATAATGAAGTAAGGAACACAACAAAACTATTATCAAAGAAGGCTAAGCTCAGAAGCACCTTGCAACACAAAATGCGCACTAAAACACCTTAAAGCACGTTTTTGTGAGATTGCCTTCTAAATTGGGTTTTAATGGGCTTAAAGGTTATAATTACCTTTAAATATGATATTTTATCACATTATATCATATTAGGAATTTAATTCCAGAAATTTACGAATTTTTACAAATTTAATATTAAAATATTAAAAAACCCTAAAGTGGGGCCCGTTTGAGTCAATATTGACCAAGTATGGTCAATGGTCAATTAATTGACCCATTTGACCATGGAAGTCGGCAGGAAAGAGGAGAGGAGACAGCTCACAAACATTGATTGACAATTAGCTACCTAATACCATTTACTTTTGAAAAACTTACCTTTTTCAATTATTTCAACTCCTTCCAATCATTCCCTTCCCCCTGTCCGATTCCATCCATTCCAGCCAAGCTCCCTCCCTTCCTAGAACCTCTCAAGCCTTGTTCTTGAGCATGGAAGGCAGATCTAACTCCTAAGCTCTTAAGGTAAGGTTTTAAGGTCATTTTTAGCTCTTTTTCTTCATCTCTTCACTACCTACACTTAGATTTCGTGGCTCATCAATTCCTATGGCTCATTCTCAGTGTTATAAGGTTAGAACAACATCCAAACTCGGTTGAAGCAAGTCTAGGGGCCAAGGTTGCTCAAATTTGCATTTTAAGGTAAAAACATACCTTAAGCCTCTCTAACTTTCAAGCAGTTTTCTTCCTTTGATTTTTATGATTTTATACACTCATAATATTCATATTTACATGTTAATTCAGTTGGTTAGCCATTTGGAGCAAGGGTGGCCGAGATCCAAAGGAAATACCCTCTTTTAAGGCATTTTGCCAAGGTAAAATCAATTACCATAGCAGCTTGTTGTTGTCTAGATATTTCCTATGTTGATATGGTGAATTTAACACCATTAGGTGTGCTTGGTACAGGCTGAAACTCATTGGAACTTCCCTTGCATTTTAAGGTGATTTTTGCCTTAAATCTTACATTAATTATTCCTTATGGTTAAGCTCAAGCTTGGAGTATAACCATATCTTATTTTGGTGTATTAAACATGTCTAAATAGTGTGGTGAATTTACCTCTAAGCTTCCGAGCTCATACAAGGAGAGATCAAGGTATAAACACCTTAAACTTATGATTTTTATGATTTTTAAGCACATATATAAATTGTGCCGAGAGTGGAGTTTAACATATGGGTTATATTGACCTAAAAATGGAAAAAAATGACTAAGATAAATTAAGCTAGTCATTTAAGAGATTTAATTAACATAATGGTCAAATTATGACATTATGTGGAAAAATATTTAAGCTATGGTGAGGCCGTAAGTTTATACTATATTTTGAGACATTTAATGTGTAATTTATTTTGCAAGTTCAAGGTTGTAATAAGGCCATGTCATTAGGCCATTTTAGTTTAAGTTTATAAGCTTATTTAGTTAGATTTATGCTTATATAATTAAATTGGGGCCAAACCGTAATTACTAGAAAATTAGAAAGCCGTGGGCTTAATTTAGAGCAATTTAAGGTTTTTAAATGAATTTAATAAAAATTATAACTTTTTATAAAGTTTTGTGTCAAAATTGTAAAAATAGAAAAGTATAGGGTATCATTGGTGATTACCGAAAGTTTGGTCTCCATTTGGTATTAGAAGTCAAAGTTGACTATATAGGAGACTTTGACCAAGTTTGGAGAATTTAGGGAATTAAAATACTACCTTATATTAAGCTAGTATTAATTGTAAAAGATTTATAAAAGGTGGGGCAAAAATGTAATTTCCGAGACTTAGGGGTACTAAATAGAATTTAGAATAATCCTTAAGTTATTAGGAATTTTTAGAAGTTTATTTGGTTAAATTTGGAGTTTATATGAATTATATAAGTATAATATATGGTATTTTATAACATTGTTACAAATGGGTAACATATGTGTAGAAACTGAAATTTAGAGGAAGAATAAGGTTAGGAATAATATTTATAACCTTTTGGTATAGTTTGGTGATTTTTGGAATTTCATATAAGGTTCTATAAAGATATATGTATAATATATAGTTTTTGGAATTAGAAAACTATGTATTATAAATTGGGATGGAATTGTGATTTATAGAAGTTTAGTGGTTTATAGTAAAAGCCGAGAATATAAGGGGGCTGTTTGGTATTTTATAAACAAAATATAACTATAGGTTATAATTGTTTTAATGACTTAAAGGTCATAATATATGTTATATAACTATAATGTAACATTATATTAATTATGTGGTGGATTTTGTAAATATTTAAGAACATAGGTGCTGTTCGGAAATATTAGCATTTTTAAATGGAATTTATAATATGGTTTTTAATGTTATAAGAGTTATAACATTTATAATATAAGAGGTATTCATTAAAAAGAATGAATATGGATTATAAGACTTACCATATAATAAATAGTTCCATAATACATATATATAAATAAATATATGTAATAGTGTAGAAAATGTGATAACTATAAATTATCATAATTAAAATGATAATAGAAGAGGAGAAAAGAATTATAAACATTAGATATGGAAATTCTAAATGTTAAGAGTATACATGGGATAATAAGGATTTAAATAATTCAAAGTACTTCTTCATATGAATTATACTCCATTAAATTTGGAAAAAACGAACCTTAGGAAAATTAATACTAAGGTGAAATGTATAATACATGATAAGAATTATACATGCGATGTAGAAAAACTACATGATATACAAGGGTATATTAAGTTACATGCGATAACAAGTTCAACATAAAGTATATTAAATACGAAGCAAGACTACACATGTAATATAACGTTTTCCAAATCTCGAGTTAAGCCGAAAACCCGACAAACATGTCAGTTAATAACGGGGGATTAACCGGGAGTTATTAGTGCGGTACGGGGTACCGTGGGGTTGTATTGTTTTGACAGGATGCTAATCATCAGCATTATGTATTGTTTAGACTGTTAGACGACACCCGGAGCATAGGATCTTGCTGATTCATACTCCACCGTAATACAATCAGGGTGAACGGTATGTTGTTATGTGTCCTCTGATTGTCTCTGAGGGCTTCCTCAGTTCAGACTTCTGTGTGATCTGTGATAAGATTGTTTGTCTGAATGTGTTAATTAATATGCATGAATTGTATATTTATAGCTGCTTATTATTTACTGTTGTTGAGTTAACAGTATTGGTTCGTATATATGGACCTATATATATAAAACGAACTAGCGGCTATGGTGCTATCTTATATGAAATATAAGGAACGTCAGAAAAACGTTGTAGCACTAGGATAATAAGATACATATTATCCGAGACCTTTATACGGAGCATTGGCCTTTTTAAACGCCGCTCTCGTATCTAACACTGGATCCCGCGTTTACAGACCCCGGGTTGGACTAATGACCTTAGTCTGCTGTGTTAGAAAAAAAATTGGTAATGCGATGCGATGGTATAATTAATTAATTAATGAAGGAAAGTAAAGCCAAGAGGATGTGGCTCTTGGTGCGCGCTGTGATCACACAAAGATACCAGGATGTCCGCGTACGGGTCCGTAAGTATCAAGAAAATTTCCCGTGAGCTAGAATGGCTCGTTGGTCCAGACTCTACCGTTGGAGTGGCTACTGCCGTGGGTGACCCGCCATAATTTATGGGTAATTAGAGACATGTCGTTTTTAATGAGACATAGTCACTAGGTATAACTGAATTAATACAATTGAGACTTGCACAGTGGCGAACGATATTGGTTTCTATACCATGGACGAGAATTAATACTTGTTTATTATCCTCGTTGTTTCGCTTTGTTGTTCACCGGTTATACATGTGGTTATACTATGTGTGTTGATGGTTGTGTTATTGTATGGATATTACTGTTATTTGTCTTACAGTTTAAATATTAAAACGACATTGCATGTAACGAACCTCATGCTCTCGACCAAATAATTGAGGGGTTTGAGAGGGCATGACGGGGCATGTGATAACATACTCAGCAGGGGCTGATTCCATACCACAAACCATCTTTATTGCAGGAGACTAGCTGGTGGGTCGACGCGGGGCGCGACTATTGTGTTACAGTTGGTTTAGACTTGGTACGGTGTGATACTAAGGTTGTTTTGGACTCGGGTTGTTTAATCGAGGTGTATTTGGATTAGATGCTCACGGTCTGTAATAATTAGTTGATGTTAGACTCGTTTTAAATTGTTTAAGTACTGCTATCTATCTCTTGTGGTCACTGCGGGAATACGTTTCGCAAGTTGATTATCAGGTAATTCGTTATCACCCGTATGGGCGAGTGATAACAGTGACACCATTAGGGCGACAGTTATTATTTACCGCTGCGAGATATTATTGTGCGCGACATTTATAGGATTATTAGGAACCGAATTAGTAGGGGTGTTACAAAAGTGGTATCAGAGCGCACCTACTGGAGGAGGTGGAGCTCGAGGTGGCCAGAGGGGGCCGGCGCCCCAAGCCCAGAGGGGGCAGCAGCATCAGCAGCCACAGCAGAACCAGGGCCAGAGGAACCCGCCGGGCAACCGTATGCTGAATGCAGCGGGAGCTTTAGGTGCTGGCACTAGTACCCAGCGCGGTGAAGGTTAGCATTTGAAACCTTAACCATTGTATGAGAGCATGACTAAGTGTTAAACGCTTTACCTTAGCATGAATGTGTGTTTTAATTACCGCTATAGATAAAAAACTTACCTAGGAAACCTGTTACCTCTTAGGAGATTTCGACATCTGCTATCCCACACTTACAAGACAGAGATCACCTAGACCCGTGGAAGAAAGACGGGAGTACCCTAGTGAGTTGTGTCATGTGGTCAGACCGGGCATGATACTTCTCAGAGAGTTCCTAACCCTAGATGAGAAAATCACCATAGTGAATGAGTGTAGAGCTTTGGGTAAGGGCATAGGAGGATTTTATACCCCTGTATTTAATAGTGGTTCTAGAATGAAACTGCACATGATGTGCTTAGGGAAAGATTGGGATCCACAAGCTAGGGTTTATCGAGAGGTGAGGATGGTAGGTGGTGTATCTATACCTAGCATACCTGAGAGTTTCCAAACCTTGGTGAGAAACGCAATGGATATTGCTCAAGACTGTGAGACTTATCCATTACCCGACATGACACCTGACGTTTGCATCATCAACTACTATGAACAGGGAGGAAAGCTTGGGATGCACCAGGACCGTGATGAGACGACCGAATCCATCACCAGAGGAATACCGGTTGTGTCATTCTCCATCGGCGATGATGCTGAGTTCATCTATGTGTAGACACCAAAATTCTCACCCTATAAAGCAATTTCCGAAATAAGAAATGAAATAAGAGGGTCATCGTCTTTCTTTGTCATAACGTATTGACGTGCGTGCCAAAACGAAACCATCGTTTATAAACTTTTTCAAAGCATTTCGTAAAACACAATTTTTTGAAAATGAATTTCCAAATATCATACGGTTTTAAACCCGTCCCTTTTGTTTTATTCACTTATCTTATATTGCTCATTTGTTTACTTATTGAGTTATCTTTTATTTTTCATCTGTTACTCTTTTATTTTGTCATATTTATTGCTACTTTTATTATCTTCTAGCATTTACTTTTTATTTTATCATCATCATTTTTCATTTTTATTTCTATCATTTATGAGTTTCTAGTTTTATTCGTACTAGTACATTGCATTTTGTCGATAGTTTGATTAAACTTTTTTGTTATTTGTTCATCCTATCTCATTTACCGCTCATACATATCAGATTTATTCTTCATTTTTGTTACAATCACTTGTAATTTTATCACATTATATTAGTACCATTTCATTATTTCATGTATTTATTATTATGTTATTCCATTTATTTTATGATTCTATTATGTTTTGTATGATTCTTAGAAAACAATTCATTCTGTTAGATTAAACTCTTTCATTTTACTGTATATCTTCATTTAGAACACTAGTGCTTTTAAAAGGATGTTTCAGCTTGAGAAAAAGCTCTTGTATTATTTCTCACATTCATACAACAAGTTTTGTTGTTAGCATAGTGGGTTAGTGTGTGCAAAGGAAACAAAAGGTCCTAGGTTTGAACTTGGGCACAAGTAATCCCTAGATTAGCTCTCTTTTCCATTTCACCTTTCGGTCTGAATCTGGAGTTTTAACGATTTCTGCGTGGATATGTCAACACATGACGCCAGCTTAGCTGGTACACACCTGCTTCGGTGACCTAGAAGTGTTGGGTTCGAATCCCATTACCGCCCTGTGGTTTTGTTATCATTTTGGTTGCTACTTAAATGGTGGAACTCGGTCCAGTAAGTCCATCTCATTGTCGGACTATGCCCATTTGTGACCCACTTAAAAAAATAACAAACAGAAACTCTGGCCTCAATCCACCGCCCTGCCCATTTCCAAGCAGTATAAAGCAACACTAAAAAAAACCCTACTGTAGACATAAGAGGAGGGGGGGCCGACAGTGAGCACTCTCGATTCTTTTCATCTCCCTCACCACAGTGAACATTCCATCCTCTTCCTCTCATGAAAAACTCCTCTCTCAGCCGACGGTCATCAGTCTTATTCCCCTCTTTTTTTAAAAAAAATCTGTTGTCTCCTCTGAAGATATTCACGTCTTCTCCTCTCTATAACCTTTGACGCCTAAACCCAGAAACGTATTAGAAGGAAAGACCTCATCTGTTCCTCGAATTCGTCATGAAATTTTTCCGTTTTCCATCAAATCGACTCGTTTCATTCACCAATCGATCACACTGTCTTCGCTTCGAGTTCGCACAGGAGGGGCGAAAACCCGTAATGGCAAAGCAAACACTGCTCTATTCCTCTATCGAAAACTAGTTTTCGAAGTAGTAGTCATCTCGTCCTCCCTTCATTCTTTACATTTCGTTAAAACTCCAGAGTCAGGGCTTCGAATTCCTATTTCGCATGTCCCTGGCCTCCATGGAGAGCTAGAAACTGTTTTTCTGATTTCGACCTAACATTGTGTATTTTCTTCGTTCATATAATCACAGAGCGAACCATAAGAGGTCGGGCTTTAAGTTTCAATTTCATTGGAAGCTTGATGTTTAGTTGAGACATTTCTGTTTTACTTTGTTATCATTCCTCATCATGCTCCATATTTGCTTCGGTTTTATCATCTTCATTTATTTTTCCGCATCTCATAACCAAGTGAACCGCCACGGTGATGGTTGAGAACAAGAGGGGATGGCAATGTGAGATGTGGTTTCATCCCACATCGAAAGTGAGCAAAACCAAGGAGCACTTCCTTTGTTATAAAAGGAAGTGCTCACCTCACTTCTTAATCATCCCAACAATTAACAACTTCTTCTGAATGCTAAATTGTAATCTCTTCTCTCTATATCTCTTAAAGTATAAATAAGAGATTTCTGGTAGTGTCCGAGGAAGTAGACAAATTGGCTGAACCTCGTAAAATTCCGGTGTCCCTTTTATAGCTTTATTAGCAGCTATTGTGGGTAATTTTGTAGTGCTTTATTGTGCTAAGAAATTACAGTCAGGAAATTCTATCTAAGGAAGTGGTACTTAAGCGGGACCATTGTGACCCCACCACGACTTGGGAATTCTCCTGTACGGAGTGATTTTCTAGTACAATAACTTATTCTCTTACCCGGTCGCTTCCGCAACAAGTGGTATCAGAGCCAAGGTTCTGTCTTAGTATGCTCTGTGGTTGCAGCTAGGCTGATCTTCCACATCAGAAAAGCGTTCCTTTGTTCAGTTGATACGTCGTAGCGCTGCTAGATAAAAATTGGAGCAAAAATGGCAGACAACAAATTAAAGACCCCGGAGACAGCGTCATCAACTCCCTCGTCATCGATTTGGACAAGAAGGGTGATGAATTAAGCTAAGTTTTCGGTGGAGACATTTGATGGTACGGGCCATTTCGGCATGTGGCAATGCGAAGTCCAAGACGCTCTCTTTCAGCAAGGTCTTGACATTGCCATTGAAGAGACAAGCCCGGAAGACGTTCAAGAGAAGGAATGGGAGGCCATGAATCGAGCAGCTTGTGGCACAATTCGCTCCTGCCTGTCGAGAGAACAAAAATATGCATTCTCTAAAGAAAAATCTGCATGGAAATTGTGAAAGGCATTGGAGGAAAAATTCATGAAGAAGAGCAGTCAGAATAAGCTTTTTGAAGAAAAGGCTATTCCGCTTTCGTATGTTTCGGGGACCACAATGAATAACCACATCACCAGTTTCAATCAACTAGTAGCTGATTTGATAAACTTGGATGTGACATTCAAGGATGAAGACTTGGCCTTAATGTTGCTGGGATCTCTTCCAGATGAGTATGAGTTTCTGGAAACAACTCTACTCCATGGGAAGGACGATATCTCTCTGAAGGATGTCACTGCAGCACTGTACAACCATGAATTGAGAAGAAAAGAAAAGAGGCTGGTATTGATGAAGCAGCAGAAGCATTAGTGGTGAGAGTCGTTCTTCCGCTAGAAAAGGGGAAGAAAGGATGGTCAAAATCGAAAACCAAGCTTGGCAAAGATGAATGCGCCCTTTGTCGAGAAAAGGGACATTGGAAGAAGGACTGTCCAAAACAGAAGAAAGGCAAGGCTGTTCAAGACGCATGTGTAGCTGAATACGACAGCGAAGGATCAGGACTATCATTGGTGGCATCGACTTCAAAAATTAACCAGGATGAGTGGATTCTGGATTCAGGAGCAACCTCCATATGTCACCCATTCGAGATTGGTTCTTTGATTACAAAGAACTAAAGGGTGGAACCGTTTTGATGGGAGACAATAGCCCATGCAAAACAATTGGTATAGGCTCAATCAAGTTGAAGAACCATGAAGGATCAACCAGAGTTTTAAGAGAAGTACGACATGTTCCAAACTTGACCAAAAAATCTCATTTCTCTGGGACAATTGGAGTCGAAAGGATTCTCATGGGCCGCTAAAGATGGAGTTCTAAAGGTCGTTTCAGGAGCACTGACGGTGATAAAAGGCACCAGAAGGAGCAATCTGTATGTAACACCCCTACTATTAATTCAATCATTACCGTCCAATCTCCTCGTGCTTCCCGAGTCACGCAGCGGATACATACTTACATACATCGGGTGATACAATGCCGTTAGTCACCCACGTGACTAACAAGGCTACTACTTCTACATACAGCATCGGTCTGATGGACCGGAATATCCGAGTACTACTTAATACAATACATACTCTCATTACGTACTGATTACTACAATACTCCATTCGATACATTACTCCATTCAATACCGTACTCCATTCAATACAATACTTCACAACTCCGTACAAGATAATACACTACGCATACCGAGTTTACTAGGTTCCAAAATCAATACATACTTCTCCCAAATTCATACACACTTACTAGGATCAATCTGCTACCCATTCCTCACAAACTAGATACTTCTAATTACAAGGCGCGCCACCGGTCTCTTACCTTGACCGTATTCGCTCCGGGTACCTGCACACTAAAAATGGTCCCCCGAGGGGGTCAGCTTACGCTGAATATGATAACCGCATACCCCGCGTACTAGCGAGGGTACGCCGACCATTTGGTCGAATACATGCAATTCATTTTGCAATACATACATTCATACATACATACATACATGCTTTCATTCACGATACTAATACTACACAAGGTATACATACATACGCACAGTACAATACATGCTTGGAAGACATACAAGTCAACCAATGCTTACTTACCATTTTCCAGAAACATACACAATACATACTCATTACATATCCAATACGCAATACGGAGATACAATTCTCCAATACATACAAGGTCCAGTTAGCTTCATTACACACCCGGGTTTATCGGGTGTTCGATACTCTTTTACTTCCGGTCAATGACTTACAATAGTCAAGACCAATACACATACGATACTTACTTCTTACATACTTTACTTCCAGTTAAGTCGGTATGACCTCCGGGCAGGGATTACTACATCCCACCACCGGGCTTTAAGGTGGCCCACTAATCCAGGATGCTACCCATTCAAGGGAATTGGTCCATGGAAAAGATTACAGCCAGGATTCGGATCCAACCTCTTGTGTTTCCTTATCCTCACGCGTGGCCGAAACTATATCGGACTTCTACTCATTCCATTTACTCATTACTCAAGTTAGGAGTTAGAAGGTTAGGAATTAGTAGAAGTCAATACTCCATTTCCATACATACATACAATACTCAAGTACACGATACTTACACATACTTCTCAATTCCATTCATTCATTTCATGAATTATACAAACTAATTGTTCAAGAAGATACAACAAGAACAAAATAGTTCAAACACAGTTAAGTGCAGTATAAGTCCGATTCGTGCATTTATCTTATTGGTGATCACATAAGCACACAAATCGGGGTAACCAGGTTAGGATACAGAGCATGAAGAAATCATACCGTTCACCGTCGAATACGTGCTACCGGTTCCTTGGAGATCAACTATTGATTCCTATACATACATGAAGTAGTATGATCAATGATCTATTATTGATCTACTTACTCCTCATTGATACTTTCAATGTATACTTACTACTTCATTACTTTCTTACTTGGTTATAAAACCATTCTTTCCTTTACTACTTCATAACTTGCTTCCTTACACATTTGCTTACTTTCTTACCATTATTACTTCATAATGGTGTATTATACATATATATGATTACTATAGTCATATAATTAAAACACTTTTTTTTTGTAAGTGTTTGGGCCGTCCGACCCACCGTCCGACCCAACCCTGGGTCGGACCATTCCAGTAGGTTTTCGTCCTCTGAAATTACTCCCGTCCGACCCAGCACTTCCGTCCGACCCATACCTCTGGGTCGGACCATTCCAGAAGGTTTCAATTTGTCATCCAAGCATGTCCGACCCACGTCCGACCCACCTCTGGGTCGGACGAAGTCAGAAACTTCGATGAAGAATTTGCCGTCCGACCCACGTCCGACTCACGGCCCTGGGTCGGACCATTCCAGAAAGAATTCCGTCGTTTCTCAAGGACCCACGTCCGACTCACGGCTCTGGGTCGGACGGTTCCAGAAAGTTTATTTCGTTGTCAGGCCTGTCCGACCCAGCGTCCGATCCAGCTGTGGGTCGGACAGTAGCAGAAACTTGCTACAGGCCTTGTTTCTTTTCCCAATTTCACCCATTGCTTCCCTATCTTCCTACATGCATCCTAACATGTTTTAGCACCAATTAGGCCATCTAAATCATGTTATTTCACTCCCTAATCCATTATACAATTCTATACTACTTATACACCATTTGTCAAGTTTCAACCCAACACCTACATTACTTTTCTTCACACTAATGCTACAGATTTTGGTTTTCCACATTATGCTACAGATTTTTCAATCTAACCTTTATCCTTCAATACTTTTACTACCAATACCACTACTAACATCCTCATTACATTATCTTCCACTCAATCCTTCCCATTATCTAGCTCCTTTCAAAATCTGTTACAAGGTGGTTTACTTCCCACTTTAGGCTCTCCAAGCACACCTAGTTTCTCCTAGTTCCTCCTATGCACTATACTACTTCTTGCTACAGATTTTACACTTCCACATACTCATACCACAAGTACCAATCCATAGTTACTAAATATCTCCACTAACTTCAATACACACCTTGGTTCTCCCATTCACCAAGTCATCCATAATTGTACATATTCCTACCAAAATTTTGCCATAGCTCATCTACTTTTCTTACTTAGCCACACATATACCTTCTTACCAAATTCATGCCTATTCTAGCCACACCCATACAAGGGTTCTACCAGCACACATACAAAATCCCAATACACCAATTTTTCCTCAATCCAAAATACAATACTCATATACAATTATTTGGCTCTAAGGCCTACAATCCACATACTTGCTCTTAAATACTCAAACTTCCCAATTCTCAATACTAATACAAGGTTTTGGGTTCTTTAAATATTTTACCCATTCCCATTACTCTAATGCAATAGAATTTAACACTAGGAAAGAGCTCTTACCTTGAGCTTATACTTCCTTCTTCCTTTCACATTTTTTTCCTCCTTCTTCCTTTCTTGCCTCAAAATCGGCTACATGGGGAATGGAGTTGCCAAACTCCATTCCCATCACCCAATGAACACAAAACACTACAATTAATTTACTAACCCTTAAATCAATGTCAATTCCTTGAAGTGTTTGAAATGGAATTTCTAGGGTTTACCTTTGGAGAGTTTTAGAAGGGGTTTTAGCCCTTGGTTCAAGCAGGTGAGTCCACCACCATTGCTAGGTTGATATTTTGCTCAAAAGAGAGAGAAAACAAGGCATTACACAAGGGTAAAAATCGGCTACCAAAGGAGATGAAGAAAACTTAAGGTTTTCATGGAGATTTTTACCTTGTTGGAAAGAGGAGACTCCAAGCTCCATAATGGTGTGCTTTTCTCTTTGAATGGGGTATACCCACGAAAATGAACTTCCTCATTTTGAAATTCCGAAAAGAGGGAAGTGTAGAGGAGAGTGAGGGGAGTTCAAATATGTAGTTATTTTTGTGGTTGGAGCTCAAATGGAGGTAGAGCAAGGAGGAGAAGATGAGGTTGCCATTGGAGCTCTTGTGGAGCTTTCAAAATCGCAGCCCAAGGGAGGAGGAAGAGGGAGAGTACGGTGGGGAGAAGGAAGGAAAGAGAGAGGGGTGAGTGAGATGAGAGAGTGAGGTGAGAGAAAAGGGTAAGTACCCCTTTTACTTTATCACTTTTAGCTTTTTGCTCTCTTATTTAATTAGCTAGTTACATGTGTGTGTGAGGGAGTTATTTGACTGATAAAAACCGGCCTCCACTGTTATACTAGCTGGAGCGTTTTTCGTCTTTTACAGAAAACGCTCGTTATTTTACCCGGTTTAGGTACTATTCACTAACCGGGCCTGTTTTCCGGGATTTCCTCGTTTCTTTATTTTTATTGGTTATTAAGCTTCCATAAATGCTTAATAACTATTATTTAATGATTCATAATTTTTACGGGTCTGTTTGACCACTTAAAGTCACGTTTTCGGGTTCCCTCGAAAAACGTGCGCTAAAGCTCTTTTAGCGTTTTAATACATTTCTCGGAGCCGTTTTCTTCGGGAGATCGTTCCCATATATTATTTAGGTCTTATTAAACCTTTAGAATCCATATAATACGCTAACCGAGGTCTCATACCTCCTATGGTTATTTAACGCTTATTTAGCGTTTTCCGCTTTTTAAGCGTTTATTTATTTCTTTTGGATTTATTTTTCCTTACCAATATTACTCTTGCATTATTAGGCTCTTAAATACGGATTAGAATTATCCTAATCACTATACTTAAGTTTGGGGTATTTCAATCTACCCCCCTTAAGAACTTTGTCCCCAAAGTTGCTCAAGGTTATAGGATTTCCAATACTTGCTCATTCTTACTTGTCTATGCCAAAGGTCGTACATTCTTCCTCCTTACAATTTCTGAATTCGTTACTTCAGGTCTCCACATTCCATACAATACAAGTATACTATGCTTACTTCCATCCGCATCACATCCCACCATCTGGTTCCACATTACAAGATTTATACATACATACAGTGCAAAGCTATCCCCAAAGCAATGCAATACACATACAATCCTTCAGGCACCAAGGTCATCTAGACACAGGACTCCTCTACGTCCCGCTGCCCTTGGAACAATACAACATACTACCTTACTGTCTTCTTCGGTACATACTAAAGGAAATTCTTTCACTACTACCAATTAAAAATTTTCCTAAAGCACACAACTTCAAATTCCAATTTATATTCATTACTTCTATCCTATGTGATTCTTGTGACCACTTAAGGGGAGCTTCAAGAATCGTTCAACCCTGATGTGATCAGCATCAGTGTTGCACTATCTTTCCACCCCAATTCGTGTTCGGTTTCCCTCGATCTGATCAGGATCAAGTTCGACTTCCCACATCAGTTTCAAACAAACGGATAGTTGATTATTTCAATTTTCTATCTTTTTACTCTGCCTAGTCGTGATTACAATTTCACACATCTCCAAAGGATGGAATTCAGTCCATCAATCATCCTCACTCTACTTCCAAATACTTGCTTCAAGATTCAATACCTACATACTCATTTCATCGTCTGTTACTACTTCCATTCACTACTCTCTTTCATCTCAAATATTCTAGCTAAGGACTACAGTACTTAGGAAATTCGGTTGTCCTCGATTTACTTCCAATAACATACTTACGAATACACTACTCATGGTTACAATCCTTTACTACTCATAGTCAATCCGTACTACTTCTTTAAAAATACAATACTTGTGGAGCTCCGTCCACTACTCATTCTCAATTGTTTCAAGACAATCACCTAGGGAACTCAATTTCCTCTAGGTTATACATCGGTTTTATACCGACTCATGCATCGTAATACCATGTCTAACTTCAGATAGGCACACACTACAGGGATTATCGTTTCCCCAAGAGTTACTATGCTCCTCTTTACTAATACTTCTACACTGTGGTTACAAGATGGGTATATTCATCCTATGGTATTCGCATCTCTTGTGCCCAATTACCACAGTTACAATATGAATGAATACGTATGTTTATCTAACATAAGTACCAATCATTAAATCAATTCTCATTTGTGCTATGCACATTATAGTTTTATGTGTTTTATTTATAAAACTTGTATTAAGCGGTTTTCGCTCTACCCCCCTTAAAAGGGATTACGCCCACGTAATCTACCATATGTTACTATTAAACATTGGTTACTTGATTTGGGCAATCTGAAGCGTTTAGCTTCATTACGATATGCTATACAATATGCTCTGGTCAAAGGGTCTTAACCATACCAATGGTTTGGTCTTTGCACCGAGGATTCGTACATGAGTTTATTTAACTCCTAATTAATTCAGTTCTAGCCTATTAGGCTTCAAGGCATTAATAGCCATTCTTTCGTACTTACTAGGTGTATCACATTTCTTAGTTAGGGCCCACTAGCTTCTGCTGCGCGACCCTGATAACTTGGGTTACTCACCCTTCATGTTATCCTTAATGTGCTATACATCACCTTTCTATCCCTCTATTATGGGAATAAGGTTTACTACAGTATGGTATTGTTTTACCGCTGTTTGAACTCAATGAGTTTTAGATCCAGCTTTCTGGTAATCTATTATACATATTATTCGTACTCCCACGATTATCCACTAAGTCCCTCCGACTTGTTGTCGGGCGAGGTTAAGTCACTACCTAGTTGCAGTGCTTCCTCTGTTGTCACTAGCTTCTGAATAATACCAGTTCTTCTGGTTCAGTACAAGTGTTCTTTGCTTGTATGACCTTGCATTCTCAATGCGTCGGTCTGAGTGACTTTCTTCAGTCTTCTTCCCCCTTTTATTCCAATGGAATTCACATCTTGTGATTGTTAGTGTGCTTACACTTTTCGTGCTTCTTTGGCCTTAGGCCGCACGGTTTGTTGCTAAGCTTGCTTGACTGGCTTATGCCATGTTGTTGGTGAAAGAAGAGTTTACTACGGTTTACATTTCCATATTCCTAGCTATCGCATTAGATTATTACAGCGCGAGTGCAATACCAAAACACTCAGTCATACAGAGTGCAGAGGCGTAAACGCTTGGCAGTAAATCACTTATGTGATAGGGATGAATATTTCTGCTTGTCATCTCGTACTTATACTTCGTGTCATTGTCCAACTACTTCCTCATAGCGGTCGCTTGTTGCGCACCGTATTCTTACTACTATACACATCGTTTTTACGGTCTCCGTTATGTGGTAGCTTACCTTTACTCCTTGCCATTGTCGTTGGCATCATTTCCTTATGGTGTACAAACACTAGGAGGTTCCTAGTCATATGTATGACGGTTGTCGTAGTATACCGCGATACTATTATCTTCCCGTTGTGGGAATGTTTTATTCCAATTTAGGTTTCATGTGTAGGTTAGCTCACCTCACATCACTTCCTCATTCATGATATCATTTGCCAATAACTTGGTTGACCAAAGATGAAGTGGTTTATCGGGTTACAAGCTCTCTTGAGCGCCTGTCATCCATGGTGTGCAATGTGCACATTCATTGATTGTTTTTGACAATTACTGTCTCATAGTGCTGAGCATTGATCATAGGCTCTAGCTATGCGGTTTTACTTTTGCATATACATCACCGGAACATCCCAAGAAGCTTCAAGGGTTTTCTTGTCCCGTTCTCTAATTAAAGAGTGTTCTATCACTGATAGGTGAAAGTTCTCGTTGAGGGGGTGTGTTTCCACTCATGGGTCTCATGACAAGGTTTACCGTGTAAGTATTTATACAATGGTTCACCACATGATTGGGTGCATAAGGAGTATACTTACTCCTTCGAGCTTCGATGCTCTTAAGCGATGTGCTTCTACAGTCCACGGCCTCTTGTGGCGTAGTGGTTTGGAAATCTCATTTCCGTATTCGTTGTCTCTTGGCAATATCTATGCATAGGTTTGTTGTCATAGTAGATGGAAGCCTTTTCTAAGGGTTCGCATCTTCACCACATTGGTGATCTTGGTTAACAAGAGGTGTCTTCCCTCGGGTTTCTCGTAGTGTCCAAGTGTGGACTAGGCCAATGTCGGCATTTATCCCGATTTCTGTGCCCCTGTGTTATCATTGCTACAGGAGGCATGAAGGTAGTTAAAGCTTGTCAACTGCATACTAGACTGATGCTCTAGTGACAGTGACGCTGAGTTGACCATTACTCCAAGCCACTCAAGAGGTTGAGTTTGAATTGATGGTCCAGTTGTTGATTTCTTGTCATATGGGATAATATTTCTTGCAAGTCCTATTAGTAATGGTGTGGGTTTTGCCACTGTTTGGGTTCACACAACGTAGTTGGTTGGTGGCTTTTAAGCCTTATTGCTGCAAGCTATGCTCTTTGCAAGCTGCTTATACATGTTTCTACCCCATGTATACTCCGTAAATTGGAGGTATTACTAGGCTCCATGGTAAGTCGTGACATCACGCTTCCGTTCATAGGAGACCCTTTAGGCAAGCTGATGCTAATTTAGGGTATTTCCTGTTAAGTGAAATCCCTTCGGTGTTCTAACCGAATGTTTGTTCTAGCTTCCGTGCTCTTACCAAGACACTTGTTCAACTGTTGTTATCTCAGACACCCTTCAAGGATTGCTCCTGGGTGCCGTTGGATCACGCCGTTACATCCGGCTGATGGTTATGACATGTGTTGTCCTATATACCGTCTTATGGTGTTGTATTAAGCTATTCCCTTTAGATTTATAACCCCCGTCGTTGAGTAGACCGTTTATACTTGCTCCTAGCGCTTGAGACTAGGTTTAATATTCCCTTCGATGATAGATTTTACTTCATGGTAATCTCGTGATTGCTCTTGGGCGTTCTATCCCATTTGCCGAGCATTATAGTGTTCATGTTTTAGGCAGTGGCCTTACTGTGTTAGGCTGGGTATACCTTCTAGCTATCATATATTTGCTTGATGTCTTGGAGACATATCCATTGTCCATACCGACTAGTCTGTGCTCTCTGCACTTCCTAGTCCTTACTTCTTATCTTCAGATGGGTTTTCTGAGTTCCTTTATGCTTAATTGTCTGAGGTGTCCCGTTGTTCTGGTTTGAACTTACTGATGGTCCGTAGAACGGAGTCAACTACTTCCCGTGTTTCGTACACTACCTGTGTACATACGTGGGGTACCTTATTGATACGTTACCACTTACCCGACTATTTGTCAGGCCCACAAGCTCCTTCGGAGTGCGGTTGTCCCACATCCCGTAATTGGGTACACTCGTAGTGTTCGTCACACGCCTAGGTGAAGTATTCTGTTGTCAACTCCTCTTGTATCATTCTATGATACTCACCGTAATTCTGTTGGTTTGGTTTTTAAAATCCAAGGTTTAAAGAGAGATTATAGTTTTGAAAGAAGAATTTTGGGTTTTTAAAAATTATGGTTAGGTGTTAAAAGAAGTCTCTCATGGCGTAGCCATGTTTGAGGTCTTGACCAAGTCGAGCTTCTCACTGACCGGTATGTTCTAAATATAGTGATCCGGTCGTTAGGCCTTTCTAAGGTTCCATACTTCTAGTTGTTAGGATGTGTGATCCTGTAGTTGTTTCGTTTTGGTCACCGTACATCGCTATGCACTTGTGACATGTTAGTGTTCCTTTACATATTCATGTTCTTACTGCACTTGCCGTGGCAAGTGCGCGGTACTGGTGGTTTTTGGGTAGTTCTATACCGATCCCATTCATAATTGGTAATCTTGTTTACTCTTCCTTTGATCTTGTTGATCATTTACTTGGGTTAATCACTCTTCTGAGTAACTCCCCAGTGAGTCTGACATAGCTGTCATTGATCAGGGTACTTCTCCAATTCTTGGAGCTTCCCCTTTGACTTGGTTGTGTTGTTCCTTGTTGCTTATTCCCACACTTTGGCTGTGGCTACTGAGCCTGATTTGGTTTAGGCACTACAGTTGTAGTTATGTCAGGTTATATCTTGTGAATATTCCTGTGGCTGTCTGAGCTATGTTGGCCAGGTTTGTAACCTTTTTGGCGTTGTAGTTTTGGAGTCAGTCACTCCAGACTATGTCCTTAGCCAGCTAGCTCACCATTGGTGGTGTTGCTTGGCTATTACTGTTGTCCCGTAGACTTGCGTCTCGGGTTTCATTACTGTTCCTGTTTCCATTTCGTTGCACGGTTAGTGCTTCTTTTCCTGTTACTGGTTGTTTAGCTAGGTTCTGCGACTGCTAAGCATGTCGCCCCATGCTGTTGCAAGTTATAGCCTCCTTGTGGTTGGAGTGTTTATACTACCGCTATTGAGTGCGGCTATTGTTGTTCAACCGGGATTCACTTCCGGGTCTTCCATTACTTGGAATCTACCATACGTCGGTTCTGGTTTACTGTGTGATTGCTTCACAACTGCCAGATCGGGTTTTCCCCGAGTATGAGAAGGCTTTTCTTCTCTCTGGCATCCTTTCCCAAGTTGCACAATGGGGTTTGCGGTGGGCGGGACTGGTATTGTAGGTATCCGGTACTCCCCGGTAGTTCCTAACTAGCATATCTAATGCTAACACTCAGCCCTTAGCCCTAAGCTTCTAATTCCTAACTCGGTATTCCTAACCTCGGTATTTCCAGTCATCAGAGCGATACTTCGCTCTGATACCACTTTTTGTAACACCCCTATATTAATTCAATCATTACCGTCCAATCTCCTCGTGCTTCCCGAGTCACGCAGCGGATACATACTTACATACATCGGGTGATACAATGTCGTTAGTCACCCACGTGACTAACAAGGCTACTACTTCTACATACAGCATCGGTCTGATGGACCGGAATATCCGAGTACTACTTAATACAATACATACTCTCATTACGTACTGATTACTACAATACTCCATTCGATACATTACTCCATTCAATACCGTACTCCATTCAATACAATACTTCACAACTCCGTACAAGATAATACACTACGCATACCGAGTTTACTAGGTTCCAAAATCAATACAATACTTCTCCCAAATTCATACACACTTACTAGGAATCAATCTGCTACCCATTCCTCACAAACCAGATACTTCTAATTACAAGGCGCGCCACCGGTCTCTTACCTTGACCGTATTCGCTCCGGGTACCTGCACACTAAAAATGGTCCCCCGAGGGGGTCAGCTTACGCTGAATATGATAACCGCATACCCCGCGTACTAGCGAGGGTACGCCGACCATTTGGTCGAATACATGCAATTCATTTTGCAATACATACATTCATACATACATACATACATGCTTTCATTCACGATACTACAATACTACACAAGGTATACATACATACGCACAGTACAATACATGCTTGGAAGACAGTACAAGTCAACCAATGCTTACTTACCATTTTCCAGAATATGCATACACAATACATACTCATTACATATCCAATACGCAATGCGGAGATACAATTCTCCAATACATACAAGGTCCAGTTAGCTTCGTTACACACCCGGGTTTATCGGGTGTTCGATACTCTTTTACTTCCGGTCAATGACTTACAATAGTCAAGACCAATACACATACGATACTTACTTCTTACATACTTTACTTCCAGTTAAGTCGGTATGACCTCCGGGCAGGGATTACTACATCCCACCACCGGGCTTTAAGGTGGCCCACTAATCCAGGATGCTACCCATTCAAGGGAATTGGTCCATGGAAAAGATTACAGCCAGGATTCGGATCCAACCTCTTGTGTTTCCTTATCCTCACGCGTGGCCGAAACTATATCGGACTTCTACTCATTCCATTTACTCATTACTCAAGTTAGGAGTTAGAAGGTTAGGAATTAGTAGAAGTCAATACTCCATTTCCATACATACATACAATACTCAAGTACACGATACTTACACATACTTCTCAATTCCATTTATTCATTTCATGAATTATACAAACTAATTGTTCAAGAAGATACAACAAGAACAAAATAGTTCAAACACAGTTAAGTGCAGTATAAGTCCGATTCGTGCATTTATCTTATTGGTGATCACATAAGCACACAAATCGGGGTAACCAGGTTAGGATACAGAGCATGAAGAAATCATACCGTTCACCGTCGAATACGTGCTACCGGTTCCTTTGGAGATCAACTATTTGATTCCTATACATACATGAAGTAGTATGATCAATGATCTATTATTGATCTAATTTACTCCCTCATTGATACTTTCAATGTATACTTACTACTTCTTTACATTCATACTTGGTTATAAAACCATTCTTTTCTTTACTACCTCGTAAACTTGCTTCCTTACACATTTGCTTACTTTCTTACCATTATTACTTCATCAATGGTGTATTACTACATATATATGCATATAGGTGTATAGGCATATATATATGTATATATGATTACTATAGTCATATAATTAAAACATTTTTTTTTTGTAAGTGTTTGGGCCGTCCGACCCACCGTCCGACCCAACCCTGGGTCGGACCATTCCAGTAGGTTTTCGTCCTCTGAAATTACTCCCGTCCGACCCAGCACTATTCCGTCCGACCCATACCCTCTGGGTCGGACCATTCCAGAAAGTTTCGATTTTTCATCCAAGCCATGTCCGACCCACGTCCGACCCAACCTCTGGGTCGGACGAAGTCAGAAACTTCGATGAAGAAATTTTTTTGCCTGTCCGACCCATTTCCGACTCACGGCCCTGGGTCGGACCATTCCAGAAAGATTTCCTGTCGATTATCAAGGCCCGTCCGACTCACGGCTCTGGGTCGGACGGTTCCAGAAAGTTTATTTTCGTCTGTCCAGGCCCTGTCCGACCCAGCGTCCGATCCAGCTGTGGGTCGGACAGTAGCAGAACTTTGCTACAGGCCTTGTTTTCTTTTCCCAATTCCACCCATTGCTTCCCTATTCTTCCTACATGCATCCTAACATGTTTTAGCACCAATTAGGCCATCTAAATCATGTTATTTCCCTCCCTAATCCATTATACAATTCTATACTACTTATACACCATTTGTCAAGTTTCAACCCAACACCTACATCACTTTTCTTCACACTAATGCTACAGATTTTGGTTTTCCACATTATGCTACAGATTTTTCTATCTAACCTTTATCCTTCAATACTTTTACTACCAATACCACTACTAACATCCTCATTACATCATCTCCCACTCAATCCTTCCCATTATCTAGCTCCTTTCAAAATCTGTTACAAGGTGGTTTACTTCCCACTTTAGGCTCTCCAAGCACACCTAGTTTCTCCTAGTTCCTCCTATGCACTATACTACTTCTTGCTACAGATTTTACACTTCCACATACTCATACCACAAGTACCAATCCATAGTTACTAAATATCTCCACTAACTTCACTACACACCTTGGTTCTCCCATTCACCAAGTCATCCCTAATTGTACATATTCCTACCAAAATTTTGCCATAGCTCATCTACTTTTCTTACTTAGCCACACATATACCTTCTTACCAAATTCATGCCTATTCTAGCCACACCCATACAAGGGTTCTACCAGCACACATACAAAATCCCAATACACCAATTTTTTCCTCAATCCAAAATACAATACTCATATACAATTATTTGGCTCTAAGGCCTACAATCCACATACTTGCTCTTACATACTCAAACTTCCCAATTCTCAATACTAATACAAGGTTTTGGGTTCTTTAAATATTTTACCCATTCCCATTACTCTAATGCAATAGAATTTAACACTAGGAAAGAGCTCTTACCTTGAGCTTATACTTCCTTCTTCCTTTCACATTTTTTTCCTCCTTCTTCCTTTCTTGCCTCAAAATCGGCTACATGGGGAATGGAGTTGCCAAACTCCATTCCCATCACCCAATGAACACAAAACACTACAATTAATTTACTAACCCTTAAATCAATGTCAATTCCTTGAAGTGTTTGAAATGGAATTTCTAGGTTTACCTTTGGAGGAGAAGTTTTAGGGGTTTTAGCCCTTGGTTCAAGCAGGTGAGTCCACCACTATTGCTAGGTTGATATTTTGCTCAAAAGAGAGAGAGAAAACAAGGCATTACACAAGGGTAAAAATCGGCTACCAAAGGAGATGAAGAAAACTTAAGGTTTTCATGGAGATTTTTACCTTGTTGGAAAGAGGAGACTCCAAGCTCCATAATGGTGTGCTTTTCTCTTTGAATGGGGTATACCCACGAAAATGAACTTCCTCATTTTGTAATTCCGAAAAGAGGGAAGTGTAGAGGAGAGTGAGGGGAGTTCAAATATGTAGTTATTTTTGTGGTTGGAGCTCAAATGGAGGTAGAGCAAGGAGGAGAAGATGAGGTTGCCATTGGAGCTCTTGTGGAGCTTTCAAAATCACAGCCCAAGGGAGGAGGAAGAGGGAGAGTACGGTGGGGAGAAGGAAGGAAAGAGAGAGGGGTGAGTGAGATGAGAGAGTGAGGTGAGAGAAAAGGGTAAGTACCCCTTTTACTTTATCACTTTTAGCTTTTTGCTCTCTTATTTAATTAGCTAGTTACATGTGTGTGTGAGGGAGTTATTTGACTGATAAAAACCGGCCTCCACTGTTATACTAGCTGGAGCGTTTTTTGTCTTTTACAGAAAACGCTCGTTATTTTACCCGGTTTAGGTACTATTCACTAACCGGGCCTGTTTTCCGGGATTTCCTCGTTTCTTTATTTTTATTGGTTATTAAGCTTCCATAAATGCTTAATAACTATTATTTAATGATTCATAATTTTTACGGGTCTGTTTGACCACTTAAAGTCACGTTTTCAGGTTCCCTCGAAAAACGTGCGCTAAAGCTCTTTTAGCGTTTTAATACATTTCTCGGAGCCGTTTTCTTCGGGAGATCGTTCCCATATATTATTTAGGTCTTATTAAACCTTTAGAATCCATATAATACGCTAACCGAGGTCTCATACCTCCTATGGTTATTTAACGCTTATTTAGCGTTTTCCGCTTTTTAAGCGTTTATTTATTTCTTTTGGATTTATTTTTCCTTACCAATATTACTCTTGCATTATTAGGCTCTTAAATACGGATTAGAATTATCCTAATCACTATACTTAAGTTTGGGGTATTTCACTGTATTACTACGAGGGGAGTACAGTAGTAGGAACAGCAGCAGTTGTGTTGGCTCCCAAGGAGAACGGTGACTCTCAGTTGTGGCACATGCGACTAGGGCATGCCGGAGAGAAATCCTTACAGATTCTTGCAAAGCAGGGATTGCTGAAAGGCGTGAAGGCTTGCAAGTTAGACTTTTGTGAGCATTGCGTTCTCGGGAAGCAAAAGAGATTGAAGTTTGGCACTGCCATCCATAATACGAAGGGTATTTTGGACTATGTCCATTCTGACGTTTGGGGACCCGCCAAGACACCTTCCTTGGGTGGGAACCGCTACTATGTGACCTTTGTGGATGATTTTTCTTGAAGGGTTTGGGTGTATGCCATGAAGACTAAGGATGAAGTGATGGGGATCTTCCTAACATGGAAGAAGACGGTCGAGATGCAAACAGGTCGTAGGATCAAGTATCTCCGGACAGATAATGGGGGAGAGTACAAGAGTGATCCATTCTTGAAGGTTTGCAAAGACGCGGGAATCATCCGACACTTCACAGTCAGGGAAACACCGCAGCAGAATGGAGTGGCGGAGCGAATGAACCGAACATTGCTGGAGAAGGTTCGGTGCATGTTGTCAAATGCTGGGCTGGGTAGACAATTTTGGGCAGAGGCGGTAACATATTGCAGCCATATTGTGAACCGGTTACCGTCGTCAGCTATTGGTGGAAAGACACCGCTTGAGGCATGGTCTGGAAAACCAGCTACTGATTATAGTTCTTTGCGAGTGTTTGGTTCTGTGGCGTACTACCATGTGAAGGAATCAAAATTAGATTCAAGGGCAAAGAAGGCTCTATTTATGGGGATTGCGTCTGGGGTAAAGGGATACCGGTTGTGGTGTCTAGAAGCAAAGAAGACAATCATTAGCAGAGATGTTACCTTTGATGAATCTGTGTTGTGGCAGAAGGTAACAGTAGACTCCATCCAGACAGAGGGAACTCAGAAGCAGGTGGAGAAAGCACCAAAGCAGGTGGAGTTCGAGAAGGAGATATTTGTAAACCCAACAGTTGAAGATGATAGTGACTCTCAAGGAGTAGATGAGTCAGAGGTGGAAGCTCCAACAGTAGAATCAGATCCGATTGCAGTAGGAAGACCCAGAAGAGAGATCCGTAAACCTGCTCGCTATACGGATATGGTGGCTTATGCACTTCCAGTTGTAGATGGAGGGGTACCACCTACTTTCCAAGAAGCAAAACAAAACTCGGAAAGTAAGGAGTGGAAAGGTGCCATGGAAGAAGAAATGAATTCTCTTCACAAGAACAACATGTGGAAGTTAGCACAACTACCAAAGGGCAAGAAGGCAATTGGTTGCAAATGGGTGTTTGCAAAGAAAGAAGGAACTTCAGGTGAAAACAGTGTCCGCTACAAGGCTAGGTTGGTGGCCAAAGGGTACACACAGAAGGAGGGAATTGATTACCATGAGGTATTTTCTCCAGTAGTGAAACATTCCTCTATCAGAATTCTGTTGGCGTTAGTTGCTGAGCTGAATTTGGAATTAGCCCAACTTGATGTGAAGACCGCATTCTTACATGGCGATCTGCAGGAAGAGATCTATATGACTCAACCAGAAGGATTTAAGGTTCGTGGTAAAGAAGATTGGGTTTGTAAGTTGAACAAATCATTGTACGGGCTGAAGCAGTCTCCAAGGCAATGGTACAAACGATTTGATTTGTTTATGAAAGGGCAGAGGTACACAAGAAGCAAATATGACCACTGTGTATATTTGCGCAAGCTACATGATGGGTCTTACATCTACCTACTCTTGTACGTTGATTACATGCTAAAGAATCAGTCAGATATTGATAGATTGAAGGCTCAGTTAACTCAAGAGTTTGAGATGAAAGACTTGGGAGAAGCCAAGAAGATTCTCGGGATGGAGATTAGCAGAGACAGAAGGAATGGCAAGCTTTGTTTGTCTCAGAAGCAATATCTGAAGAAGGTGCTACAACGTTTTGGTATTAACGACAATACAAAACCTGTGAGTACCCCGCTTGCTCCTCATTTGAAGCTTAGTGCCCAATTATCTCCAAAGACTAAAGAAGATAGAGACTATATGGCTAGAGTCCCATATGCAGATGCAGTTGGTAGCTTAATGTATGCCATGGTGTGTACAAGGCCCGAAATTTCACAAGCAGTTGGAGTTGTGAGCAGATATATGCATGATCCTGGCAGAGATCATTGGCAAGCTGTGAAATGGATTTTACGATATATTCAAGGTACTGTGGATATTGGTCTGCTATTTGAGAAGGATGTTACAGGTGGTCCAAATGTGGTTGGATATTGTGATTCCGACTATGCTGGTGATATGGATAAGTGCAGACGTTATAATCTGAGTGGTTTAAGTGGTGTAATTAAAATTAAAGAAAAGAAATTAAAACCCAAAATAAACGTCGGGCTGCAAACAAATCCCGGTCGCAGTAGTATAGTGAAAATGTAAGCGACCGGATATCGAACCACGGGACTAATGTACATATTAAAGCACCTAAGCGTGTCACAGGAGGGGGGATTAATTGACTTGTTTATATAAATAAAAGGAAAGATAAAATGACTAAATTAACAGATAAACTAAACGGGACTCTGGTTCACATTAATATAATATCTGTTCTTTCATGCTAGGTCTACTGGTTTAATTATAACTGTTTGGCAAGATTCCTGATATTTTCTTAAGGTCCGATGAAAACTCATAAGAACTCGTTCACCTGTAATGCAAGGTCCGATGAAAACTCAAGCAAAAGCCTGCGAACGGCAGAGGAGTGTTGAGGGATTACATTTGCAACTGAGTACTAACTTAAACGATGAAAATAAGTTTCCCCCAGTTTTACGGCTTAATCAACCCATCTGTTTCCAACCGATGAAATCAAAAACAGACTTAGTAAAGCATTTAATAAATTCATGAGGTTTATTAAAAAGATGGCGAGAAAACCTTTAACCGTAACAAACTTTATCAAAATTAAAACCAGTAAAACATATTGCATAATTAATACAAAACATAATAATTATTCCTAGAGTATACATAAACTAGCCTAACATATTAAATAGATAGACAGAGACAAGAGTAATAGAAATCATCCGTAATCACTCCGGCTCACTCTGCTATTTTGTATACGTAGGCTAGAGGTGGATTTGGTGGACTGTAAAATAAATAAAATGGAGAAGGCGGAAGGAGAGAAATGAGATGGTGTGTGAATTGGAACTCCAGAGGAACCACAGAAGAGCCTCCGGAAGGACACCGAAGAAGGTAAGCTGAGCGTTGTATTTATAGAGGAAGAAGAATGAGCAGAGGAAGAAGAATCAGCAGAGGAGCAGCTCATTGATTGAGCTCGTTGATTGAAGTTTCACTGATTGCAGGGGACAGGAACAACGCGTGATTCGAAACGCGGCGTTTGCTCTTTTTTTTTTTTTTAGTATAGAGGGACGTCCGCCTGGACGTCCGCTCGGTTTTCAGGCGGACAAGGGCCACGGTATTCAGTTGCGTCTGCGTGGACGACCGCGTCGAAATGGGGCGGACGTGGCTTAGATAACCGCCTGGAGACGGGGCGGTTGTCCAAGCGGACAGCCCCCTGTTTCGTTTTTTTTTTGATTTTAATGTAACAATAAAGAATAAGAAATAAACAGATTAAACATTAGTACATAAAAATTAATAATTAGTAGTTAGATTACATAAATTATAAGTTAGTGGTTAATTACATAAAATTAAACGTTAAGGACAATGGAAATAAAATGTTAGAGACAATGGAATATTAAATGTTAGTATACACAAAATTAAAATGTTAGAAGTTAAAATTAGATGTTAGAAGTTAGATGTCCGGAGTTAGATGGCCAAAGTCAGGTGTCCAACTGATATTAACAGATTATTAGATAATTGATATTAACAGATTAAAACCCAAAATAAACGTCGGGCTGCAAACAAATCCCGGTCGCAGTAGTATAGTGAAAATGTAAGCGACCGGATATCGAACCACGGGACTAATGTACATATTAAAGCACCTAAGCGTGTCACAGGAGGGGGGATTAATTGACTTGTTTATATAAATAAAAGGAAAGATAAAATGACTAAATTAACAGATAAACTAAACGGGACTCTGGTTCACATTAATATAATATCTGTTCTTTCATGCTAGGTCTACTTGGTTTAATTATAACTGTTTGGCAAGATTCCTGATATTTTCTTAAGGTCCGATGAAAACTCATAAGAACTCGTTCACCTGTAATGCAAGGTCCGATGAAAACTCAAGCAAAAGCCTGCGAACGGCAGAGGAGTGTTGAGGGATTACATTTGCAACTGAGTACTAACTTAAACGATGAAAATAAGTTTCCCCCAGTTTTACGGCTTAATCAACCCATCTGTTTCCAACCGATGAAATCAAAAACAGACTTAGTAAAGCATTTTAATAAATTCATGAGGTTTATTAAAAAGATGGCGAGAAAACCTTTAACCGTAACAAACTTTATCAAAATTAAAACCAGTAAAACATATTGCATAATTAATACAGAAACATAATAATTATTCCTAGAGTATACGTAAACTAGCCTAACATATTAAATAGATAGACAGAGACAAGAGTAATAGAAATCATCCGTAATCACTCCGGCTCACTCTGCTATTTTGTATACGTAGGCTAGAGGTGGATTTGGTGGACTGTAAAATAAATAAAATGGAGAAGGCGGAAGGAGAGAAATGAGATGGTGTGTGAATTGGAACTAGAGGAACCACGGAAGGAGCCTCCGGAAGGACACCGAAGAAGGTAAGCTGAGCGTTGTATTTATAGAGGAAGAAGAATGAGCAGAGGAAGAAGAATCAGCAGAGGAGCAGCTCATTGATTGAGCTCGTTGATTGAAGCTTCACTGATTGCAGGGGACAGGAACAACGCGTGATTCGAAACGCGGCGTTTGCTTTTTTTTTTTTTTTAGTATAGAGGGACGTCCGCCTGGACGTCCGCTCGGTTTTCAGGCGGACAAGGGCCACGGTATTCAGTTGCGTCTGCGTGGACGACCGCGTCGAAATGGGGCGGACGTGGCTTAGATAACCGCCTGGAGACGGGGCGGTTGTCCAAGCGGACAGCCCCCTGTTTCGTTTTTTTTTTGATTTTAATGTAACAAAAGAATAAGAAATAAACAGATTAAACATTAGTACATAAAAATTAATAATTAGTAGTTAGATTACATAAATTATAAGTTAGTGGTTAATTACATAAAATTAAACGTTAAGGACAATGGAAATAAAATGTTAGAGACAATGGAATATTAAATGTTAGTATACACAAAATTAAAATGTTAGAAGTTAAAATTAGATGTTAGAAGTTAGATGTCCGGAGTTAGATGGCCAAAGTCAGGTGTCCAACTGATATTAACAGATTATTAGATAATTGATATTAACAGATTAAAACCCAAAATAAACGTCGGGCTGAAACAAATCCCGGTCGCAGTAGTATAGTGAAAATGTAAGCGACCGGATATCGAACCACGGGACTAATGTACATATTAAAGCACCTAAGCGTGTCACAGGAGGGGGGATTAATTGACTTGTTTATATAAATAAAAGGAAAGATAAAATGACTAAATTAACAGATAAACTAAACGGGACTCTGGTTCACATTAATATAATATCTGTTCTTTCATGCTAGGTCTACGGTTTAATTATAACTGTTTGGCAAGATTCCTGATATTTTCTTAAGGTCCGATGAAAACTCATAAGAACTCGTTCACCTGTAATGCAAGGTCCGATGAAAACTCAAGCAAAAGCCTGCGAACGGCAGAGGAGTGTTGAGGGATTACATTTGCAACTGAGTACTAACTTAAACGATGAAAATAAGTTTCCCCCAGTTTTACGGCTTAATCAACCCATCTGTTTCCAACCGATGAAATCAAAAACAGACTTAGTAAAGCATTTAATAAATTCATGAGGTTTATTAAAAAGATGGCGAGAAAACCTTTAACCGTAACAAACTTTATCAAAATTAAAACCAGTAAACATATTGCATAATTAATACAGAAACATAATAATTATTCCTAGAGTATACATAAACTAGCCTAACATATTAAATAGATAGACAGAGACAGAGAGTAATAGAAATCATCCGTAATCACTCCGGCTCACTCTGCTATTTTGTATACGTAGGCTAGAGGTGGATTTGGTGGACTGTAAAATAAATAAAATGGAGAAGGCGGAAGGAGAGAAATGAGATGGTGTGTGAATTGGAACTCTAGAGGAACCACGGAAGGAGCCTCCGGAAGGACACCGAAGAAGGTAAGCTGAGCGTTGTATTTATAGAGGAAGAAGAATGAGCAGAGGAAGAAGAATCAGCAGAGGAGCAGCTCATTGATTGAGCTCGTTGATTGAAGCTTCACTGATTGCAGGGGACAGGAACAACGCGTGATTCGAAACGCGGCGTTTGCTCTTTTTTTTTTTTTTTAGTATAGAGGGACGTCCGCCTGGACGTCCGCTCGGTTTTCAGGCGGACAAGGGCCACGGTATTCAGTTGCGTCTGCGTGGACGACCGCGTCGAAATGGGGCGGACGTGGCTTAGATAACCGCCTGGAGACGGGGCGGTTGTCCAAGCGGACAGCCCCCTGTTTCGTTTTTTTTTTTGATTTTAATGTAACAATAAAGAATAAGAAATAAACAGATTAAACATTAGTACATAAAAATTAATAATTAGTAGTTAGATTACATAAATTATAAGTTAGTGGTTAATTACATAAAATTAAACGTTAAGGACAATGGAAATAAAATGTTAGAGACAATGGAATATTAAATGTTAGTATACACAAAATTAAAATGTTAGAAGTTAAAATTAGATGTTAGAAGTTAGATGTCCGGAGTTAGATGGCCAAAGTCAGGTGTCCAACTGATATTAACAGATTATTAGATAATTGATATTAACAGATTAAAACCCAAAATAAACGTCGGGCTGCAAACAAATCCCGGTCGCAGTAGTATAGTGAAAATGTAAGCGACCGGATATCGAACCACGGGACTAATGTACATATTAAAGCACCTAAGCGTGTCACAGGAGGGGGGATTAATTGACTTGTTTATATAAATAAAAGGAAAGATAAAATGACTAAATTAACAGATAAACTAAACGGGACTCTGGTTCACATTAATATAATATCTGTTCTTTCATGCTAGGTCTACTGGTTTAATTATAACTGTTTGGCAAGATTCCTGATATTTTCTTAAGGTCCGATGAAAACTCATAAGAACTCGTTCACCTGTAATGCAAGGTCCGATGAAAACTCAAGCAAAAGCCTGCGAACGGCAGAGGAGTGTTGAGGGATTACATTTGCAACTGAGTACTAACTTAAACGATGAAAATAAGTTTCCCCCAGTTTTACGGCTTAATCAACCCATCTGTTTCCAACCGATGAAATCAAAAACAGACTTAGTAAAGCATTTTAATAAATTCATGAGGTTTATTAAAAAGATGGCGAGAAAACCTTTAACCGTAACAAACTTTATCAAAATTAAAACCAGTAAAACATATTGCATAATTAATACAGAAACATAATAATTATTCCTAGAGTATACGTAAACTAGCCTAACATATTAAATAGATAGACAGAGACAAGAGTAATAGAAATCATCCGTAATCACTCCGGCTCACTCTGCTATTTTGTATACGTAGGCTAGAGGTGGATTTGGTGGACTGTAAAATAAATAAAATGGAGAAGGCGGAAGGAGAGAAATGAGATGGTGTGTGAATTGGAACTCCAGAGGAACCACGGAAGGAGCCTCCGGAAGGACACCGAAGAAGGTAAGCTGAGCGTTGTATTTATAGAGGAAGAAGAATGAGCAGAGGAAGAAGAATCAGCAGAGGAGCAGCTCATTGATTGAGCTCGTTGATTGAAGCTTCACTGATTGCAGGGGACAGGAACAACGCGTGAGTAATTTCAGGTAGGCGCCGTCTGAATCAAGTTGCAGAGCGAGTCGGCGAAGAAGATAACCCGTTTCAGATCTGTATTTTTAGTCACGTCCGCCTCCTCAAATGAGGCGGTTGCATGGCGGTATGAATTGTGTCCGCCTAATACTCATGGGTTGTTGTAATTCACTCCGCCTGTCTCCTTCCTCTCACGTCCGCCCTGGTTTTAGGCGGTTGCAGTTTTTGTCCGCCCCCTAATGAGGCGGTTGCCTCTATCTTCTCTTCATTTCTAGTGTCGTCCGCCCCTAATGAGGCGGTTGCATGCAAATCACGCTGCATGTCCTTCTCCACGTGACCTTCTTTAATCCTTATAAACATATATATGTTTTAGGTATTTTTCCTACAATTTAACACATAAAATACATCAGTTAATATAACAACATATTTATAGGAAAAACCCTAGATAAGTGAGAAACATTACTAAAAATGCTACAAATAATAGGGTGATAAAACCCTAATAAGTCTATATGTTTTGCACTTATCAAACTTCCTCACACTTGACTTTTGCTTGTCCTCAAGCAAATAAGGAATATAATTACCTCTAAGCCAAAATAATAAAACAAGATTAAATAAGTGTAGAAGGGAATTTAGACAAAGTAACTTGAAAGAATAATTCTGCTCTTAGAAGTAGGTTTTTATAAACAGTGAAGAAGAACAATTTAATAAAAGCATAGAAAACTAGACTGCAGAAAACAAGTTAGATTAACCTGGGATTTCCAACCAATTTCATTCACTAACCTGGGGTGACAAGGGGTGTGAAGTAACGCCTTATTCCGCAATACCTTTCAACACCACGTACTCATGTTTATGAATATAATTTGCAATTTATATTTACATCTTTTTTGAATGTGCAAATTGTATATACAAAGCACATATTATTTTTATATATATTTTTTTGAATTGCATTATTTTTCTGTACCCCAGACTTTTCTCTCTATCCTTGTAGCGGTGTTGGGTCTTCTATCCCAGGTCAGAGACCTTAGGTAGATAGGTGTTAAAGCACCCCAAAGAACTTAATAACCGGATAGACGAGGCCTGTTTTTGGTTTAGAAAAATTCATAAACAGTGGAGTACCTTGTCTTTATCCTTTTCTTTCCTTGACTTTCCACATATTTCCATAATCCCAAGCTAAACTAAATTGATTTTTACAACTAGCAGATCTCATATTTTGAGTGAAAATAGAGTATTTTGATGGAAAATAATTGTATACAAACTCCTAAAATAAAACCATCTTTCAGTTGTCACTTGACATAATTTCAGACACTTCTACAATTATTTATCTCATTTTTATCAATTTTTTTAAAATTTAGGCAGTTTAGAGTAGCAAAAAGTGAGTGTGGCATTATCGAACTACTGTCATAATTTCAGGGAAAGGTCTCTCCTTCCTCACACTTAAGAGGAGCAATGTCCTCATTGTTCAGAATTAAAATCAAGAAAATGACCTTTCAAATTATGACAGACTCATAAAGGATTAAATAAATGGGTTGAACATTAATAAAATAAAGGAAGAACTGAAACTCCCCTTGTATCGTAGATTGAGGAAGGTATCCTTCCTCACACTTAGAGCTTTGGCAGGGGTGAGATGTTCCTCACACTTAAGTTTGCGCAAGTGTTCAACCGAAGATATTGAAATGCCTAGAGCAACTGAGGTTGCTCCCATAGGCGAGTTCAGCTATATATTCGAATATTTATTCTGAAAAGAAAATCATATATAGCCAGCAGAACTCAAGTGGCACCAAAAAGAAAATAAAAATATGGTAAACATAAATAATTAGGCATAAATAACTTTAAGCAAAAATAATACAGTACTACATAAAATAAAAACATGAAGCAAAACGAACTGTTACCTTCCTGAAGTTTTGATAAGGTTCAAACAGTATAAATCTACAAAATGTTAGTAAACAACAGAACAAAATAAAATACAATCAAATAAAAATAAAAATAAAATCACTGCGGCGGTGGTGGTGGAGGCTGTGCAGGTCCCTGGCCTGTCTGAGCGAGGAGACGCTCTAGGAGCTGAGCGGTCTGTGCATGTAACCTGTCACCCTGGTCTAAGCGCTGGTGCACCCGTGACTGCTCAGCCAGCATCCTCTGCTCGAAGCTCTCAAAGCGCTGATGCAACTGCTGCTGCATCTGATGAAATGCCTGAAGCTGACTCTGGATCGTCGATGTGAGTAAGGTACAGGAGCTGGAGTCTGCATCACATCAGTAGTAGGCACGTAGGGCTCCTCTCCCTGTGCAGTGTCAGCGGACGGTGGGTCGGGATCAGCCGAGTGTGTAGCTCCCGTAGAGGGTCCTGCTGCTGTGGATGAAGCAGTGGAAGACTGAGCAGCGGTACCTCTGACCCAAGTACCGTCATCTGAGCGCATAAAGCCCCAGCTCCGCACAGTCTGCAGTGTGACTGGGCGCTTTCCTGTCCTGATCTCTACAGCTCGTGTGACATCTGTGGGAAGGACAGTGAAGAGGTGGTACCAGATGAAGAAGGGAAAGATGGGAGTGATCTTCTTCTTCTTTGTCCTCAGATAGGACACCACCTTGTGGAGCTGGCCAAACATAATGTGGCTGAAGGAGAGGCGCTGAGCAGGCGGAAAAGGAGCGAGGAAATAGTCAAGTAGAGCGCATCCTCATCAGACGCATCGTGTGCTGCAGAGGGGCGAATCTGATGGGCTATGATGTCCAAGAGAAGCCTCTGCTGCAGTGTAGGGAAGCTCGCGAAAGGGAGGACTTCCTTGTCCTCCTCCCCTCTATGTCGGATCCTCCGACCTATGTCCTGAAGCCATCGGGTCTTCGACATATGCATATAATCCTCTGTGAACCCCCGGTGATCTCCAGGACCAATCTGGATGTAGGATGGACGAGAATGTGATGGGTGTGATCTCCACAGGGTGATGGCGCACGTAAGAGGTGATGCTCAGATTGCCCGCCCGGGCATTCGCATAAAACTCTCTCACGAGCTCCTCACAGAAGACTCCCGCACCCATCTTCAGGACCATAGAAAGTCCATGTCTGGCAAACAGGGTATCCACCCCTGCAGCCTCTAGTACCTCAGGAGCAAATCTCTTCTCCATAATGAAGTCCTTACCTAGATCGAACCAGGCTCGGGCTTCTGCCGAAATAAACCCGTCATCCCGAAGATCCGGATGACGATAAGGAGCAGAAGAAGATGATGCCCCGGGGCAGTTGCCCCTAGCAGATCTAGAACCAGATAGACCACCACGCATACGAGGAGGCATACTAATATATAGAATTTAAAAGTAAACAAATATTAACAGTATAACAATTAATATTTAATATTAAACAGAATAATAATAACATAAAAATTAATATCAAACAGAGCATTAATATTTTACATAAAGAACTAAGTAAATTAACAAAAAACAGAAAACATGTAGAACAAGTAATATGTAATATAAACAAAAAATAAAATTAATATAAACAAGAATTCTGTCGAAAATTCGACAGAACCTCCCCTAAAATTCTTCGTTTCTCCACAAAAAATTCAGTCAGATTCAAGGTATTTTAATACCGTCACCAATCAAATCTTATAAATAACAACCTATAATCATAATATTCATTCGTTTAATAATCAAGGCAAAATAAAACTGAAAATGCTAGTTTCAACAAGGAATTTTCGTAACTAACATTCACCAATTTTAGAATTCATCAAAAACACCCAATCTAAGTGTAATAAGTGAAGATTTAACCTTGTATATGTATATTATGATTAATAGAGGACAAATTCGAGGGAAATCTAGCAAATTAAGTTCGAAATTTTCGAATTTGTGAATTAGGGATTCGAAACTTCAGCTCCTAATTTCTCCTAATGTAGTTCATCATTTACAGATTTGAAGCTATAGAAACGTAGAGAATTGAAAAACGAAGATTTCGGTACTAACCTTGTATGATTTGGTGAAGAAACGAGGAAGATTGAGCAAACTGAGGGGGAGGGCGATTCGCGGTGTTCTTCGTTCTTCGCTGCTGTTCCGGTTTGAGCTCTCAAAATGGGGAAGAACAAATGTAATTCGAAACGCGGCGTTTGCTTTTTTTTTTTTAGTATAGAGGGACGTCGCCTGGACGTCCGCTCGGTTTTCAGGCGGACAAGGGCCACGGTATTCAGTTGCGTCTGCGTGGATGACCGCGTCGAAATGGGGCGGACGTGGCTTAGATAACCGCCTGGAGACGGGGCGGTTGTCCAAGCGGACAGCCCCCTGTTTCGTTTTTTTTTATTTTAATGTAACAATAAAGAATAAGAAATAAACAGATTAAACATTAGTACATAAAAATTAATAATTAGTAGTTAGATTACATAAATTATAAGTTAGTGGTTAATTACAAAAATTAAACGTTAAGGACAATGGAAATAAAATGTTAGAGACAATGGAATATTAAATGTTAGTATACACAAAATTAAAATGTTAGAAGTTAAAATTAGATGTTAGAAGTTAGATGTCCGGAGTTAGATGGCCAAAGTCAGGTGTCCAACTGATATTAACAGATTATTAGATAATTGATATTAACATAATATAGTAGATAATTAATATTAACAACAAACAAAATATTATAGACAAAATATTAACAGAAATAAGAGAACAAAATATTTATAATTAAACAGGTGAATAATCCGGGGCTTAGGAACTAGAATAAATCTAGTCCCCGGCAACGGCGCCATTTTGCAGACGTTATAATCTGAGTGGTTTAAGTGGTGTAATTAAAATTAAAGAAAAGAAATTAAAACCCAAAATAAACGTCGGGCTGAAAACAAATCCCGGTCGCAGTAGTATAGTGAAAATGTAAGCGACCGGATATCGAACCACGGGACTAATGTACATATTAAAGCACCTAAGCGTGTCACAGGAGGGGTGATTAATTGACTTGTTTATATAAATAAAAGGAAAGATAAAATGACTAAATTAACAGATAAACTAAACGGGACTCTGGTTCACATTAAGATAATATCTGTTCTTTCATGCTAGGTCTACTGGTTTAATTATAACTGTTTGGCAAGATTCCTGATATTTTCTTAAGGTCCGATGAAAACTCATAAGAACTCGTTCACCTGTAATGCAAGGTCCGATGAAAACTCAAGCAAAAGCCTGCGAACGGCAGAGGAGTGTTGAGGGATTACATTTGCAACTGAGTACTAACTTAAACGATGAAAATAAGTGAGAAACATTACTAAAAATGCTACAAATAATAGGGTGATAAAACCCTAATAAGTCTATATGTTTTGCACTTATCAATAAGCGACGATCAACTACTGGTTACTTGTTTACTTTAGCCAAGGCACCAGTAAGTTGGAAATCTACCTTCCAGTCTACAGTTGCTTTGTCTACAACTGAGGCGGAGTACATGGCTCTGACAGAGGCTGTGAAGGAAGGTATTTGGCTTCATGGGTTGCTTAAAGACTTGGGAGTTGGTCAGAGGCATCATGGTGCACTGTGACAGTCAAAGTGCTATTCATTTAGCAAAGAATCAAGTCTATCATGCAAGGACGAAGCATATTGATGTTCGCTATCACTTTGTGCGGGAGATACTCGAAGAAGGGGATATTCTTGTTCAGAAAATCCGGACGACTGAGAATCCTGCAGACATGATGACCAAGGTGGTGACCGCAGTCAAGTTCAAACATTGCTTGGACTTGACCAACATCCTGCATATTGAAGATGGCGCCTAAAGGCGCAATTGTAGACACTACCAAGTAGGTTTGTAAGAGAGTTTGTTTTTTTTTTGTTAGTGGGATAAACCAAGGTGGAGAATTGTGAGATGTGGTTTCATCCCACATCGAAAGTGAGCAAAACCAAGGAGCACTTCCTTTGTTATAAAAGGAAGTGCTCACCTCACTTCTTAATCATCCCAACAATTAGCAACTTCTTCTGAATGCTAAATTGTAATCTCTTCTCTCTATATCTCTTAAAGTATAAATAAGAGATTTCTGGTAGTGTCCGAGGAAGTAGGCAAATTGGCTGAACCTCGTAAAATTCCGGTGTCCCTTTTATAGCTTTATTTAGCAGCTATTGTGGGTAATTTTGTAGTGCTTTATTGTGCTAAGAAATTACAGTCAGGAAATTCTGTCTAAGGAAGTGGTACTTAAGCGGGACCATTGTGACCCCACCACGACCTGGGAATTCTCCTGTACGGAGTGATTTTCTAGTACAATAACTTACTCTCTTACCCAGTCGCTTCCGCAACAGGCAAGACTGATTCAACTTCACTGAGAAACCTGGTGCCAGTGTCAAAATCCTTCTCCATTTTTTTCCTCTTTGATTTCTGTACATTTGCCTCAGTTCCGACAAGTTTTTGGATTGGTATGTGCTTTTGATTTTGGTTTACCAACCTCGGGTTTCATTCGTTCGTTATTTCTCTATACCTCGACTCCATCCATGATGGAATCGGAGCTCGCTGGTATCTGTTTGCCAACAGTCACTCAAAAGGTGTATGATCGTCTTCCCATCGAATACTTGTTCTTCCTCTTTCTTGTATTTTGGTTATTTTCTTTATGTTATGCCCCATTAGATCTGCTCTCGAGTTTATTATGAGAACAAGTTGCCCGTCTGTCATCTGATAACCCATGTTGAACTAAGTCGAATCCGTCCCCTTGTCCTTTTATCTATTTCATTTGAAATGAACTCTGCCCCTCACTTTTGATTCGTATCTGATGCTAATGCCGACATGTTGCTTCTGTTCGACTAATCCCCACAAGAGCCTTGAGCTCCCGAAGAATGTTTGTTGGGGTACCATTTCTGAGTCCTTGCCTGAAACAAGTTCATGGCCGCCGTGAGATCACCACAATCTGTTTGAGCTTATGCTATCTCTAGCATCTTCAATTTCCCTTTTGCTTGCTTCATTTTATCTAACTATTTACAACAGAAAACTAACATGAGTTTATCTACTTGTTTTTGTGTCTGAATTTTGGTTCTCTTACAGGAAAGAAATCTTTCCCGTCTTACCGGTATCCTGTTCTAACCTCTGTAGTCTCTCTTATGGATTTGTCTGGTATGAATCTTGACTGGTTGTGGAATGCGTGAGCTGAAAATCAATGGGCTATATTCTTTCTGTCCCTGGTTTTCTTGCATTTTTTTAGCATGTGAAATGTATACTTCAGCGAGTTTGTGTATCTGGTTTGACTTCCATTTCATGCCTCCTTACAAATGTGAAAGAAATGAAATCCGCAAAGGAAAGAGAATGAATCCACTCGGTTGGTGTTAGTGTTTAGTTATAAGTGTTGATTCTTTGGGTTCTGTTTAATATACAAACCGTGAGGTTTTCCTTTCTTTTCGACCTCCCTAATTGCTTTGGATTAGCCTCCGTTCGAATGGTAGGTAAACCTAAAAAAACAGTGTAACTCAGTTTGAGTGTAATCGACACTTAGGCACCAAAACATTTTTGGTGTAGTTTAAAGTGTTCACCCGGTTATAGATGACAGTAAAATAAGACCAATTCTATTATGATTTGTTGGGCTTTCTTCATTTTGATCTATTATCCATCATGTGGTTTGTTCCTTGAATCCTTTTGCCTTATACGTGTATATACTTCATATCTGGCTTTGTTGCTTTTTTTAAATTTCATTGTCTCTTATTTTGATTAGTATTAAACCCTAGATAGCCCCTTAGGTCACCCTTTTTTTTTATGATCAAAGTCTTGGAAGGTACCCCACAGCTAGCTTATTTCTGATTTGCTTTGTGGGGAACAATACCTTTCAAAACTTTGAAGATCTCTCTTAAGCCTTTGAAGGTACCTCACAGCTAGCTTATTTCTGATTTGCTTTGTGGGGGACAATACCTTCCACACCTTTTAAAGCCTATCCCAAACCACCCCTTAATTTCATTAAAAAACTTTACCCAAAAAAAAGAGAAACAAGGATAAATTCAAATTCAATCCAAAATCAATTTCACCTTCAATCCCAACAAGGCCCATATTTGATCCAATTCCAAAGCCCATTTCAAAAGGCCACTCCAAGGCCCAATCAAAAATCCATTTCAGCCCAAATCAATAAGGCCCAAAAGCCCAACCAAGGCCCAATTCGACCCAAAACACCAAACAAGGCCCAAAAGCCCAACAAGGCCCAATTCGGCCCAAAACCCCAAACAAAGCCCGCTTCAACCTGAACCCAAGTTTGACCTTGACCCAACTTTGATCAGCCCGAACTTTGACCAACTCGAATTTTGACCTTGACCTAACCTTGACCTGGTCTAGCTTTGACCAAACCCAAACTTTGACCAACCGAATGTTGACCATGAACCTAGCTTTGACCAATCCGAAATTTGACCTTGACCCAATCTTTGACCTGGTCCAGCTTTGACCAATCCAAACTTTAACTCTGATCAATCTCAACTTTGACCCAATTCAACACTGAGCCGGTCTAACTTTGACCCGGCCCGTTTTCCAACCCCAACCCAAATTCAATTCAAACCCAATTCATTCAGCCCAATTCAATTCAAATCCTATTCCATTCAATTCAAATCCAGATTCAATTCATCCAATTCAAACTCAAGTTGTAAATCCCATTCATTTTCGAAAAAATCAAAAATCTTTTCAAAGATTTCATGTAACACCCCATCCAACAACAATTACATAACAACAATCTGCAGCGGAATACACACCTCATCAAATAACTCAACTCGTAGGTGTTACACGCCGTTAACCACCCACGTGGCTAACAAGGCTAATACACATACATTGTACCGGTCTGATGGGCTAAATTCCCGAGCGACTACACATTACTATCCCTTTCCATTAACAACAACAACAACATACACCTTTCAACTATACCGAGTATTTATAAACTGATGCCGACAACAATTTCGGTCTTACTACACCTACTGTATATATACACTTAAATGATTACCCACGTACAATGTCTACCCCGTCCTACTCTCGAACGGCTTCCAGCTCTCTGTACCTGAAATAGGAAAAGAAGAGAAAGGGTGGCCCCCAAGGGGCTCAGCACCTTTGCTGGTATGGTAATCCCGCAGCCCACATGCTACCGGGCCCACACACAACTAATTGTCGTCTTAGCATGCGATTGATTATATTTAAATCATGCATGCAATTGTAAACACACAACACATAATCATTTCGCCTCAACGGGCTCAACAAACGGATAATATGTCCTTACTTGATAAGTCACTCATGGTATTCGTTATCCCTAGAGTGTTCCTCCTCTAATGGAGCTACTTCCTTAATAGACGACACTTACCCTTAAATCGGGTTATCCTTAAACGCCTCTTTTCACAAACTGGGATTCATATCCATGATCCACATACTCCACATTTTACACATATAACATACACTTACATAACAACACATAACAACACTTTGCACGTTTCAACGTGTACAACATAACACCGTAATAGATATTGCATCACAACAAAAATACATAACATAACGGGAATGGTTCTCTTAGGAACCGACCCAAACATTGTTTATACACTGGTGAGCCTAGAGAATGTTGCCAGTCTCATGATAAGCTCGTTACATAACTCGTTACCGTCTTGTTAAATGAACGGATAACTTAGCACAAGGTGTCTCAGATATAGTGATCCAAGCACACCGAACAAACATAACATAGTATGCCCCTGTGGCCCGACGTGAGTTAGTAATATCCTTGGTTAAGCTAAAGGGAAGGTTGGAAACCAAATTGGAAAACAACCATAACATACAGAGAGGATCGAACCTGCTATGACAACGACCCCCATACTCACACGCGTGGCCGGAACAGACCGGACTCCTCACTTCCCCGTTAGCACTTGTCAGAAGTTCATCATTGAACTTAGTTAAACAATCACAACATTGGGTTAAGTCTTGTTAGACACACACAAGGGAAGGGAGAGTCATACATTCACACACAAACATCACACACAAACATCACATAACTAACTCACGCATAGCCGTGGTTAGAACGTTCCTTAGGTCGGAAACGTTTTACCGGATACCGTTCTCCTACGTTTACCTAATAGTGGTTAACTAGCCCTTCAAGCGCATTCGAGGTTACCGGTATCGGCACGTAAACATACAACAACAATAACGACTGTAAACTCGTTTCATGATTTATCTTATAATGTGGCAAATATAGAGAAAACACATTGGCATACAAGCCGGTGTAATCCGGTAGGACACAGGTTGCAAGAAAACCATACCTGTCACCGGGGTCCACTTTATCATGTCCACTTATGTTCCTCGAGCAATTCTCGAACAACTGATAATTACACGTATTTTTATTAACATCGGGGTAACATGATTGTTTAAAGTCTAATGCTTATAACTTCTACTCCCGTTAACTTAGTTAAATAACTTGACATTTTAACTTGTTTTACTCTCACATTTTAATACAACTCTTCACCCACTTAATCGTCATTAAAACTCACCTAACATGTCCTTAACAACTTTATAACATCATTACCTATCAATCCCCATCATTACATATCATCTCATAACCTTAAACCATGTTTTTGGTCCGACCGAACTTACCGACCGACCTTGCACAAGGTCGGTCCATTCCAGAACACTTTACCGTCAAAATTTCTACTCCGACCGACCTTGTAAGTTTGGTCGCATGTTCGGTCCATTCACGAGAGTTTCTTCCCTTTGAAAATTCAAGCCCGACCGAACTTGCCAAGTCCGGTCCCATGTTCGGTCGGTTCCAGAAACTTAATCCGTACACAAAATACAAGCCCGACCGACCTTGCAAGTCCGGTCCCCAAGGTCGGTCCATTCCAGAAACTAATTCTCGCAGGGTAAACTGGGCCCGACCGACCTTGGCAAGTTCGGTCTCAAGGTCGGTCTGCCCCAGACCTTTGTTTTCCTTTTCTCATGCAACTCCAAACTACATCCCATATATCCTAGTACACCCTAACCTCATTTGGGCACTTCAAACACACCTTTAGCCATGTACCAAACTCCCTAAATCACACACCAAAATCATCTTATCATTCACAAATTCCTTACAAAATTCTTAGCACTTGGAATGTTTCCTCCTTAAGATTCCTAAGTGGTATTTCACCAATAATGACCACTATACCAAGGCGTTTCCTCTACACCTTAACATCATCTCTCAAACTTCTTTTCTTACTAACTAAACCTCCTTTTTCACATCTTACCTAAACATCACTTATTCCTTGGATATCAACATTACCTAAACCTTAAACAACTTCCTAGTTCACCAAAACTTACTTAAAACACTTAGAACTTCTTACACATTTTCCAAAATTTGCCATAGCTTCTCTTGTATATACTCACATCCAAACACTTAGGTTTTTACCTTATTTCATTCAAGAACACCTAAAATCCATCAAACACATTTTTTATACACAAACTTCACACATTTAGCACTACATCACAATATAGTGCATAACTTAAATTGCTTGGCACTTAGGTCCTTAAATGACATGGCTCTTAGGCCCTTAAATTGCATAAACCTTAAACACTGAATTTCCCACATAAATAATGCCTTTGACCTGCAAATACACCCAACAATACATATGCCCTTAATAAAGTCCTTGAGAGCATTTCACTAGGTCATTCACCTTTGGCTCCTTAGATCATTTTAACAAGCAATATAAGCTCATTTCTCCTAAGGCATTATACCACATTAGGTTAGTATGTTTACCTCTTTTCCACACAAACTTCTTTCTTGTTTCCTTATAAAACCGGTAAGGTATTTGATTCCTTGTCAACTACTACACAATATACAAGCAAAGAAATGAGTATACAAGCTTCAAGCTTAAACCCATTGTAAACCCTAGGTTTACATTGTTTCAAAAACATTAATGTAGTTGTTTTACCTTGATCTTTGAAGAGAGTTTGAATATCTATGAAGAGAGGACTCCACCTAGTCCATGAAAGGTTGGAATGAAGCTAGAACAAAGTCACACCAGAGCACCATTAATGTGCAATTTCGGTCAAGGCAAAAACATGAAGGAAACTTGATTTTTCTTTGAGATTCCTTACCTAGAAGCAAAGGAGATCAATAATATGTGAAAAGGTGAGCTCAAGCTCCTTCAATGGTGAATCTCCATGGCACCAAAATTGAGCTCTTGAAGATTTGAAAAGATAGAAGTGTAGAGCTTGGTCTAACTAAGACAAATATAGTCTTAGAATTTGATTTGGAGCATGGAGTTGGATTTGGCAAAGAAATGAAGATGGAGAAGAGATGGAGCTGTAGCAAATCGTAAATGGAGGGGAGGAAGAAGATGGCTACCGTGGGAAATGAAAGGAAATAAGAGAATGAGGAGGTAAGTTTGCTTTTGTTAAGATATTTATGTATAAAGCAAAAATAGTCCTTTACTTTAAGCTTCACTTTACTTATTTGATTTCTTTTACAAGTTGGTGACTCACACCTTGAAAAACCGGCCCCCATTTAGTTTGAAGGGTACTTTAGTCTTTATTTGTCAATTTAATTACTTATGATAACATATGTTACAAACTAGCTTATAAAAATCACTATTCACAAAAACAAGGCACATAGAAGTGAAATTTTTGATTTCCCATTGATATAGACTTCCAAATGTGATACTATATAGTAAACATGTTAATTAAAGAGTAATGATGGACATTTAGCCATTCAAAACTCATTTACAAGACAATTTTTCAAAAACGTGCTTTAAGACTCCTTAAAGCACATTTTGTGTTTTAACTTGTTTTCAAGCTTGGTTTTCTTTAGAAATTGATTTAATATGTTCATTAACATATAAATAAGGTATAGGTATGACCATTAGGTCTTATACAAATTTATCCCAAGCTTAGAGCATTTTTAGCCCATATTGACCTTAAGGTATTTATTTATGTTTTGTTTAGTTCCAATGTCTACCAAGGTTCCCTAAGGACTTAATTTGCCTTATTAAATCATAATTGAATATTATTAAGTCTTGGTAGGCTCTTTGGGTCCTAACCAAGTTCACTCATAGCTTAGAGCATGTTTTTGCTCAAGCTGTATCTTAGTGCTTTATTGCATTTACTATAGTTTAAATTGTTCACTGATGTTTCTAAGGCACTTTTAGCCTTTACATACCATAGTTTGATATTTAAACCACATATCAAGGTTTGGGGTATTTCAATCTACCCCCCTTAAAAGAACTTCGTCCTCGAAGTTCACATTTCCCACACATCATTAGATTAGAATACGGGGATTACTTATAGCCATAAAACTTCCATAACCAAACACACTTTACATCACAACCACGGACTTAATGGTCCGGGCAACACATTCACATCCACACATAACATAACATATTCACATGATAACCTCGGACTCAATGGTCCGGGTATCTTAACAACACTTACACATACATAACAACCCCTTTGACTCACTGGTCTTGGGTAACATAACAACATTTAGACACATAGGTCTATGTAACACAACACATTTAGACTCATAGGTCTTGATAGCATACACTTTAGGAGATCAAAGTCAAAATAGCATTTATCACACATACCACACAACATGTCATAACATGTATAGCAAACAAAAATATCTTTGATATACACTATGATCCCGCAGAACCCGGTCGCGATGGACACCTTCCGTCCCCGTGCCTTTGGGAGATCAAAACAATCACTTAAATTTAAAATTTCCTTGTGAGGTTAAGTAAGAGAACTTTAATTATGTAAAGTATCTATCAACGTTTTATAAATACCAATTGAAAATCCCTTTGAAAACACACACAACTCCAAGTCCAACTTAAGCTCTTTGCTTCTTTTCTTAGCGTGGTTAATTGTGACCACTTATAGGGAGCTTCAAGAATCATTCAACCCTAATGTGATCAGCATCAGTGTCGAACTATCCTTCCACCCCAATTTGTGTTCGGCTTCCCTTGATCACATGCAAATTAAGTTCCACCTCCCACTTCATTTTCAAGCATCAATTAAATCACTCATTTCCAATTTTCTATCTTTTATATCATTCTAATCATGATCATACATCTCCAAAGGATAGAACTCCGCCTATCAGTTATTTCCATTCACTTTAATGTTGTTACCTAGGGAATCTCATTCTCACTAGGATCTATGTCGGTATCATGCCCTTTCATGAATCACTATATAATATATATATATACACATATATTTTATCAAAATACAACACATGGTTTTATATTTATACACTGTCGGGGCTTTTGTTCCCCAGGAGTTTCTCTACTCCCACACTTGTACTATCACACACAATTGTTAACAAATACACACACTTATCACAATGGTATTCGCCTCTTCTGTGCGCAATTACCACAATCAAACCATGAATGAATGCGTATGTTTACGTAACACACACACTAATCATCAAAACAAATTATTTTGTGTTATGCACAACATAGGTCACGTACACTTGTACGGTAATACACACTAAGTGGTTTTGCGCTCTACCCCCCTTAAAAGGGATTACGCCCACGTAATCAATCACTAAACATTGGCTTGTAATGTTCTGCCGTCGTGAAGTGTTTTAACTTCCACGCGGTCTATTACACAATGGATTCCGATTAGAGGATCTTAACCATATTGGCGGTTTAGTTCCTAAACCAAGAATTCTCATTGGAGTTTGTTTAAACTCTTAGTTCGTTTCGATTCTGGCCTGTTAGGCTTCTAGGCGTTAATAATTAGCCATTCACTCATGTTCACCATGTACATTCAACACTTGAATCACTGGCTCACTAGTTTCTGCTGCGAAACTCTAATAACTGTAGAGCTTAATTGCCCCATTTGTTATTCTTACTGTATTGTACATCCCCAATTGTCACCTTCATCTTGGTAACAATGGTTTCTCAACCGACACGTGGTATCTCTTACCGTTAGCGAATTCGGTGAGTTATAAACTTTCTATCCACTTCCATAACAATTTACTGCGTATACAGCTATGTATTTCACAATGATTGACTTGTTCCCTTCCGACTAACTGTCGGTTGAGATTGAGCTACTACCTAGTGTGTAGTGCTCTCTCAGCTATTTACAACATTTGGGGTATATTCCATACCGATATTTGGCAGTTAGTGCTACTGTAGTCACTTACTGTTAATCATGTCTCCACATTTGGTTTTGTACAAGTACTCTTTCATGGTATGTCTTTGCATTTCCTATGCATCGGCCATTATAACATTATTGCTCCACAATTAACATGTTTCCAATTCCTAGCTATCCCACTCGATCATTACTGTGCAAGTGCAATACCAAAACACTCAGTCATACAGAGTGCAGAGGCGTAAACTCTTGACAGTAAATCCCTTATGCGACTCGCCATGGAATTCCCACTGAGTTCCTCATCACATAGTACCTACCACTGGCTTATTGCCCAGTCTGTTTACATCGCTTACCTTGCACCTCTACTAAGTATAACTCATAACTGGTCTTATCTGCTACATTATCGTTTAACCATACTTATACAACGGTCGCTTGCTGCGCACCGTGCTCTTACTCCTTGTATAACATCAGCTTATATGGTATTTACTGTCATATTAACTTCCACACATATACTTACATCACTCGTATTATGGTTCGCCATCCATTTGGACGACTACTGAATGCTCCTGGAGCGTTGCTCACTCGAGTCTCAAACCGATGTTATTTAGCTCGGTGCTTCACTTTATACACACATACTACTAAGCTAACTGCTCTCTTTCAATAATAACATCGTCCATCCTTAACATATTTCTTGAACTTGATTCACATAACTACCGCTCCTGCGGTCTCACAATATCGAGAGGTATCCCCACTCTTAATGCAGTGGTTCGTTTACCACTCTATTCACTTATACAACATAAACTTCTACAATCAATCGAATTTATATAACATATCTTGCTTATGGCTTATAAGCCTTATTTGCCTTGAGCTGGGCTCATTGTAGGCTGTCCACACACATATACATCTCTGTACTGCATTATATGGTTTGGATGTTATATTGAGCTCCATGACAAGGTCGTTGCATTCCGTTTCCTTTCATGGGATGCCCCTTAGGATTGTCAGTCCGTCTCCTGACAAGTTACATCTAAACTGGGTGTTAGTTTCAACCCTTGTGTTTCTGTCACGTTATTTCGTGCAACAATTGTTGATGCGAACACCCTTTCAGGATTACTCCTGGGTGTTGCTGAGTTATGCCTTTACATCTGGTTCGCACTTATTGGTATATACAGTTAGCCACGCCGTTTGCGTTTTTAACTAGCTTATTATCCTTTTCTGTGAAGATCAACATTTCCTAGTAGTGTAGGTACTCATTCTGGGAGTTTCATCCCGTTCATTGAACACTAATGTGTCCACATTAGGCATCTGCCTTGCCATGTACAGGGTGGGTCTCCGTTCCAGCTATCATGTTTATCCCTGAGGATCTTTAAGACGTATACGATGTCTTTACATTACAGTTAGTGCACTTCGCACCTCCTGATTCTTTAACAACTCCTTGAAAGGAATTCACTAGTTCATTTAGTCTTGTTAACTTAACTGAGTTCCTTAACTTCAACCATTCCTTGTAATCCTTAACCCTTGTTTGACTTATACTGCTGACCGTAGTACGGAGTCGACTACTTCCCGTGTTTCGGACTCCACTCGTATACATATGTGGGGTACCATACTGATACATTGCTACTTACCCAACTAACCCATAAATAGGTCTGTCAGGCCCACAAGCTCCTATCGGAGTGTGGTCGTCCCACATTACAGTTGGTACACTCGTAGTGCCCGTCACACGCCTAGGTGAAGTATTCTGTTGTCAACTCCCTTATATTGTCCCGTGACAATATTCATTCCATGCTTCCCAAACTTAATCGAGGGAAAGTTTATCCATTGTTGTATCCTTGTCAACTGTCCTTGGTTTTACTGGTTTGGTTTAAAAGAAGGTTGGAAAGAAGTGTTGGTTTGAAAGAAAATTTTGGTTTTGAAAGAAAGAGTTTGGATAATCGGGTTTGAAAGAAAATTTTTCATGGTTTCACAACATCTTCTTACCTTAGCCAAGTCTAGCTTCTTGCTGACTGGTGTACTTACAATTACAGAGGTTAGGCTAGCAGGCCCTTCCACTGTTATGACGACCACATTTAACTTTATGGTACTTTACCAAGTACTCTGCAGTGGTTATAAATTTCCCGAACAGCCCTGTTATAGCAGCACTTGCTATGGCAAGTGCGCCATGCTAACTGGCTATCGGTTTAACACATACCGGTTGTGGTATTGTTTTTACCCGCACTGTTATCAGTGGCCTTGTTGGCCCTCACTGATCTTACTGTCTTGATAATAACTCCTCTAGGGTGTTTCCCATTCTGGGAGACCCCTTTTTCTTAGTATTGTATCCTCCTTGTAGCCCGTTCCACGTATTTGTCGTGGTTACTGAGACTTGTCTCTTGTTTGGGCACCACGTTGTAGTTCCTTATCGGTTGGTATACCGTTGGCGTATCATTTGACAACTGTGGTTCCGTAGACACTCGTCTCGGGTTTCATTAATCCATTTCTTGCCCGTTGCACTACTAGTTGTTCTCGACTGCTCGGCATGTCGACCCAGGTTGCCGGAAATTCTATTCTTCTATACACTGGTTCTTCACTCATCGCTATGAAATGCGGTTAACATTGTTTAGATGGGAACCGTCTCCGGGATTCCCAGTTTTCGGGATCTACCGTATGACAGGTTCTCCGTACCTTTAGAGGTATTTAATAACAGCCAGATCGGGTATTCCCGAGTAAGAGTGGACTTCCATCTCTCTGGCGTTGTTTCCCCAAGTTATAAAACAGGGATTGTGGAGGGCGGGAAGGATATAGTAGGTTTCCAGTACACACTGGTTACTCCTAACTAGCGTATCTCTCACGCTATCACTCAACCCTTAACCCAAAGTACGAACATCCTAACTCGGTACTTCCTAAGCTCGGTAATTCAGTCATCAGAGCGATACTTCGCTCTGATACCACTTTTTGTAACACCCCATCCAACAACAATTACATAACAACAATCTGCAGCGGAATACACACCTCATCAAATAACTCAACTCGTAGGTGTTACACGCCGTTAACCACCCACGTGGCTAACAAGGCTAATACACATACATTGTACCGGTCTGATGGGCTAAATTCCCGAGCGACTACACATTACTATCCCTTTCCATTAACAACACCAACAACATACACCTTTCAACTATACCGAGTATTTATAAACTGATGCCAACAACAATTTCGGTCTTACTACACCTACTATATATATACACTTAAATGATTACCCACGTACAATGTCTACCCCGTCCTACTCTCGAACGGCTTCCAGCTCTCTGTACCTGAAATAGGAAAAGAAGAGAAAGGGTGGCCCCCAAGGGGCTCAGCACCTTTGCTGGTATGGTAATCCCGCAGCCCACATGCTACCAGGCCACGCACAACTAATTGTCGTCTTAGCATGCGATTGATTATATTTAAATCATGCATGCAATTGTAAACACACAACACATAATCATTTCGCCTCAACGGGCTCAACAAACGGATAATATGTCCTTACTTGATAAGTCACTCATGGTATTCGTTATTCCTAGAGTGTTCCTCCTCTAATGGAGCTACTTCCTTAATAGACGACACTTACCCTTAAATCGGGTTATCCTTAAACGCCTCTTTTCACAAACTGGGATTCATATCCATGATCCACATACTCCACATTTTACACATATAACATACACTTACATAACAACACATAACAACACTTTGCACGTTTCAACGTGCACAACATAACACCGTAATAGATATTGTATCACAACAAAAATACATAACATAACGGGAATGGTTCTCTTAGGAACCGACCCAAACATTGTTTATACACTGGTGAGCCTAGAGAATGTTGCCAGTCTCATGATAAGCTCGTTACATAACTCGTTACCGTCTCGTTAAATGAACGGATAACTTAGCACAAGGTGTCTCAGATATAGTGATCCAAGCACACCGAACAAACATAACATAGTATGCCCCTGTGGCCCGACGTGAGTCAGTAATAGCCTTGGTTAAGCTAAAGGGAAGGTTGGAAACCAAATTGGAAAACAACCATAACATACAGAGAGGATCGAACCTGCTATGACAACGACCCCCATACTCACACGCGTGGCCGGAACAGACCGGACTCCTCACTTCCCCCGTTAGCACTTGTCAGAAGTTCATCATTGAACTTAGTTAAACAATCACAACATTGGGTTAAGTCTTGTTAGACACACACAAGGGAAGGGAGAGTCATACATTCACACACAAACATCACACACAAACATCACATAACTAACTCACGCATAGCCATGGTTAGAACGTTCCTTAGGTCGGAAACGTTGTTACCGGATACCGTTCTCCTACGTTTACCTAATAGTGGTTAACTAGCCCTTCAAGCGCATTCGAGGTTACCGGTATCGGCACGTAAACATACAACAACAATAACGACTGTAAACTCGTTTCATGATTTATCTTATAACGTGGCAAACATACAGAAAACACATTGGCATACAAGCCTGTGTAATCCGGTAGGACACAGGTTGCAAGAAAACCATACCTGTCACCGGGGTCCACTTTATCATGTCCACTTATGTTCCTCGAACAATTCTCGAACAACTGATAACATTACACGTATTTTTATTAACATCGGGGTAACATGATTGTTTAAAGTCTAATGCTTATAACTTTCCCGTTAACTTAGTTAAATAACTTGACATTTTTAACTTGTTTTACTCTCACATTTTAATACAACTCTTCACCCACTTAATCGTCATTAAAACTCACCTAACATGTCCTTAACAACTTTATAACATCATTACCTATCAATCCCCATCATTACATATCATCTCATAACCTTAAACCATGTTTTTGGTCCGACCAAACTTACCGACCGACCTTGCACAAGGTCGGTCCATTCCAGAACACTTTACCGTCAAAATTTCTACTCCGACCGACCTTGTAAGTTCGGTCGCATGTTCGGTCCATTCCCGAGAGTTTCTTCCCTTTGAAAATTCAAGCCCGACCGAACTTGCCAAGTCCGGTCCCATGTTCGGTCGGTTCCAGAAACTTAATCCGTACACAAAATACAAGCCCGACCGACCTTGCAAGTCCGGTCCCCAAGGTCGGTCCATTCCAGAAACTAATTCTCGCAGGGTAAACTGGGCCCGACCGACCTTGGCAAGTTCGGTCGCATGGTCGGTCTGCCCCAGACCTTTGTTTTCCTTTTCTCATGCAACTCCAAACTTCACCCCATATATCCTAGTACACCCTAACCTCATTTGGGCACTTCAAACACACCTTTAGCCATGTACCAAACTCCCTAAATCACACACCAAAATCATCTTATCATTCACAAATTCCTTTCAAAATTCTTAGCACTTGGAATGTTTCCTCCTTAAGATTCCTAAGTGGTATTTCACCAATAATGACCACTATACCAAGGTGTTTCCTCTACACCTTAACATCATCTCTCAAACTTTTTTTCTTACTAACTAAACCTCCTTTTTCACATCTTACCTAAACATCACTTATTCCTTGGATATCAACATTACCTAAACCTTAAACAACTTCCTAGTTCACCAAAACTTACTTAAAACACTTAGAACTTCTTACACATTTTCCAAAATTTGCCATAGCTTCTCTTGTATATACTCACATCCAAACACTTAGGTTTTTACCTTATTTCATTCAAGAACACCTAAAATCCATCAAACACATTTTTTATACACAAAGTTCACACATTTAGCACTACATCACAATATAGTGCATAACTTAAATTGCTTGGCACTTAGGCCCTTAAATGACATGGCTCTTAGGCCCTTAAATTGCATAAACCTTAAACACTGAATTTCCCACATAAATAATGCCTTTGACCTGCAAATACACCCAACAATACATATGCCCTTAATAAACTCCTTGAGAGCATTTCACTAGGTCATTCACCTTTGGCTCCTTAGATCATTTTAACAAGCAATATAAGCTCATTTCTCCTAAGGCAGTATACCACATTAGGTTAGTATGTTTACCTCTTTTCCACACAAACTTCTTTCTTGTTTCCTTATAAAACCGGTAAGGTATTTGATTCCTTGTCAACTACTACACAATATACAAGCAAAGAAATGAGTATACAAGCTCCAAGCTTAAACTCATTGTAAACCCTAGGTTTACATTGTTTCAAAAACATTAATGTAGTTGTTTTACCTTGATCTTTGAAGAGAGTTTGTATATTATGAAGAGAGGACTCCACTAGCATGAAAGGTTGGAATGAAGCTAGAACAAAGTCACACCAAGAGCACCATTAATGTGCAATTTCGGTCAAGGCAAAAACATGAAGGAAACTTGATTTTTCTTTGAGATTCCTTACCTAGAAGCAAAGGAGATCAATAATATGTGAAAAGGTGAGCTCAAGCTCCTTCAATGGTGAATCTCCATGGCACCAAAATTGAGCTCTTGAAGATTTGAAAAGATAGAAGTGTAGAGCTTGGTCTAACTAAGACAAATATAGTCTTAGAATTTGATTTGGAGCATGAAGTTGGATTTGGCAAAGAAATGAAGATGGAGAAGAGATGGAGCTGTAGCAAATCGTAAATGGAGGGGAGGAAGAAGATGGCTACCGTGGGAAATGAAAGGAAATAAGAGAATGAGGAGGTAAGTTTGCTTTTGTTAAGATATTTATGTATAAAGCAAAAATAGTCCTTTACTTTAAGCTTCACTTTACTTATTTGATTTCTTTTACAAGTTGGTGACTCACACCTTGAAAAACCGGCCCCCATTTAGTTAGAAGGGTACTTTAGTCTTTATTTGTCAATTTAATTACTTTTGATAACATATGTTACAAACTAGCTTATAAAAATCACTATTTACAAAAACAAGGCACATAGAAGTGAAATTTTTGATTTCCCATTGATATAGAATTCCAAATGTGATACTATATAGTACACATGTTAATTAAAGAGTAATGATGGACATTTAGCCATTCAAAACTCATTTACAAGACAATTTTTCAAAAACATGCTTTAAGACTCCTTAAAGCAAATTTTGTGTTTTAACTTGTTTTCAAGCTTGGTTTTCTTTAGAAATTGATTTAATATGTTCATTAACATATAAATAAGGTATAGGTATGACCATTAGGTCTTATACAAATTTATCCCAAGCTTAGAGCACTTTTAGCCCATATTGACCTTAAGGTATTTATTTATGTTTTGTATAGTTCCAATGTCTACCAAGGTTCCCTAAGGACTTAATTTGCCTTATTAAATCATAATTGAATATTATTAAGTCTTGGTAGGCTCTTTGGGTCCTAACCAAGTTCACTCATAGCTTAGAGCATGTTTTTGCTCAAGCTGTATCTTAGTGCTTTATTGCATTTACTATAGTTTAAATTGTTCACTGATGTTTCTAAGGCACTTTTTAGCCTTTACATACCATAGTTTGATATTTAAACCACATATCAAGGTTTGGGGTATTTCATTTCAAACAACTCTTTTATTTCAAACCGAAACTATTTGGTGGAATTTTAAAGGAAAAACTCTTCTCACATCACAGAAAACTCTTCTCAACACGCAGAAAGTTCTTCTCACATATACAGAAATTTTTCTCCTAAACATTTCTCAAAATCAGTATTTCTTTACAGAGAATTCCGAACAATTTAAAAAGTTTTCTAACTTAGTTTTCAAATCCAAATAAATCATTTTCAGGGAACAAGAAATGTCTGACCCCTTCAAAACATTTCCTTCCTGGTTAGAACATCACTTGTCTCCCTTTCCAAAATAAAAATCCGAGGCGGGACACTGGGGCGTAACCTCCCTTGTCGCAGTCTGGATATCTTTAGGCGGGGCATTAGGGTGACAAACCTCCCCTAATTGCAGCCTAGATTTTTACAAGGCGGGGTGCTAGGGAAGTAACGACCTTCCTAGTTGCAGCTGGGATTTTAGAATCGGCTGACTCTCTTCCGCTCGATTTCAATGAATTTGGTTTTTAACGTTTTAAAACCCGAGAGTTAGAGACGTTATTAGGATTTGACCGAGAACATCTCATTCATGGTGTTTCTCTCTAAATCCTATTTTTCGACATAAATTCATTGCCCCATCTTTCGAGTCTCAGCACTTACCATTAATTAAGTGTCGTGTTCGAGGGGGTACATAGGGTAATCCCTCGGGATTATCCGCCCTTTTATAACAAAAATGATTTTTTTCAGTTTTAAAAACTTTAAGAGAGACGATTTTGACAATCATTCCTCCAAACAATTCAATCCACCATCATCTCATTCTAAATTTGAAATACCCCAAAGCATCAACCCTTTTCAGAATCTCAAAACCGAAAAACCCGGAATCTCTACCCCGAACTTCAATTGCCTCACAAACTCAAATCATTATCCAAACTCAAATCACTCCAAATTTGAAACATCTCCTGAATCCCGACCTCTTCCAAACTTCTATAGTCTCATAGGCCCGAGTGCCCCACAGACTCGAACATCTCAATCTCTCCACCACTTTCAGATTCAAATGTCTCACAGACCCGAGCGTCTCACAAACGTTGATATCCCATACCTCTCACTACCTAAACATCCCAAATGTCTCATAGACCCGAGCGTCTCACAAACTAACCTCTCAAACATCTCAAAAACCCTCAAAACCCTAAAATCTCCAAAAAAAAAACCTGAACTACGTAAGGTCTAATCTCAACAGGGAGTTGAGTACGTAGGCAGCCCATCTAGGGTGCGACCCCATTCCAAACAAAAAAACCCTTTCCCCCTCTAAGGTGGCTCTCATACCTCTCAAAGCATTCAAAACTCTTCTAACTCACATTAAACCCTCAACCTTCAGACAACCTTCCGACTTCAGATCTTCTCCACCCGTTTAACCCACACACCTCTCATCAATCTTCCATTCTACATTTGATCAACTCTCAACATGTCAATCTGTTCAGTTGGCGCCAGCTTGGTAGAAAAGCTCGCCTCATCCACTTGTTTTCTCTCTTCCCGTCCTAATCCAATCTTTGGCTTTTAAATGAATCTTTCTAACAAGGTTTTGAAAGAAGGTAATCCCGACAATTGGAGACCGAGGTTTCCTCGGGCACCAATCCGAAGTCGTGGTCGTTGCCACTTCTAAGGGGTGTAACCCAGTGCAAACCCACCATAGAATCTCTAGCTTGACCAGATAAGTCCTATCCAAAGGCAACAATCTCAGAGTCAATTAACGGTTCTTACAACCCGATTTTCCTTCCTAGTTATCATAGGTCAAACTTGGTGGCGACTCTAGTCATTTCCGCCTTATAGAGGCATAAGTCCGCGTGGAGCCCATTGAGAGCGGGTGTAGTGCTCACTAGCATTCCCCTTGTGTTTTCTGGGAAAGACGGACGATAAAGTAGGTATTTGAGGGCTGCCAGGATAACGGGTTTTCACCCTCCACAGAATGACAATTTTAGGATCTAGGCTTTTCAGTCAAGAACCATATTCGGATAGACCCCCCTCATACCGAAAAATCACCCTCCACAGAATGGCGACTCTGCTGGGGAAAATTTGATTAAGTTTTTCTCAAACTCAAGGAAGACTGAACTCCATCCAAAATTGTCAGGATTTCCCCATTTCTTTCAAAACCTTCAAGAGATTCTTTTCAAAGCCTTTAGGATTATTCTACTCCAGACTTTGAGTGTATATCTGACGAGGACAGATAGGATTTATTAGATCCTCAACAAACATTACAATAATTGGGTTAATAATTTAGCTCACGACTAGAAAGAGACACTTAGGATTGAATGAAGCTAACTTCCCTTTAGGTTAATAAACAACCAATTTGGAATCACTAATCTCAAGATAAAACCCTTAGCAAGTAGGTCGGTGCTAACTTCGTTTGTTTCATTTACTGCTTTCATATTTATGTTACAATTGTGGGGTGCATAGGGTGGGTAGCTTAGGACATGCATTCCTCTGTGTCACCCGATTTACCCACGTTGTCACGGGATCCCCAACCGGTCCACGGTTGATTCCCCATGAGCTAGGGTCACTTTATGAGTGAACAAACCCACGGGGCGGTATGGTTTCTGACCGACGCCTTGAGCTCATGATCCAAAATTACCCTTCATTATCCGAGTCAAAGCCAGCATATAGTGAACTCTGAGCCTTCAGTGTCCAGCTACCTGGTCTGGTGTCTAAGACGGGTTTATGAGAAGTCACCCCCTTTGTATGCCGCCTGTCTGACCACCCTCTGCCTTACCCTGAAGATTGCATGGGCTCAGTTCTCCAAGTGTCCTCTGCACCACGGGTGTCTCTAAAGCCCAATGTCACGCTACACGTCCATAGAGGATCCCGTATTTACTGGATACCCATACATGGCACAACGTAGTCAGTGAATAAGTTGGACTTTAGACACACCTGACCGTGCAGATGACGAGAGACCTGTTCCCATGCAGTACTTCCCCGAGTTTCCCGAAAAGTGAGCATGTTGTCGGATCATCACTGGTCGTGGCGTATGTTTCTTTACCATCTCGGGTATCCTGACCTTTTGAACTTAAGCACTCCGAACTTTCTTTACGACGTGCCTCGCAAGGGGCATAGCAGAGAAAAACCCCGAGAGATGACAGTGAAGGGACGACGGTTCCCCCGGTGAGATGGAATCATAATTGACCTGGAAAGTGATTATCCCAACATTAACACTTACAGCTCCATATCCAATATAGCCGCGATTTACTTTATGCTATACATGTGTTCAAACCACTTTTTCAGACCAATCCGTTTTAAAATGTTCGGAATTCTCGTTTGCATGTCCCTAAAAGCTGTTTTACGAGCTCGTTTAATTTAAAGTTCCACAAAATATTTACTCATAAACGGGGTTTTCAAAATTTGTCAATTCTCCTTTAAAAGGTTTATTTCACTAAAATGCTATTTCCGAAACAATTTTCAAAAAATTGATTTCGAAAAACCTACTTTCTACAAACGAATTTCAAACAACATTCTTCACCAACATGATTTTTAAAATAGTTTTCGAAAACAGTTTTCAAAATTGAATTTCACAAACGTATTTCAAAATAAATGATTCAGTCCCCATGTTATGACCCACTATTTTTGAAGTTCAACCCACCTTCAAGAGCAGTAGTCATTACTGTGGAGCGTTCTAGTCATTTCGTGTTTTCACAAAAGTGGTGGATTTTTACATGAGATTCTGTGCTCGATCATTCATCTTTCCTTTCTCAAAAATATCATTTATTCCCTTTCAGAGCAAGTAGAGCAACATGAAGGCCGACTACGCGAATCAGCCGAAAGCTAGAGATGCACCAACCCGCGGAGCTAGCCGAGCAACGTGAAGACCAACGTCAACCATTCGAACCAAAGATTAGAGGAGCACCAGTCCGATCCAGCAACATGAAGACTATCAACAACCATTCGCGTTCAGGAATGTCGGAAATCAGAAGAACACAAACCCGTGAAACAAATCGAAACACATGAAGACCGACCACATCCAAACAAACGTCGAGTCCAAGAATGTAAAGAATCAGAGGAACACCAACCCGTTTTGTTTGATTATAGTACCGCTTCACTACAAGCTCCCAAAGACGAGCGAGCAGCCGGTCAAGAGCCCGATGATGAGCGAGCAGCCGATCAAGAGCCCGAAGACGAGCAAGCAGCCAACCAAGAGCCCGAAGACGAGCGAGCAATCAACTAGAAGCATGAGGATGGACCAGAAGAGTTCAGAAGAAGTTTAGCTCAAAATTCCCCATTTTAATGTCTTTTAGGATTGATGATGTATAGGTTTTCCCTATGATTCTTTTCTCGCCTGTCATTTCTAAATAGATTACATGTATAGGTTTATACATTCCCTTCGAGTTTATTTAGATCAATGTGTACAGGGTTCCCCACTCCCTATTTTATCTACGAATGACCGAGTGTCAAAATTCATATGGAGAAAATCCACCACTTTGAAAACACTCGTTTTCAAAATTGTTTTTCCAAAACTTGGTTTCTTTTGGCATGCACGTATAAGGAACGGCCCCTCATAGTTATATGTCATTCATCAACTTTGCTTTATGGGGTGAAAATTCACGGTATCTACAGGAGGCATCCCCTAAAATAAACACACCAATAAATACAACCGAGTACAAAGCAAAACCGCATGCATTGCGTTCATTGCAAAAAAAAAAGTCCCATGCATTCTTGGTCAGTTCAAAATCGTTAAGCATTACAACTCTTGTCCACCTCAGAAAATTTCGCAATCATGTGTTTTGTCGTCACCACACCACACACTAGCTTTCTTCTCAATATCTCAACCTCCAAAGCCCGGTCCTCAGAGGGACAGAAAAGGGAAGTTCAAACCCCTCCCAATCAGAATCACCATACATGCCAGTGACCAAAAGGAAAAAATGTGTCATATCGTAGGTCCACCATGCTTATAACCAGCCGAACATCGTTCCAAAACAACTTCTCTCACATCACACCACACCCACAGCTATACCACCTTCAGGGCCAATGATGATGGGATGAGCTTCATGAACCGCGAGCTGAATACGACTCAAGCGAGACTAGGTGTAGCCTTACCACGCATGCATTGCATCTAAAAAGAAAAACACACAAAAAAAAACATTTGGTCAAAATCCAAAGTCAACCATCTTCATTCAGCATTTTCAGCATTTCACGCATCTTATACATAGTAATTCCATATTACCACAATAGATTGCATTGTAGATAGTTGCAATTGCATACTCTCGTATCGAAACACATCTTTGGGGAAGATCTTGAGAGATTGACTGAACAAAATGCTTGAATCACTAAACTCTCGACCCGTCAATTCACACAAGGGTTTGATCAAAATCAGCACCACAACAAAGTGAGTAGCGTGCGAAAAGGGGTATTTTCCCTTGAATTTCAAATGAGGGCGTTGGACAATCCGATGAGTGATAAGGGAAGGTAAAGAGATTCCATGGAGGTAAAACCACGAGCGACATGTGTTTTCCTTCAGCACATTGAGAGGCACAACTTGTAGTGAGATCGATGTCGATAAACAGGATATGAACTGTGATTCATGCAAAGATTCGAGAATAGTAAGAAAACAATCATTGACTAATGTGAATGACGAGGCACTTAGGAACAAAATCTCCACAAAACCAAAAAGCTTTGACTGCCCTGCATGTAATCTTTGGTGAGCCCCGCTGAGCCTTCCAAGATAAACCTTTTTGTGCGAACTCCACAATATGCCAATCTACACATACACTTACATACCCTTGCAATAGAGGACCCCGAAAGAGCCGGAGCCATGGCCCCTCCCCATCATCTTTCACAAGACAACAAATGAAAATGTTTGAAGAAATCATGCAACTACAAAGCCAAACACCAAAAAGAACACTGAAAATGTTCAAGAAGATCAATGAGTCAATGCAACTCCAAAGCTGAAAGCCAAAATGCAAAGCAGAGAATGCCTGAGAAACTTGATGAGCCAAATGCAATTTCAAAAACGCAAAAATGAGAGGAAAGTTCAAACCGTACACCAAAAGAGGCAAGAAGGAGAAATCCAAATCAAAAGGACCAATGATGTCCCGAAGAAACCAGCAAAAGGTTATCAAAACCTGTCTAATCATCCCACCCATGGCAAAGGCGAAACATACCCTCTATTGCGCAAAAGCTCCACAACTCCCCAAACAAATCCTCCGGTCCCATGTGACATACATCGCACCCCTCAGCCCCATTACAACCCAATAAAGACCTCTGACTCATAAGTCGATGAGCGTTAACTGAAAGTATCGGATCTGAAACATGAATCATAAGCTTCGTGCTTGTTATCAACATGTCCCACCTCATAACACGGGGACTATGAGCGAATGAGTGCGATCTTACTGCACAAGGTCTTTCGAGTGCGAGTGAATCCTCATTCTAAACACCAAGACATAAACAGCCTACCCCATTAAAGGTGAGAAATTTGTAAGGATCGGAAAGTCCAGAACCTCAAAAGGAATTCTAAGGAAAATACTGCTCCGACCATCGAGAGTATCATTACACCATTTAGCACACACGGCCATACTCACGAGAGATTGACCCACATCCCTCCACGAGAGGAAAACGATTCACGCATTTCAGTTCAACAGTCACTCAAGAACGGACCGAAGATGTCTTATATTCGTAAACCTCATAGTAATAGAGATAAAGCCATACCTTCTCTCCAAAAAACAAAAACTATATATGCATCTTGCATCTCATCTAGCACTTAGTATTGGCATGCATCATAACCATTTCACCTTCAACATCCGACTGGTAAGAACTCTACCTAGTCTCGCGGAAAATCGACTTCAGTTGCAGTTGCCGAAGCATAACTTTAGATCAAAAGATGTCAACTGGAGCCATCCCAGACCATCATCAAGCTACATCGAACCATCTCGGAGCCATCCTGGGCTATCCTCGAGCAACGTCGAACCAAACTAAAGTCATTCGAGGCCGTACGAGGACAATTCCGGAGCCATCCACTGTCATACTCGAGCCTCATTGGCACCTTTCCTAAAGCCAAGTTAGAGCCACACGGGAGCCATCATCCGACGTGGAAACCATCCTTGGAACTACATAGGGGGCATCCTAACAGTCCGAGAACAATACGGGAGCCACCTCAAATCCACGTCAGATCTATTTCATCACCAGGGCCTTGCCTACATAGATTCGAACTACGTCAGGTCTGATCTCAATACGGAATTGAGTACGTAGGCAGCCCGCCCAGGGTGCGACCACCTCAAAGGAAAATTCTCATTTGTTCCCCATTATCATCAAAAGGAGCCATCTCGTAGCCTCCCTCAGGCCACCCTAAGCTATCCCGAAGCCATCTCGAGGAATCTAAAGCCGCAACTGATCATACCAAAGCCATTTATCCACAATCAAAAGAAAAACTGTCAACAACTGTCAACCATAGTAAATCACATCGACCCACCATTGGATTCAAAATATGAACCAGAGCAAAAAAAACAACCATCCTGAAAATCTCTAACCGAATCAAAACCCACCAACCATCCTAGAGCCGTTGCTCACAAGGGAATCACAAATCAAACTGGAGCCATCTGACCGCACCGGAGCCATCCAATCACATCAGAGCCATCTGATCATATCAAAGCCATCCAATCATATCAAAACCATCGAGTTCCCAAAATCACTCATTCACAAAAAAAAGACCCACCCAAAGACCTATCACAAAATCACAAAAACCAAAAACTCAGGAGCCATACCGGAGCCATCTCGAAACTCTGGAGCCAAAAGTCCTACCAAATCCCGAAACTATAGTGCACATCGGGCGAGACTGTCAAAACGAAACCAAAACACAAGTCCCACACTGACAAAGTCAAGGGCCACATCAACAAAAAATATTCGACTATCACATCCCTCATGAAAACAACCGAAAAGCATCCAATCCCGGATCAATCCACAATCAAAGCCATCCTCAAATCAATCTACCACCACAAACAACTTCAGATTAACCACTGGCCGCAGTGAGTTTCGCACAACTCCTTCAATGCATTCTAGGCCCGTCATCAGTCCTAGAGCTAGACACCGAGATCTAGTTGAGGCCCGTCGTTAGCCCTCATGCATAACTAATATACCGATTGTATTCTAGGCCTGTCTTTAGTCCTAGAGCTAGACATCGAGATCTAGTTGAGGCCCGTCGTTAGTCCTCACACAATTCGAAGATGCATTCTAGGCCCGTCATCAATCCTAGAGCTAGACACCGAGATCTAGTTGCGGCCCGTCATTAGCCCTCATGCATAACTTATATACCGGTTGTATTCTAGGCCCATCTTTAGTCCTAGAGCTAAACATCGAGATCTTGTTGAGGCCCGTCGTTAGTCCTCATACAACTCGAAGATGCATTCTAGGCCCGTCATCAGTCCTAGAGCTAGACACTGAGATCTAGTTGAGGCCCGTCGTTAGCCCTCATGCATAACTTATATACCGGTTGTATTCTAGGCCCGTCTTTAGTCCTAGAGCTAGACATCGAGATCTAGTTGAGGCCCGTCGTTAGTCCTCATACAATTCGAAGATGCATTCTAGGCCCGTCATCAGTCCTAGAGCTAGACACCGAGATCTAGTTGAGGCCCGTCGTTAGCCCTCATGCATAACTTATATACCGGTTGTATTCTAGGCCCGTCTTTAGTCCTAGAGCTAGACATCGAGATCTAGTTGAGGCCCGTCGTTAGTCCTCATACAATTCGAAGATGCATTCTAGGCCCGTCATCAGTCCTAGAGCTAGACACTCAGATCTAGTTGAGGCCCGTCTTTAGTCCTCATGCATAGGTAGATTGGTCGTATTCTAGTCTTTAGACCTAGAGCTAGACACCGAGATCTAGTTGAGGCCCGTCGTTAGTCCTCATACCATCGACTATCACATTCTAGGCCCGTCACAAGTCCTAGTGCTAGACGCCGAAGTCTAGTCAGGGCCCGTCATAAGCCCCCACTCGTATGGTACTCATATCTCACACTTGGGAATGCCCCAAGCTGCAGTGAGAATTTTTGGCGTCCCGTCAACCTTGATCCAATCCTGCAAACCTTCTGTTGCAGAATTGAATCAAGGGGAGCCATCTGTAGACACCAAAAATTCTCACCCTATAAAGCAATTTCCGAAATAAGAAATGAAATAAGAGGGGTCATCGTCTTTCTTTGTCATAACGTATTGACGTACGTGCCAAAACGAAACCATCGTTTTATAAACTTTTTCAAAGCATTTCGTAAAAACACAATTTTTTCAAAATGAATTTCCAACTATCATACGGTTTTAAACCCGTCCCTTTTGTTTTATTCACTTATCTTATTATTGCTCATTTGTTTACTTATTGAGTTATCTTTTATTTTTCATCTTGTTACTCTTTTATTTTGTCATATTTATTGCTACTTTTATTATCTTCTAGCATTTACTTTTTATTTTATCATCATCATTTTTCATTGTTATTTCTATCATTTTATGAGTTTCTTAGTTTTATTCGTACTAGTACATTGCATTTTGTCGATAGTTTGATTAAATTTTTTTGTTATTTGTTCATCCTATCTCATTTACCGCTCATACATATCTGATTTATTCTTCATTTTTGTTACAATCACTTGTAATTTTATCACATTATATTAGTACCATTTCATTATTTCATGTATTTATTATTATGTTATTCCATTTATTTTATGATTCTATTATGTTTTGTATGATTCTTAGAAAACAATTCATTCTGTTAGATTAAACTTTTTCATTTTACTGTATATCTTCATTTAGAACACTAGTGCTTTTAAAAGGATGTTTCGGCTTGAGAAAAAGCTCTTGTATTATTTATCACATTCATACAACAAGTTTTGTTGTTAGCATAGTGGGTTAGTGTGTGTGCAAAGGAAACAAAAGGTCCTAGGTTTGAACTTGGACACAAGTAATCCCTAGATTAGCTCTCTTTTCCATTTCACCTTTCGGTCTGAATCTGGAGTTTTAACGATTTCTGCGTGGATATGTCAACAAAAGATTCCAGTTTAGCTGGTACACACCTGCTTCAGTGACCTAGAAGTGTTGGGTTCGAATCCCATTACCGCCCTGTGGTTTTGTTATCATTTTGGTTGCTACTTAAATGGTGGAACTCGGTCCAGTAAGTCCATCTCATTGTCGGACTATGCCCATTTGTGACCCACTTAAAAAAATAACAAACAGAAACTCTGGCCTCAATCCACCGCCCTGCCCATTTCCAAGCAGTATAAAGCAATACTAAAAAAAAACCTACTGTAGACATAAGAGGAGGGGGGGCCGACAGTGAGCACTCTCGATTCTTTTGATCTCCCTCACCACAGTGAACATTCCATCCTCTTCCTCTCATGAAAAACTCCTCTCTCAGCCGACGGTCATCAGCCTTATTCCCCTCTTTTTTTAAAAAAAAACTGTTGTCTCCTCTGAAGATATTCACGTCTTCTCCTCTCTATAACCTTTGACGCCTAAACCCAGAAATGTATTAGAAGGAAAGACCTCCTCTGTTCCTCGAATTCGTCATGAAATTTTACCGTTTTCCATCAAATCGACTCGTTTCATTCACCAATTGATCACACTGTCTTCGCTTCGAGTTTGCACAGGAGGGGCGAAAACCCGTAATGGCAAAGCAAACACTGCTCTATTCCTCTATCGGAAACTTGTTTTCGAAGCAGTAGTCATCTCGTCCTCCCTTCATTCTTTACATTTCGTTAAAACTCCAGAGTCAGGGCTTCGAATTCCTATTTCGCATGTCCCTGGCCTCTATGGAGAGCTAGAAACTGTTTTTCTGATTTCGACCTAACATTGTGTATTTTCTTCGTTCATATAATCATAGAGCGAACCATAAGAGGTCGGGCTTTAAGTTTCAATTTCATTGGAAGCTTGATGTTTAGTTGAGACATTTCTGTTTTACTTTGTTATCATTCCTCATCATGCTCCATATTTGCTTCGGTTTTATCATCTTCATTTATTTTTCCGCATCTCATAACCAAGTGAACCACCACGGTGATGGTTGAGAACAAGAGGGGATGGCAAGACTGATTCGACTTCATTGAGAAACCTGGTGCCAGTGTCGAAATCCTTCTCCATTTTTTTCCTCTTTGATTTCTGTACATTTGCCTCAGTTCCGACAAGTTTTTGGATTGGTATGTGCTTTTGATTTTGGTTTACCAACCTCGGGTTTCATTCGTTCGTTATTTCTCTATACCTCGACTCCATCCATGATGGAATCGGAGCTCGCTGGTATCTGTTTGCCAGCAGTCACTCAAAAGGTGTATGATCGTCTTCCCATCGAATACTTGTTCTTCCTCTTTCTTGTATTTTGGTTATTTTCTTTATGTTACACTAGTAGAAAAAAGATTTTAAATGATGCACTTTAAACCACGGTTAAATAAATAACCGTCATTTATATTCTATAAACCACGGTTATTAACAGAACCGTCATTTATATTGCACGGCCCATCAAAATAAATGACGGTTTCTTATTAACCGTCGTATAAAGTATATATAAACCACGGTTGTGGACGGAACCGTCGTTTATGTTGCATGGCTCATCATAATAAAATGACGGTTTTATCCTAACCGTCGTATAAAGCGAGTTTAAACCACGGTTTCTCTTGAACCGTCGTTTAAAATTTTCCGCCAAAACTTAAAAACCACGGTTTCTATGATAACCGTCGTTTATTTTGATCGTAACATAGGTTTTAAACGACGGTTTGTCTATCAACCGTCGTTTAAAGTCATTTAATTAAAAACCCTCGCGCCTCATTTCTTCTTCTTCCCCGCGACTCTCTTTCTCCTGTGCGATTCCGTCGTGCGATTTCCCCCGTCGACTCCCACTCCCCCGTCTTATCCCGTCGCCGTCGAGCTTTGCCCCCTTCCACCGTCGCCTTGCTTCACCCCAGCTCGCAGCTCGACACCGCCCAAACAGCGGCTGCGCTTCGTCAGTTTGTTGTCGTCACGGTGAAGCTCCGTCATCCTCCGGTGAAGCCGCGCCTTGTCGAAGCCGCGAACGCCGCCCACCAGTCTAGTCCGGCCTCCTCCACTGCCCAGCGCACGCCTGAAACCTCCGTCTGCCTCCGCCTGAATCCATGTCTGGTAAAATCCTCATTGGTGCTTCTCGATTTTTTCTAGTTGTATATACTAGCAATCTGTGTAATTTGGGTTGTGTGTTGGTTTGTGTTTCGATTGTGTGTTGATTTTTTCTGGTTGTTTATGCAATCTGAAAAAATATTGTGGTATCACTTGTCAGACGCATAAAAAAACGAAGGTGCAAAGATGGGTTTTGGAATTGGAAGACAATTTGCAAGGTCTGGGTTTGCAATATATATTCTATGAAGTAAGCAATTTTGGATGTTTATGAAAATATACACGGTACAATCGGTTAGTCATGTACATTATTACTTTGCCACACACCCTCTTATGATTATTGCTTTCTTCTACCCTTGCTGTTCTTAGAGAAACAACAAGCTAAAAAGATAGCAAGTGAATGTGTGCTGTAGAAATAGAAAAAGGTCATCAGAATAGAATTCACTTGCAATTTATGTAATATTTCTTAGAAATCTGAATTAGAATTCAATTCAATAACAAAACAGGAAGAAAGAAAGTGAATATTGTAGAATTAGAAAATGACAATTTGAATTAATTTCAATTCAACAGCAAGTTCTATATATGCTGATGGTTGTTTAATGTTTCCGGGTTTAAAGAGTTGAACTAAAAATTCAGGTTTGTACAACATACATGATACATTGAACTTTAAAGAACAAAAGAATACAGAAACCAGATGAAGAAACTTATGTTTTCTAGTTTTATGCTCTATTTTCATGAATGAACAAGAAATTCAAAACAAAAACAAACAGATGAAGAAACATAAGTTCCTTGATTGTGAGTTCATCTGGTGTGTGTTGTAGAAATATAAAAAGGTCATCTTAATTAGATTTCAATTGCAATTTATGTAATAGCTCTTGGCAGTCTGAATTAGAATTCAATTCAATAGTAAAATAAGAAGAATAAAGTGAATGCGGTAGAATTAGAAAATGACAATCTAAATTAGAATCCTATTCAATAGCAAGTTCTCTATATGCTGATAGTTGTGCAACGTTTCTAGGTTTGAAGAGTTGAACTAGAAAGCTTGTATAAAGCTTGGTTTGTATGATGCTGGCACGACCCACCTTCATTCTATATGGTTCTGCTCATACAATTAATTCATGGGTCATGTATTCTGATGCTGTTATTGTGTTTGTTTCTGCATAAAAAAAGTGTGGAGTCTCTAATACGCAAAGGTCATGCCAAATATTTTCTAGAATTTAACCTTATTCTAATTTCATTGGATAGGTGTTACTACGGTTGAAAAGTTCCTCTTCCATCCCATTTCCGAGATGACCATCACTACTCACTAGGTTAGTATTTTAAGAATGATTCATAAACATGGTTTATTCAAAATTTATTCGTTTGTTCATTTGTTCAATTATTCATGTTTTTTTTAAATTAAAACCTTATCATAATATCATTAGGTGTTACTACATCCCGTTTCTTCTTTCTCTACCTCCCATCCTATGTCGTGAGTTGACAATCACTGCTCATCAGGTTAGTATTTAAAAATGTTTCAACACGATGCTTTTTTGACATATATTTGTTTGCTTATTTGTTTAGTCATGTTTTTTATTTGAAATATTAAAAAAATGAAACAGTTCCCTGTCTGATGATGCTTAAAATGTTAGTGCGTTTTGTTGAGAATCACTTGAACCTTGATCTGATGCTGCTATTGTGTTTGCTTTTGCCTAAAAAAAGTGTGGAGTATCTAAAAAACGCAAAGGTCATGCCAAATTTTTTCTAGAATTTAACCTGATTCTAATTTCATTGAATTTAACCTTCTCCATAATTACTCACAGTTTCAATTTTTCATCTTTTGCACAATATCAATGTTGATTGTTTTAATAACTTTTAAGATTAACTTATCTTTTCTTGATTGATGTCGCAGTCTTGAATATTTCCGACGAGTCCGGTTGCTGCCTTAACTATTGCCCCGTCAACCTCTGCCACCGGCTTGCCTGATCAGAACCCACGGTAGTAACCTAGCTAGTTGCTAAAATTTTCCTTTTTTGTTTGCCAACTAACTAACATCTTGAAAGTTGATTTGTATGCCAAAATTAATTTTTCCAGAATTTAACTTTATTCTAATTTCATCGGCTAGGTGTTACTACGTACGGTTGAACTATCTCCCTTCTATCCTCTTTGTGAGTAGATCATCACTACACATCAGGTTAGTAGACCATGGTTTGTTCCAGCTATGTTCGTTTGTTTAAATATGTTCAATTATTCAAGTTTTTTATAAAATTAAAACCTTATTCTAATTTCATTGAATAGGTGTTATATATACTAAGCGCAAGAGCATTTGCCTACTTCTCCTTCTTCTGTGTTGTCTGCGCTAGCTGACCATCCAGTACTCATCAGGTTGGCATTTTTAAAACATTTCAATTTATTTTTGTTTTTCTATTATACAATGGAAAATCAATTCAAACATAGAATTACCTGTCTGAGATTTACCTGATAGAGGTATGTCTTAGATAGTCCCTGTTGGGACTGTCCAATGACCTTTGATCTCACCATCTAGGTGAATACGACTGTGAAGATGAAACAGATGTACCTATTCGGTTGCCGATGGAGGTAGATAATGTAACTAATTTTGAATATCGAAGGTCCGACCACAACGAAGGATTGTGGATTGAACGATGAAATATTATTTTGTAAGTTTGGTTGACAATATTATATTATTTCATTTTTGTCATGTTTCAATATTTGATTCAGTAGATGTTCGTATTAACCTTGTTAATTGTTGATTATTTTTCAGATTATGGATCCTGACGATAGAGTCGAAGAGGACTTACTGTTGGGGTTGGATGATATTGACGATGACGTCCCTACTGAAGAACCACCAGCTGCATCTACTTCGCAGAACCCTCGGAAGGGACGTGGACCGACCCGTGGGTTGAAGGAGAAGAAAAATGCTCCCATCGATTTGTTCTGGGACAAGTACCTCCAACATTCTGGTGGGTCGAAGCAGCAGTTTGCTTCTTACTTGGGATTGATGGTAAAATCCCATTGCTCGATTAATAAGGATTGGAAGTATCAAGAAAAGGCAGACAAAGACATCATGTGGCAGATGGTGCAGAAGAAATACAAAGTCGCGGATGAACTTCGGAAGAAGATTGAATCACTTCTAGCGACATCGCTGCGACAATTCAAGCATCGGTTGGTAGATGGTTGGATTAACAAACCGGGCTCCAAGAGGTCACCGCCGTGGGTAGTGTATGATGGTATGATCACGGAGGAGGACTGGAAGATATTCTACGACCATCGCCAGACTGAAGAGTTTAAGGTACTTTTACAATTATTCTTTCTTAATTATTTAAGGAATAAAATTTAACAAATATTTTTTTTATTATGTATAACTTACAAATATACAAATTTTGTAACAGTTACGTCAAGAACAAGCGAGACGTAACCGGGCGAAGAATGTATATAAGCACTACATGGGGCGAGCTGGATATACGGGGCGGTTGGAGAAGTGGAAGAGCGAGGGCTTACTGACGAAAACTAATGAAGACGGCACTCAGTCATTTGTTGATACTGTTGACGATGCAAGTAGGGTGCAGACATTTATGCTGGGTCGCATGAAGAAAAATGACGAGGGAGTATATGTGTTCCCGCAGACCGAGACTGCTGAGTTGGCTTCAAAGATTGTAAGTATATATTTTTAAAAGTTGTTGTTTACTAATTAGTAACTTCATTTCTAATATTTTTGTAATTTAAAATAGTCTAGAACTACTGAGCGATGGGAGATGGTCCCGGCCCCTCCGTCTCAGGATGATCCATTGAATAAGGCCCTTGGGCAAAAGGATCATCCAGGGTGAGTGCGGGGGCTTGGAGGGGAAGTTCGCCAAAAAGATGTGTTTTCTACGTCTCGATCGAGAGTACCACAGGCTGAAATGATAGAGAGAATGGTGGATGAACGGGTGCACGACCGGTTGGAGGAGTCGGAAAGACGTCACGCTGAGGAGCTCAGACGTTACGCTGAGGAGCGTCAAGCCTACGAGGAGCGCCTGCGAAGACTTGAGGCTTTAGTATTAGGCCAGGTGCATGCTCCTACACCGACACCTACTCCTACACCGGTGTCTGCTCCTACTGCGACGGCGGATACATCGATAGTGGCCGCGTCTCCTACACCGGCACCTACTGCTAGACCGACGTCTGTTCCTACCACGACGACGTATACTCTGATGGGCGATGATCTTACACCGACGTCCACTCCTACCACGACTGCTGATACTGTCGATGATCCTACACCGACGTCTGCTCCTACCACGACGGCGGATACTCCGATGGTCGATCATCCTGCACCTTCTTCTCCTACCAGAGACACATTTCCTTATCAAAACCTTCTGGTTTGTTCTTTTTTCCTCCTTAGTTATTTTAACATTACTTTTAAAACAATATAATTTTATTAGCTTGCTTACTGTTGTGAGTTGATGTAGGTGGCTAAATCATGTCATCTGTTTCAAGTGTTGGATGGTGGGACTGTGCATGTTGCATTCGGTCGGGTTTTACAGACCGGACCGAACACTTTAGTACATTTCAAGGTCATCCCACCTCTCCACGCTCGTGTGATGGTAGACGATATTGTGCAAGGTCATGAGGACTCTCCCCTTCCGTTGGAGTGGAATCAGTGGAGTAAAATAGGTCAAGCAAAATCTTCAGTTGTTCCATGGCCATATTCTCTCATTGATGTCAGTAGTGACAAGGTAAACTATTTAATTACATGCTTACTGTTTAGTTTTTAACTTGACTGTTGACTGATATGTTTATTATTTAAATTTTGTATACTATTAGTTGGGTAAGGAATTAAGACCGGTTAAGAAGAGGAAAGTGGATAAGGGGAAGGAAGTTGTGAAATCAAATGAGGAGAGTCAGAGTGTGAGAAAGGAAGTGGTGAAACCTTTCGATATGACTCCTAGGAGATCCCCAATTCTGACACCCAAGTATCTGAAGATGTTGACAGACAAACAAAAAATGTTGTATGACTTTTTCATGACAAAGCCGCAGTCTGTCACCAATTTCAACATGAAAGTGTCTAAACATGTTTTCCACTCCCGCGAGCCCAGAGATCTGATGATTACTGTGAGCAATCTAAGAGAATTTTTGATGGGAGACCTGCTTAACATCTCTGTGATTCAGGCCTATTGTGTGTAAGTATCTTTTAAATTATTAAATATCTTTCATTTTTTTAAGCTATTTAACATATCTTATGAAAAAATGTTGTTTAGGTGTTTGACTACTAGACTGATATCGAACAAGAGATTATCTTCCATATCTTTCTTGTGCCCACAATTGATGTCAGCAAGTTAGGTCGCATTGGATGCGCAAGGATGTGCACAGCACGTGAGGCAGGGATTTTGTGTTGCGGTGCGAAGAAGAAGCAAATATTTGTTGATCCCATATCATCAGATGTAAGTACACAATAACTGGAATTTTTCACTTCCTAATTGTGATAATTATAAATATTGTTCTACAAAACATTCTTTGTTTTATCTGTGGCAGAAATCATTGGATGTTGATGGTGTTGTGTATCGACACCTCGTGCTTGTTGATACTAGACCCATTGGGCGGCCCTGATGACCTTCGAGAGATCGCTGTAGAGAAATATTTGAAGGAGTGAGTATTCAAAAATTTAATGCATTCTGTATTTATTTTAAGCTTGTCCTAGATTATTGACAATAAATGGCTTCATTTTAAAATGCTGTATTTATGCAGGGGTCATAAGCTTGGTTTGAGTGATGCGAAGAAACCATTCTCCATCTTGGACTTCCATTACATACGTGTAAGTAATCATTTAATTTATGCATTTTTGATTAAAGTTGAACGTTTAATTTTTTGATCTATCTAAAGTTGGTAATCCATGGATGGTGTGATGACAGTGTCCTCAGCAGCCTGATTCACGAAGCTGTGGCTATTATGTGATGCGGTACATGTTCGAGATTGTACAAAATATTGACACGCTTGCTGATGATGACAAGGTAAACCATACCAATCAAAGTTTTAGTTAAAGTTATTGCATTTGTAATAAAAATGTGTGCTAATGATGATCAGTTTCTTTTTATGGACAGATCGTTTCTTTCTTCACAAAAGGAGGGAGAACGTATTCCAAAATGGATCTCGACTTTGTAAGAGATCATCTATCGCAGTTTTGGTGTAAAAATTACTTGAGTGTTACTTAGATCATATCCTAGTGTTGTTAGACTTACACTTTTGTTTGTGCTGAAGCAACGTAGACTCTTAAAGAGTTTGTAAAGTTCAACTGTCTCTTATTTTTGAATGGGTTTGTTTGCAATTCGTTTTCAATGTTGCAATTCAAATTGGCAACTTGGTTTATGGTCATAGTGTGGTTGGTTATCAAAGGGCAATACCAGTTGGATGCCCTGTACAGGTTGTATATGCGATTGTAAATTGGGTTGTGTTGGAAAACATATGTGGTAGATGCTAAAAAAACAAAAAAAACTAAAAAAAAAGAAAATAAAAACCACGGTTCACTTAAAACCGTGGTTTAAAACTCAATGGAACGACGAGTATAAACCACGGTTTATTGTAAAACCGTCGTATAAAGGAGTCATATACCACGGTTATACACCCGAACCGTCGTATAAAACGCAATGGAACGACAATATATACAACAGTTTCCGTCCCAACCGTGGTATAAGTCGTCTGATTCCCGTGACACAACGGGCTATAAACGACGGTTTTAGCGAACCGTGGTTTATAATCCGTGTTTTAAATGACGGTTTAAAACCGTGGTTTATAGCAATTTTCCAATATACCACGCGGGTATAAACCACGGTTTCTAACCGTGGTATATAGGCAAAATAACCGTGGTAAAAAACATTTTCTGCACTAGTGTTATGCCCCATTAGATCAGCTCTCGAGTTTATTATGAGAACAAGTTGCACGTATGTCATCTGATAACCCATGTTGAACTAAGTCGAATCCGTCCCCTTGTCCTTTTATCTATTTCATTTGAAATGAACTCTGCCCCTCACTTTTGATTCGTATTTGATGCTAATGCCGACATGTTGCTTCTGTTCGACTAATCCCCACAGGAGCCTTGAGCTCCCGAAGAATGTTTGTTGGGGTACCATTTCTGAGTCCTTGCCTGAAACAAGTTCATGGCCGCCGTGAGATCACCACAATCTGTTTGAGCTTATGCTATCTCTAGCATCTTCAATTTCCCTTTTGCTTGCTTCATTTTATCTAACTATTTACAACAGAAAACTAACATGAGTTTATCTACTTGTGTTTTGTGTCTGAATTTTGGTTCTCTTACAGGAAAGAAATCTTTCTCGTCTTACCGGTATCCTGTTCTAACCTCTGTAGTCTCTCTTATGGATTTGTCTGGTATGAATCTTGACTGGTTGTGGAATGCGTGAGCTGAAAATCAATGGGCTATATTCTTTCTGTCCCTGGTTTTCTTGCGTTTTTTTAGCATGCGAAATGTATACCTCTGTGAGTTTGTGTATCTGGTTTGACTTCCATTTCATGCCTCCTTACAAATGTGAAAGAAATGAAATCCGCAAAGGAAAGAGAATGAATCCACTCGGTTGGTGTTAGTGTTTAGTTATAAGTGTTGATTCTTTGGGTTATGTTTAATATACAAACCGTGAGGTTTTCCTTTCTTTTCGACCTCCCTAATTGCTTTGGATTAGCCTCCGTTCGAATGGTAGGTAAACCCAAAAAACAGTGTAACTCAGTTTGAGTGTAATCGACACTTAGGCACCAAAACATTTTTGGTGTAGTTTAAAGTGTTCACCCGGTTATAGATGACAGTAAAATAGGACCAATTCTATTATGATTTGTTGGGCTTTCTTCATTTTGATCTATTATCCATCATGTGGTTTGTTCCTTGAATCCTTTTGCCTTATACGTGTATATACTTCATATCTGGCTTTGTTGCTTTTTTTAAATTTCATTTTCTCTTATTTTGATTAGTATTAAACCCTAGATAGCCCCTTAGGTCACCCTTTTTTTTTATGATCAAAGTCTTGGAAGGTACCCCACAGCTAGCTTATTTCTGATTTGCTTTGTGGGGAACAATACCTTTCAAAAATTTGAAGATCTATCTTTAAGCCTTTGAAGGTACCTTACAGCGAGCTTATTTCTGATTTGCTTGTGGGGGACAATACCTTCCACACTTTTAAAGCCTATCCCAAACCACCCCTTAATTTCATTAAAAAACTTTACCCAAAAAAAAGAGAAACAAGGATAAATTCAAATTCAATCCAAAATCAATTTCACCTTCAATCCCAACAAGGCCCATATTTGATCCAATTCCAAAGCCCATTTCAAAAGGCCACTCCAAGGCCCAATCAAAAATCCATTTTAGCCCAAATCAATAAGGCCCAAAAGCCCAACCAAGGCCTAATTCGACCCAAAACACCAAACAAGGCCCAAAAGCCCAACAAGGCCCAATTCGGCCCAAAACCCCAAACAAAGCCCGCTTCAACCTGAACCCAAGTTTGACCTTGACCCAACTTTGATCAACCCGAACTTTGACCAACTCGAATTTTGACCTTGACCTAACCTTGACCTGGTCTAGCTTTGACCAAACCCAAACTTTGACCAACCGAATGTTGACCATGACCCAAGCTTTGACCAATACGAACTTTGACCTTGACCCAATCTTTGACCTGGTCCAGCTTTGACCAATCCAAACTTTAACTCTGACCAATCTCAACTTTGACCCAATTCAACACTGAGCCGGTCTAACTTTGACCCGGCCCGTTTTCCAACCCCAACCCAAATTCAATTCAAACCCAATTCATTCAGCCCAATTCAATTCAAATCCTATTCCATTCAATTCAAATCCAGATTCAATTCATCCAATTCAAACTCAAGTTGTAAATCCCATTCATTTTCGAAAAAATCAAAAATCTTTTCAAAGATTTCAAACAACTCTTTTATTTCAAACTGAAACTATTTTGTGGAATTTTAAAGGAAAAACTCTTCTCACATCACAAAAAACTCTTCTCAACACGCAGAAAGTTCTTCTCACATATACAGAAAGTTTTCTCCTAAACATTTCTCAAAATCAGTATTTCTTTACAGAGAATTCCGAACAATTTAAAAAGTTTTCTAACTTAGTTTTCAAATCCAAATAAATCATTTTCGGGGAACAAGAAATGTCTGACCCCTTCAAAACATTTCCTTCCTGGTTAGAACATCACTTGTCTCCCTTTCTAAAATAAAAATCCAAGGCGGGGCACTGGGGCGTAACCTCCCTTGTCGCAGTCTGGATATCTTTAGGCGGGGCATTAGGATGACAAACCTCCCCTAATTGCAGCCTAGATTTTTACAAGGCGGGGTGCTAGGGAAGTAACGACCTTCCTAGTTGCAGCTGGGATTTTAGAATCGTCTGACTCCCTTCCGCTCGATTTCAATGTTTTTGGTTTTTAACGTTTTAAAACCCGGGAGTTAGAGACGTTATTAGGATTTGACCGAGAACATCTCATTCATGGTGTTTCTCTCTAAATCCTATTTTTCAACATAAATTCATTGCCCCGTCTTTCGAGCCTCGGCACTTACCATTAATTAAGTGTCGTGTTCGAGGGGGTACATAGGGTAATCCCTCGGGATTATCCGCCCTTTTATAACAAAAATGATTTTTTTCAGTTTTAAAACTATAAGAGAGACGATTTTGACAATCATTCCTCCAAACAATTCAATCCACCATCATCTCATTCTAAATTTGAAATACCCCAAAGCATCAACCCTTTTCAGAATCTCAAAACCAAAAAACCCGGAATCTCTACCCCAAACTTCAATTGCCTCACACACTCAAATCATTATCCAAACTCAAATCACTCCAAATTCGAAACATCTCCTGAATCCCGACCTCTTCCAAACTTCTATAGTCTCATAGGCCCGAGTGCCCCACAGACTCGAACATCTCAGTCTCTCCACCACTTTCAGATTCAAATGTCTCACAGACCCGAGCGTCTCACAAACGTTGATATCCCATACCTCTCACTACCTAAACATCCCAAATGTCTCATAGACCCGAGCGTCTCACAGACTAACCTCTCAAACATCTCAAAAACCCTCAAAACCCTAAAATCTCCAAAAAAAAAAACCTGAACTACGTAAGGTCTAATCTCAACAGGGAGTTGAGTACGTAGGCAGCCCATCTAGGGTGCGACCCCATTCCAAACAAAAAAACCCTTTCCCCCTCTAAGGTGGCTCTCATACCTCTCAAAGCATTCAAAACTCTTCTGACTCACATTAAACCCTCAACCTTCAGACAACCTTCCGACTTCAGATCTTCTCCACCCGTTTAACCCACGCACCTCTCATCAATCTTCCATTCTACATTTGATCAACTCTCAACATGTCAATCTGTTCAGTTGGCGCCAGCTTGGTAGAAAAGCTCGCCTCATCCACTTGTTTTCTCTCTTCCCGTCCTAATCCAATCCTCGGCTTTTAAATGAATCTCTCTAACAAGGTTTTGAAAGAAGGAAATCCCGACAATTGGAGACCGAGGTTTCCTCGGGCACTAATCCAAAGTCGTGGTCGTTGCCACTTCTAAGGGGTGTAACCCAGTGCGAACCCACCATAGAATCTCTGGCTTGACCAGATAAGTCCTATCTAAAGGCAACAATCTCAGAGTCAATTAACGGTTCTTAGAACCTGATTTTCCTTCCTAGTTATCATAGGTCAAACTAGGTGGCGACTCTAGTCATTTCCGCCTTATAGAGGCATAAGTCCGCGTGGAGCCCATTGAGAGCGGGTGTAGTGCTCACTAGCATTCCCCTTGTGTTTTCTGGGAAAGATGGACGATAAAGTAGGTATTTGAGGGCTGCCAGGATAACGGGTTTTCACCCTCCATAGAATGACAATTTTAGGATCTTGGCTTTTCAGTCAAGAACCATATTCGGATAGACCCCCCCTCATACCGAAAAATCACCCTCCACACTATGGAGACCAGAAGAGGATGGATCTAGCAAGCAGGATCATCCTCAAGTCTGGGGATGTGTTGGTATTTGGTGGAGAGTCGAGGCTTGTATATCATGGTATTAAGAGCATTAAGCTCAATACCACACCATCAACTCTAGTGAATGATACTCACATCCGACCTGGCCGTTTAAATTTGACTTTCAGACAGTACTGATGTAATAGCAGTAGCTAAGTGTGTAACCTTGTATAATACAGTTGGATGAATGAAATAAGAGTTTTATACCTTCAAGTATATGTGTTCAGTTTTGTTGATACCGATAATTCATAACTTCAGGCTATGGAAATGGAAAGGAGGGTACCATCTGCATCTTAGATATGGCGCAAGCCAAGGAGTCCGGTAATGTCATCACAGGTATGACAATTACAAACAACAGTAAACTAGTGATTTATTGGGACTCGATGCTAATACGAGAGGTGATCTCAGGTACCTTTCCTGTTGATGGTGTTAGTGCTTCCGTATTGTTCGACTCAGGGGCTTCGCATTCTTTTATTTCCTCGGCATTTGCTAAGAAGCTGGGGGCCACCCCCGAACAGCTTTCAGACTTTTCAGTCACCCTTCCTTCGAAGGAGAAAGTAGGTTGCACCAGACAGTATACAGGGTTAGAGATCAGCATTATGACTGAGACCTTTCCCATGATCTGATCGAGTTCAGAAACTTGGGTTTTGACATTATAGTGGGCATGGATTGGCTACAGAAGCATAGGGGCCGCCTTCATTGTGCAGAGCATCGACTACTACTGAAGGGGCCGAGCGGCAGGACAGTGTCATACCGCAGTGTGAGGAGAGAGCCGACTGTCAAGATCGTGTCAGCATTGTCCCTGATGAAGGATGTTAGGAAGGGCCGACAAGCCTTCCTCTGTTATGTACAGGACACGAGACAGAGCGACGTGACGGACGTAGACATTCCAGTCGTGGTAGATTTTCCCGACTTATTTCCTGATGAGCTGCCAGGCATGCCGCCTGTGCGCGAGGTTGAGTTCGCCGTCGACTTGTTGCCAGGTACGGGCCCCATTGCTAAGGCACCCTACCGTATGGCACCGGCTGAGATGAGGGAGCTGAAGCTACAGCTGGAGGACCTCCTCGACAAGGGATTCATTCGACCTAGTGTTTCTCCTTGGGGTGCTCCAGTGCTGTTCGTCAAGAAAAAGGACGGCAGTATGCGACTCTGCATCGACTACCGCGAGCTTAATGCGGTTACAGTCAAGAACAAGTACCCATTACCACGGATAGATGATTTATTTGATCAGCTGAGAGGGGCCAGTGTGTTCTCGAAGATAGATCTCAGATCTGGCTACCATCAGATTAGGATTGCAGAGGGTGACATTGAGAAGACAACTTTCAGGACACGGTATGGACACTACGAGTTCACCGTTATGCCATTCGGATTGACGAATGCGCCAGCCATATTCATGGATTTGATGAACCGCCTTTTTAGAGAGCATCTTGATAGTTCAATTGTAGTCTTCATCGACGATATTCTGATCTATTCAAAAACAAAGGAAGATCATGAGTTACATTTGAGACAGGTGTTGAATATTATGAGAAGGAACCAGCTGTATGCCAAACTCTCTAAGTGTGAGTTCTGGTTGGACAGCGTGTCATTTCTAGGACACATTATATCAGCTAGCGGCATATCTGTAGATCCTGCTAAGATTGAGGCAGTGAAGAGTTGGCCAAGGCCGAAGACAGTCACAGACGTCCGTAGCTTTCTGGGTTTGGCCGGTTATTATCGAAGGTTCGTGAAGGACTTCTCCAAGGAGGCCAAACCGATGACAAATCTAATGAAGAAGGAATCCCAGTTCTTATGGTCTGCAGAGTGTGAGCAGTCCTTTCAGACGCTGAAGGATCTCCTGACATCGGCGCCCGTTCTTACTATCCCTGAGGGCACCGATGGGTTTGAGGTATATTGTGATGCCTCTGGAACCGGTCTAGGCTGTGTGCTTATGCAGCACGGGAAGGTAGTTGCTTACGCATCCCGACAGCTGAAGAAGCATGAGGTGAATTACCCCACACACGACCTTGAGTTAGGCGCAGTAGTCTTCGCTTTGAAGATCTGGCGACATTATTTGTATGGTGTGACAGTCACTATCTACTCTGATCACAAGAGTCTACAGCATCTCTTCTCTCAGAAGGAGCTGAACATGCGACAGAGAAGATGGGTCGAGTTCTTGAAGGACTACGACATAGACCTGAGGTACAAAGAGGGCAAAGCAAATGTAGTTGCCGACGCCCTGAGCCGCAGAGCTCATTCATTGTTTACACACTAGAGCAGCAGTATGATGATGAGATACGAGCTGCTCAGGAGAGTGATCAGTATTGGAGAGCATCAAACAGAAAATGTCGAGGGTTGTTTTGAGAGACAGAAGTATGATTTCGAACTGTGTAATGATGGCATGTTACGACTGAATGGCCGATTATGTATTCCGGAGTCCTCTTGATCTGAAGGAGAAGATACTCCAGGAGGCTCATTGCTCGTCCTTATCCGTCCACCCTGGTTTCGAAGATGTATAAGGATTTGAAGGTTCATTTCTGGTGGAGCGGGATGAAGAAGGATGTAGCTGAGTACGTGGCTAGATGCTTGACCTGTCAGAAGGTTAAGTTTGAGCATAGGAGACCCGGAGGTTTAGTGCAGTCTATGCCTATTCCTTGGAAGTTCGAGGACATCTCGATGGATTTCGTTGTCGGTCTCCCACCGACTAAGGGAGGACTGAACACGATTTGGGTCATTGTGGACCGTCTGACGAAGGTGGCAAAGTTTGTTGCTATGAAGGATACCTGGAACGTCCGAAGTTAGCGGACTTGTTCCAGAAGGAGGTGATCCGGCACCATGGTGTGCCAAAGACTATTGTTTCTGATAGGGACCCTCGATTTTTGTCCAGATTCTGGGGACAGGTTCAGGAAGCCTTGGGTACGAAGTTGAAGCTTAGTACGGCGTTCCATCCACAGACCGACGGTCAGAGTGAGAGGACCATCCAGACACTGGAGGACATGCTGAGAGCATGTGCCTTAGATTTTCAGGGGAGCTGGTTAGAGCGTCTACACTTGATAGAGTTCGCCTACAACAACAGCTACCACTCCTCGATACAGATGCCACCATTTCAGGCACTTTATGGTAGACCGTGTAGGACTCCTTTATGCTGGGATGAGGCCAGCGAGACTACGCTTCTAGGACCAGAGTACCTAGAGCAGATTAAGGAGGATGTCCTACAGATTCGCAAGAACATGAGGGCAGCTCAGGACCGGCAGAAATCATATGCAGACACCAGAAGGAGGGACATTGAGTTCACTACCGACGATATGGTATTCCTTAGAGTGTCACCCATGAAGGGGATATTCCGGTTTGGGCAGAAGGGCAAGTTGAGCCCGAAGTATGTTGGACCTTATGCGATTAGGGAGCGAGTGGGCCCGTTAGCCTACAGACTGGATTTACCAGCAGAGCTCGGGAGGGTGCACGACGTCTTTCACGTTTCACAGTTGAAGAGGTATGTGCCCCATCCATCGCACGTTTACAGCCAGAGACTTTAGAGTTGGACCCCGCTCTACGATATGAGGAAGTACCACTCCGCATTCTCGATACGAAGACGAGGCAGACTAGGAACAAGACCGTTAGCATGGTCAAGGTTCTCTGGTCGAACCATGAGGTGGAGGAGGCTACATGGGAGTTAGAGGACTCCATGAGAGCGAAGTACCCAGCACTCTTCGAGTAGTAGCTGTGATACTTGTACGGGTTCGTGGTCAAACCCTTTTTAAGGGGGGTAGACACCACTTGGCTTGCGCACATGTTGTGCATTAGGTCTTTTTTTGTGGTGTGTTTGTAGTATGCTGTCATACATGTTGTTTGGATGATTGGATGTTGATACATTTTATGTATGTGCCTTAGTGCACCTGTTTGAATATACATATAGTACCGCTGAGTACTTTTGGTTGATGATTTGGATGTGCACCTTGTTTAGTGTGTGATATGAATGAGTTTATACCATGAGTTGGTTATTTGATATATGCTGTATGTATAGACTAGGTCTGAACCTAGTGGGAGTTACTCCCTAGCAATGGACTGTTTGGTTACTTAGTGGAACTTGATTCCTTAGGTGAACTGTAGAGGATTAAGGACTTCGGGACGAAGCCTTTTTAAGGGGGGTAGACTGAAATACCCCTAACCTTTAAAATTAATTAAATGATCTATTAATGATCTAAGATGGTTAATAAACATCTAAATATTATTGGGGAACAATCTAAAAGATCTCAACAAGGCAAAACACGCCTTAAGATCGGTAAAGCCAAAAATGTGCTTTAAGCACCATAAAGATTGTATGACCTCAAATAGGATCCAAAGTGGATTCCTAAGTATTATAATGAAGTAAGGAACACAACAAAACTATTATCAAAGAACTAAGCTCAGAAGCACCTTGCAACACAAATGTGCACTAAAACACCTTAAAGCACGTTTTTGTGAGATTGCCTTCTAAATTGGTTTTAATGGGCTTAAAGGTTATAATTACCTTTAAATATGATATTTATCACATTATATCATATTAGGAATTTAATTCCAAAAATTTACGAATTTTTACAAATTTGATATTAAAATATTAATAAAACCCTAAAGTGGGGCCCGTTTGAGTCAATATTGAACAAGTATGGTCAATGGTCAATTAATTGACCCATTTGACCATGGAATCGGCAGGCAAGAGGAGAGGAGACAGCTCACAAACATTGATTGACAATTAGCTACCTAATACCATTTACTTTTGAAAAACTTACCTTTTTCAATTATTTCAACTCCTTCCAATCATTCCCTTCCTCCTTGTCCGATTCCATCCATTCCAGCCGAGCTCCCTCCCTTCCTAGAACCTCTCAAGCCTTGTTCTTGAGCATGGAAGGCAGATCTAACTCCTAAGCTCTTAAGGTAAGGTTTTAAGGTCATTTTTAGCTCTTTTTCTTCATCTCTTCACTACCTACACTTAGATTTCGTGGCTCATCAATTCCTATGGCTCATTCTCAGTGTTCTAAGGTTAGAACAACATCCAAACTCGGCTGAAGCAAGTCTAGGGGCCAAGGTTGCTCAAATTGCATTTTAAGGTAAAAACATACCTTAAGCCTCTCTAACTTCAAGCGGTTTTCTTCCTTGATTTTTATGAGTTTATACACTCATAATCTTCATATTTACATGTTCATTCAGTTGGTTAGCCATTTGGAGCAAGGGTGGCCGAGATCCAAAGGAAATACCCTCTTTTAAGGCATTTTGCCAAGGTAAAATCAATTACCATAGCAGCTTGTTGTTGTCTAGCTATTTCCTATGTTGATATGGTGAATTTAACACCATTAGGTGTGCTTGGTACAGGCCGAAATTGGAACTTCCCTTGCATTTTTAAGGTGATTTTTGCCTTAAATCTTACATTAATTATTCCTTATGGTTAAGCTCAAGCTTGGAGTATAACCATATCTTATTTTGGTGTATTAAACATGTCTAAATAGTGTGGTGAATTTACCTCTAAGCTGCCGAGCTCATACAAGGAGAGATCAAGGTATAAACACCTTAAACTTATGATTTTTATGATTTTTAAGCACATATATAAATTGTGCCGAGAGTGGAGTTTAAATATGGGTTATATTGACCTAAAAATGGAAAAAAAATGACTAAGATAAATTAAGCTAGTCATTTAAGAGATTTAATTAACATAATGGTCAAATTATGACATTATGTGGAAAAATATTTAACATGGTGAGGCCGTGAGTTATACTATATTTTGAGACATTTAATGTGTAATTTATTTTGCAAGTTCAAGGTTGTAATAAGGCCATGTCATTAGGCCATTTTAATTTAAGTTTATAAGCTTATTTAGTTAGATTTATGCTTATATAATTAAATTGGGGCCAAACCGTAATTACTGGAAAATTAGAAAGCCGTGGGCTTAATTTAGAGCAATTTAGGGTTTTTAAATGAATTTAAAAAATTATAACATTTTATAAAGTTTTGTGTCAAAATTGTAAAAATAGAAAAGTATAGGGTATTGGTGATTACCGAAAGTTTGGTCTCCATTTGGTATTAGAAGTCAAAGTTGACTATATAGGAGACTTTGACCAAGTTTGGATTTAAGAAATTAAAATACTACCTTATATAAGATAGTATTAATTGTAAAAGATTTATAAAAGTGGGGCTATAATGTAATTTCCGAGACTTAGGGGTACTAAATGGAATTTAGAATAATCCTTAAGTTATTAGGAATTTTTAGAAGTTTATTTGGTTAAATTTGGAGTTTATATGAATTATATAAGTATAATATATGGTATTTTATAACATTGTTACAAATGGGTAACATATGTGTAGAAACCGAAATTTAGAGGAAGTATAAGGTTAGGAATAATATTTATAACCTTTTGGTATAGTTTGGTTTTTGGAATTTATATAAGGTTTATAAAGATATATGTATAATATATAGTTTTAATGGAATTAGAAAACTATGTATTATAAATTGGGATGGAATTGTGATTTATAGAAGTTTAGTGGTTTATAGTAAAAGCCGAGAATATAAGGGGCTGTTTGGTATTTTATAAACAAAATATAACTATAGGTTATAATTGTTTTAATGACTTAAATGTCATAATATATGTTATATAACTATAATGTAACATTATATTAATTATGTGGTGGATTTTGTAAATATTTAAGAACATAGGTGCTGTTCGGAAATATTAACATTTTTAAATGGAATTTATAATATGGTTTTTAATGTTATAAGAGTTATAACATTTATAATATAAGAGGTATTCATTAAAAAGAATGAATATAGATTATAAGACTTACCATATAATAAATAGTTCCATAATACATATATATAAATAAATATATGTAATGGTGTAGAAAATGTGATAACTATAAATTATCATAATTAAAATGATAATAGAAGAGGAGAAAAGAATTATAAACATTAGATATGGAAATTCTAATGTTAAGAGTATACATGGGATAATAAGGATTTAAATAATTCAAAGTACTTTTACATATGAATTATACTCCATTAAATTTGGAAAAAACGAACCTTAGGAAAATAATACTAAGGTGAAATGTATAATACATGATAAAGAATTATACATGCAATGTAGAAACAAACTACATGATATACAAGAGTATATTAAGTTACATGCGATAACAAGTTCAACATAAAGTATATTAATATACGAAACAAGACTACGCATGTAATATAACGTTTTCCAAATCTCGAGTTAAGCCGAAAACCCGAAACATTGTCAGTTAATAACGGGGGATTAACCGGGAGTTATTAGTGACGGTACGGGGTACCGTGGAGTTGTATTGTTTACGGGATGCTAATCAGTAGCATTATGTATTGTTTAGACTGTTAGAGACGACACCCGGAGCATAGGATCTTGCTGATTCATACTCCACCGTAATACAATCAGGGTGAACGGTATGTTGTTATGTGTCTCTGATTGTCTCTGAGGGCTTCCTCAGTTCAGACTTCTGTGTGATCTGTGATAAGATTGTTTGTCTGAATGTGTTAATTAATATGCATGAATTGTATATTTATAGCTGCTTATTATTTACTGTTGTTGAGTTAACAGTATTGGTTCGTATATATGGACCTATATATATAAAACGAACTAGCGGCTATGGTGCTATCTTATATGAAATATAAGGAACGTCAGAAAAACGTTGTAGCACTAGGATAATAAGATATACATATTATCCGAGACTTTTATACGGAGCATTGGCCTTTTTAAACGCCGCTCTCGTATCTAACACTGGATCCCGAGTTTACAGACTCCGGATTGGACTAATGACCTTAGTCTGCTGTGTTAGAAAAAAATTGGTAATGCGATGCGATGGTATAATTAATTAATGAAGGAAAGTAAAGCCAAGAGGATGTGGCTCTTGGTGCGCGCTGTGATCACAAAAACGATACCAGGATGTCCGCGTACGGGTCCGTAAGTATCAAGAAAATTTCCCGTGAGCTAGAATGGCTCGTTGGTCGGAGACTCTACCGTTGGAGTGGCTACTGCCGTGGGTGACCCGCCATAATTTATGGGTAATTAGAGACATGTCGTTTTTAACGAGACATAGTCACTAGGTATAACTGAACAATTAATACAATTGAGACTTGCACAGTGGCGAACGATATTGGTTTCTATACCATGGACGAGAATTAATACTTGTTTATTATCCTCGTTGTTTCGCTTTGTTGTTCACCGGTTATACTTGTTGTTATACTATGTGTGTTGATGGTTGTGTTATTGTATGGATATTACTGTTATTTGTCTTACAGTTTAAATATTAAAACGACATTGCATGTAACGAACCTCATGCTCTCGACCAAATAATTGAGGGGTTTGAGGGGGCATGACGGGGCATGTGATAACATACTCAGCAGGGGCTGATTCCATACCACAAACCATCTTTATTGCAGGAGACTAGCTGGTGGGTCGACGCGGGGCGCGACTATTGTGTTACTGTTGGTTTAGACTTGGTACGGTGTGATACTAAGGTTGTTTTGGACTCTGGTTGTTTAACCGAGGTGTATTTGGATTAGATGCTCACGGTCTATAATAATTAGTTGATGTTAGATTCGTTTTAAATTGTTTAAGTACTGCTATCTATCTCTTGTGGTCACTGCGGGAATACGTTTCACAAGTTGATTATCAGGTAATTCGTTATCACCCGTATGGGCGAGTGATAACAGTGACACCATTAGGGCGACAGTTATTATTTACCGCTGCGAGATATTATTGTGCGCGACATTTATAGGATTATTAGGAACCGAATTAGTAGGGGTGTTACAAGATGTTTAAGCAAATGATGGGTAAGTCCCGAGACACGCAAGAGGAGGTCGCAACCCTTCGCAAAGACCAAAAAGCCTTGCAATCCCAAATTAAACAACTTCTCACCCAACAAAGACCTCTATGTCAACTCCCTTCACAAACTAACCTCAATCCGAGAGAGCACGCAAATTCAATCCTTGTAGAAGATGACACCTTCCAATCAACAAACTTGAGTGCAATCTCCCTAAGGAGTGGAAGAGAGCTTACTACTAGAAAAGAAAAGGAAAGCCAAGAAGAGGCCAACATCAATGATGAGAACACAACCAATCCAACCTCATCTCCCCCAGAAATCCAAGTTCCTATTCCTTCTACTCCCGCTCCATCTCAAATAACTATCGACATTCCATTTTCCTCTCCTAAAAACATTGAAATCCCATTTCCCAACAGGATGAAGAAGAAGCATCTAGATGAACAGTTTGCCAAATTCTTAAGCCTTTTCAAGAAACTGACTCTCGATATCCCTCTAATCGACGCTTTGCAAGAGATGCCCAACTACGCCAAGTTTCTAAAGGATCTCTTAACAAAGAAAAAGAAGAAAGCTGGAAAAGAAACAGTTCACCTCACGGATGAATGCTTTGCTGCCCTTCTTCGAGCACTCCCTCCCAAACAAACAGATCCGAGAAATCCAATTATCCCGTATTTTATAGGTGGAGTGGACTGTGGAAGCGGCTTATGCGACCTGGGGGCTAGTATAAATATCATGCCCTACGCCACCTTCTTAAAAGTAAGAGGAGGGGAGATGCAACCGGTTCATTCAAACTACAACTAGCCGACAGATCAGAGATCAAGCCAATGAGAATAGTCCGAGATCTGGTGGTCGGAGTGGATCGCTTTATCTTTCCAGCTGACTTCGTCATTTTAGAGATGGACGACGACGTTGAGGTTCCCCTAATCTTAGGTCGACCATTTCTGAGTACTGCCAAAGCCATTATTGATGTCCACGACGAAAAAATCACTTTGCGATATGAGGATGAAAAGATCGAATTTGATATGAAGAAAATGATGAAGAAAAGCTCTAGTTTTTCTCATCACGCTAAGACAGTGGGCTTAATAGATGATGATGAGGAGGAAGGCGATCTTTCTACAAATGAAGACATATATTCCTTATCCTCTTTCCCAAGTGCTGAAACTGAACCGCTAGAGCAAGTATTAGTTACTTCTCTGGAAGAAAAAGTGGAAGATCCGGAAGTTAACGCCATGCTAGCGTCTGTGGAGAAAGGAAGGGTAGGTTATCAAGCCTACCGCCCTACAATCAAAAGACTTGACAGAAAACCACAAAAATCTATTCCCTCAATAGAGCAGCCGTCAGAGCTCGAGCTTAAGGAGCTAATTTCTAAACTTAAGTATGCCTTTTTAGCTGAAAATGATCATTTGCCCGTCATTATTTCCTTTTCTCTGAATTCCGGGCAGGAAACTAGGTTACTTGAGGTGTTGAAGAAGCACAAAACAACAATCGGGTGGACTATTGCTGACATTAAAGGAATTGACCCCGCCTACTGCACGCACCACATTTATATGGAGGACAATTACAAGTCTATCAGGCAGCCCCAACGTCGGCTAAACCCAAATCTAAAGGAGGTAGTAAAGAAGGAAGTTCTAAAACTCCTAGACGCAGACATCATTTATCCTATCTCCGACAGTCCGTGGGTAAGTCCTGTACAAGTTGTTCCAAAGAAGGGAGGCATTGAAGCTGTAATGAATGACAAAGGAGAGGTTGTTCCTCAAAGGAAAATTACTGGATGACGCATGTGCATAGACTATAGGCGCTTAAACTCTGCAACCAGAAAGGATCACTTCCCTCTCCCTTTCATTGATCAGATGTTAGAAAGATTGGCAGGACAGGAGTATTATTGTTTCTTAGATGGTTTTTCAGGGTACTTCCAGATTCCTATTGCGCTAGAGGACCAAGACAAGACAACTTTCACTTGTCTTTATGGTACCTTTGCGTATAGAAGAATGCCCTTTGGACTGTGCAATGCTCCTGCCACCTTTGAGCGTTGTATGCAGGCGATCTTCGCAGACTTCATCGAGCAGAGCATTGAGGTATTCATGGATGATTTTTCTGTCTATGGATGTAGTTTTGATGTTTGTTTGGCGCAGCTTGATCTAATTCTTGGCCGATGTGAGGAGACAAATCTGGTTCTCAACTGGGAGAAGTGCCACTTTATGGTCAAGGATGGGATTGTGCTCGGCCACATAGTATCTGCTAAGGGGATTGAAGTGGATCAAGCCGAGGTGGAGGTAATAGAGAAATTGCTGAAACCTACTTGTGTGAAAGAGGTAAGAGCTTTCTTAGGGCATGCAGGATTTATAGACGGTTTATTCAGGATTTTTCTAAAATTGTAAAACCATTAACTGACCTGCTTCTGAAAGAGGCCCCATTTGTTTTTTCTGATGGTTGCGTATCTGCTTTTGATTTGATTAAACAAAAATTGGTAGCTGCACCCATTGTTGTTTCACCTGACTGGTCATTACCCTTTGAGATTATGTGTGATGCCAGTGATTTTGCAGTAAGGGCAGCTCTGTGCCAAAGGAAAGACAAGATTCTGAGAGTTATTGCTTATGCGAGCAAAACTGTAGACAATGCTAAAAAAAACTACACAACCACCGAGAAAGAGCTCGTGGCAGTGGTTTTCTCCTTAGATAAATTCAGATCATATTTATGGGGAAGTAAAGTGATTATTCACACTGACCACTCTGCTCTTAAATATTTGTTTACTAAGAAAGAGGCCAAACCTCGCTTGCTTCGTTGGATTCTCTTGTTACAGGAATTTGACATTGAAGTTAGGGATAAAAGTGGTAAGTTAAATGTTGTGGCTAACCACCTGTCTCGGTTGGTAGTTCCTGATGATGGTGTACCAATTCATGATTTTTTCCGGATGACTGTTTTTGTTTTGCATACGGTGCACGAGCCTTGGTATGCTGACCTAGCCAATTATCTTGTTTCTGGGGTGGTACCTCATGACTTTTCCTATGCTCAAAAGAAGAAATTTTTATCTGACGCTAAGCATTATATCTGGGAAGACCCTTTTCTTTTTTGAATTTGTGTAGATAGTATAATTCGCAGGTGTCTCCCAGATGATGAAGTACCCAGTGTTCTAGAGTTTTGTCATTCAAGGGAAGCTGGAGGCCATCATGGATCTCAAAGGACAGCGGCCAAAGTCTTGGAATCCGGATTTTATTGGCCCACACTACATAAAGATTGCCAAGCCTTTGTGGCCAGTTGCGATAGTTGACAACACATGGGAAATACTTCTAGGCGATATGAGATGCCTCAGCAAGGCATTTTAGAGGACGAACTTTTTGACTGCTGGGGAATAGATTTTATGGGACCAATCCCCTCTTTGCAAGGATTCCAATATATTTTGGTAGCAGTGGACTACGTATCCAAGTGGGTTGAAGCAATTCCTTGCCAACATGCTGATTCAAAGACAGTGGTCAAATTCTTGAAGAAGCATATCTTTACCCGCTTTGGAGTCCATAGAGCTATTATAAGTGATGGAGGCACACACTTCTACAATCGAAGCATTGATGCATTGATGGCAAAGTATGGGGTACACCATAAAGTTGCCCTTGCTTACCATCCCCAGAAAAATGGGCAAGCAGAAGTGTCCAATAGGGAGTTAAAGTGGATACTCTAAAAGACGGTGAACTCCTCCAGAAAAGATTAGGCTTTTAAACTGGATGATACTCTTTGGGCCTATCACACAGCATATAAAACCCCATTGGTATGTCACCTTTTAAATTGGTTTATGGAAAGGCATGCCATCTCCCAGTGGAGCTTAAGCACAAGGCTTATTGGGCTATCAAGGCCTTAAATTTTGATATGACGGCTGAGGGTGAGAAAAGAAAATTGTAACTCTCTGAGTTAGAAGAGCTGAGGGATCAAGCTTACCACAATGCTAAAATTTATAAGGAACAAACCAAGAAGTTCCATGACAAGCTGATCCTCAAGAGAGATTTCAATGTAGGTGACTTGGTTCACCTTTATAATTCAAGATTGAAGCTTTTCCCTGGGAAGCTCAAATCTCATTGGGCCGGTCCTTTCCGGATTGTTGGTGTGACCTCATATGGTGCCTTTGAACTACAAAACAAGAAGGGCGACACTTTCAAAGTTAATGAGGCCCGTCTAAAGAGGTATACTTGTCCTACTGATATTTCAACTGACTTGTTTAGAGTTTCTTTTGTCCAGGAACAGCACGACACTTTTACCCCTGTTTCGGAACCGGCACTATCTAAGAAGAAATCTCCCACATGGCGAGTTCATCATAAACTTAAGCAGCTACGCAGCTTGACTTTAGGATGTTGTGGGACCCCAACCCACAACTCCTCACATACAGACTGAAATTATAGGCATCCAGCTAAGGACGTTAAAGAAGGGCAGCTTCTCGGGAGGCAACCCGGATGAAATTTTTTTTCATTTGTTTTTATTTTTCTTTTAAATTTCAGGTTCTCTTTAAATTTTGTTTTTGCTAACTCTTAACCCCGTTTGTAGTATGGTTGCTTCTAGTGTCTTATGCAGGAGCAACTTCATGTCTACACCGCAACCAAGCTGCGCTACTTGAGGCTGAACCTCAAGTGTGGGGGAACTCCTATAACACAAGCAACAATAATCTCAGGGGAGTACTAGTTTCGATAAGTATGCTTTTATTTTGCTAAATTCGGTTGTGGATAACTACTGTGCTCAAATGTTTATTTGTGACCTTTGTGTTTTCTCTATTTTCCTACTTACCAAAAAGGTCTTCTGAAACATTCCCTTGTTTTTCTGGTGAACAATGAGGACATTGTTCAAATTAAGTGTGGGGGAGTGCCCTTTTCGGCGACATTTTGTGCTTAAAATGTTTAAATCTCTCTACTTATCTTGTGTTGGTCCTAAAATTAAAATTATGGATCCTGCTAATGTAGGTTGTTTTCTTTAAGAACAAATACTGTTATGAATTGTGGGATAAATGGTACAAAAATTTGATTGCTTTTGAGGAGCATTTTTCTTATACGGTGTGACCAAATGATCTGCAATGCTTGGATTTTTATTGCTCAGGGGTTCTTTCTGTCCTCTCTCTTAGGGATTGCTAAGGGGTGCTTCTCTGTCTAAATAATAATAATAAAAAAAAAAGGGACTTGCGAGACGCCATTGGTAACCAACAAAAGAGAGTTGAGTGTTCTTGAATACAAAGGCTTGATGCCTACATATTATCTTCTCATCTCTTATGCAAAAGTGAAACAAATGCATAAATCTATTTTTCCTTTTGTTTTCTCCTCAATGCCCATTCTTGAGAGAAGTTGGCCTTGGTGAAAGTTCTCAAAGTCACCTGAACTGAGAAGCAATGAAGCACCTTGGATCATACCCCGAAACTCTAATTTTTATTTTTACCCTGAGCACACCTGTGCCACCAGCAGTTGATGGATCACACTCCTCAAAAAGTTTAAAATCATGAACTGTTCACCTCCTTATCCTACCCTTCATAATAATATTTGTTAGTATTGAGCATTCCCTACTTGCTAAGGTACATGGATTTGCTTGAGGATAAGAAAAAGGGTAAGTGTGGGGGTGTGATAAGTGTCCAAATGAGCATGTTTTATGGGTGTATTTCATATGTTATATTAGCACTTTTCTTGCTCATTTCTCTACTTTGGTTAGCTTTCCTCTAGTTTATGTTTAATTGGTTATCTTACAGATTTATTGGTTAAACATGAGGAAAACCAAGCTAGGAGCAAAGTAGACGAAGAGACGAACGCATAGGCGCAAACGGATCTAAAAACGGAGCTCAAACGAAGAATCTGGAGCCTGTCGAAGTTTACAGGACAAGACTACGAGAATACACACGTCCACAAACGTGTCCGTACGCGGACAGGGGAGTCCGCAACACGGACTCAATTACGGACAAAACACAAAGGCCTGTCCGCAACGTGGAATTAAACGAGGACGCGAAAAAAAACACGCGTCCGTACCCCCGTCCGTACCACGGACGCACCCACAGACGCACCTAAAACGTGTCTGTACGCGGACAGAAACGCGGACAGAAACAGATCTCGCTAGGACACAAACAGATCTCGCTAGGATATGTGTCCGTACGCGGACAGAAACTAGGACGTCACACGTCCGTATATGTGTCCGTACGAGGACAGAAACGCGGACACGTGTAAAATGCAAAATCAAATTCCAGATTTCACGCGTTGAAGCTTTCGGCGCCGTCTTCTCCATTTTTCTTCTTCTCTTATCTACGGCGCCTACAATTCATCCACCGCCTACCTTCAATCCCATCCATTCTTCTCTTCTTCTATATAAACCCACTCTTCTTCCTCTTCATTTCACAATTCATCATCGATCACCACATCTCAACTCTCCAAATATTCCATTCCACCCCATATACATATATTCCACATAAATTCCACACACCACCTCATCCCATAAAAACATTCCATTTCCATACCGTTATTCTGTCCAACCTCTGTCCAAAATATTAGCAGTCAAAATAGTGGAGCTGAATTAATTATCTTTTCCAGATGATTTCTTTTACTTCTTATTCTGTCTTCTTTTTAATTATGTTGGGCTAAGAGGATATACTCCGGGTGAAGGTTAAATTATAGTTTGTTTAATTATGTAATCTATATTTTTACCGGTTTAATTTAATACAGTTTGTTACGATTAAAGCTTATCTCTCACCTTTTTAATAAATTTCATGAATTTATTAAAATGCTTAACAAAGTCTATTTTGATCAGATCAGTGATAAATACACAGGTTAATTAATCGATGAATCTGTGGAAAACTTATTTTGATTAAATAAGTTAGTATTTTCAGATGCAAAATATATTTCCTCGCACTTAGTCCGTTTACATGTGTTTTGCTCGAATCTAGATTAGACCAAGCATGTTCTGGTAAACGAGTCCTTTTGAGTCTATGATTTAGTCCTTAAGATAATAACAGGAATTTTGCCAAACTAATATAATAAAACCAGTAGAGATAGCATAATTAATCAGATTATATAAACCTGAACCCAGAGTCCCATTTAATTTATCTTCTACTCAGTTAATTTTATCTGCTATTTTACTTTATGAAAACAAGTCAATTAATTTCCCCCTTTTGTGACAAAGCTTAGGTACTATATTATTTCACTATAAGTCTCACGGTTCGATACCCAGCCGCTTCTGTCTTACTATACTACTGCGATCGGGATTTGTTTGCAGCGCGACAGATCTTTTGAGTCATTAATTTCTTTCTTTATTGTTTAAAAATACACCAGTTCCAACAACTCACATTATACTGTCTACAGGCTAGAACTTGGCAATTACATTGCCCCACTTGACCGAAAATGGGAAGAGGAAAAGAGAAGAGGAGAAGAGAAAAGAAAAGCAAGCTTGGAAGATTAAGCTAAAAAGCTTACCTTAATAATTAACATAATTGCTTTAGAACTTGGGATGGGAAAACTAAAAGAATGAACCCAAATTGGAGTTTAAAGTGTGTTGGTAGCTAGAAGAGAGAACTTGAGTATTGTGTTGATTTAAGGGCCTAAGTGTCATGCAATTTGAGATTGTGCATTATATTGTGATTGGTGAGTTTTGATTTGGAAATTGTGTGCTGATAGGATCCTCTATGGATGTGGTTAGTTTTGAATTTGATTAGGTGAGAAATAGTGCATTTGGGAATGTTAGAATTATAAGTGAACTAGGGCGAAATTTCGGTAGATACCGAAGTGGTGTTAGGTGATGTTGTGAGCTTGAAAAGCCTATGGTTAACTAGGTGTTGAGGAAGAGGAATTTGGTTTAGATAACCACCCTAGGAAGGATTAATTAAGGATGGGAGTTTGGTGCAAAATCTGTAGCATAAATGGGGAGGAAAGTCATAGAAATTGCTAGTAATGGACTAGGGTGTTTAGACAATGAGTGAACCTGAGTATTAGAAGTGCATTGTCTTGGAAGAGTTTGGAATGGTCAATTTGGGTAAGAGGAGAAGTGTAAACTATCAAGAGGAAGTTTGGAAATGTACAAGTGTGCCAAGTGCAAAATGTGAGAATTGAAATTTGTAGAAATTGAGCAAGAATTGGGGTAAGGATTGGACCAATGAATTAGGAAGGTTTAAGGAGTGTTTTAGGGTGTTTAAACATGTAGAAAACATGTGGAAAGATTAGGGAATGATTAAGTGTGGATTAAGGTTGGAATTGGGGTTGAAAATTGACATTTTAGTAGCTTTTTAGCATGGTCCAGGACTTAGGGGCCGGGCCAAGTCCCGGACCAACCTTAAAAATGCCCCGAAAGTTAGGAAATGAAGTGGTCCGGGACTAGAGACCCGGACCAGTTAAGAAAAGTAGCCGAAAGTTAAGTAATGCATTGGTCCGGGACTAGAGACCTGGACCAGGTCCCGGACCAAGCACAAAATTTAACCGAAAGTGTTTTAAAGGTTGTAAAAGTTGGGGAATTGATTGGTATTGGTTTTAGATGATGTTTAAGACTTGTTTGGTGACCTATAAAGGTCCTTGGAAGTATAGGCAAGGTTGAGAAGTGAATGAGGAAGTTGAGAACTTAAGTATACTTGAGTAAAACCAAGATAACGGGACAACGGGGTAAGTACGGAAGTAAGAGTAGTTACATACTGTATGATCTTGATATTGATAGAAACATTTGATATGTGATCAGTGATTCGAGAGTAAGACCCGAGGAACGTAAGGTGACACAGTAGAGTTAATCCGTGGTGAAAGGTATGATTTTCTCAGTCCCCGTATGCTACAGGGATTACACTGATTTGTGTGTTGTTTACTTGTGTGCCGACTTAACCAAGATAAAAGCATGAAAATGATTTATTGCATTTGATTGTATGCCTTGATGCATGATGTATGAGCTAACCATACTTGAATGATTGTGTGGTCTAACTTAGTGTTATAGACCGCCTCATAAATGAGCATTGTTTGTTAGTGACTCTTAGAAAGAGTCGTTTCGCTAATAACGAAAATGTGGAACCACACAAAAACTATCGAATCAAGAATAACAATAATGCAAACCTATGAACTCACTAGAAGATGAGAATTTGAGTATTGAATTTGAGAATTTGAGTATTGAACTTGAGAATTTGAGAATTGAACTTGAGAGTTGGGAGTTGAGAATTGTAGAACTTGAATTGAGATTGAGACTTGTAGGGTTTACAAACCTAAGAGAGCTTGAGTAAAAGCATCCCGAGGGAATGGGAGGACCATGAATAAAGTATTAAGACATTAGTGAGGTAAAACCCTCAAGGCCTAAGAATAAGTTAATACTAACTAACAATCTTGTTGTGTTAGTTGCTATTTTATTCCTTGTTTGAATACCTTTGAATATGAGCATGATTGTTGAATTAAAATGAATCTCATGTTCTCGACAAAGTAGTCGGCATACCCCTGTTAGCACGTGGGGTATGTGAATTTCATACCAGCAATTTGCTGAGCCCCGTGGGGCACCATTTTTACTTAAAGGTACCTTGGAGCCGAATACTGTTCGAGAGTAGGACGTGGTCGCTACTTAAGCATGGGTAGTTGATTAAGGAAATTGTATTTGTTTTGTAAAGTTGTATTGTAAGTCCGAAGTGCTAGCGACAATTTGAGGATTGTAGTAGACTCGGTATAGATTTGAATTGAGGTTGTATTTGTGTTGTGAATTGGAATAAGGAATGAAATGTATTGTTTGGTATAGAGTACTCGGTATGTTAGTTCATCAGACCGATATTGTAATAGGATTATTGTATTTGGATTGGCCTTGTTAGTCACGTGGGTGACTAACGGCATTGTATCACCCACCGTTTGTATTGAATTTCCGCTGCTTGGGTATTGGTGAATGAGACGGATTAGGAGGTAATGACTTGTTTAACGGTAGGGGTGTTACAAAAACCCTGGTAGATATCTGGTATGCTCCGACTGTTCCACTTTTTGGGTTTTATCTGTCGATATGAACTGCATTTTACTTTGGGTTGGGTCGAACCCTAACTGGTATTAGCTATTTGTCAATTTCGTTGCTTCTGATTTTCTCTGGTTTGGGTTATACCCTAAATGGTATCTGCTTTGAACACTTTGCAGCCTATGGGCCTCGTTTGAGATTATATATTTGATCTAGGTTTTGGGTTTGTAAACCTTATGACTTATTAATGAAAGTATTTGTTTCAGTTCTGATTTAGTGTTTAGTAGCCTTGCATATCTTAGGTAGTAAGTGCGCGGCGTGTGACGGTCTCAGAACCAGCCAGGTTTTGGGATTGTTACAAAAAACCAGATGAATTGTGAACGCTACTAGTTTATTAATAAATTCGTAACAAGAGTTAGGATTTAGGAATTGCTAGTAAGAGTCTATTTTATGGGAGACGAGGAATAGATTATTTTAGATATGAGGTTGCAATCTAGAATTAGAAAACACTTAAGAAGGGAATTGAAGAACTAGGGGGAAGTAGTATACCAGGATTCCTTGTTAAAATTGTTAAGAATATCACTTTTAATTGTTTTCAATTTAATTTATTTACTTTCTGCAACAAACCCCAATTGTCATGTTAGTTGATTTCATCAGTTTATTAGTTAGATTAGAATAGAGACTCAAACTAGACACTGCCTCAGTTGGTTTGATAACCTGAAGGGATACGTAGGAAAACTAGCTACGATAGACTGGTACACTTATTGTGGGTGATGACTTTGTTGGTGACGGGTCGGGTGGTGCGTGAAAGTGGGTGACGGGTGCGGGTGGAGCGTCACTCGACCCGAACTTGACCCGTTATCATTACTGATTCTTGTGGCATTCATCATTGCATCTCATGGCCTATAACCCCTGACACAAAATGGCACGGTTGAGTGCATAAATCGTATTATTGTCAATAAAGGTTTAGCTCTTCTCACCTAATATTCCCTTCGTACTGAGTTTTGGGAACATACATTCAAAACAACCACTTACCTTCACAATCGCAATATTACACCCACTAGTCCCTACCACTTTCCCTATTCCAAGTTGTATCACACATCTCTAGATACATACATGTTTCTTAAAACGTTTGGCTGTCTTTGATATCCCTTTCTTCGTCCTTATAATTCTTTCCAAATAGATTTTAGATCCCTGTCATGCACATTCCTCGGCTACAACACCTCTCACAAAGGGTACTTATGTTATCACTAACCTACCGCAAGATTATATATCTCTCGCTTTGTTGTGTTTGATGAAACCATGTATCCATTTGCCTGACCCCATCGCCCGCCCTTGAAATACCCCGAACTTAAATATAGGGATTAAAATTAATCTCATATGTACTTAAGGGCCTAATGGTACCCAATTAATACTAGTAAGGAAAAATAAATCCAAAAGAAATAAATAAACGCTTAAAAAGCGGAAAACGCTAAATAAGCGTTAAGTAACCATAGGAGGTATGGGACCTCGGTTAGCGTGTTATATGGATTCTAAAGGTTTAATAAGACCTGAATAATATATGGGAACAACTCCCGAAGAAAACGGATCCAAATAAGGCATCAAAACGCTAATAGGGCTTTAACACACGTTTTTCGAGAAAACCCGAAAATGTGACTTTAATTGGTCAAACGGACCCGTAAAAATTATAAATCATTAAATAATAATTATTAAGCATTTATGGAAGCTTAATAACCAATAAAAATAATTAAGCAAGGAAATTCCAGAAAACGGGCCGGTTAGTGAACAGTACCTAAACCGGGTAAAATAACGAGCGTTTCTGTAAAAGACGAAAAACGCTCCAGCTAGTATAACTGTAGGGGTCGGTTTTTATCAGTCAAATAACTCCCTCACACACACATGTAACTAGCTAATTAAATAAGAGAGCCAAAAAGCAAAAAAAAACAATAAAGTAAAAGCTACTTTATTCTCTTCCCTCTCACCTCACTCTCACAATTCACTCACCTCTCTCTTTCCTTCCTCCCCTCCATCGAATTCTCCCTCCTCTCTCTGCTGGAATGGGCGATCTTGAGCTCTCCCCACAACAACAATGGCTACTCTATCTTCTTCCTCATGCTCCATCCACATGTAAGCTCCAAATGTAAAAATAATTACATATTTGAACTCCCCTCACTCTCCTCTATCATTCCCTCTTTTCAAAATTCGAAAAGGATGAGTTTCATCTCCATGGGTTTTCCCCATTTGAAGAGAAAAGCACACCATTATGGAGCTTGGAGTCTCCTCTTTCCAACAAGGTAAAAATCAACATGAAAAACTCATGTTTTCACCATCACCTTTCATAACCGATTTTACCTCCTTGTAACACTCCATTTTCTCTCTCTCTTTTGAGCATAATATCAACCTTACAATGGTGGTGGATTCACCTTCTTGAGCCAAGGGCTAAAACCCCTTCTAAAACTCTCCAAAGGTAAACCCTAGAAATTTCATTTCAAACACTTCAATGAATTGACATTAATTTAAGAGTTAGTATATTAATTGTAGTGTTTTGTGTTCATTGGGTGATGGGAATGGAGTTTGGCAACTCCATTCCCCACATGGCCGATTGGGCAAGAAAGGAAGAAGGAAGAGAAATGAGAAAGAAAGAAGGAATTAAAAGCTCAAGGTAAGAGCTCTTTACTAATGTTAAATTTTAGTGCATTAGAGTAATGGGAATGGGTAAACCAATCTAAAGAACCCAAAATAATGTATTAGTAATGTAATTGTGGAAGTGTGAGTAATTGTGCAATAGTATGTGAATTGTAGGCCTTGGAGCCAAATGGTTGTGTATGTGTATTAGTATTGATGCTTGATGGAGTATTGGTGTATTGGGATGGATTTATATTTGTATTGATTGCTGGTAGGACCCTTGTAAGGGTGTGGCTAGATTAGGAATGAATTTGGTGAGAATTGGTATGTGTGGCCAAGTAAGAAAAGTAGAGGAACTATGGCGAAATTGGTAGGAAATATGTATAGGTATGGATGACTTGGTGAATGGGAAAACCAAGGTGTGTATTGGAGTTAGTAGAGATGTTTAATGACTATGGAGTAGTAGTTGTGGTAGAGAATGGAAGGATATAAATCTGTAGCAAAATTGTGAATGGCATTGGAGAAACTAGGAGGATTTATGTACTTGACCTTGGGAGTGAGTGTTGGACTTGAAGAGGAGAGGCAATGCATCGTAGGCATTGGAAATGGCATTAGGAGAGGAAATTATGTATGGAGGGGTGGGAACCAAAATCTATAGCAAGGAGGTATTAAATTGCATGTAGAACTAAGAAGAAATAGTGTGCAAGATTTGGTAAGAGGAGAGTTGGACTTGGGTATAGGTAATGTAATGGCTTGGAAGTGTATTTGGGATGCTAGTAATGGTATTGGTAGTAGGAGTATTGGAGATGAGCATTGAACTTTAAAATCTGTAGCATAAGTGTAACAAAAACTGTTACAAGGTTGGAAGAAAAGTGAGGGAATTGTGTAAGTGGTTTGATGGATTTAGTAATGGATTTGGTGGATGAATTAAGGTGATTTTAGAATGTTAATAATACTAAAACATGTTAGGATGTATGTAGGAAGATTGGGGAAGCAATGGGTGAAAATGGGAAAAGAAAAATAAGGTCTGTAGCAATGTCCTGCTACGTCCGACCCACAGCCTGGATCGGAGCTGGGTCGGACATGTCTCAAGCAACGAAAATAAATCTTTCTGGAACGGTCCGACCCAGGGCGTGAGTCGGACGTGGGTCGGACATGCAAAAAAATGATGTTGTCAAAGTTTCTGACTCCGTCTGACCCAGAGGGTGAGTCGGACGTGGTTCGGACAAGGCTTGGACAACAGACCCGAAACAATCTGGAATGGTCCGACCCAGAGGGTATGGGTCGGACGGAAAGTGCTGGGTCGGACGGGGAGAATTTCAGAGAACGGTAATCTACTGGAATGGTCCGACCCAGGGCTTGGGTGGACGGTGGGTCGGACGACCCATAACTTACAAAAAAAAACTATAGGGTTATAACTAGTATGTATATATATATATGTATACCCACCTATACATATGTATATATCTAAGTAAGTAAACCATGGACAAGTAATGAAAAGAAAGTAAATGAAATAAGGTAAAGAATGCAAAGACTTAGTAAGTATGAATTAGGAAATGTAAGAGTAATCGAATTAAGTTCATGATAGTTAGAGTAATCATTCAATTATATGTATATCATAGGAACTTGATTGTGAACACCGGAGGAACGTTGGGATACAAGTACAACGGTGGAAAGGTATGATTTCTCATGCCCTATATCCTAATCTGGTTACCCCGATTTGTGTGCCTGTTTGATCGCCTAATAAGATAAATGCATGAATCGGACTATATTGCACTACCTGTGCTTGTTTACATTGTTCTTGATATTGTCTGAACAATAGTTTGTATAATTCATGAAACATATGAATGATGATGATGTGTATTGATTTGTAGTGTACTTGTATAATGCATGTATTTGGTATGGATGTGTATATGAGCTTTGTATTGATTATTGTGGCTTGAGATGAATGACTTATGCTAATTCCTAACTACCTAACTCCTAACTTAAGTGAGTAAATTGGAATGAGTAGAAGTCGATATAGCTTCGGCACGCGTGAGGATGCAGAGTCACAAGAGGTTGGCTGCAATTCCGACCTTAAACTGGTCCGCGGCCCAAATCCCTTAAATGGGTAGCATCCCGGATTGGTGAGTCAAGTAAATCCGGAGGGGGACGGTGTAGTCCCCAGGGCCGGAGGTCCCGACGAACTTAACTTGAGTAAGAGTAAGTAAGTATGTATGAGTATGTATGCGTATGTTTGAAGTAACGAGTAAAAGAGTAATCTCCACCCGATTAACCCGGGGGACTAATGAAGCTAACAATTGATGGTATATTGTGCATGTAAGGTATATGTATGATTCGGAAAAGGTAAGTATGTATTGAATGGTTTATGTTGTACTTCTGTATGTAACGAAGCGTATGTATGTGTGTATGTCTTATGTACTGTATTGCAATATTATGTATAAGAGCATGTATGCATGTAGTTTGAATGAAATCAAACCGCATGTATACGACCAAGTGGTCGGCGTACCCTCACTAGTACGCGGGGTATGCGGTTATCATGCTCGGCGAAAGCTGACCCCTTCGGGGGACATTTTAGTGTGCAGGTACCCGAAGCGAATATGGTCAAGGAAGAGACTGGAGGCACATCCTTGTACTTAGAAAGAAGTAGTTGTGAGAAAATGGGTAGATGTAGACTCTTAGAGAGTATGTATGAACTTGGAAGAGACATTATAAACGTATAAGGATCCTAGTAGACTCGGTTAAGTATTGTAATGTATGGATATGGAGGAGTAAGTATTGAATGGAGCATTGTTGTATCTGATTGATGAATGGAGTATGTATTATAGATGTGTAGTACTCGGGATTCCGGTCCATCAGACCGATGCTGTAAGCAGCAGTAGTAGCCTTGTTAGCCACGTGGGTGGTTAATGGCATTGTATCACCCATAGTATGTAAGTAAGTATCGTGCGTGTACCTGACGTGTAAGGAGATTGGACGGTAAGCATGTATTAATGGTAGGGGTGTTACAAAAAGTGGTATCAGAGCGAAGTATCGCTCTGATGACTGGAAATACGAGTAGGAATACCGAGCTAGGAATTAGAAGCTTAGGGCTAAGGGCTGAGTGATAGCATTAGAGATATGCTAGTAGGAACTACCGGTGAGTACCGGATACCAATACCAGTCCCGCCCGCCGCAAACCCCACTGTATAACTGGGAAAGGACGCCAGAGAGAAGAAAAGCCTTCTCATACTCGGGGAAACCCGATCTGGCAGATGTGAAGCAATCACACGGTAAACAAGAAACGACATATGATAGATTCCAAGAACTGGAAGTCCCAGGGATGGATCCCGGTTGAACCATAACACCAAACGTAATAGCGGTAGGAGGAACACTCCAACCACGAGGAGGCTACAACTTACAACAGCATGGGGTGACGTGCTTAGCAGTCGCGACACCTAGCTAGTAAACCAAGAGCATGAAAAAGCACTCACCGTGCACGGAAGGAAAAGGGAGCCTAACAAACCCTATAACAAGTCCTACGGGATAGTGATACTTGAATATGCCACCAACGGTATGCTAGCCGACTAAGGACTAGTCGGAAGCGGTTACTAACTCCAAAACTATAATACCATTAGGTTGCAGTACCTGGCCAATTAGCTCAGACAACTACAAGAACAACCATGAGATATATCCAATAGGACTACAAGAGTATGCCTAAACGAGGAAGGCTCAGTACCACCCAACAAATTTGGGAACGAGCCACAAGAACGACACTAAACCAAATAGAACGGAACCTCCAAGGGTGGAGGAGTACCCCATCTACGTACACCATGTCTATACCACCAAGAAGCTACCTAAAGGAGCGAGTATACCAATTATAGATCAAATAGATCGCGGGAAGCGTCAACAAGACTACAAACCCAAATGGAAACCATCCGTGATCGGTATAGGATTACTCAAAAACCGCCAGTACCATGCACTTGCTACGGCAAGTGCAGTAAGGACAAAACATGTAAAGGAACTCACATGTCACAAGTACATAGTAATGTACGTGACCGTAATGAAACAACCACAGGATCACACATCCTAACAACCAGACGTATGAAACCTTGGGAAGGCTTAACGGCCGACTACTGTACTTACCAGTCACGAGAAGCTAGACTTGGTCAAGACCTCAAACATGGCTATGCCATGAGAGATTTCTTTTAACACCGAACCATATTTTAAAACCCAAAAATTTTCTTTCAAAACCGTAAACCTTCTTTTAAAACCTTGGTTTTAAAACCAGACCAACCGCATTACGGTGAGTTCAAAAATGATACAAGAGGAGTTGACAATAGAATACTTCACCTAGGCGTGTGGCAACACTACGAGTGTACCCGTTATGGATGTGGGACAAAACCGCACTCCGAAGGAGCTTGCGGGCCCGACATATAGTTGGGTAAGTGGTAACGTGTCAATATGGTACCCCACAGTATACATGTAGTGTGTGACACACGGGAAGTAGTCAACTCCGTTCTACGGACCATGAGTGAGTTCAACCAGAACAGCTGGACACCTCAGACGATCAAGTATCAAGGAACTTAGAGAATCCATCTGAGATGAGGAATAAGAACTAAGAAGTGCAACGGCACATACTAGTAAGTATAGACGTTGGATATGTCTCAAGGACATCAAACGAACACGTGATAGCTGGGAGGTACACCCAGCCTAGACACGTAAGGCAACCGCCTAACGTGAACACCACGATACTCAATAAACGGGACAGAGTTCCCAAGGACAATTCACGATTACCACCACAATATAACCCATCATCGGAAAGGATACTTAAACCTAGTCTACCCGAGGACGGGAGACGCCATAACCCAAAAAGGGATAACTCAAGTACAATACCGCAAGACGATACAGTGGACAACATATCATAAACGTTGCCGGATGTAATGGCATAATTTAACGACACCCAGGAGCAAATCTTGAGGGTGACTGGATTAACAACAGCCAAACCAAGCGTCAAGAAGAATACAGGAGCTGGAACGAACACTCGGTTAAGACACCGAAGGGATTTCACTTGACAGGAAATACCCCTAGGCTACAAAGGCACTGATCAGCACCAGATTGCCTAAGAGTCTCCTATGAACGGAAGCGTGATGCCACGGAGTGGAAACATGTATAAGCAGCTTGCGAAGAGCATAGCTTGCAGCGATACGGCTTAGAAGTTGTAAACCAAATACGTTATATAACCTTAAACGGTTGCCAAACCGACACCAATGGTTAACAAGACCTACAAGAGATATTGCCTCATACGACAAGAAATCAACAACTGGACCATAAATTCGAACCCAATATCCTGAGTGGCTTGGAGTAATGGCCAACTCAAGGTCACTGTCACTAGAGCATCAGCCTAGTATACAGTTGACGGAGTTCTTAATTACCTCCATTCCTTCTGTAGCACTGGTAGCACAGAGGCATAAGAATCATGATAATGCCAACATTGGCCTAGCCCACACTTGGACACTACGAGAAACCCAAGGGAAGGTACCTGAAATACCCCGTAGTTAAAAACAGTGATTAATTAGGCTAATTATATTTTTAAAGGCTTAATTACACTTGAATAAATACGAGGGAACGAATCCCGAAGAAAACAGACCTTTAAAATGGGTTAAAAGCATAAACGAACCTCAAAGCGCGTTTTTCGAGGAAACCGGGAAAACGCGACTTTAAGCGGGTCAAATAGACTCGTACAATTTTGGTCAACTAAATAGTCACTAATAAATATTAGTGGAGCTTTAGAACCAATAAAATAATTAAACGAGAAAATTCCGGAAAACGGGTACCGGTTAGTAAAACTGTAACAACCGGTAAGTAGTGGGGTGAGAATGCAAATAAACAAACTTAGTGTGTCCACTTTACAAATAAAAAATTAAAAATCTGTGTGTGTGCACATGTGGGGTCGATTTTATAAGTCCTCTCTCCCCTCTCTTTTTGTTCCTAATTCACTAGAGGACAAAGGAAATAAGTAAAAGACAAACAAAACTCTCTCTCCTCACTCCCCTCACTCCACTCACGCATCTCCCCCTCTCTTTCTCTAATTTCCCTCTTCTTCCTCTTGCACCTGCGACAGCCATGGAGAAAGGAAGGAGCTCTCTCAACTTCCTCCTTCTCTCCTCTCTTTGAACACCCAAACCTTCTCCAAACTCAACAAAAAATATACCATTGTAATCCCCTCGCAAAGGAGAACGTTTTCATCCTTTCAAAAAACTCAAAAGCTCTACTTTCGTTTTGAGGGTATTCACCATTTGAAGATTCAAGTCCACCATTAGAAGCACCTTCACCTCCTCTTCATCTTGAGGTAAAAAGAAATTCGAAAACCCATGGTTTCTAGCCCTTGTTTGCATTATAAGAATTTTTGGATTTTGAACTCTTGGCTCTTTGTTGCTCCAGCCGATTTGGCTTCTTTGGTGGGCTAGAACATTGTTCTCTTGCTAGTCAAGAACTACATTCAACCATTGTGAGGTAATATCCTTGTCTAAACCCTAAGACATTAAATTCTAGGGTTAGTGCACAAATGAATGTTAAATGGTAGTGTGTGTTGGTATGGTGGTTGTAGTATTGTGCATTTTGTGAGGAAGAACCAAGAAGAAGGAAAGAAGAAAGGAGGAAGCAAGAAAGAAAGGAAAAACTAGTAAGAACAAGGTAAAGTCTCCTACCTTGAACTAGTTTGGTGTCATGTAATGTAACAGTTTTTGAATTGTAAAATGAGTAAGGAATTAAGTAATGAGTAGCAAGTGTATTGTAGTTAATGAAGAAGATTTGTAACAGTTTGAAGTTTTAAATGAGTTTTAAAAGCTTGGGAAAAACATTGGGTATTGAATGGGTATGTGTGCAGGATTTTATTGTTGTTGTAGTGTATTGAGATGTGAGTATAATGTATTGAGTAAACAGGTGGTGAGAATCGTTATGTGAGCTGAAATAATGTGTGGAGTATGTTAAGAATAGGGGGACTATGCCCAAATTTGTGTAGAAAGATGAGGACTCAGATTGTTTAAGAAGAGGAAGTACTTGGAGAGTTGGAGATGAGTGTTTGTAGTTTGTAACAGATTTTGAAAGAAGTAAGTTAAGAGAATGGAACTAGGATGTGGGTAATGTATTTTGGATGCTAGGAATAGCATTAGTTGAGGAGTATTGGAGTATAAGAGTTGAGAGGAAAATCTGTAGCATAATGAGGAGAACTAAAATCGGTAGCATTAGAGTAAAGGAAAAATAATGTAAGTGTTGAATAGAGATGAGGAGAATTTGTGTAGATTGTGTAGGAATGGGGGTAACAAGCATGGTGGGTGGACTAAGGGTGAGGGTGGTCTAAATAGTGCTAAATCATGGGGTGGAGTTTGGAGAAGATATTGGGGTATTGGAAAGATGGAGAAGCAATGGGTAAAGAATGCAATTGAAAACAAATTTTAAAAACTGCAGTACTGGGGCCGACCGGACCTGCGACCGGACTTGCAAGGTCGGTCGGGCCCAGGTTTACAAAGGCGGGGAAAGCTTCTGGAGTCGACCGGACTTGCGACCGGACATGCAAGTCCGGTCGGACAGAAAAAATTCTCCCGCCTGTAACCTACTGGAATGGACCGGACTTGCGACCGGACATGCAAGTCCGGTCGGCCAGAAAAATTTCCGTAATGTAACCTACTGGAATGGACCGGACTTGCGACCGGACATGCAAGTCCGGTCGGCCAGAAAATTTCCGTAATGCAACCTACTGGAATGGACCGACTTGCGACCGGACATGCAAGTCCGGTCGGCCAGGAAAATTTTCGTAATGTAAGCTACTGGAATCGACCGGACTTGCGACCGGACATGCAAGTCCGGTCGGGCCAGGAATTTTCGGTGCAGATAGCTACTGACTTGGACCGGACTTGCGACCGGACTTGCAAGTCCGGTCGAGTCTTCAAAAAAAAAAAAAAAAAAAAAAAAAAAAGAGTTTTTATATATGATTATAGCAATCATATGGACACGTATATATACATATATATGCCTATATACACATATGCATGTACATGTAGTAGTACATAACAAATGATAGTAAAGGTAAGAAAGTAAAAAATAAGAGTAGTGAGAAAGGAATGGTTAATAATCAAGTAAGAAAGTAATGAAGTAACAAGTATACATTGTAAGTGCCAATGTAGGAGCAAGTTAGATCAATAACAGATCATTGATCATAATACTCCATGTGTGTATAGGAATTCAATAGTTGATCATCAAAGGACCCGGTAGAACGTAAACGACGGTGAACGGTATGATTTCCTCATGCCCTGTATCCTAACTTGGTTACCCCGATTTGTGTGCTTATGTGATCACCAACAAGATAAATGCATGAATCGGATTTATATTGCACATAAATGTGTCTGAACTAATTGTTCTTGTTGTATCTTCTTGAACGAATAGTTGTATAATTCATGGAATGTATGTATGAGAATGAAGTGTATGTGCACGTATGAGTACTTGTGCATTGTAAGTATGTATGGAAAGTAAGTATGGACTTCTACTAATTCCTAACAACCTAACTCCTAACCTGAGTATTGAGTAAAAATGGAATGAGTAGAAGCCCGATATAGTTTCGGCCACGCGTGAGGATAAGGAACCACAAGAGGTTGGAACCGAATCCTGGCTATGATCTTTTCCTTGGACCAATTCCCTTTGTATGGGTAGCATCCTGGATTAGTGTGCCATCTCAAAGCCCGGTGGTGGGAGATAGTACTCCCTGCCCGGAGGTCATACCGACTTAACTGGAAGTAAAGTATGTAAGAATGCAAGTATTGTATTGTATTGGTCTTGACTATTGTAAGTCATTGACCCGGAGTAAAAAGTATCGAACACCCGATTAACCCGGGTGTGTAATAAGGCTAACAAGACCTTGTATGTATTGGAGAATTGTATCTCCGTGATGCGGTGAGTGTGGTAACTATGAATGAATGACTTGTATTGTATTCCTTGTATGCGTTGTATGTATGAATGCGTGATAAAACGAATGAATGTATTGTGTATGAAGCATGTATGTATGTATGAAACGAACCGCATGTATACGACCAATTAGTTGGCGTACCCTCGCTAGTACGCGGGGTATGCGGTTATCATGTTCAGCGTAAGCTGACCCCTCGGGGGAATGTTTTTACTCCACAGGTACCCGCGAGGCGTGAAGGTAGAGTAAGGGCAGCATGTGATTCTTTTGATGTAGTAGTAGTTTGGATGGTGTACCGAGTTGTACACGGCTAGAGCCTTTTGAGTAGCCGGTGTACCATGTGGTACACCTTTTTGGGAAGTATCATTGGAATGTATTTCCTATATATTTTGGATACTCGGTAATCAATTGTAAACTAAGTATTTGGATTGTAAAGTAAGTAGTAGGTATTTGATTTGTTCTAATCGTCAGACTGAGATGGTAAGTAGTATAGCCTTGTTGATCTTGGATGGTTAACGGCATTGTATCACCCGCCGGGAGTAAGTAAGTATTCCGCTGCGAACCTGGTAATTATGAGCATGATTAGAGGAGTAAGAAAGGATTAGCGGTTGGGGTGTTACAAAAAGTGGTATCAGAGCGAAGTCTCGCTCTGATGATTAGAAGTACTAAGTATAGTGATTACCGAGTTAGGATCTCAACCGTCCTAAGACGGATACTTAGAAACCTAACTAGGAACTACCGTTAGCAATAACGGATACCCTTAACGTCTGCAAGGACGATACCATTGCTTGAATGAAGACCATGAGGTCATAGTATCACAACATCTAATGTAATCCACACTTGTTCAGATGTCAGGACGAGGTCGAGGCCGACCAAGAGGAGAGACATCTGATGGACCGGGCGCGCAGACGATAGCAGAGATCGTCGCCGCCACGGTAGCGCAGATGCTACCAAGTAATCACTGTACAGCAAACACAGCAAACCAGCAAGCAGCAGCAGCAGCAGCCCGACCCACCTCATCCCCGTGAGACAAATTGGGTAAAAGCAGTCGCCGACCTCCGACCTGCATGCTTTAGAGGCGAGAGCGACCCCGCCAAGCTCGAGGCCTACCTCTCCGAGATGGAGACGGCCTTCGACACACTTGAGACTCCCGCTGGAGTCCGAGTGAGAATAGCTGCGTACTATCTGAAGGACGCGGCTATGGACTGGTGGAAGCTCGTTAAGGCCGAGCACGTAGCTGATCCGGCATTCGGATGGGAAGCATTTACCTCTCTCCTCCGATCTAAATACTACCCCGAGCATGTCAAGACCAAGAAAAGGCTTGAGCTCGATGCACTTAAGATGACCGAGAAGATGACGGTTGATGAGTATTACCGCACCTTCACCTCTCTTCTCCGACTTCTACCCGACCTTGGGTATACCGGCCAAGTCTTGGTCGACCGCTTCTACGGCGGATTGAGCCATCGACTCCGGTATGGCATGGGCTTCACTCGGTTTACCTCCCTTCAGGTAAACAAGTTGAACCCTTAAAAGGCCATGAGTAATGTGAATTAGTATTCCTGTATGTAAATGTAACCTAATGCCTAAGTAATTCAGGAGTGTTACCACGCTGCATCTCGAGTTGAGATCACCTGCCAGCTGAGAGATGAGGAACAAGCGCTGAAGCGCAAGGTGAGCGGCAAGGGTAACCCCTCCGATGAACAAAACCAATCCAAACCCTGGAAGAAAAGAAGGGGAAGCACTCCCACCAGCAGAAATACATCCGGAGACGGCGGTGCCCATGCTGAGAAGGGCAAGGCAACTGAGCCTTTACAGATTGCCTACACCGCACCAGTGGCAGCTAAGCCACTGAGGTCTCAGCCCTACAGGGGTAAGAAACCGAAACCGAATTAGTACACTTGTGGAATTGTAAGTATATAGAGTATTGTAAGTATACCAAACCTTGCTAACTTGAAAGCTATAGGTTCTGGATTTGGCCAAGGAAAGAACCAATCTGATGGCCGCAGCTACATCTGCCGTAACTGCAACAAGGATCATCCCGGCAGATTGCCAAGGAAGGGAGATCCGCTGCTTCAATTGTCAGAAACCGGGCCACCGTGCCAATGCATGCCCGGAGAATTCTAGGCCCAAGGGCAACTACCAGGGCTACAAGCAGCGTGAGGGCAAGGAAGCTGCATCTGGTGATGCTCATGCCCAGCATACCTCACAGGGACAGGGATCCCGAGGCCCGCAGAAGGGCGCACCGCAGAGGCAGCCCGCCCTACACATCATTGACCGTGATGGGACCGGGACTAAGTCCGGCCCAGGTAACTACCGTAACCTTTAATCCTTGAAAAGCATGTCTAAAGTAGTGAAGTAACTGTATGAGTAAATGTATGAATGTGTAAGTACTTGAAGTATGTATTGAGCATGAAATGAATTAGTAAGCCTAGAACTCATTCTAGATGAATTTACCACCTTAGGGAAATTCCATATCTGTTACCCAATACCTTCAAACTCACCTCATGAAGAGACCGACATCGCCAACCACCACTTCAACAACGAACAGTGTCAGGTCATCCGCCCAGGTATGATCTTATTAAAAGGATACCTGACACCCGAAGCACAAATTTCAATCATCCGACGATGCAACGAGTTAGGAACGGGTCCAGGAGGATTTTATACACCCGAATTCCCCGGTGGAGCTACAATGAAGCTAAAGCTTATGTGCTTGGGAAAGGATTGGAACCCTTATACCAAGACATACCATACGACGCGAACAAGAGACGGAGCAACACCTCCAGCAATACCCCCAGAATTCCAAACGCTTGTCACACAAGCTGTAGAAATTTCACAACGGTATGAAGATGAACCAATTCCTGCACTTGAAGCAGATGTGTGTATTGTCAACTTCTATGAGAAAGAAGGACGACTTGGCTTACACCAAGATAAGGACGAGACAGCGGAATCTCTCGAACTAGGAGTGCCCGTAGTGTCTTGGTCCATTGGTGATGACGCCGTATTTCTGTATAGCGAGCGGAAGCGTGTGGACCTCGCAGAGAAATTGGTATTGAAATCAGGAGATGTCCTCATCATGGGTGGAAAATCAAGGTTGCTGTATCACGGGATCCAGAAGATCAAGTTGAATACGGCACCACCGCAGTGATCAATGCCACACACATGAAACCAGGACGCCTGAACCTCACCTTTAGAAAGTATTAATCTTGTAGTATCATGTAATCCAGTAGTAACGTGTATTAGAGACACAGTATGTATGATGGTTGGTTATTCAATAAAAGCAGTGTTGGTTATTAAATTCCACTTGCGTTCCACCATCCTTACTTATAATCTTATGAATCAATAGGTTGTGGACTCGGTACCGAAGGTAGCCTGAGCATCCTCACCGAAGAACAAGCCGGCAGGAGCGGCACCATTCTAACGGGAACATTCCCAGTAAACGGCATCGAAGCCAAAGTATTATTCGACTCCGGCGCCTCTCACACCTTTGTATCGCCATCATTCGCTACAAGGTTGGGGCTAGACGCAGATGAGCTACCAAACTTCTTGGTTACTCTCCCGTCGAAGGAGCGAGTAAAATGCACTAAGTATTACCACACCGCCACCATTCAAATCAAAGGTGAAGCGTTTCCCATTTCCTTCATCGAATTCAACGGATTGGGATTCGACTTGATAATTGGAATGAACTGGTTGGAGCGGCACAAGGGACGGATCCTATGCGCCGAACACCGCTTGCTACTCAAGAGTCCATCTGGGGTCACTGTTTCATACCGCCAGAGACGAGAGCCGCCTTCAACCACAGTCATCTCCGCTATGGCAATGTATCGGGAGCTCAGAAAAGGGCACGAAGTATATTTATGTCACGTGCAAGACCTGGAGAGAGATCCAGAGTTCAGTGACGAGGTAGCAGTAGTCTCAGAATTCCCCGATGTATTTCCGAAAGAGCTACCTGGTATGCCACCACAGAGGGCGGTGGAATTTGAAATCGATCTTGTACCGGGTACTGGTCCCATCGCTAGGGCACCATACCGTATGGCACCGGCAGAAATGGCAGAACTTAAGGAACAGTTACATGATCTTCTCGACAAAGGGTTCATACGCCCGAGCGTATCACCCTGGGGAGCACCGGTCCTATTCGTGAAGAAGAAGGACGGTAGCCTCCGCCTCTGCATCGACTACCGCGAATTGAATGCGGTCACTGTAAAGAACAAGTACCCATTGCCACGCATCGACGACCTGTTCGATCAGTTGAAGGGAGCATCCGTCTTTTCTAAGATTGATCTCCGATCTGGTTACCACCAAATTGCTATCAAAGAGCAAGACATTCAGAAAACAGCATTCCGAACAATATGGCCACTACGAATTCACGGTGATGCCATTCGGTTTGTCTAATGCACCAGCCAAGTTCATGGACCTAATGAATCGGTTATTCAGTGATCAGCTGGACACTTCGGTAGTATTCATTGACGACATTCTTGTGTATTCGAAGTCACCAGAAGAGCATGAAAACCACTTGAGAAAAGTACTTGAGACACTGCGCGAGAACCAGCTGTATGCGAAGTTCTCCAAATGCGAGTTTTGGCTAGATCAGGTATCATTCCTTGGTCATGTCATATCGAGCGCGGGTATATCAGTAGATCCATCAAAAATCGAAGCAGTGCGATCATGGCCTAGACCTAAGACTGTTACCGACATCCGGAGCTTTCTTGGTTTAGCCGGTTATTACCGAAGGTTTGTAAAGGACTTCTCCAAAGTCGCTAAGCCCATGACGTCACTCATGAAGAAAGATGCACCCTTTGTATGGACAAAGGAGTGCGAACTATCCTTCCAAACACTGAAAGACTCATTGACCTCAGCGCCAGTTCTCACACTTCCAGAGGGCACAGAGGGATTTGAGGTGTATTGTGATGCATCGGGTAAGGGAATGGGATGCGTGCTCATGCAGCATGGCAAGGTGGTAGCCTATGCTTCTCGCCAGCTGAAAAAGCATGAGGAAATTACCCGACACATGATCTAGAGTTAGGAGCCATTGTCTTCGCCTTGAAGATATGGCGACACTATCTCTATGGGGTAAGCATCACCATCTACTCCGACCACAAAAGCTTACAGTATGTATTTACCCAGAAAGAACTAAACCTAAGACAAAGGAGGTGGATGGAGTTTCTATCAGATTATGACATCAACCTCCAGTACAAAGAAGGGAAGGCAAACGTTGTAGCCGACGCCCTGAGTCGTCGAGCACACTCGCTCCATTCGCTACTCGCTTCTTCTAGCTTGGTTGACGAGGTGCGAGACGCTCAGTTGAGCGACCCTTACTTCACAGAGATCAGACAGAAAATCACAGATGGTACCTTCGAGAGCCGAAAGTACGACTTCGAATTGCATGAAGATGGTCTGATCCGATTGAATGGCAGATTATGCGTCCCCCGAAGCAATGCTGAGCTAAGGGATCGCATTCTGCGAGAGTCACATTGTTCGACATTGCATGTCCATCCGGGAGCCTCTAAAATGTACAAAGACATGAAGAGGTACTTCTGGTGGCAAGGAATGAAATCAGACGTGACTGAGTACGTTCTGAGGTGTCTCACTTGCCAGAAAGTGAAGTTTGAGCACCGAAGACCGGGAGGAATGGTGCAATCCATGCCCATTCCGGAGTGGAAATTCCACGATATCTCTATGGATTTTGTTGTTGGACTCCCACCTGCTAGGGGAGGACTCAACATGATCTGGGTAGTAGTCGATCGCCTCACCAAGGTTGCCCGATTCATACCGATGAAGGACACTTGGAAGGTGGCGAAGCTCGCGGAGCTATTCGACAAGGAGATCATCCGACACCACGGAGTTCCGAAAACCATCGTATCTGACCGCGACACCAGGTTTCTTTCGAGATACTGGAGAGCAACACGGGAAGCGCTTGGTACTGAGTTGAAGCTTAGCACCGCCTTCCATCCACAGACCGACGGTCAGACAGAAAGGACCATTCAGACACTGGAGGACATGCTTAGGGCATGTGCCTTAGACTTTCAGGGGAGCTGGATTGAAAAGCTTCATCTTATCGAGTTTTCGTATAACAATAGCTATCATGCTTCGATTAAGATGTCGCCGTTCCAAGCTTTGTATGGTAGACCTTGCCGTACCCCGTTGTGTTGGGATGAGTCAAGTGAAGCGGTCATCATAGGACCGGAGTATTTGGAACAAGTACAAGCTGAGGTACAACAAATCCGAGCTAATATGAAGGCAGCCCAAGATAGACAGAAATCCTATGCGGATGTGCGACGACGCGACCTTGAGTTCGCCGTGGGCGACCAAGTGTTCTTGCGTGTCTCACCTATGAAGGGTGTCTTCCGATTTGGCCAGAAGGGCAAACTGAGCCCGAAATTTGTAGGCCCGTATGCCATCACCGAGAGGGTTGGAGCCGTAGCTTATAGGCTAGCATTGCCTGAAGAATTGGGGCGTGTTCATGATGTCTTTCATGTATCACAACTCAAGAAATACATAGCCGACCCCTCTCATGTATTAGAACCCGAACACCTATCCCTAGAGCCGACCATGAGATATGTCGAGACTCCACTGCGAATCCTTGATACCAAGACAAGAGACACTCGCCATAAATCTGTACGAATGGTGAAGGTCTTGTGGTCTAACCACGACGTCGAGGAAGCGACTTGGGAATTAGAGGACGCCATGAAGGCGAAGTACCCGAATTTATTTGTAGACTAGATGTCTAGTATCCGTATAGCACGGAGGGTACGGGGCGTACCCCTTTTAAGGGGGGTAGAGCCTTTTTGCTTTTGCATTGCTTCGGGTTAGCATTGCATAGTATGTATGTATGTAATTGTATTTTGGTTGGCACATGTAGTGCTAAGTGTATTGTATTGGCACAAAGTAGTGCTAGTAGTACTCGGTATGTGGTACAATGAGTACGGTATGTGTATGGTATGTATGTAATGAGTAATGCATTAGTGTTGTACGGTATATGACACGAATGACATTGTGAAGTGTATTGTGGAATGTATGAACTGAATGGAGTATTGTGTATGGTATTTGAATGGAGTATTGTGTATGAACTGTGTATGTGTATGGTATTCGAAGTAAGCATGGTACATAGTATTTGAATTGTGGATGCTGGTGGTGTAAGAATTGTGAACACCTTGTAAGGTAGTAGCAGAAATGAGTAGAAATGGTAAATTGTAACCTTGAGCAACTTTGAGGGCAAAGTTTCTTAAGGGGGGTAGATTGAAATACCCCGTAGTTAAAAACAGTGATTAATTAGGCTAATTATATTTTTAAAGGCTTAATTACACTTAAATAAATACGAGGGAACGAATCCCGAAGAAAACAGACCTTTAAAATGGGTTAAAAGCATAAACGAACCTCAAAGCGCGTTTTTCGAGGAAACCGGGAAAACGCGACTTTAAGCGGGTCAAATAGACTCGTAACAATTTTGGTCAACTAAATAGTCACTAATAAATATTAGTGGAGCTTTAGAACCAATAAAAATAATTAAACGAGAAAATTCCGGAAAACGGGTACCGGTTAGTAAAACTGTAACAACCGGTAAGTAGTGGGGTGAGAATGCAAATAAACAAACTTAGTGTGTCCACTTTACAAATAAAAAATTAAAAATCTGTGTGTGTGTGCACATGTGGGGCGATTTTATAAGTCTCTCCCCCTCTCTTTATTGTTCCTAATTCACTAGAGGACAAAGGAAATAAGTAAAAAGACAAACAAAACTCTCTCTCCTCACTCCCCTCACTCTCACTCACGCATCTCCCCCTCTCTTTCTCTAATTTCCCTCTTCTTCCTCTTGCACCTGCGACAGCCATGGAGAAAGGAAGGAGCTCTCTCAACTTCCTCCTTCTCTCCTCTCTTTGAACACCCAAACCTTCTCCAAACTCAACAAAAAATATACCATTGTAATCCCCTCGCAAAGGAGAACGTTTTCATCCTTTCAAAACTCAAACTCTACTTTCGTTTTTGAGGGTATTCACCATTTGAAGATTCAAGTCCACCATTAGAAGCACCTTCACCTCCTCTTCATCTTGAGGTAAAAAGAAATTCGAAAACCCATGGTTTCTAGCCCTTGTTTCATTATAAGAATTTTTGGATTTTGAACTCTGGCTCTTTGTTGCTCCAGCCGATTTGGCTTCTTTGGTGGCTAGAAACATTGTTCTCTTGCTAGTCAAGAATACATTCAACCATGTGAGGTAATATCCTTGTCTAACCCTAAACCTTAAATTCTAGGGTTAGTGCAAAAATGAATGTTAAATGGTAGTGTGTTGGTATGGTGTTGTAGTATTGTGCATTTGTGTGAGGAAGAACCAGAAGAAGGAAAGAAGAAAGGAGGAAGCAAGAAAGAAAGGAAAAACTAGTAGAACAAGGTAAAGTCTCTTACCTTGAACTAGTTTGGTGTCATGTAATGTAACAGTTTTTGAATTGTAAAATGTGGAATTAAGTATGAGTAGCAAGTGTATTGTAGTGTAATGAAGAATGATATTGTAAAGTTTTGAAGTTTTTTGAGTTTTAAAAGCTTGGGAAAACATTGGGTATTGAATGGGTTGTGTGGCAGGATTTTATTGTTGTTGTAGTTGTATTGAGATGTGAGTAATAAGTATTGAGTAAACAGGTGGTGAGAATCGTATTATGTGAGCTGAAATAATGTTGTGAGTATGTTAAGAATATAGGGGAGACTATGCCCAAATTTGTGTGAAAAGATGAGGACTCAGATTGTTTAAAGAGAGGAAGTACTTGGAGAGTTGGAGATGAGTGTTTGTAGTTTGTAACAGATTTTGAAAGAAGTAAGTTAAGAGAATGGAACTAGGATGTGGGTAATGTATTTTGGATGCTAGGAATAGCATTAGTTGAGGGAGTATTGGAGTATAAGAGTTTGAGAGGAAAATCTGTAGCATAATGAGGAGAACTAAAATCGGTAAGCATTAGAGTAAAGGAAAATATGTAAGTGTTGAATAGAGATGAGGAGAAATTTGTGTAGATTGTGTAGGAATGGGGTTAACAAGCATGGTGGGTGGACTAAGGTGATTTAGGGTGTCTAAATAGTGCTAATCATGTGGGGAAGTATTGGTAAAGATTTGGAGAAGAATGGGTAACGAATGCAACTTGAAAACAAATTTTAAAAACCTGCAGTACTGGGGCCGACCGGACCTGCGACCGGACTTGCAAGGTCGGTCGGGCCCAGGTTTACAAAGGCGGGGAAAGCTTCTGGAGTCGACCGGACTTGCGACCTAACATGCAAGTCCGGTCGGACAGAAAAATTCTCCCGCCTGTACCCTACTGGAATGGACCGGACTTGCGACCGGACATGCAAGTCCGGTCGGCCAGAAAAATTTCCGTAATGTAACCTACTGGAATGGACCGGACTTGCGACCGGACATGCAAGTCCGGTCGGCCAGAAAAATTTCCGTAATGCAACCTACTGGAATGGACCGGACTTGCGACCGGACATGCAAGTCCGGTCGGCCAGGAAAATTTTCGTAATGTAAGCTACTGGAATCGACCGGACTTGCGACGGACATGCAAGTCCGGTCGGGCCAGGAATTTTCGGTGCAGATAGCTACTGACTTGGAACCGGACTTGCGACCGGACTTGCAAGTCGGTCGAGTCTTCAAAAAAAAAAAAAAAAAAAAAAAAAAAAAAGAGTATTTTTTAATATGATTATAGCAATCATATGGACACGTTATATACATATATATGCCTATATACACATATGCATGTACATGTAGTAGTACATAACAAATGAAATAGTAAGGTAAGAAGTAAAAAAATAGAGATAGTGAAAAGGAATGGTTAATAATCAAGTAAGAAAGTAATGAAGTAACAAGTATACATTGTAAGTGCCAATGTAGGAGCAAGTTAGATCAATAACAGATCATTGATCATAATACTCCATGTGTGTATAGGAATTCAATAGTTGATCATCAAAGGACCCGGTAGAACGTAACGACGGTGAACGGTATGATTTCCTCATGCCCTGTATCCTAACTTGGTTACCCCGATTTGTGTGCTTATGTGATCACCAACAAGATAAATGCATGAATCGGATTTATATTGCACATAATGTGTCTGAACTACATTGTTCTTGTTGTATTCTTCTTGAACGAATAGTTGTATAATTCATGGAATGTATGTATGAGAATGAAGTGTATGTGCACGTATGAGTACTTGTGCATTGTAAGATGTATGGAAAGTAAGTATGGACTTCTACTAATTCCTAACAACCTAACTCCTAACCTGAGTATTGAGTAAAAATGGAATGAGTAGAAGCCCGATATAGTTTCGGCCACGCGTGAGGATAAGGAACACAAGAGGTTGGAACCGAATCCTGGCTATGATCTTTTCCTTGGACCAATTCCCTTTGTATGGGTAGCATCCTGGATTAGTGTGCCATCTCAAAGCCCGGTGGTGGGAGATAGTACTCCCTGCCCGGAGGTCATACCGACTTACTGGAAGTAAAGTATGTAAGAATGCAAGTATTGTATTGTATTGGTCTTGACTATTGTAAGTCATTGACCCGGAGTAAAAAGTATCGAACACCCGATTAACCCGGTGTGTAATAGGCTAACAAGACCTTGTATGTATTGGAGAATTGTATCTCCGTGATGCGGTGAGTGTGGTAACTATGAATGAATGACTTGTATTGTATTCCTTGTATGCGTTGTATGTATGAATGCGTGATAAAACGAATGAATGTATTGTATTGTATGAAGCATGTATGTATGTATGAAACGAACCGCATGTATACGACCAATTAGTTGGCGTACCCTCGCTAGTACGCGGGGTATGCGGTTATCATGTTCAGCGTAAGCTGACCCCCTCGGGGGAATGTTTTTACTCCACAGGTACCCGCGAGGCGTGAAGGTAGAGTAAGGGCAGCATGTGATTCTTTTGATGTAGTAGTAGTTTGGATGGTGTACCGAGTTGTACACGGCTAGAGCCTTTTGAGTAGCCGGTGTACCATGTGGTACACCTTTTTTGGAAGTATCATTGGAATGTATTTCCTATATATTTTGGATACTCGGTAATCAATTGTAAACTAAGTATTTGGATTGTAAAGTAAGTAGTAGGTATTTGATTTGTTCTAATCGTCAGACTGAGATGGTAAGTAGTATAGCCTTGTTGATCTTGGATGGTTAACGGCATTGTATCACCCCCGCCGGGAGTAAGTAAGTATTCCGCTGCGAACCTGGTAATTATGAGCATGATTAGAGGAGTAAGAAAGGATTAGCGGTTGGGGTGTTACAGTACCCCTCGTAACCGAAGACCACCAATGCGGTGATGATGTGAACCCTTGGAAAGGCTTTCATCTATTATAACAGTAAGCCTACGCTTATAAATATTGTCAAGGGCGATGGAATAAGGAAATGAGATTTCCAAACCATTACGACTTAAAGGAGTAAGCATACTCCATAAGCACCCAAACATGTGGTGGACCATGGTGTAAACACCAACATAGCAACCTTGTCATTAGACCTATGAGTGGAGACAAACCCCCAACAAGAACTTTCATTTATCAATGACAGGGTACTCTTCAATTGGAGAACGGGACCAGAAAACCCTTGAAGCTTCATGGGATGTCCCGGTGATGTACATACAAGATAAAACCGCACAGCCAGAGCCTAAACCAATGCTCAACACTGAAAGGCAATAATTATCAAAGCAATTAATGTGAACACACGTTGAACATCACGAATGACTAACACTCAAGAGAGCTTAAACCCGATGAGTTATCTCACCCTTGGTCAACCAAGATACTTGGTAAACCGTATCATAAATGATGATGGAATGTGAGGTAAGATAACCTACACATGAAACCTAAAATGGAAGAACATCTCCACATTGGGAAGATATTAATATTGTGGTATGCTACGACAACCGTCATACACACGAACATTGGAAACCCAGGGTATACATACCATAAGGGAATGGTGCCAATGACAATGGCAATGAGTAAAGAGGAACTATCACAGTAACAGAAATAGTAAAACGATGTTGTATAATGAGTAAGAATACGGTGCGCAACAGCGACCACTATGAGGAAGTAGATAAGCAACGACACGGAGTATAAGTATGAGATGACACACAGAAATATATTTCCTATCACGTAAGCGACTTACTGTCAAGCGTTTACGCCTCTGCACTCTATATGACTGAGTGTTTTGGCATTGCACTTGTTCAGCTAATGACCTAATGAGATGGCGAGGGATATGGAGAATGTAAACCGTACTAAATCTTTCCTTTCACCACAAACACGGCATAAGCCAGTCAAGCAAGCTTAGCAACATACAGTGCGGCCTAAGGCCAAAGAAGCACGAAGAGTGTACAACACACTAATGATCACAAGATGTGAATTCCATTGGAATATAAGGTGAAAGAAGACATATCAAAGTCAATAGGACCGACGCATAGAAAATGCAAGGTCATACAAGCAAAGAACACTTGTACTGAACCAGGAGAACTGGTATAATTCAGAAGCTATTGACAACAGAGGAAGTACTACAACTAAGTAGTGACTTAACCTCACCCGACAATAAGTTTGAGGAGCTTAATGAATAATCGTGGAAACATAAATAGCATGTGCAGTAGATTACCAGAGAGCTGGTTATAAATCTTAAACTCGTTGAGTTCAAACACGGTAAAAGAATACCGCAGTTGTCTAGTAAACCTTATTCCCATAATAGACGGATAAAAGGTGATGTATAGCACATTAATGATAACACGAAGGGTAAGTAACCCAAGCTATCAGGGTCGCGCAGCAGAAGCTAGTGGGCCCTAACTAGGAGAAAATATACCTAGTAAGTATAATAGAATGGCTATTAATGCCTTGAAGCCGGTCAGGCTAGAACCGAATTAAGTATGAGTTAAGTAAACTCATATAGGAACTCTTGGTGCAAAGTCTAAACCATTGGTACAGTTAATACCCTTTGACCAGAGCATAGTATATAGTATACCGTAGTGAAGCTAAACACTTCGGATTGCCCGAATTAAATAACCAATGTTTAATATTAACATATGGGAGATTACGTGGGCGTAATCCCTTTTAAGGGGGGTAGAGCGAAACCGCTTAATGCAAGTTTTGTGAATAAAACACATAAACCATAATGTGCATAGCACAAATGAGAACCAAATTGATGAGTGATACTATGTTAAATAAACATAAGTACTCATTCACATTGTAATTATGGTAATTAGGCATTAGACATGCAAATACCATAGGAGGAGTATACCCATCTTGTAACACCAATGTAAGAGTATTAGTAAAAGAAAAGTAATGAGTAGTGGACGGAGCTCCACAAGTATTGTAGCCTTCGAAGAAGTAGTACGAAATGAATGAGGATAGTAGATGAATGAAGGTTATGAGTAGTGGAATCGTAAGTAAAATATTTGAAACAATTGAAGTCAACTAAATCTTATAAATGTAGTATTCCTTAGTTAGAATATAGGAGATGATGGTGAGTAATGGATGGAAGTAGTGAAGGTTGATGAAATGAGCATTTAGGTATTGAACCACGGAGTAAAGCATTTGGGAAGTAGAGTGAGGATGATTGATGGACTGATTCCATCCTTGGAGATGTATGAATTCGTAATTACGACTAGAAGGGTAAAAAGATAGAAAATGGAAACAATTAAATTATCTGCTTGTTTGAAACTGATATGGGAAGTCGAACTTGATCCTGATCAGATCAAGGAAACCAAATACAAATTGGGGTGGAAAGATAGTTCAACACTGGTGCTGATCACATCAGGGTCGAACGATTCTTGAAGCTCCCCTCAAGTGGTCACAAGAATCACACATAGGATAGAAGTGATGAATATAAACTGGAATATGGAGTTGTATGTTTTAGAAATTTTAATTGGTAGTGGTGGAAGAATTTCTCTTAGTATGGAGAATGAGGATGTGTTAGAAGTGAGTACCGAAGAAGATAGTATATTACGTTGTATTATTCCAAGGGCAGCGGACATAGAGGAGTCCTGTGTCTAGATGACCTGAGTGTCTGCGGGATTGTATGTGTATTGCACCGCTTTGGGGATAGCTTTGCATTGTATGTATGTATAAATTTGGTAATGAGGAACCGGATGGTCGGTAGTAGTGCGGATCAGAGTAATTATTGTACATTGGTATGGTATGGAAAGGAGAAACCTTGAGTAACTGATTTGGGATTAGTAAGGAGGAAGAACGTATGGCTTTGGCACTGGACGCGTAAGAATGAGTAAGCATTGTAAACCTATAACCTCGAACAACTTTGAGGACAAAGTTCCTAAGGGGGGTAGATTGAAATACCCCGAAATTAAATATAGGGATTAAATTAATCTCATATGTACTTAAGGGCCTAATGGTACCAAATTAATACTAGTAAGGAAAAATAAATCCAAAGAAATAAATAAACGCTTAAAAGCGGAAAACGCTAAATAAGCGTTAAGTAACCATAGGAGGTATGGGACCTCGGTTAGCGTGTTATATGGATTCTAAAGGTTTAATAAGACCTGAATAATATATGGGAACAACTCCCGAAGAAAACGGATCCAAATAAGGCATCAAAATGCTAATAGGGCTTTAAACGCACGTTTTTCGAGAAAACCCGAAAACGTGACTTTAATTGGTCAAACGGACCCGTAAAAATTATAAATCATTAAATAATAATTATTAAGCATTTATGGAAGCTTAATAACCAATAAAAATAATTAAGCAAGGAAATTCCGGAAAACGGGTCGGTTAATGAACAGTACCTAAACCGGGTAAAATAACGAGCGTTTCTGTAAAAGACGAAAAACGCTCCAGCTAGTATAACTGTAGGGGGTCGGTTTTTATCAGTCAAATAACTCCCTCACACACACATGTAACTAGCTAATTAAATAGAGAGCCCAAAAGCAAAAAAAAACAATAAAGTAAAAGCTACTTTATTCTCTTCCCTCTCACCTCACTCTCACAATTCACTCACCTCTCTCTTTCCTTCCTCCCCTCCATCGAATTCTCCCTCCTCTCTCTGCTGGAATGGGCGATTTTGAGCTCTCCCCACAACACAATGGCTACTCTATCTTCTTCCTCATGCTCCATCCACATGTAAGCTCCAAATGTAAAATAATTACATATTTGAACTCCCCTCACTCTCCTCTATCATTCCCTCTTTTCAAAATTCGAAAAGGATGAGTTTCATCTCCATGGGTTTTCCCCATTTGAAGAGAAAAGCACACCATTATGGAGCTTGGAGTCTCCTCTTTCCAACAAGGTAAAAATCTACATGAAAAACTCATGTTTTCACCATCTCCTTTCATAACCGATTTTACCTCCTTGTAAACACTCCATTTTCTCTCTCTCTTTTTGAGCATAATATCAACCTTACAATGGTGGTGGATTCACCTTCTTGAACCAAGGGCTAAAACCCCTTCTAAAACTCTCCAAAGGTAAACCCTAGAAATTTCATTTCAAACACTTCAATGAATTGACATTAATTTAGAGTTAGTATATTAATTGTATGTTTTGTGTTAATTGGGTGATGGGAATGGAGTTTGGCAACTCCATTCCCCATATGGCCGATTGGGCAAGAAAGGAAGAAGGAAGAGAAATGAGAAAGAAAGAAGGAATTAAAGCTCAAGGTAAGAGCTCTTTACTAATGTTAAATTTTAGTGCATTAGAGTAATGGGAATGGGTAAACCATCTAAAGAACCCAAAATAATGTATTAGTAATGTAATTGTGGAAGTGTGAGTAATTGTGCAATAGTATGTGAATTGTAGGCCTTGGAGCCAAATGGTTGTGTATGTGTATTAGTATTGATGCTTGATGGAGTATTGGTGTATTGGGATGGATTTATATTTGTATTGATTGCTGGTAGGACCTTGTAAGTGTGGCTAGATTAGGAATGAATTTGGTGAGAATTGGTATGTGTGGCCAAGTAAGAAAAGTAGAGGAACTCTGGCGAAATTTTGGTAGGAATATGTATAGGTATGGATGACTTGGTGAATGGGAAAACCAAGGTGTGTATTGGAGTTAGTAGAGATGTTTAATGACTATGGAGTAGTAGTTGTGGTAAGAGAATGGAAGGATATAAAATCTGTAGCAAGAATTGTTGAATGGCATTGGAGAAACTAGGAGGATTTATGTACTTGACCTTGGGAGTGAGTGTTGGACTTGAAGAGGAGAGGCAATGCATCGTAGGCATTGGAAATGGCATTAAGAGAGGAAATTATGTATGGAGGAGGTGGGGAACCAATCTGTAGCAAGGAGGTATTAAATTGCATTGTAGAACTAAGAAGAAATAGTGTGCAAGATTTGGTAAGAGGAGAGTTGGACTTGGGTATAGGTAATGTAATGGCTTGGAAGTGTATTGGGATGCTAGTAATGGTATTGGTAGTAGGTATTGGAGATGAGCATTGAACTTTAAAATCTGTAGCATAAGTGTAACAAAAACTGTTACAAGTGTTGGAAGAGAAGTGAGGGAATTGTGTAAGTGGTTTGATGGATTTAGTAATGGATTTGGTGGATGAATTAAGGTGATTTATAATGTTAAATAATACTAAAACATGTTAGGATGTATGTAGGAAGATTGGGGAAGCAATGGGTGAAATGGGAAAGAAAAATAAGGTCTGTAGCAATGTCCTGCTACCGTTCGACCCACAGCCTGGATCGGACGCTGGGTCGGACATGTCTCAAGCAACGAAAATAAATCTTTCTGGAACGGTCCGACCCAGGGCCGTGAGTCGGACGTGGGTCGGACATGCAAAAAATGATGTTGTCGAAGTTTCTGACTCCGTCCGACCCAGAGGGTGAGTCGGACGTGGGTCGGACAAGGCTTGGACAACAGACCCGAAACAATCTGGAATGGTCCGACCCAGAGGGTATGGGTCGGACGGAATAGTGCTGGGTCGGACGGGGGAATTTCAGAGAACGGTAATCTACTGGAATGGTCCGACCAGGGCTTGGGTCAGACGGTGGGTCGGACGACCCATAACTTACAAAAAAAACTATAGGTTATAACTAGTATGTATATATAATATATATATATATAATATATATATTATATGTATACCACCTCTACATATGTATATATCTAAGTAAGTAAACCATGGACAAGTAAGGAAAAGAAAGTAATGAAATGTAAGTGTAAAGAATGCAAAGACTTAGTAAGTATGAATTAGGAAATGTAAGAGTAATCGAATTAAGTTCATGATAGTTAGAGTAATCATTCAATTATGTATATCATAGGAACTTGATTTGTGAACACCGGAGGAACGTTGGGATACAAGTACAACGGTGAAAGGTATGATTTCTTCATGCCCTGTATCCTAATCTGGTTACCCCGATTTGTGTGCCTATTTGATCGCCTAATAAAAAATGCATGAATCGGACTATATTGCACTTACCTGTGCTTGTTTACATTGTTCTTGATATTTTTCTTGAACAATAGTTTGCATAATTCATGAAACATATGAATGATGATGATGTGTATTGTATTTTGTAGTGTACTTGTATAATGCACTGTATTTGTATGGATGTGTATATGAGCTTTGTATTGTATTATTGTGGCTTGAATGAATGACTTCTGCTAATTCCTAACTACCTAACTCCTAACTTAAGTGAGTAAATTGGAATGAGTAGAAGTCCGATATAGCTTCGGCCACGCGTGAGGATGCGGAGTCACAAGAGGTTGGCTGCAATTCCTGACTCTTAAACTGGTCCGCGGCCCAAATCCCTTAAATGGGTAGCATCCCGGATTGGTGAGTCAAGTAAATCCCGGAGGTGGGACGGTGTAGTCCCCAGGGCCGCAGGTCCGGCGACTTAACTTGAGTAAGAGTAAGAGTAAGTAAGTATGGATCCGTAAGTATGTGAGTATGTTGATGGAGAATATGTGACTACTTCTACCACTTAGGCAGTGTACCTATCGTTTTGCGGGATAGTGGATTCGTAGGGTTGTCGTACTCTTGGGACCTCGCTGTGGATAACTGACAGTGGATTAATTTTACTGAGACTTCTAGTAAATAGATTTTATCATTTTTTACGGAGAAGAAATAATACAAACTTAACTTAAACAAATAATTAAAAACAATTAAAATGAACAAAATAAAAAATAGAAATTATTAATCTTTTTTTTTTTGAGAAAGCATCCCGGGTGTTCTGCTCACCTATTTTATCATTATTAATATAAACTTTACCACTTAAGTAATTGAAATACCCCAAACCTTGGTATGTTGGTTAAACATTAAAACATGGTATATTAAGACTAAAAAGAGTCTTAGAAACCTTAGTAAACAAATTTAAACAAAAGGAAAAACAAATGTGCTTTAAAGTCAATAAGAGCTAAAATGTGCTCTAAGCTTGGGATAAACTTGAGTAAGGCCTAATGAGCTTACCAAGACTTCATTTATATACTAATGAACATATTAAACCAATTACCAAAGAAAACCAAGCTTGAAAACAAGTTAAAACTCAAAATGTGCTTTAAGAAGTCTTAAAGCACGTTTTTGAAAAATTGTCTTGTAAATGAGTTTTGAATGGCTAAATGTCCATCATTACTCTTAAATATATATGTGTACTATATAGTATCACATTTGGGTGGCTATATTAGTGGGAAATCAAAAATTTCACTTCTATGTGCCTTGTATAGGTGAATAGTACTTTTTATAAGCTATTTTGTAACATATGTGGTATAAGTAATTAAATTGACAAACAAAGACTAAAACACCCCCACACTAATATAAGGGCCGGTTTTTATAAGGTTTGACTCACCACTCTCTTATTAATGTATTAAGTAAGTAAAGATAAGTAAATAAGCTACCTTTTTACTTTATAAGTATAAATATCTCTTAAAGCAAATTCTATCTTCATTCTCTCATTTCCCTTCCTTGCTCACACGGTTTCCCACTCATCTTCTCCCTTCTTCCTTGTTGTTCTCTCACGATAAACCACTACCACCATTAAACACCAGCTTTGACCACTTGCTAAATCTAGCTCACTTGTCCAAATCAAAAACAAATACCACCAATCTCTTCCTCTCATCAAGCTCTTCATTCCTATCTTCTCAAAACTCCTAGAGCTCCATTTCGGTGCCAAGGTGTTCCACCATTGAAGGAGCTTGAGCTTGGATTTCTACATATTATTACTCTCCTTTACTTCTAGGTAAGGAATCTCAAACAAAAATCAAGTTTCCTCCTTGTTTTTGTCATGTCCGAAAATACACATTGATATAGCTCATTGTGTGACTTTGTTCTAGCTTCATTTCAACTCTTCATGGACTAGGTGGAGTCCTTCTTGTGCTAGATATTCAAACTCCCTTCAAAGATCAAGGTAAAACAACTACATTAATGTTTTGAAACAATGTCAAATTAGGGTTTACAATGAGATGAAGCTTAAAGCTTGAATACTCATTATGGTGTTTGTATATTGTCTAGAACTTGACAAGGAACCAAAATACCATACGGTTTTGTAAGGAATCAAGAAGGAAGTATTTGGGAAAGAGGTAAATCTACTAACTTAAATGTTGTTTAATGCCTTAGGAGAAATGAGCTTATAAATGCTTATTAAAATTACCTAAAGAGCAAATGGTGAATGACTTAGTAAAGTGTTCTCAAGAGACTAGTAAAGGGCATATGTGTGTTGAGTGTATTTGCAGGTTAAAGGCATATATGTTGTGGAAATTCAGTGTTTATGATTTAAGCACTTTAAGGGCCTAAGAGCCATGCATTTTAAGGGCCTAAGTGCCATGCAAATTATATTGTGCACTATGTTGTAATGTGGTGTAAATTTGATGAAATTATGTATGAGAGTGTTCTTGATGATTTTAGATGTTCTTGTGTGTTTAAAGGAGAAGGTAAAGTGTTTAGTTAGTAATGTTCTAAGGGAACCCATGTCAAAATTTAGGTAAGAAGCAAGAAGTTTTAAGTGTTTACCTAAGATTTGGTGAGTTAGAAAATGTAGGAAATGAATAAGAGTTCATGATGTTTTAAAGGAATTTTGATGAACTAGGAAGTACTCTAGAATGTAATAAGGACTTAGGCATGATCTTGAGATTTAGTAGGTACCAAAGTCACTTTGGGACTTAGGTAAATACCTAGGCAAACTTTGGTAAAATAAGGAGAAGTGTACACTAGGAAAAGAGTTTCAAGAAGGAGATAAGGAATTAGTGGTGAGATGATGCTTGGGAGATGATGTTAAGTTAAGGAGAAAGCATTTTGGGATAGTAGTTACCATAGGTGAGAAACACCATCTAGGAAACCTAGTATGAAATAACATAAGTGTTAAGGAATTTTACAAGGAAATAAGTAAATGTTTAAGGAATTAGAAAATGAGTTTCATGGATGTTGTAGGTGGATGTAAGGTTACCAAATGTTGTTAGGAAGCATTAAGAGGCCTTAGGAGAAGTTTGGTGAAGAATTGGAAAGTTTGGGTAAGTTTAGAAGGCGACCGACCCAGGGGCCGACCCAGTTTTTGGGTCGGTCGAGCCTCTGTAAAATGTTAGGAAAATGTTCGGTGATGGTCCGACCCAAAAGGGTGGGTCGGACATGGGTCGGTCGGCAAGTTTCAAAGGAAGGAAATGTTCGCACATGGACCGACCCAGAATGGTGGGTCGGACGTGGGTCGGACGAGCATGATTATAAGGAAGTAAAAAGGTTCTGTAATGGACCGACCCAGATTGGGTCGGACATGGGTCGGTCAAGGTAAAGTTTTTCAGACCCGAAGACCACTGGGAGGGTCCGACCCAGTTGTGGGTCGGACGGTGGGTCGGTCGGACCAAAACTTATAAAAAAAAAACAGAAAAATGTGACTTATGTAGTTAACCCTAGGGTATTTAATGAAGGTACCTAGGGTAAGATAGGCATTAACACATGTCATACAAGCATGTTGAATATATAGTAAGTGTGAAGTTAAATAATTAATTACCGACCTTACTAATGTGTATAGGATTCTCTCAAGGTGGGAACGAAACAAGGCAAGGACCAAGGTATGGTTTTCTTGCAGTCTGTTGCCTAACGGTTTACACCGGCTTGGGTGTTGTTTGTTTTCTGAGTGTTTTCGACCTTATAAGATTAAGGCATGAAAAGAGTTTACAGTTGTTATATATTATGATGTTGTGTTATTATGACTCCTTTCCCCTTGGTGTGTCTAACAAGACCTAAATGTTGCTTGTATGTGACTTGACAATGTTGTGTGTTCACTAACAAGTGCTAATCGGGGGGAGTGAGGAGTCCGGTATGTTCCGGCCACGCGTGTGATGGATGGGGGTCGTTATCATATCCAGTTCGGCTCCCTAGGTGTATGTTTAGGTGGTATTCCAATTTGGTTTCAACCTTCCCTTAGCTTATCCAAAGCTAGTTTACTGACTCACGTCGGGCCATAGGGGCATACTGTGTTGTTTGGTGTGCTTGGGATCACTATATCCGACACACCTTGGGTTTAAGTCAACCGTTCAAATAACAGGATGGTGATGAGGTAATTAACGAGCTTGGTATGGGTTTGGCAACAATCCTATGCTCATGGTATGTACTAACAGTGGTGGAAGGATCTTAATGTGAACCGTTCTTGTGGTATATATGATGTTGTGATGCTATGCAATTTCCTTGCTATGCTATGGTATATGTGTATATATATGTTGGTTGTTCTAAAATGAATGCCATGTTATTATGACAATTGGTTGCGCGTATCCCGTTAGTCGATGGGCTGCGCGTTAGCCATACCAGCAAAGGTGCTGACCCCCTCGGGGGCCCCATATTTTATTTGATTGCAGGATGAGGATCGAAGAGGCTGAGTGGCTCTAGGTCCTAGGCGGTAGATATACTTTTGGATAAGTAGGTTGTTGAGCCCGGGATGCGCCTGTGCTCCCGAGGCGTACATGTTGATACCTTGTTATACAGTTATGGATGATTATGGTTTGGAGATGATTGTAAATTAAATACTCGGTATTGTCGGTTATGTTTATATATGGATGTTGGTTACTATGCTCGGGAGTCTGATCATCAGACCGATACACTGTATTTATTCTGCCTAGTTAACCACGTGGGTGGTTAACGGCGTTGTAACACCAAAGCGATAGTTATTATTTGGTTGGTTATTTCCGCTGCGACTTCGGTAGATGATAGGAGCGTTGTAGGGGTGTTACAAAAAGTGGTATCAGAGCGAAGTATCGCTCTGATGACTAGAATACCGAGCTTAGGGATATACCGAGTTAGGAAACCTAACTACAGATACCTAAGTGAACATGTTTGGAAAGGTTAACCACTAACTAAGTGTGGAGATACCTTATTATCGGGAAGCGTTACAACGATGGACCGATAAGTGTGCAGGCATAATGCTAATGAGATGTTCATATAAATACAGATGGCAGGTAGACCACGAGGTAGAGGCCGCGGGCGCGGTACTGGAGATTTGGGTAACCAGGGCGATGACACTACGGCCCAGACTATGGCTGAGGCAGTTGCAGCCGCCGTAGCCCAGTTGGTACCCGATCTAGTTGCTGCTATTCAGCAAGGGCAACAGCCCGGAGTTCAGCCACCACCACCACCGCCACGTGAGACCAATTGGGTCAAGGCGTTGGCTGATCTTAGGCCGCCATCATTCAGTGGGGAGACCGATCCCCGTAAGCTCGAGGCATACATCTCCGAGATGGAGACCGCCTTCGAAACCCTAGCACCACCTGAGCAGATCAAGGTGCGACTTGCTGCTTATTACTTAAAGGGCTCGGCACAAACTGGTGGAAGCTTGTGCGCGAGGGAAGAGTTGCTGACCCGACTTTTCAGTGGAGGGAGTACACGGCTCTGCTGCGAGCCAAATACTACCCTATACATGTACAAGAGGCCAAGCGCCTGGAGTTGGACAACCTGAGGCAAGGGGATAAGATGACGGTAGATGAGTACTACTCAGCCTTCATCGGACTTATCCACCTGCTACCGGATCTGGGTTACTCAGACCGGATCCTCGTGAACCGTTTCTACAACGGACTGAACTACCGATACGCCTACGCTACGGCATGGGGCCTACTGGATATACCACCTTGCAGGTAAAGGAATTACAGTGTAACGTGAATAAGTGTGTACAATGTGATAATGTGATGTGAATTAATTTGGCGGGGCATAACTGACACCCTAAATATAGGAGTGCTATCATGCCGCTGCTATTGTGGAGATCACCGTCCGTCTGAGGGACGAGGAGAACGCGCTTAAGCGCAAGGCTCAGAACGAGGGCCAAGGCACGCAAGGGCAGTGGGGAGGGAAGAAGAAGAAGCCGTACTCCCAGTCCCAGAAAGGACAGCAACAAGGTGACAAGGGCCAGACCCAGACCACACATTGCTGAGGAGCCTCTGCAGCTCACCTATGCGTATGCGGCCAAGCCCCTACGTTCTTACCCACCTAAGGGTAATTGTCTAACTCTGTGTGATAAGTTAGAGTATTTGTTAGTAAGTTGTGAACAGTATTGATGATGTATTGTGATAGCAGCTGGCACGGGTTCTAGATCGGAGCGCCACTTTTACTGTAAGTGGTGCAATGGAGACCACCCCGGCAAAGACTGCAAGGGGAATGATGTGAGGTGCCGTCACTGCCAGAAGATGGGGCACCGTGAGTTTGAGTGTTGGAACAACCCCACAGCAGGAACTACAAGCCAAAAGGGCAGTGGAAGGGTAAGGCCACCGCGACCACCGATGGCCAGAAGACAGAACCAGCCACCCCCAGATCAGAGGTACACAGAGTCCCAGAAAGGGAAGGGGTCGGGGTCCGGCAAGGCCACCCTGAATGTGGTGGACCGGTCTGAGGCACCAGGATCCTCTTCGAGACCAGGTACCGCCTAAACTGATAATGAAAAAGTGATTGCTTACCGCATTTCATGCATGAGTGTTAGCAAGTCTAAGGGTATAAACATATAAGTAAAGAGTTAGAACATAATGTGGAAAACACCTAAATTAGGCAATTTGAAACTTAGGAACCTTCAATATCTGCTATCCAATCCCACCCGCACCAAACCCTGAAGAAACCGCCATCAACATCACCGACTTTCCATTGGAGAAATGTCAGGTTATCCAGCCAGGTATGATACTCTTAAATGGATACCTGACACCGGAAGCACAAATCCACATCATCAGACGATGCGACGAACTTGGAGCAAAACCAGGAGGGTTCTACACACCCGAATACCCGAACGGAGCAAGGATGCAATTGAAGATGATGTGCATGGGTAAGGACTGGAACCCTTACACCAAGTCATATCAGGAAGTACGAGCTGAAGATGGAGCAACAGTAGCAAGCATACCAGAGGAGTTCCACGCGGTTGTTAACCACGCCGTGGGAATTGCTCAGCAAGTTGAGACGGAATCAATTCCAAGTGTAAAGGCAGATCTATGCATTGTAAACTTCTACCAGAAAGGTGGACGTTTGGGTATGCACCAAGACAAGGACGAGTCACCCGAGTCTCTAAGTAAGGGAGTACCCGTGGTGTCTTGGTCCATTGGTGATACCGCTGTGTTTGATATGGCGAGCAGAAGCGTGCTGATCTCGCAAAGAAGCTACTTCTGAAATCGGGGGATGTATTAATCATGGGTGGGCAATCAAGGATGCTATACCATGGCATCAGAAAGATCAAACTGAATACCGCACCGTCGGCAGTGATCAATGCCACACACATGAAACCCGGACGTTTGAATTTGACCTTCAGGCAGTTTTAAGCCTTGTATAATTATGTGGTGAACCAGTATGTATTAAGGATATTGTAAGTGTGAATCATGGCGACAGTATAAGCCAATGAATGTTGTAAAAGGTGTGTTAATGAATAAAGTGGAGTTGTTTGAATCATATCAACGTGTTGTTACCCAATACTTATTAGTTTGCCAATGAATTAGGCTGTGCACTCGGAACGGGAGGTATACTGAGTGTCTGCAATAAGGCAGAAGCCGGCAAGAGCGGCACAATCCTCACCGGTACCTTTCCAGTGAATGGCGTGGATGCATCGATCTTGTTCGACTCTGGAGCCTCACACACATTCATTTCGCTATCATTTGCGAAGAGGCTGGGGTTAGACGGTGAAGAGATGCCAGACTTCGTGGTCACTCTCCCGTCGAAAGAGCAGATCAGATGTACCCGCTACTACCGAGATGCTATTGTTCGAATCATGGATGAGGAGTTTCCGATCGACTTGATAGAGTTCGACGGACTGGGTTTTGATGTGATTGTCGGGATGAACTGGTTGGAGCGGTACAAGGGCAGAATCCTATGTGCCGAGCATCGACTGCTTCTTAGGAGTCCATCTGGGGTTACTATATCTTACCGCCAGAGGCCCAGGGAGCCTTCGACACAGATCATCACCGCCATGGCCATGTATCGTGAGTTACGACGGGGAAATGATGTATACCTCTGCTATGTCCAGGACATAGAGAGAGACCCTGAGTTTAGCCCAGATGTGCCGGTAGTGTCGGAGTTTCCTGATGTATTTCCTAAGGAACTGCCGGGCATGCCGCCAGCACGAGAGGTTGAGTTTGAGATTGACTTGATTCCGGGCACCGGACCCATTGCGAAAGCACCTTACCGTATGGCTCCAGCTGAGATGACAGAGCTCAAGGAGCAGCTGCGAGACCTACTCGACAAGGGCTTTATCCGCCCTAGTGTGTCACCATGGGGAGCGCCGGTCCTCTTCGTGAAGAAGAAGGACGGTAGCCTCCGCCTATGTATTGATTATCGGGAGCTGAATGCTGTTACGGTGAAGAACCGTTACCCCTTACCACGCATCGACGATCTATTTGATCAGCTTAGGGGAGCATCAGTATTCTCCAAGATAGACCTACGTTCCGGATATCACCAGATTGCCATCCGTGACAGTGACATCGAAAAGACAGCTTTCAGAACTAGGTATGGGCACTATGAGTTCACCGTTATGCCGTTTGGCTTATCAAATGCACCAGCAAAGTTCATGGACTTAATGAACCGTTTGTTCCAAGATCAGTTGGACAAATCAGTGGTAGTCTTCATCGATGACATACTTGTGTATTCGAAATCGAGAGGTGAGCATGAAAGCCACCTGAGAGATGTATTGCAGACGTTGAGAAAGAATCAGCTGTATGCTAAATTTTCTAAATGTGAATTTTGGTTGAACCAAGTATCATTCCTTGGACATGTAATTTCTGAGGCCGGGATCGCTGTAGATCCGGCGAAGATAGATGCAGTGCGCACCTGGCCTAGGCCGAAGACAGTTACCGACATCAGGAGCTTCCTCGGTCTGGCAGGTTACTATAGGAGATTTGTGAGGGACTTCTCCAGTGTCTCGAAGCCGATGACTTCCTTGATGAAGAAGGATGCACCATTCGAGTGGACAGTCGACTGCGAGAGAGCTTTCACGAGTCTCAAGGATGCTCTGACATCTGCACCGGTTCTGACATTACCAGACGGTCCAGATGGTTTTGAGGTCTATTGCGACGCATCAGGCAGGGGTATGGGTTGTGTGTTGATGCAACACGGGAAGGTCGTGGCTTACGCCTCCCGACAGCTGAAGAAGCATGAGGAGAACTACCCTACCCACGACTTAGAATTGGGGGCCATTGTCTTCGCACTGAAGATATGGCGACATCATCTTGTATGGGGTAAGTGTGACGATCTATTCTGACCACAAGAGCTTGAAATACTTGTTCACTCAGAAAGAGTTGAACATGAGGCAGAGAAGGTGGGTTGAATTCTTGAATGATTATGATATCGATTTACAGTATAAGGAGGGTAAGGCAAACGTGGTAGCTGACGCATTGAGTCGCCGAGCACACTCTCTCCATTCGCTAGTCTCTCATACTGGCTTGGTTGAAGAGGTGCGGAGTGCTCAATGACGGATCAGTATATGGTGGAAATTAGACAGAAGCTTATTGATGGCACATTCGAGGGTCAGAAGTACGACTTCAGACTCCACGATGATGACCTGATTAGGCTCAATGGCCGGTTGTGTATACCGAGGAGTAGCGCTGAGCTGAAGGAGCGCATACTGAGTGAATCCCATTGTTCTACTACTTCGATTCACCCCGGAGCTTCAAAGATGTATAAAGGTATGAAAAGATACTTCTGGTGGGCTGGAATGAAAAAGGATGTAAATGACTATGTGTTGAGGTGTCTCACTTGTCAGAAGGTCAAGTTTGAGCACCGACGGCCTGGTGGTATGGTGCAGCCAATGCCAGTGCCGGAGTGGAAGTTCCATGACATATCTATGGACTTCGTGGTAGGGCTTCCGCCTACAAGGGGAGGTCTAAATATGATTTGGGTGGTAGTTGACCGACTGACCAAGGTGTCTCGATTCATTCCGATGAAGGACACCTGGAAAGTGGCAAGATTGGCAGAATTATTCGATAAAGAGATTGTAACATCATGGTGTACCAAAGACGATAGTATCTGACAGAGATACCAGATTCTTATCCAGATATTGGAAGTCTACACGAGAGGCACTTGGTACTGAACTGAAATTGAGCACGGCGTTCCACCCACAGACCGATGGTCAGAGTGAGCGCACTATACAGACACTTGAGGATATGCTACGTGCATGTGCACTTGATTTTCAGACCAGCTGGATTGATAAGTTACATCTGATCGAGTTTAGCTACAACAACAGTTATCATGCATCGATCAAGATGTCTCCCTTCCAGGCATTGTACGGTAGACCATGCCGCACGCCATTATGCTGGGATGAGTCGAGTGAGACGGTCATTATAGGACCAGAGTATCTTGAGCAAGTTCAGGCAGAAGTTCGCCAGATCAGGGCTAATATGAAAGCAGCTCAGGATAGACAAAAGTCGTACGCAGATGTGCGCCGACGTGACCTGGAGTTCGCCGTGGGCGATCAGGTATTTTTGAGAGTATCCCCCATGAAGGGAGTATTTCGTTTTGGTCAGAAGGGCAAGCTGAGCCCGAAATATGTAGGTCCTTATGTTGTGACGGAGCGGATCGGCCCGGTAGCTTATAGACTTGATTTACCCGCCGAGCTGGGCAAGGTACATGATGTATTTCATGTGTCCCAGTTGAAGAAATATATGTCTCATCCGTCTCATGTGCTTCAGCCTGAAAGGCTAACTTTAGAGCCGACCATGCGATCAGTGGAGACTCCGGTACGGATTCTGGACACTAAGACTCGAGACACTCGCCATAAGTCCGTGAGACTGGTGAAGGTTCTCTGGTCTAACCAGGACGTTGAGGAGGCCACTTGGGAGCTGGAAGAAAAGATGAAGGCGAAGCACCCGTCATTGTTTGCTTCTTAGTGTTTTATATGTATAGGGTACGGGGCGTACCCCTTTTAAGGGGGGTAGAGCCGTTTCGGTTATGGTTGTGTACGACATGTATAAGTATACATTGTCTGTGTATTTGTGTCTGAATGGTATTATATGGTTTGGACCTCGAGTCCGTTGTGGTGTAAGAATGACGGTAAGGTTGGTAATGATGGTTGGAAGTATTGTTTTATAAATGTTCCCCGTGTTCTAATAGTAAGATATGTGGGAAGTATGAACTTTGGGGACAAAGTTCTTTTAAGGGGGGTAGATTGAAATACCCCAACCTTGGTATGTTGGTTAAACATTAAAACATGGTATATTAAGACTAAAAAGAGTCTTAGAAACCTTAGTAAACAAATTTAAACAAAAGGAAAAACAAATGTGCTTTAAAGTCAATAAGAGCTAAAATGTGCTCTAAGCTTGGGATAAACTTGAGTAAGGCCTAATGAGCTTACCAAGACTTCATTTATATACTAATGAACATATTAAACCAATTACCAAAGAAAACCAAGCTTGAAAACAAGTTAAATAAAACTTGTGCTTTAAGAAGTCTTAAAGCACGTTTTTGAAAAATTGTCTTGTAAATGAGTTTTGAATGGCTAAATGTCCATCATTACTCTTAAATATATATGTGTACTATATAGTATCACATTTGGGTGGCTATATTAGTGGGAAATCAAAAATTTCACTTCTATGTGCCTTGTATAGGTGAATAGTACTTTTTATAAGCTATTTTGTAACATATGTGGTATAAGTAATTAAATTGACAAACAAAGACTAAAACACCCCACACTAATATAAGGGGCCGGTTTTTATAAGGTGTGACTCACCACTCTCTTATTAATGTATTAAGTAAGTAAAGATAAGTAAATAAGCTACCTTTTTACTTTATAAGTATAAATATCTCTTAAAGCAAATTCTATCTCATTCTCTCATTTCCCTTCCTTGCTCACACGGTTTCCCACTCATCTTCTCCCTTCTTCCTTGTTCTCTCACGATAAACCACTACCACCATTAAACACAAGCTTTGACCACTTGCTAAATCTAGCTCACTTGTCCAAATCAAAAACAAATACCACCAATCTCTTCCTCTCATCAAGCTCTTCATTCCTATCTTCTCAAAACTCCTAGAGCTCCATTTCGGTGCCAAGGTGTTCCACCATTGAAGGAGCTTGAGCTTGGATTTCTACATATTATTACTCTCCTTTACTTCTAGGTAAGGAATCTCAAACAAAAATCAAGTTTTCCCTTGTTTTTGTCATGTCCGAAAATACACATTGATATAGCTCATTGTGTGACTTTGTTCTAGCTTCATTTCAACTCTTCATGGACTAGGTGGAGTCCTTTCTTGCTAGATATTCAAACTCCCTTCAAAGATCAAGGTAAAACAACTACATTAATGTTTTTGAAACAATGTCAAATTAGGGTTTACAATGAGATGAAGCTTAAAGCTTGAATACTCATTATGGTGTTTATATATTGTCTAGAACTTGACAAGGAACCAAATACCATACGGTTTTGTAAGGAATCAAGAAGGAAGTATTTTGGGAAAAGAGGTAAATTTACTAACTTAAATGTTGTTTAATGCCTTAGGAGAAATGAGCTTATAAATGCTTATTAAAACTACCTAAAGAGCAAATGGTGAATGACTTAGTAAAGTGTTCTCAAGAGACTAGTAAAGGGCATATGTGTGTTGAGTGTATTTGCAGGTTAAAGGCATATATATTGTGGAAATTCAGTGTTTATGATTTAAGCACTTTAAGGGCCTAAGAGCCATGCATTTTAAGGGCCTAAGTGCCATGCAAATTATATTGTGCACTATGTTGTAATGTGGTGTAAATTTGGTGAAATTATGTATGAGAGTGTTCTTGATGATTTTAGATGTTCTTGTGTGTTTAAAGGAGAAGGTAAAGTGTTTAAGTTTAGTAATGTTCTAAGGGAACCCATGTCAAAATTTAGGTAAGAAGCAAGAAGTTTTAAGTGTTTACATAAGATTTGGTGAGTTAGAAAATGTAGGAAATGAATAAGAAGTTCATGATGTTTTAAAGGAATTTTGATGAACTAGGAAGTACTCTAGAATGTAATAAGGACTTAGGCATGATCTTGAGATTTAGTAGGTACCAAAGTCACTTTGGGACTTAGGTAAATACCTAGGCAAACTTTGGTAAAATAAGGAGAAGTGTACACTAGGAAAAGAGTTTCAAGAAGGAGATAAGAATTAGTGGTGAGATGATGCTTGGGAGATGATGTTAAGTTAAGGAGAAAGCATTTTGGGATAGTAGTTACCATAGGTGAGAAACACCATCTAGGAAACCTAGTATGAAATAACATAAGTGTTAAGGAATTTTTACAAGGAAATAAGTAAATGTTTAAGGATTAGAAAATGAGTTTCATGGATGTTGTATGGATGTAAGGTTACCAAATGTTGTTAGGAAGCATTAAGAGGCCTTAGGAGAAGTTTGGTGAAGAATTGGAAAGTTTGGGTAAGTTTAGAAGGCGACCGACCCAGGGGCCGACCCAGTTTTTGGTCGGTCGAGCCTCTGTAAAATGTTAGGAAAATGTTCGGTGATGGTCCGACCCAAAAGGGTGGGTCGGACATGGGTCGGTCGGGCAAGTTTCAAAGGAAGGAAATGTTCGCACATGGACCGACCCAGAATGGTGGGTCGGACGTGGGTCGGACGAGCATGATTATAAGGAAGTAAAAGGTTCTGTAATGGACCGACCCAGAAGGTTGGGTCGGACATGGTCGGTCAAGGTAAGTTTTTCAGACCCGAAGACCACTGGGAGGGTCCGACCCAGTTGTGGGTCGGACGGTGGGTCGGTCGGACCAAAACTTATAAAAAAAAAAACAGAAAAGAATGTGACTTATGTAGTTAACCCTAGGGTATTTAATGCAGGTAACCTAGGGTAAGATAGGCATTAAACATGTCATACAAGCATGTTGAATATATAGTAAGTGTGAAGTTAAATAATTAATTTACCGACCTTACTAATGTGTATAGGATTCTCTCAAGGTGGGAACGAAACAAGGCAAGGACCAAGGTATGGTTTTCTTGCAGTCTGTTGCCTAACGGTTTACACCGGCTTGGGTGTTGTTTGTTTTCTGAGTGTTTTCGACCTTATAAGATTAAGGCATGAAAAGAGTTTACAGTTGTTATATATTATGATGTTGTGTTACTATGACTCCTTTCCCCTTGGTGTGTCTAACAAGACCTAAATGTTGCTTGTATGTGACTTGACAAATGTTGTGTGTTCACTAACAAGTGCTAATCGGGGGGAGTGAGGAGTCCGGTATGTTCCGGCCACGCGTGTGATGGATGGGGGTCGTTATCATATCCAGTTCGGCTCCCTAGGTGTATGTTTAGGTGGTATTCCAATTTGGTTTCAACCTTCCCTTAGCTTATCCAAAGCTAGTTTACTGACTCACGTCGGGCCATAGGGGCATACTGTGTTGTTTGGTGTGCTTGGGATCACTATATCCGACACACCTTGGGTTTAAGTCAACCGTTCAAATAACAGGATGGTGATGAGGTAATTAACGAGCTTGGTATGGGTTTGGCAACAATCCCTATGCTCATGGTATGTACTAACTGTGGTGGAAGGATCTTAATGTGAACCGTTCTTGTGGTGATATATGATGTTGTGATGCTATGCAATTTCCCTTGCTATGCTATGGTATATGTGTATATATATGTTGGTTGTTCTAAAATGAATGCCATGTTATTATGACAATTGGTTGCGCGTATCCCGTTAGTCGATGGGCTGCGCGTTAGCCATACCAGCAAAGGTGCTGACCCCCTCGGGGGCCCCATATTTTTTTTTGATTGCAGGATGAGGATCGAAGAGGCTGAGTGGCTCTAGGTCCTAGGCGGTAGATATACTTTTGGATAAGTAGGTTGTTGAGCCCGGATGCGCCTGTGCTCCCGAGGCGTACATGTTGATACCTTGTTATACAGTTATGGATGATTATGGTTTGGAGATGATTGTAAATTAAATACTCGGTATTGTCGGTTATGTTTATATATATGGATGTTGGTTACTATGCTCGGGAGTCTGATCATCAGACCGATACACATGTATTTATTCTGCCTAGTTTAACCACGTGGGTGGTTAACGGCGTTGTAAACCCAAAGCGATAGTTATTATTTGGTTGTTATTTCCGCTGCTGCGACTTCGGTAGATGATAGGAGCGTTGTAGGGGTGTTACAGTAATGAACTCAGAAACTATAAATAATTCGTTGACGACTAATCTAACGAACCCTAAGCAGTTGCTAGAACTAGCAGCAGACTAAGCTCTAATCCGGACAACCAATCGCATAAAGAACAGCTTCTATTTGAGACTAATTAACCTATAGGCCGATCAGGCTTCTAGCTGTTAATCAGGTTTAACTCCTATGTTTTGTTATCTATCTCAGCTCTCGATGTTGATAGAAACTACAAATTTGCTTTAAATAATTGATCAGAGAATTAAGCAGATGAAGAACTGGAATTAAACTATTACTTTAGATAAAACATAGTGGAAAGCTTAACATAACATAATCATATAAATAGGCTCGCATCCCAAACCTGGGAGCTTAGTTTATTATAAACATAACTATATATAACAAACGTTTAAACAAAATAAAGAGAAGGGTAAGAGAAAAAACTCCAGCTAGCAAGTTGACTCTGAATCCTAGCTCCGCCTCTGTATCCCCGTCGTCCGTAATAAGAATAATAAGTGGTAGAGATGTGGTGTGGTGGAAAACGAATAAAATGGAGAAACGGAGAGAATAAAATTGATGTGGTTTGTACGTGGTGAGCGGAGTGTGGGTGATCTGTTCGTGAACGAGTTTGGGTGAGTGTAATGAACGAGTGATGGACTTTGGATTAAAGAAGGGATGATTCATAATGAAGAGACGTAGTTTATTTATAGGAAGGAGATAAGAAGCAGACAACGGAGCAGGCGGTGCAGTTGGTGAGCAGATCGTGGAGATTTGCAGTCAGGAGCGTCACGCGTGAGTAAATGGCGGCGTCTGTAATTAATGAGGGAGCAGTTCGAGTGTGGCGCCGCGAAGGAAGAAGGAAAACGGAGAAGAAACACTGAATTGGTCTCGTCTGCTCGCGCCTCTTGTCGTGTCCGCTCGATAACAGGCGGACTCCTCTGTCCCCGTCCGCTTCGCGGTTTCGCCTGTGTTGTCCGCCTCGTATCAGGCGGTCAGCCTTCTCGGTCCGCGCCTTAACAGGCGGACACCTCTACTCTTGTCCGCTCCTTAACAGGCGGACACGCCTTGTGTCTGCGCCTCTCTTGTCCGCCTCTTTGCGGATGTTTATATTATATATGTATTTTGCAATCTTCAACCGGCTCCAGATTCTTCGTTATAAGTCCTTTTACTCGCCGTTTGTTGCGTTGGAATGCTCATGAGATCATCTATCCATTTACATGGCTATTTCCTACATTTAACACATAAAATATATCAATTCATATCAAACATAAATCTAAGGAAAAGCATATGATAAGTGAGAAATACGATACAGATTGCTATGAAAATAGGAAGAATTAAAGCCCTAAAAGTAGATGTATTTCTTGCTTATCAAACTTCCTCACACTTAGCTTTTGCTTGTCCTCAAGCAAATAGAGAATAAATATATCTCTAAGGCCGTAGTATCAAACCTCAGGATTAAACAATGCAAAACAGAGCAAGCAAAGTGACAATCAAAAGAATAGTTCTGCTCCTGGTTGTAGGTTTTCGCAAACAGTGAAAAAGAAATTTTTTAAAAGCATGGATAAGTTAGACTACAAAATCTGAATGTAGATTAACTTGGGATCTTCCACCATTTCTTTCCTTTAACCTTTGGATGACAAGGGGTGGAAATAACGCCTTATTCCGCGATACCTTTCAACACCACATACTCATGATCAAAAACAAAATTAAACTGCAATTAACTCTTTTCGTATGCAAAACATTCTTCTTCAAGAAATATATACAACACAAATGAATTATTGCGAATTGCAGAGTTTTTTCATAACCCAGACTTTCTCTCTATCCTTGTAACGGTGTTGGGCCAACTATCCCAGATCACGAGACCTTAGGTAGATAGGTGTTAAGGCACCCCTGGGACTTAATAACCGGATAGACGAGGCCTGCTTTTGTTAGGAAAATTTTGATCAGCGGAGTACCTTGCCTTATCCTTTCTTTCCAAACTTTCATATCATTTCCAAAATCCCAAGATAAACTAATTCAGTTTCCCCAATCAACTTAATCCACCAATTTTTTTGGGAAAACAGATTCATTTGAATAAAACTATATATACAAACAACCTAAAGCAGAAAGATTCTTGAGGTGGCCACCTGGCTTTACTTCAAAATTTATGCAAAAATTTTCACCCAAGAATTCAAACATTTATAAGCACTCAGAGCAATGATTCCCTCAATGCAAGAAGCCAATTAAAACTTATGTGGCATTAAGTGCAACTGGCATATTTTCAGGGAAAGGTCTAAACTTCCTCACACTTAAGAGGAGCAATGTCCTCATTGTTCATAAATAATCAAGAAAAGACCTTTCAAAATATGCCACACTCATGAAGATTTCATTCAGGACAATCATGGACTGATATAATAATAATCATTAAGCGTGATAGACTGACACAAACATTTAAAATAAAGATACTGAAACTCCCCTGATATCGTAGATTGAGGAGGTGTCCTTCCTCACACTTAAGTGCGAACAATGGGGGTAGTAGCGTTCCTCACACTTGCGTCCAAGCAAGTGTCCAGCCTTGAAGTTCTTCAGATACCATGATAAGAATCTCGCCTGCACATACTACCCCAAAATAAACGCTAAAAAGCGTTGCATTAAAGCACAGATTCCATTTCCACTTCTTTTTTTTTTTCGTTAAAATTAAAATTTAAAATAAAATCATAAAAATAATAATAGGATAATAAAGTTTAACCACTGGGTTGCCTCCCAGTAAGCTGCCCGTAGTTTTAGTCTTTGGCTAGACTATCGCTTCGTTATCCTGGATCAAAAATAAAAGTAGATAATATCTTCGCCAGGAGAACGAAGTTAGTAATAATTAAAAGCAAACCACCTGGATCAAAACAAAACGTTACTTCGGCATATATAATTGGAAAATGAATACTCCACAAAACCTGGTGTTTGAGGAGGTACTGCCGGTAACGTAGTTGTAACAGGAGACCAGGTGGTGATGACTTTTCTTCCTCAAATTGGAGGATGTAAACATCCTCCTCCTGCTGTTGAGGCTTATGGAGGCAGGATGGAAGTTGATGAGAGACCGGTGGTAGTGGTGTTCCTTCCTCAGATTTGAGGATGTAAATTTCCTCTTCCGGTTGGTGAGGCTTAACAGGATAGCGCTCTTCCAGCTGGTTAACCGGCTCAGACACAATATCTTCGAACTTTAATTGCTCCTCCTGTGTTGGGGATGGGGATGGAGGAGAAATGTAACTCTCAGACATTTGTTCTAACTCGGCGTCGGAGAAAAATGTACTGAGAAGTTTCTTTATCTCCTCATCAGAACTTGTAGCTTCAATAATATCTGGCTCGAATCGGTTTTCACTCCTTGGAGTCACCACTGGAATCTCTTCTGGTGGCTTGGCCTGACTTGGGAGGAATTCATCTGGCCCTTGTGTAGATTGCTGCTCGTTCTGATTGAAGTAGTAATACCCCAACTGAGCTTCGTTGTATTGTGCGTTAGCCTGGTTGACTTCCCACCAATACGGCTCTCGATTTGATGGTTGAGGTGGTTGATAATCCTTGACCAATCTTTGATATGAGGATATTTCCTCTTGCATTCGTGTCCATTCCAGATTGATCAACAATCTTCTCACCTCATCGTGGCTGCTCTCCATTGTCAGTAATTATCCTATAAAAACAAAAATAAAAATACCAAGTAGAAAAGAAATAGAAACAGAAAAGAAATATGATAAACAAAATTAACTAGAAAGAGAAACAAATAAGAAATAATATAGAAATACAAGAAATTTTTTTTTTTAGTAAAATTAAATAAAGCGAAAATAAAATAAAAGTAAATAAAAATAGAAATCCCAATAAAATTTAAAACTATCAATTAACCGTGGCTGGTCCCCGGCAACGGCGCCAAAAACTTGATGGAGAAATATGTGACTACTTCTACCACTTAGGCAGTGTACCTAATCGTTTTGCGGGATAGTGGATTCGTGGGGTTGTCGTACTCTTGGGGACCTCGCTGTGGATAACTGACAGTGGATTAAATTTACTGAGACTTCTAGTAAATAGATTTTATCATTTTTTAAGGAGAAGAAATAATTACAAACTTAACTTAAACAAAATAATTAAAAACAATTAAAATGAAACAAAATAATAAAAATAGAAATTATTAATCTTTTTTTTTTGAGAAAGCATCCCGGGTTGTTCTGCTCACCTATTTTATCAATTTATTAATATAAACTTTACCACTTAAGTAATGAACTCAGAAACTATAAATAATTCGTTGACGACTAAATCTAACGAACCCTAACCAGTTGCTAGAACTAGCAGCAGACTAATGCTCTAATCCGGACACAACCAATCGCATAAAGAACAGCTTCTATTTGAGACTAATTAACCTATAGGCCAGATCAGGCTTCTAGCTGTTAATCAGGTTTAACTCCTATGTTTTGTTATCTATCTCAGCTCTCGCATGTTGATTAGAAAACTACAAATATTGCTTTAATAATTGATCAGAGAATTAAAGCAGATGAAGAACTGGAATTAAACTATTACTTTAGATAAAATCATAGTGGAAAGCTTAACATAACATAATCATATAAAATAGGCTCGCATCCCAAACCTGGGAGGCTTAAGTTTATTAATTAAACATAACTATATATAAACAACGTTTAAACAAAATAAGAGAAAGGGTAGAGAAAACTCCAGCTAGCAAGTTGACTCTGAATCCTAGCTCCGCCTCTGTATCCCCGTCGTCCGTAATAATAATAATAATAAGTGGTAGAGATGTGGTGTGGTGGAAAGACGAATAAAAATGGAGAAAACGGAGAGAATAGAAATTGATGTGGTTTGTACGTGGTGAGCGAGTGTGGTGATCTGTTCGTGAACGAGTGTGGTGGGTGGGTGTAATGAACGAGTGATGGACTTTGGATTAAAGAAGGGATGATTCATAATGAAGAGAGCGTAGTTTATTTATAGGAAAGGAGATAAGAAGCAGACAACGGAGCAGGCGGTGCAGTTGGTGAGCAGATCGTGGAGATTTGCAGTCAGAGAGCGTCACGCGTGAGTAAATTAGGCGGCGTCTGTAATTAATGAGGGAGCAGTTCGAGTGCGGCGCCGCGAAGGAAGAAGGAAAAACGGAGAAGAAAACACTGAATTGGTCTCGTCTGCTCGCGCCTCTGTGTCGTGTCCGCTCGATAACAGGCGGACTCCTCTGTCCCGTCCGCTTCGCGGTTGCGCCTGTGTTGTCCGCCTCGTATCAGGCGGTCAGCCTTCTCGTGTCCGCGCCTTAACAGGCGGACACCTCTACTCTTGTCCGCGCCTTAACAGGCGGACACGCCTTGTGTCTGCGCCTCTCTTGTCCGCCTCGTTTGCGGATGTATATTATATATGTATTGTTGCAATCTTCAACCGGCTCCAGATTCTTCGTTATAAGTCCGTTTTACTCGCCGTTTGTTGCGTTGGAAAGCTCATGAGATCATCTATCCATTTACATGGCTTTTTCCTACATTTAACACATAAAATATATCAATTCGTATCAAAACATAAATCTAAGGAAAAGCATATGATAAGTGAGAAATACGATACAGATTGCTATGAAAATAGGAAGAATTAAAGCCCTAAAAGTAGATGTATTTCTTGCTTATCATATGTATGCGTATGTTTGAAGTAACGAGTAAAAGAGTAATCTCCACCCGATTAACCCGGGTGGACTAATGAAGCTAACAAGAATTGTATATTGTGCATGTAAGGTATATGTATGATTCGGAAAAGGTAAGTATGTATTGAATGGTTTATGTTGTACTTCTTGTATGTAACGAAGCGTATGTATGTGTGTATGTCTTATGTATTGTATTGCAATATTATGTATAAGAGCATGTATGCATGTATGTTTGAATGAAATCAACCGCATGTATACGACCAAGTGGTCGGCGTACCCTCACTAGTACGCGGGGTATGCGGTTATCATGCTTGGTGAAAGCTGACCCCTTCGGGGGACATTTTTTAGTGTGCAGGTACCCGAAGCGAATATGGTCAAGGAAGAGACCGGAGGCACATCCTTGTACTTAGAAAGTAAGTAGTTGTGAGAAAATGGGTAGATGTAGACTCTTAGAGAGTATGTATGAACTTGGAAGAGACATTATAAACGTATAAGGATCCTAGTAGACTCGGTTAAGTATATTGTAATGTATGGATTATGGAGGAGTAAGTATTGAATGGAACATTGTTGTATCTGATTGATGAATGGAGTATGTATTATAGATGTGTAGTACTCGGGATTCCGGTCCATCAGACCGATGCTGTAAGCAGTAGTAGTAGCCTTGTTAGCCACGTGGGTGGTTAATGGCATTGTATCACCCATAGTATGTAAGTAAGTATCCGCTGCGTGTACCTGACGTGTAAGGAGATTGGACGGTAAGCATGTATTAATGGTAGGGGTGTTACAGCCCTCTCCTACTCCCTTCCCATAACAGGTTACCACTGATTTGTTAGGGGCAGGCCACACTCTATCATCTCCACCAGCTTAACCCACTTCTCTTACACCTATATCGCCTCCTATTTCATCTCCCTCTTCTAAGCCCACTACTCCTTGTCCAACTAATCCGTCCATTGCCTCACCTCACTATAAACGACCGACTATTAGTTTCTAGAACCGGCGCACTCACCCCTTCTGTTAGCGACCGGCTGAGCACAACACCCCTCAACCCAAAAGCTTCCACCCTCACTTCTAATCCTGATTCTTCCTATGTGCCCAAAAATGCTACTCAAGCACTCAAAATTCCTTCCTAGCAAATTGCAATGAAATTTGAGTTTGATGCTCTACTGAAAATTGGACTTTGACACATGTTTTTCCTCGTCATGCTAATATTATGGGTTCCAATTGGATTTTCAGGATCAATTGCAACTTTGGCCGCTCTGTTGAGCGCTATAAAGCGCACCTGGTTGCTCAAGGCTACACCCAAGAAGCTGGCATCAATTACTTCGACACTTTCAGTCCCATTGTTAAACCCATCACCATTCACTTGGTTTTGTCCATTGCTCTCTTTCGTGGTTGGTGTATTTGTCCGTTGGATATCAATAATGCATTCTCAAACACTGACTTGATAAAAGAGGTTTATATGACTCAACCTTAGAGCTTTGAAGACTCAACCAAGCCGACACATGTTTGTTGTTTGCATAAGGCGCTACATGGCCTCAAACAAGTACCCAGGGCTTGGTTCATGAAACTCAAAACTTATCTCATTCACAGAAGGTTTCGCCCTAGTAAGTCTGACACCTCTCTCTTTGTGAGTCATGCTTCAGGTGCTAACATATATGTGTTAGTGTACGTTGAGGACTTAATTATTACTGGCAGCAATGTCTCTTCTGTTGCTCAATTTATTCAGAATCTTCATCAGCGATTTGCTCTAAAAGATATGAGAGATCAACATTTCTTTCTTGCTCTTGAGATTCAACGTACTAAATCTGCCCTTCAATTGTCTCAAAAGGGATATATCAGTGAATTATGCCGCTGTCACCTGGCGCTAGGCCCATATCCACCCCCGTGGATCCTTTCTACAAACTTCAGTTGGATGGTCAGCCTTTCTCTAACTCCAAGCTTTATAGATAGATCGTCGGCTCCCATCTATATGCCACGATTACTCATCCAGAGATTGCCTTTGCAGTTTGTCGTGTATGTCAGTACATGCATGCTCCCACTACGAATCATTGGCAAGTGGTCAAGTGTATCTTGCGGTATGTAAAAAGCACTTTGGATAATCACTTACAGTTTCATCCAACCACTGCTAATTCTCTTCTTATATATTTTGATGTTGGTTGGATATCTTATTTTGATGGCAGTCACTCTCAGTATGGGTTCGCAGTTTTCCATGGCCCAATCCTAATCAGTTGGACCTCTTAAAAGCAGCGTGTGATCACCATATCTAGCACTGAAACAGAGTATTGGGCTCTTGTGTGTACATCTGCTGAACTTCTCTGGATCAAGCAACTATTACATGATCTTCCTGTCCATCTGCCTAGTTCACCGATTTTGCTCAGTGACAATATTGGTGCTCAATTTATGTATCCAGTTATCAGTACATGATCAAAGCATGTCAAGCGCAAATTTGATTTTCGCTTTATTCGTGAGCAAGTTGAGTCCGGTGATCTTCGTATTCATCACATCTCTTATGCTCTCCAGATTCTACAAAGATCGTTGTGCTCATTTACTGATCAACAGTCATCTCCTATTTTCCCGAGTTGTTATTTAGGCTCTATTCAGCATGGCTGTTTTGCGGCATATTTGGGAAGTTGTTTTATCTAGCATATTTGTGGCATAAACTGCTGGATGTTTTGTGCTGGCATATCTGTGGCTGCTTTGAAAACTGTTGTTTGACAGGGTGGATGTTTTGTCTGGCATATTTGAATAAGTTAGTTAAGTTAGTTATGTGTAGTGTGCTTACCGTTTTTGTACTACAATTGCAAATTTTAATTTACATTTCAAAACATTTTTTTGTTAAGAAGTAAATAAAGTAACTACTAACCAGTATATAGATTAATATATAAATAATTTATTAATTAGGAAAACAACAAATTTTTATTACAATAAATATTTATTAACATTGATATTGAGGTCTATAAAAATAACTTCACTATTATCAACCACAATCCTATCAATGGATAACAACAATTGTAACTATACAAGGTTTTAACACACTAAGAACTACTTGTTCACATATGAATAAAAGAAAAATATGATAATTAACTAGTTTAGTTTATTAATGTATACATCATACAATAAAAAAATACAACTTAGTTGTAAAAATGTATGGCCAAAATGTTACAATATGTAAGTACAATTAAATATTGAGATTTTATACCTTATTTTTAATAAAATGAGGTATTACAATTACAATATGTTTTGGTTAATAATTTCTAAAAAATATTGCTCAATGACCTTTTTTAAAAACCAAATAATAACTGTTTTTTTAATTAGTTAATTTATTCACGTCAATTGCTACAATTTTGCAACCCTAACTCGTAAACAATAATATGCACGATATTCATTCTCTTCATTACGTTACTCATCTTCTTCATTTTCCAATTTTACAAAATTACAACATTCATTCTCTTCACTCTATTCATTTTCTTCACTCTATTCATTCTCTTCATTACGTTATTCATCTTCTTCATTTTCCAATTTTCACTCTCAGAGACAAAATGCCACAAATATGCCAGAGAAAAGCCTTTACCAAATGAAGACTAAAATACAACAAATGTTTCAAAACAGATAGTTGTTATCGCCGTAGGTCTGTACATACCCAAAAGTTGATTAGTTTAATAGAACACAAGTTCATACGACATAATATATTGTTTAATAGGGATTCAACGTCTAATATTAGCATCAATAGCATCAGCAATCTTGTCCCACATATTGGTCATTGAGATATCCCAAATATTAATTACCTTAATTAATACTCCCTCCGTTAATTAATATATGTCGTTTTAGGATGTGATTCTTGTTCAAAAATATGTGTCATTCTAGCTTTTTGACACACTTTTTTCCACTATTAACCCTACTATTCAACACAAAAGTAATTATTATCTAGATGGAAAAGTAAAAAGTAAGGGTACATGCGTCATTTTTCTACTTTTCTTAATAAGTGTGCAAGTTTCTAAAATGACAGATATTGTTGAATGGAGAGAGTAATGAATTAAGTAAATAAAAGTAACTAATGAAAGGTTAAGGAATTAAATATCCTTAAATAAGTAAAAAGGAATAATATAATATTTAAATAAACCCAAAAAAATCATTAGAAAATATTAACGAACCCTAAAACGACCTTGTCGAGGTTTTAGGAAAGAAAAATAAACGAAAATAAAATTAATCATTTTTACATCGAAAAACATGACGTAAATATTGTAGAAGTGAGAATGAGGTCCAAGGCATTGAAAAATTGGTTAAGAAATCGGAATAAAAGACGTCACGTTTTCGCCTAAAATGGTGAAATGTAAACCAACTAGAAATTAAATACTAATTAATTAAATTTATAAATTACAATAATAATTATTGTTTGAAAGTATAAATTTGGAGACATAAAAAGGTCCGTCTAGTTAAACGGGACAACGCATCGCGAACGGTATGAAAAAGGGTATAAAACGAGCCAAAAACAACACTATATGTGTGTAACGTTTTAAAAAGCAAAAAAAAATAGTAAATGGGCCGACCCGCCCAACATGACTGGACCGGACTAGTCATCCTCTCTCGCTTGTAGTAATTAGCCCAGCCCACCCTCTTAACCATCCCAAAACAAAAAAGAGACTAACTAAACCCACCCCTCCCATCCTCACTTATAACCATTTGCGAACCCTAACTGCCTCTCTCCCTCTCTCTTCTTTCTCTACTCTCATGGTATTTTGCAAACCCTATACCCGCCACCCCTCTCTATTCTTTTCTCCAAACTCACGGTAATTTTTGAACCCTGTCCGACGAACATGCTCGCGTCTCTCTTATCCTCTCTATCCTTATTCTTCACTCACAAATCCAACCCTAACCGACGGTCCTAGCGGCGAAAAACAAAACTGGTGGCAGAAGCGGACACGGGCGAAACCGAGAAAAGACGGGACGAACCGAGAGAGATGGCCGCGTTTGGAATCGAAAGGAGGTCGGATCCCCGTTAGAACGTCGGGGAGGTAGTTCTTTCTTTTCTATTTTATTTTATTAGTTTTGTGTCTGAGTTTTAGCTAGATTCAAAACCAAAACTAGGAGAAATTTGTCCTTCTTCATCTCTGATTTTGGCATTTGAAGCCGGTTTTTCTTGCAAAACCTGGTACAAATTTCAGGCTAGTCATGTGCGAATGTGGGTGTTGTGGTAGTCGTTTCCTTTGCTAAATTTTTTGTACAACTCTGGACTTTATGTATATGGACTTTGAATCTGAAAAATAGTGCTTGTGTGTTGCAAAATTAGAACCCTAAACTCAATTTGGGGTTCCAAAAATTACAAGAGAAGTTTTATGAATTTCTAAAATCAAAATCTGAATTTAAGGTTATGAATTCGAAATCGAATTAGGGGTTTTCGAACTAGGAAATTACGGTTCCTAGAATCGAATTGGGAAAAATTCAATTCTAGGGTTTCAACTGAAATCGATTTAGGGTTTTGGGGTTAGAAAATTAGGGTTTCTACAATTAAAACAATTTAGGGTTTCTAAAATCAATTTAGGGGAAATCCAAAATTTAGGGTTTCGAATTGAAATTAAGGTTTCTACAAAAATTGGGGCAAATTTGTAAATATTCAAAAATTTGTGGGCAAAAATGTAAATTATGAAAAATAATGGTAAAACGTGAATCTGATAAATTCTAGGGTAAAAACATAAATTAGGAAAGTTTAGGGTCGCTTTGTAATTCTGGAAAAACTTGAGGGCTCAATTGCAATTTGAAAAAGAGTGGTCAAAATTGAATTAGGAATTTTTGACCGGTTAAAATTGAAATCGGATTGGTCAAAATCGGATTAGGGTTTTGACCAAGTCAAGATTAGAATTTGAAAGTCAAAATTGAAATTGGATTGGTCAAAATCGAAATTAGGTTAGACAAAATTGAAATTGAGCAAAGAATTGGTCAATAGAGGTCAAACCCGAAAAAAGCTTAAAAACTAGTCAATGAGGACGACTAACTTGGGCCTTAAACAATCTAGGCCAAAATAAATAATTTGGAAAATCAACTAACTGGACTTAGATGAATGAGAATAATAAAAGAGTAACCAATCTGGCCTCAAGACCTAATTAGAAATGGATTTAATTTAGAACTAGACAATGGGGGTTTTAAATAGATATCAGATTTTGCAATGGGCTAAGTCCAAAGTAGGATTTGGATAGAAATAAAAATATTAAATTGGGCCAACTTTAAGTAATTAGGTATCAAATTGGTAATTGTGAATGGGATTAACAATTTAGTAAGATGACTAGGTTATAGATTAAAATGATTAATAATAATGATAATAATAATAAATGTTCTATAAACTTGTATTAATTATTAATCATAGAAGGACTTGATATATATATATTTATATATACGTAATGGATTAACATTAGAACTTACTTGAGCATACATATACGTGTGTACGAATATATATAAATAGAGATTATAACAAAAATGTATTTTTAAAATTCATGCGAAACTTAGGAAATCACTAGGATATGAATGTATACATATTAGTGTGACATTAAATTTGTGGGAACATACTTATTCAAGTATATATATAATTGGGATTAAATTAGAAGTTAGAAAATATTTGAGAAACGATATGACATTAAATTGGTGGGAACATACTTATACAAGTATATATATATACTTGAGATTAAATTATAAACTAGGAAATATTGGAGGACCAAAATAATATTAAATAGAATTAAGGAGGTAGAATTATAAATAAAAATCATAAATTTTAAGAGTGGAAATTGTGTGTATGTGGTTTTTGTAAGTATGGAGAATGCCGAGAGCATGGATGTAATATTAGTGTTACATTATAACCGTTAAGAATATACATGTGTACATATAAATGCAAGTATACATAGCTAAAACGTTTAACTAAGAAATGTACATATGAAAACATGTTATATATAATAAGAAGTTAACTCAATCAATTAAATCGATTATAGAAATGGGATAGACGGGACGTCAGCCGAGACCAGGCGAGCGTCTTCTTCGGTGTACGGTATGACGAGTACCCAGTGTGTTACCGAGTTATACCTCGGCGTGCGTGCTACTTGTTTGTGTGAATGACCAATAAGATAAATGCATGAAATGCGGATCATTGTAATTGCTTATGTCTTGTATTTATTTAATCGTATTTACTTGTGGTGTTCTACTAACTACGAACTTAGTAGACTAGATTCCATATATAGCACATACAATCATGGTTAGGGAATCCAAGAGGATTCGGCATACGAACTTATCCAACTGTGGAACTATAGGAGAATTTCTTACTAACTCCCAAAAGTACATAGTCGACATCCAATAACACGATGATTCGATCTAACATAACGAGACTTATATTGAGATTGAGTTACTGGGGGAAAGGAGTCCAGGAAGTTCTTGGCCGCGCGCGAAGAGGTATTAGGAGGGCGGTATATGCATCAGATCCGACTTCCATTTCATCATTGTCTACAGACTTGATCACTCTAGGTCAACAAACTGACCCACCTTCCTTGGCTTTACGATCAGGGAGGGGGGATTGAAATGTATGTCACTTTGATTATGGTTTTGCTTCATTGAGGGTTGACATTCATTTGATAGGGTTCACAGACACCCGAGGGTAATTGATAAATAAGGATGGAAGGAAACAGTCTCAAGACGAGGACTGTACTAACTAATACAATGTTAAGGTCAAACACAAGAATCAATTAAATTCTCAAGACCGAGGAAATGAAGGAATCAACTTATGTTATTTGTTGTAACAATCCCATTGTGTTGGATCTTGGTGTTTGAATATATGTTATTGTATGATAGGCATGATGTATGTTTACAATACTTCTTTATATTATTGAATTAAATCAACCGCATGCTTATCGACCAATTAGTCGTATGTAGCCCGGTAACACCCGGGTTACACGTTATCATACTCAGCAAGTTGTGCTGAGCCCGTTGTGGCCTAAAATTTTAGGTACATAGCTGGATCCGGAGATCGGAGTGTAGATTTGGGTAGATACCATTAGGTATACTTTTGGATTTTATTACTTTTGGGGGATAACTGTATTTATTTTTGGAGTTGACGTACTCTTACACTCATGTGGATAAGTGGGGGATTCGAAGTGAACATGTAATTTGGCTTTTGGATATTGTAGTTAAACTCGGTATGTACTTATATTGGTATTTTAAGTTGGAATTGTACAGTCAATCATACGTGACTTTTGAAACTAATAGGTGTTGTCAATCACGTGGGTGATTGGCGGCGGTAACACCCGGGTTTGAATTATCCGTTGCGATCTGATTTAAGTTGAATGGTATGGTTAGGAGTTAATTATCAGTTTAGTAGTTGGTGTAGGATCGGGTGGCTAACTCAAACCAACTAAAGGTGTGAGTCTAAGAGTTGGTTTGACTCAATCGGTCTTTAAAGGTAAGAAACACTTTGGGCCGTAGAGGCACTCAATCGAACTGGTTAAACTAAGTGTGCGGAAGACTTGAAGAAACTGAAACGGATTAATGCTTGAAAGATAGACAGACTCTGTGAAGCTTAGCGAGATACACGAATAAGCTATTTTATTCTCTGGTCAAAATAGAACAACTTACAAATGCCCACTAAGTAGAAGATATCTACTTAGCGGATTTTCACTCACTCACCCAATACACTTTCTGATCAAAACAGTGGTAAGTGTAGCAAAACTAGGATCTTCCTAGGCAGAGTCTATCTAGATGCACTAACTGATTTGGTACGTATTCTCACTCTGACTTACAAAGACAATTTCTCTTCTCTCTCTCTAAGCTCTGGAATGTTTCTCAATGAACACAATGAAACTAGCTCTTACAATGCTTATTATACTGGCATTAGAAGCAACAGGTCGAGGGAGTTAGTTCCGAAATTGTCGGAACTAACATAGTGGGCAACGTCCTCAGGTGGTCTTCTGACTTGGGCCGCGAACTTCGGATGCGGCTGGGGTGGTTGGATGACCGTTGGAGCGTTGAAAGATTCATGAGTCTGTTCCTTAGTTTTCGCAACAACGTGGAAGAGTCTGTGATGTTTCCTTAGTTGCGTGGACTCTCTTGTAGTAGCTCGTTCTTTGTGTTTGGCCGAGGATGATTGAATTTGTCGAGGTGATAGGCTATCTCTGCAACACTTTGATGCCTCAACAGTTTCCCCCTTATTGCTGATGATAGCAAACCTCCGTGAATCCCGATTTAGTCAATCCTGAAAAAGAACAAAAACACAAAGAACTAGAGGAACCGACCCTGTCGAAGTTCCCCCTTAATAATAGCATTGGAATCCAGAGACTCCATTGTGGTTCCCCCTTAATCGCAGAGGGACTCCAGGCAAGTAACATAGCATATAATAAATAGGCATTCTAACGGGCATAAAAAAGGCATAATATTGAAAGCAGTTAAAGCACTAGACCACACAGTCTAGCAGCAAGCATTCGAAAGTAGTTCAAAAGAAACAAAGGAGTCACCCGTACACTAGATGGGATTCACCGCTTCCCCCTTTTGCTTTCATCAAAGGGAAGCCCATCAGTAACACAGAGTTAGCCAAAATATACACAATCAAACCAGCAAACAGTGTTTAGAACTTAAAACAGCCTAAGTCCTAACACTAAGCACACACACACCATAGCTAAGGGTCGGGGTTAGGGTTAAGGGTTGCTTGGATGTCAAGGAGATGGTCCTGCAAGGCCGTCACAGCTGTCTCAATCCCAGTAAGTCTGTCCATCATCCGCGAGTGGCTCTGATTTAGCTCTACTACCTGTGTGAGGAGTCGCTCGACTTTCTCCAATAGTTGTAGAAGAGTGTCGTGAGGGACTGCCTCTTGAGAAGTCGAAGGACCCGCCGTCGTTGGAGTTAATGGTGGGGGCAACAGCTTGGATTTATCGATAGAGGTAAGCCGATTTAGATAGTAGAGACTGATGGTGTCTACCTCCTCGATGGACTCCGGCGTAGATGCAGCCAGGGGTACCTGAAAGAATTTTAAAATGCGGGGCAGCCAGAACACATATCCCAGGGAGTGTTTTGGGGTATCAACAGACTGGGCCAAATGATGGAGAATAATGTGGGCTAGATTGAGAGGGTGACGGTTTATGATGCAGTACATGATGGTGAGGTCCAAGCAGTTGACCATTAAATTTCCTTCTTTTCTGGGGATAATATTTTTGATGACAAGGATGTGTAGGAGTTGGTGGAGTATGGAAAGGTCACCTCGGGGGATTGGGGAGCCCACTTTTTTCTTGGAAGAGAAAAAGTGGTAGAGCTTGTTTTGTGGGACCCCGGGGATTTCTGGGAGGACTCCTTTTTCATAGAAGGACAGACCAGTATTAGGGACTCCAAGAATTTGTGACAGCTTCTCAAGATTGAAAAAGACGGGAGTTGAGTTGACAAAAGATTGTGCGGCACCGTTTCTAATGACAAGATTTTGATAGAAGTCAACAGACTCTTGGGGATACCACTCGTTTATCTCACAGAAAAGATGTTTACACCCCTGAACTTCTAGCATTGTCACTAACTCCCCTATATCCGAAGACAGAGCCCAAGAGAAGTCTAGAAACTTACCCCTGACAATATTTCGCTCTGCGGCAGGGTCGCAGAGCATGTAGAGTTGGGTGAAGGGGTCAATCTTGGCGCTTCGACGCTGCGGTTTGGGCGGCTTCTGTATTCTGGTGGAGGTGGCGCCAGTGGATGTGTCGTGGCTGTTGGCGGGCAACTCTTGGACTGGGGAAGACTCACCAGAACCTGAGGAGACTGGTTGGGCCTTGACTGATGATCTTAGGACGCGTTTGGCTATGGGATGGGTTATGGTTTGAGCTTTGCGTTTTCTAGGTTTTGGTTTCGGAGAGGGAGGATTTGGGGTTGCCGATTTTTTATGAGATTCTTGTGGGGTTGGTGTTGGAGATTTTTCGGGTTGAGCTTGCGGTAGGTCAATGGCTTGGGTATCGGAGGTAGGGTTTAGTTGATGAGGTTATGGAGATGGTGGTTTGGTCTGGAGTGGGGTGGCATCTTCGATATCCGTTTCAAGAATATCTGTCTTGGTGGAGGATGAGGGTGTTAGTTGGTGGGGAGTGTCGTGGGTGGAATGCGGTGATGTGGCAGAGTGTGTGGGAGATGAGGTGGTCGTGGTTTTCGTGGGAGAGTGAGTAGTGGTGGTGGTGAGTGGGGATGGATTGAGGTTTGCCATGGACTGAAGATACGCTTGAAGACGGAGAGGATCTTGGAATATTTCGGTCGGGATGTTGATGTCGTTAAAGGTAATGCCCGCCATTTGTAATTTGTTTTAGCTCTGGGTGGAAAGGGGATGTGAGTGAGAGAGATGGAGTAGGGTGATAGGTGATATAAAGGCGGAAGTGACTTGCGGAAGTTGCAGAGATTTTGTATGTCAGGCGAGAAAAATCAGGGGGCGCAAGATCAAGGATGTAGATTTAGGCGTAACGGGTGTGGATAGGTGACGTGGATGTGTAGCGCTAGGTGCATAGAGGCGTTTAAGCAAGGAAAAAGCACAGTTCACAGATTCAAGTGCAAACAGAGACAGACTCAGTGAGACATAAGGGAGTACCTGCTGACGAATGCGGTAGGGGCAAGGAGATGCGACCGTCTAGGTAGACGGAGTCAACCCAATTGCTGATTGAAGTGCTTCAAAACGTGTTGTGGACAGGGGTTTAGTGAAGATATCTGCAAGTTGATCTTCTGTGGGCACAAAGTCAAGTTGAATGAGCTTTTTCTCGACGCAGTCTTTCAAGAAGTGAAAACGGATTTCAATATATTTGGTTCTTGAGTGTGGGACTGGGTTTTTGGATATTTTGATTGTGATTTTGTGGTCACAAAAGATTGGGATCTGTTCTTGGGTAACATGATAATCTTGAAGTTGTTGTTTCATCCAAAGAAGTTAGGAGCAACAGGCTGCAGCAGAGACATACTCTGCCTCCGCTGTAGAGAGTGCGACAGAGTTTTGTTTTTTGGAGGACCATGAAACGAGACAAAGACCCAAGAATTGTGCATTACCTGAAGTACTCTTTCGATCTTGGAGGGAACCAGCCCAATCAGAGTCACTATAGCTAGATAAGGTAAAAGTAGGAGATTTGAGGATACCATAGATATAGTGTACTTGTACCTTTGAGGTATCGAAAGATACGTTTGACTGCTTTGAGGTGAGACTGCTTCAGCGCTGTCTGAAAGCGGGCGTAGAGACAGACTGCGTGGAGAATATCAGGGCGACTGGCAGTTAGATACAAGAGGGACCCTATCATTCCTCTATACTCTGTGGCATTGACACCGACTCCGTCATCGTCAAGGTGAAGTTTGGCAGATGTGCAGCTTGGCATTGACATGCTCTTGACGTTTTTGAGATTGTACTTGTCAAGGAGTTCCTTGATGTACTTTTGTTGATGGATTTTAATTCCTTCCTTTTCCTGTTGAACTTGTAGTCCTAAGAAGAACTTTAGCTCACCTAACTCATTCATGGTAAACTCTTGCTTCATAAGGTTAGCAAAATGGTCACAGAGGGTGTTACTCGTAGAACCATAAATAATATCATCAACATAAATCTGTACTAGAAGTAAGTCATGTGATGAATGAAGAATGAATAGTGTTTTATCTACGTTACCTCTAGAAAACTATTTTGTAAGAGATATGTAGAGTCTTTCATACCAAGCTCGCGGAGCCTGTTTCAGTCCGTAAAGGGCCTTACACAGCTTGTAGACATAGTCGGGATGGACAGAGTCTGTGAACCCTGGAGGTTGCTCGACATAGACTTCTCTACCAATATAGCCATGGAGAAAGGTCGTCTTGACATCCATTTGATATAATGTGAAACCTTTGAATGCAGCAAACGCAATTAACATGTGAATTGCTTCAAGACAAGCTACAGGTGTGAAGGTTTCATCATAATCAATCCCTTCCTCTTGATTGTAGCCCTGAACAACCAACCTAGCTTTATTCCTGAAAATCTGTCCTGCATCATCAAGTTTGTTACGAAAGACCCAACGAGTACCAATGGTTTGTTGATGTGTGGGTCGAGGAACTAACTCCCAGACAGTATGTCTTTGGAGAGAATTTAGTTCCTCCAGCATAGCAATTACCCAATCACTATCAAGAAGTGCTTCTTTGACATTTCTTGGTTCATTGCTTGAGAGAAAGACACCAAAGTCACAAAGGTTTTGCATAGCTTGGAAGCATGTTTGAACACCTGAATTTGGGTCGGATATTATGTTTTCAGGAGGATGAGCTGATTTTTGTTGGAACTGACGATGTGAAGCAGAAGGGGGTGTGTCTTTGTTAGAGGAGTCAAAGTTCAAGTTTTGAGGTAGGGGTGTTTCGGAGTTATTGTCGGAGTCAGTGGAGTCTGATGTATTGGTTTTCTTTCCTGGGGAGTCATCAGGTGTGATGGACTGGGAGTCTTGTAGTCTGCTTATAGAAACGGTGATGAAGTGTGGGTCAGTGAGAAAATCATTTGGAGCAAAGTCAAGTTGATCAGAAGATGAGCCCACGTTGTGAGACTCATCGAATCTGACATGGGGACTCTCTTCTAAACATTGAGTTATCAGATTAATAATACGATAAGCCTTGCTTTTAGAAGAGTAGCCAAGAAATATACCTTCATCACTCTTAGAAGAGAACTTACCCAAGTTGTCCTTACCGTTATTGTGTATATAACACTTACACCCAAAACGCCTGAGATGAATGAGATTTGGTTTACGTTGACGGAGTAGTTCGTAGGGTGTCTTGTGAAGAAATGGGTGGATCAAAGAACGATTTAACACATAGCATGTTGTATTAACAGCCTCTGCCCAGTATGATGGAGTTAGTTGACTGTCAATAAGCATGGTACGCGCCATTTCAACCAAGGTTCTATTCTTTCGTTCAACGACTCCGTTCTGTTCTGGAGTGTGTGTGGATGAGACTTGGTGATCAACTATGTTGTCCCTGCAAAACTCATCAAACGACTTGTTGCAAAATTCAGTGCCCTGGTCTGTTCTCAGGGTTTTTAACGTAAATGAGAATTTGTTAATAAGTACTTTATGGAGTTTGGCAAACTCCGTAAAAGTTTCATCCTTAGTAGATAGAAAGATAACCCAAGTCCACCTAGAATAGTCATCGACTATGACCAGAATATACCTTTTACCACTTCCGCTTTGAGTACGCATGGGACCAACAAGATCCATGTGGAGCAATTCCAACGGAGAGCTAGTAGAGAGAGTTGACTTACTTTTGAAGGATGACCGGGTGTGTTTACCTTTTATGCATGCTTCACAGACGTAGTCTGTGTCAAAGTTTGTATCGGGTAAACCAATCACCAGATCCTTACTTTTTAGTTTGTTCAATAGCCTGTGATTTGCGTGACCAAGTATGGAGTGCCACAGCAATGAATTTTTGGACTGCACATTTAGACAGACTTGATCATCTGGATTGATGGAGTTTAAGCACTTTTTGTAGAGATTTCCTTCTCTACGTCCCACAACTTTTAAGGAACCTATACGCTCATCAAAAACCTTACAATCCGAAGAGGAGAAAAGTACCAAATTGAATCTATCACAAATTTGAGAAATACTTAACAAACTATGTTGAAGTCCAGTGACCAGATGGACTCCATCAATTTTAAATCTAGAGGGGTTACCTACAGAGCCAACTCCCACGATTTCACCCTGGTTCTTGTTTCCAAAGGTAACCTTACCTCCTTGGTATGATGAAAGCGAATTGAATTGATTTGGGTCTCCAGTCATGTGATGAGAGCATCCACTATCCAAGTACCAGCTATCTTCATTCGCCTTCACCTACAAAACAAAAGATCATTTGTTAGACTTGGGAACCCAGATGTACTTGGGTTCCCTTTTCGAGCCAGATCTTTTAAACTCTTCTCTAGCTTCAAGAATCAATCTAACTCGTTTGAGATTGAATGAAAGATCTTTATTCAGTTTATCACAAGCACTGTCCCTATGTCCAAGACTCCCGCAGTAGCCACAAATTTTAGTTGGAGGAAGATTGACATATTTTTGTTGTCCTTTCCACCAGGAGTCAAACTTCTCCTTTTTTGATATCGCTTGGCTTTGTTGTCGGACTTGGACATATTTTTTGGAATATCAAACTTATCCTTTTGCCACTTGGGCTTAGATTGAGTGGATCCAACTCCAGTTTGTAGATTAACAATCTCTTGAGAGAGTTGTTCTACTTTTAAACAAAGATCATCACGATCTTGACTAACTTCCTTGATTTTGGAGTTAGCCCACTCAGGTAGTTCGGAGGGAGTGACTTGTTTGATAAATTTGACTGGCTTGAGAGAGAGAGCATGCTCCTTTTCTTTCAGTTTTTGAGTGAGGTTCTTGACAGTAGTGTTTAAAGATATGATTTTGGATTCGGAAGCATTTAGATCATTTTGAAGAGAGCATCATTTATCGGTAAAGATTGTGAGATCTTGTTTGAGAGAGTCAATCAGGGTGAGAGACTCTTTCTGGTCGCTATGGCTGGATTGACTAAGACTTATGGTGTCTTTGAGTTCCTTTTGAAGGGAATCAACATGACGCCGTGATTCTTGTAGATCTAGTCTAAGAGAGCAAGAGATGATCTTGTGTTCCTCAGCTTCGTCTCTTAAAGCATACATGAGACCCTTTGAGATTTCAAGTTCCTCAGTTAACTCGGATATTTTGCTGGTGAGACTTGCTTTGAGAGAGTTAGTCTCAGAGACAATTTTAGCAATTAAGATCATAAAACCCATAGGGGTTATACGATAAAAATCTGATTCAAGATGGGAATGAGTTACCTCATTGTCAGGGATCATTGACTCCGTCGTATCATGTGCCATGAGACATACCAGGCAGCTGGACTCACTGGTGGAACGCGAGCCTTTAATGACGGTGGTTTAATCACGGCTTTAACAGACACCGTGATTAATAGGAAGGTCGGAATTAATTAGCGACGATGATTGAATTAACCGTAATCAATAATCGATCGGAGGTAGGCGCACCTTTTTTAGGATGGACTTTAGATGACGGTTATTAGTGAAACCGTAATCTAAAGTCCCGTGTTGACGCGCGCTTTACGGTCAATGGACTTTAGATTACGGTTTCACTAATAACCGTCATCTAAAGTCCGTCCTAAAAAAGGCGCGCCTACCTCCGACTGATGGTCAACGACGTCGTTTTGACCTGACGCCAAATATTTCCCGTATTATTTGATTTTTTTGACTCCGCGCGTAATCTAAATTACAGTTAACGACGTCGTTTTACCAGTGTATTTTAATAAAAACTTTATATTAATGTGTTACCTATGTTTGAAACCCAACATATGCCAAATAATTATCGCGCTATTTTTTTAATTTCGTTACACTTTAGATTACGGTAAACGACGTCGTTTTACCAGTGTATTTTAGATTAATAAAAACTTTATATTAATGTGTTACCTATGTTTGAAACCCAACATATGCCAAATAATTATCGCGCTTTTTTTTAATTTCGTTACACTTTAGATTACGGTTTTTTTGGGAACCGTCATGTAAAGTGTGACTTTAGTTTACGGTTTACATGTAAACCGTAATCTAAAGTCCATTTAAAACATTTGCCTACACTCTGCACACTCTACTCACAGTAACTCTTCTTCTCTTTCGCGCTATCTTCCTCACTGAAATCGCCTCCTCTCTCCCGTCACCTTGCTAACGGCCATCGCCGGCCGTCGCTCCCACCCACACTTTGTCACTCGCCGCCGGTCACCACCCATCTACCACTGGTCTCACCGTCGACGTCTCTATCGCGTATTGGGTATGCGATCGATTGATTGTCGTTTTTTTTAACTTGTTCATATACATGCATTTCGATTGCAAGTTCTAAGCTCGTTTGTATCGAATCCTGAGAGTGTAATGGCAAATGTTCTAACCTTGTTCATATATTTGTGCCCAGATTCACAGTTAATTGCGACCTAGTTCGTGGGCTGATTTCTACACTACTTGCCCACTTCGGTGCTTAGTACGGTAACTTTGCAAACCAATCTGTAAACTGCTGTATTTATTTATTCTTAGCATTTAGTATTACAATTAATACATAATAGTGTAGTTTTAAAAATGCTACTACTTAAAACTGCCACAGGAAAGAAAGTAAGTTCAAGTATATTACTGATTCCTAAAAAATGAATGGAACAGAACTGTAGCATATCTCAGTTTCATGAATGGAACAAAACTGTAACAAGTTGTTTGAGTTTTGGTCTAGATTTTAAAGCTTAATGGAATATTTAAGTAACTGGGTAAGGAGTTAGGAGAAGTATAATCAGTTGAAAGAAAAAAAAACAGACAGGGAAGAAAGCAAGAACACAACTCAGTTTCTGTTTTGATTTCAGTTTGGATTTCAGCTTCAGTTTCCTAGATGGTGCGTGCGAATTTGACTTTGATAAAACTGATTTGGAGACGTTAGAAATATAGGGGAGATGCTGTCAATTTTTTTCCACGGTTTAGCTAGCATTTAACCTTGATTTTTTGATGAATTCTAATGTTGTCGTTTTTCATTTATGCATCAGGACTACGACTTTATTTAGGCTTCCGACCTCAACCGTTAGCATCGGCTAATCGTCTACCAGAGGTAAGATTTATATATACATATAATATTTGACAAACTACCAAACATAGTTATCCGCCCAAGATATACCTAATAGAGGTATATCTTCGGCAGTCCCTGTCGGGACTGTCCACGATTGTTAAATCACACACCTAGGGTGTGAATGTGCTTTTAATATGTACTTTATTGATTATTTCAGCAGTATCTCTTTATTGTTCTTCGAATGCATATATTATTGATTAATATCATAATATCGTGCATTTGAAGAACTGTAGGGAGATGCTGCCGAAATTTTCAATAAATTACATATTAAAAACACGTTCACCGGTGGGATTTAATACTCATGGATGGATTTAGGTTGATAAGATACAAAAGTGTAAAGACTCTGCCACGGGTGACGGTATGAAATGGCTGCCTTCATATAAATAGCTAGAAGGAGATGGAACGTTCGTGGATTTACAGCGGAAATTTGGACGACAAGTTTTTAGAAGGAGTTGATAAGTTATGCACGGTGTTGGCGAACAATCTGAAACCTACAGACAAGGGATACATATTTTGTCCGTGTATCGACTGCCAAAACAATCTGAGATATCGCGGCGTTGAAACAATTAAGGAACATCTGATCCGCCGCGGTTTTACAAAAGATTTCCAAGACATAATCCGATGGCATGGTCAGAGTGCGTTCGATGTTATTAAGCCTGACGAAGGGGATAATGGTCAGGCAAACACAGAAACAGAACTTGGAGATGATACAGTTGCTGGTGATCCAGAAGACGTTACAGCGAACGTTGAGCCAGATTTCTGGGATGATGACATTGAGACTATGCTCGAAGATGTGGAACGACATTACTCTAACACGCCAGACAAGCATGAAAATTTGTTGGATTCATCCAAAACACCGTTGTACCCCGGGTGTGACCCTACAAAGTTAAGCAAGTTGAGTGTCGTCCTCAAGCTATTCAACTTGAAAGCGAAACATGGCTGGAGCGACGTAAGTTTCACTGACCTCCTGGAACTATTGAAATACGTTCTTCCGGTGGACAACGTTTTACCAACGACTACGTACTCAGCCAAAAAAATGATGTGCCCAATGGGTATGGGGTACCAGAAAATTCATGCTTGTCCAAATGGTTGCATGTGTTTTGGAAATCGGATGAATTTGCTGAAAGCTGTTCAGCATGTGGAGCGTCACGGTATAAGAAACAACAAACTCACATCAGCGGTAGTAAGAAAGGTTCACCAGCTAAGGTACTGTGGTACCTGCCCATCATTCCAAGGTTCAGACGTTTGTTCTCCATTGAGAAAGACGCAGAGAATCTTCGATGGCATTCAGTTCACAGGAAAAAGGATGGCAGATTGAGACATCCCGCTGATGCACCACAGTGGAGAAACATAGACGTAAAATTTCCTGAGTTTGGTAACGAACCGAGAAACCTAAGGCTAGGCTTGTGCACAGATGGGATGAACCCTTACGGTACTTTGAGTAGCATACATAGTACCTGGCCTGTGCTTTTGGTTATTTACAATCTACCGCCGTGGTTATGCATGAAACCAAGACACATCTTGTTGTCTTTGTTAATATCTGGTCCAAAGCAACCGGGCAACAAAATTGACGTATTCCTACAACCTTTGATAGAGGATCTACAACTCTTGTGGAATGAAGGGGCTACGGTTTACGACTCATTCAGTAAAGAGGACTTCAATTTGCGTGCTATGTTGTACTGCACAATCAATGATTTCCCCGCCTATGGTAATCTTTCAGGCTATTCAATCAAGGGGGCGTTGGCGTGTCCGATTTGTGGTGAAAACACTTGTAGCATTCGCTTGAAACATAGTGGGAAAACCGTGTATATGGGCCACCGAAAAATGCTTCCAAAAGGACATAAGTATCGAAAGATGGCGAAAGAGTTCGATGGGAAAACTGATCACAGCATGGCGCGCCAGCCTTTGACAGGTACAGAGATTTACAAAAAGTTGGATAATATTGTGAACAACTTCGGGCCGCCAACCAAAAGTGGTGAAAAAAGTGTCTGGAAAAAGAAATCAATATTTTGGGAACTACAGTACTGGCAGCATCTGGAGGTTAGACATTGTATCGATGGGATGCATGTCGAGAAGAACGTGGGTGAAAGTATCACTAGCACCCTTTTGAACATAAAAGGAAAGACAAAGGATCATTTGAAAGGAAGAAAAGATTTAATTGAGTTGGGCATACGCACAGAGCTTGGCCCGCAAGAACGTGGAAAACGCACATTCTTGCCTCCTGCCTGTCACACTCTGTCTAAAGAAGAGAAACATAGTCTATGCAGTACCCTTTACAACATCAAGGTGCCATCAGGTTACTCCTCAAACATAAGAAACCTAGTGTCCATGACAGATTTCAAATTAGTAGGAATGAAATCTCACGATTATCATGTCCTACTTCAAGAATTTTTGCCAATTGCACTACGTGGGATCTTGCCGGATGCTGTCAGACACACAATCACAAACGTCAGTGTCTTCCTCAAATCCATTTCGTCTAAGGTTCTTGATGTGGACACTCTGTCTAAATTACAAAAGGATCTTATTGTGACAATGTGCCAGCTGGAGATGTATTTTCCTCCATCGTTCTTCGACATAATGATACATCTCCTCGTGCATCTTGTAAGAGAGATTCTGATGTGTGGTCCTTTGTACCTTCGCTACATGTATCCGTTTGAAAGGTACATGGGTGTCCTGAAGAAGAAAATGAAGAACCGTCGTCACCCAGAGGGTAGTATTATAGAGGGCACTATCACAGAGGAAGTTGTAGACTTCTGCACCAATTACCTAGAAGGTGTCGATACCATTGGACTTCCACGTTCTAGACACGAGGGAATTGAAGGGTGTTGGCACGGTTGGAAGGAAACTGAAAAGAATTGACATAGACACTCTTAACAAAGCTCATTTAGTTGTGCTAAGTCATCTTGAAGATGTTGAACCATACTTTGATGAACACTTGTGTGTTTTAAGAGCACAATATCCAAACATGAGTGACGTTAGACTACAAAATGAGCAGAATAGGACATTTGTCCGATGGTTCAAAGAGAGAGTGTTGTCCGATCAGTCCACGAATGTGCCTGAACTGATTAAAGTAGTTGCATTTGGACCAAATCTGGATGTAATTTCTTATGAGGGGTACGATGTCAACGGATTCACCTTTTTCACAGAACGTCAGGATCAGAAGTCAACGAATCAAAACAGTGGTGTAGAGCTTGAAGCTTATCAAAACTTATATGACATCGGTGTCGTGGGTCATAGTCCTGTCTCAGTACAACAATCATATTTCGGTGTTATACAAGACATCTGGGTATTGGACTACAACAGCTACGAAATGTGTGTTTTCCGCTGTAACTGGGTTAACAACAATCATGGCTACCGTGAGGAGGAGCATGGTATGAAACTGGTTGATCTGTCTAGAGCTACTCCCACGGTTGAGCCATTCGTTGTTGGGACGAAGGTTAAGCAGATATTTTATGTTACTGATCCCTGTAATCCTAGATGGTCTGTTGTGCTTAAAGGGAGAAGAGGAATAGTTGGTGTGGATGGTGTGGTTGATGAGGATGAGTATGATGCAGAAGATGAACCTCCAACTGTTCCTATTTCATTGGAAGAGGCTGAGGTCACAGGTCATCGTGAGTATATACGATCAGACCATAACGAGGGAATGTGGGTTGAGAGATAATGGTGTATGTAAGTTATTACTATAAAAATTTATATGAAATTAACACTCTTTTATTTATTGCTTGTTTATGACCATTATGAAATGCTTAATTTAATTCAAATTGTATTTCAATCCTTGCAGGCATGGCTGATCCGGACATGGCTGATGAAGAGTTCGATTTATTTTGTCGTCAGGAGGAGGAAAATGAGCAGCAAATGGTACCGGTCCCATCTACATCTGCCGCTGCTGCTGTTGCCCCATCTACATCTGCCGCTGCTGCTGTTGGCCCTTCCATGAGTGCACCTTCTACGAGTGCTACTCAGAGACCCAGAGGTAGAGGTCCGACCCGTGGGTTGAAACTGCAGAAACCGGATCAGATTAGTCTTCTGTGGGACAAGTATGGGAGGTATGGTGGGGGCAGCAGGTCAGAGTTCGCTAGTATGCTAGGGACTCTGGCCAGATCACATTGCTGCATCAACCACACATGGAAACAAGTCCCGGAAGAAGTTAAGGAGACCATCTGGAAGAAGGTGCAAGAACGATACAAGATCCCAGAAGAAGTGAAGAAGACCGTTCTTTCTTTGGTGTCCGGCAAAGCTAAATCATTCCGCCACTACTTGGTTGAGCATTGGATCAACAGGGTGCCCCCACGTGAGCCTCCGCCGTATGTTGTGTACAATGGCATGATCACTGAAGAGGAGTGGAAGGAGTTCGTTGAGCGGCACGCCACCCCCGAGTTCAGGGTATGTTTGTGTGTACTCTTTTCTTAATTAATGCTCATAATGCTTTATCCCTGATTTTCTAATTAATTTCCTGTTGTACTTTCTTAACAGCAAGTACAACAAGCACGGCAAAACCGTGAAGCTAATCTCTACCCCCACACCATGGGACGAAGGGGATATGTGGGCAGCCTCGAGGGATGGAAAGAAGCTGGTTTGCTGACACGGAGGAACGAGGATGGAAGTGAATGCCCGATCGAGGATGTCTCTGAGGCGAGGAGGGTGCAGATGTACATACTGGGACGCCAGAAAACGACCAGCGAAGGTCAGAGGATATTTCCTAATGCTGCGATGGAACAACTGGCTAACCAAATTGTAAGTATTTGAAAGTAGCTGTTAAATAATTTACTTATATACTCAAGTGTTTGTTGATCTTAAATTTAGTGTTAACTTCTTTGAAAATTGGACAGTACGAAGCGGCACAGAGAGGAGAAGTAGACTTACACGCTCCTCCTTCTCAAGACGACGCGCTCAATCAAATGCTTGGGAAGAAGGATCACCCAGGGCGTGTTAGAGGATTTGGGGGAGAAGTACGTCAGAAGAACGTATTCCCGCCATCTGCTAGGAAGGGTCAGATGAGTGCTGCTGAAGTCGAGGCGATGGTAGAGCGTAGTTCGCTGCTGAGCGCCAAGCTAATGACGAGAAACAGGCTGCTGAGCGCCGGGCTATCGAGGAGAGGCTGCAGGAAGCGTTGAATGCGATTGCACATGCGACTACTCAGCAGCAGCAGCTAGATCCTCCTCGACTGTCTTCCTCGTCTAGTTGTGCTCCGGCCGCTGACCCGTACCCTTTGCCAACATCCAGGTTAACTTTGTTTAACTATTTTTCTCCTAAAATAAAGTTATTTAAATAGTATTAGATTGGACTCACTTATTTATTTCACGTATTATCTCTGTTTATTAAAGGAGCAAAAAAATGTCGTCTCCAAATACCATTAGAAGGGCACCCTGTAGATGCGGCCTACGGGACGGTGTTGCCATCAGGTCCACTCACGCTCATCAGTTTCGTACGTCTACCCCCATTCTACGCGCGTGTGACCTTGGACCTGATAGTTGATGGATTTGAGCATGCATACCTTCCGATGGCGTTTGACAACAAATGCACGCTGATCGAAGCGAAGGGAGACATATTGCCCTGGCCAGCATGTTATATTGTTGTCACCGATGAGGTAAGACTGTTTGACAACCATTTAGTATCTAATAAAATGCATTATTTAGCATTAAGTGTCTAATCTAATCTATTATAGATCCCTGAGCTTCCTCGCCGCGTAACCCGGCCCAGACTAGAAGAGACCAGCGCGCCGGCGAATCCTGAGATCCCTGAGCTTCCTCGCCGCGTATCCCGGCCCAGAGAAGAAGAGATCTGCGCGCCGGCGAATCCTGTCAGAAGTACAAGGGTATGTTCTAGATAAATGTTTAATGTTACTATAATAATCAATTAGTAATTATCTTTACATTTATGCTTTACTGTTTGTGTGTGAAGGGTAAGAATCCAGTGAGTCGGGGTGCGAAAGGTAAGAATCCAGCGCCCGTCCGGGGTCGCACCAGGACTTCTGAGGCGCCTAAAAATAAGCTCGCACTGCCACAAAAACTTGTTAATGTTTTGGGGGCCAAGCAGATGAATCTCTACGACAAGATCATGTTGAAGTCATCTCAAACTAACAACTTCATGATGACGCTTCCAAAGTCGATGTTTCACTACGAAGAAGATATGATCACGGCAATCAACTTTGAGGACATCAGAGAGATGATGTGTGGAGATTATCTGAACATTAACATTATTCAAGCTTATCTAAAGTAAGTGTTCTTTCCTCATACTGTAAAAACATATAGAATAAGTATCTATGAAGTTGCATTGGCTAACTTTTTATAGTACATGTGATATAATAGATGTCTGCTTGAGAGATGTGCTGAGAAGGACATGACCTCCATTACTGCGGTGTGCCCGGAGCGTTTATCGTACGACTCAGTCACTAGGGACCCGGGGAGGTTTTGTGAATACATGATTCATTGCTTCAATGTTGTTGATCAACAGATAAATTATTCATTCTAATGCCGTATCACCAAACGTGAGTTCTAATATAAAATTACATACTAATTAGCTAACTTTTTTACCTTCATTTCTCATTTCATTTTGTATTTGACATTGTAGCCACCACTGGGCTTTGTTTATATTCTGCGCTGCCACCGCTACTCTGCTCGTTCTAGATCCCACTAGGGCAGTGGACAGAATTCAACACTGAAGACTTAATCAAAGAGTAAGTTTTTATTACTATTTAATTGTTTGTAAGTTTTTTGAACCAAAATTAATGTACTTGTTCATTTTGCTAAACGCTTTTGTTAATATATGTAACAGTTGTTACAAAAAAACCCCTCAGGGAGAGTTTGGTGATTTGACCGTCGATTACATCAGGTTTGGTAATTCATGTATTTCATTCGTGCTGCTATTATCTTTGTACAATTGTTTTACATTTGTGAATTTTGGTGATTTAGTGCCCTACCCAAAGGATTCTAAGAGTTGCGGGTACTACGTGATGCGGTATATGTACGAGTTCTGCGGGTACTTCCCAGGTTTTAAGAATGATATAGACAAGGTAATACGAACGCTGTCTTGTATTTAATTCTTTCGGCAGATTTTTTGTGTCTTTATCTTAATCTCATTATGTGTTCCATTCCTTTTCTTGTTGCAGATTAAAGAGCATTATGCCAGATTCAAGACTTATGCTCCTGCCGACTTGTTGCATGTCAGAGAGAGCATGGCAGCCATGTTTATGAGAATGGAGTGGTAGACTAGCTAGCTCTGATGCTGCTATCATGGATTTTGTTTTTTACAGTTTTCTGCACCGTTTTTGTACTGTTTTACGCTTCTGTTTTATGCTATTTCTTGCTGGGAGTCATCCTAGCTGTATTTACCATGTATAGGTTACACTGCTACCTTTGTAGCCCTCTGATTCTGTTAGTTGCTGCTGCTGTAACAGATTATATTTTTTGTAATGAATTGCTAGCTGCTGCTGCTGTAACAGATTCTAGCTGTTGTATTGAATATTTCTGTTGCAATTGTGCGCAGAGAATGAATTTGCAATTGTTATCTCTGTTGCAATTGTGTAACAGATTGAATATGCAATTGAATATGTTACAGATTTTCGATCTGGTGCTTTATTAGATGTTATCTCTGTTGCAATTGTGCGCAGAGAATGAATTTGTGTTGTTGGTATTTGATTCAGGTGGTTCAATTGTGCAGTTTCTGCCCTCTGTTACAATTTGTCTCTGTTGCAATTGTGTAGATTTGTAAAAAAAATAATAATAATAATAATAAAATACACTTTAGATGACGGTTTTGGAAATAACCGTCATCTAAAGTGTCGACTTTACATTACGGTTATTGGTAAAACCGTAATGTAAAGTCAATGACACGCGGGCCGGAAAAGGGCCTTTAATTACGGTTTAAAACTGTAATTAAAGACGTCGCCATCTTTATTGACGCCCGCGTAGATTACGGTCCACAACCGTAATTATACACGGTTTTGGACCGTAATTAAAGGGTTCCGTTCCACCAGTGACTCTGTGTCTTGATCGTCAGAGTCTGAATCACCCCAACCGGCAGCTGCCATCAGCGACCTCCCTTGGGATTTTCCATACTGGTTTTTGAGTAAGGGGCAATCCTTCTTGAAGTGACCGAGTTTATTACAGTTGAAACAGGTGACAGAGTTGAAAACTTGTTTGGAGGTATTTCAGAACGACCGACTCTGTCGATTTGGCTGGTTACGCATGAATTTTTGGAATTTTTTTACTATGAAGACAAAGTCTTCCATAGTCTCAGCTTCACTTTCTTCAACAATAATATCCACCAACTCGGCCTTAGCTTGTCTGATTTGAGTATCAGCGACATAGGCTCCTTCCTGGGTATACTGATTCGAGTTAACCTGCAAGGCTTGGTCATTCAAAGTAGAAATCTTACTAGAAGAAGAAGAAGAAGATGTATTACCACACTTCTTTTGAACATCTTCTTGTATTTATCTACGGATTGTAGATAGGAACCTAGGTCTTGACAGCTCCATTTGGATAAATCCTTGCATGCTTTGGTGGAGATTACCGTCTCTGCCCATTTTTCTCTGAGACTGTCAACCAGCTTGTGCAAGACACTCTCTCTATCCGGTAAAATGTTCACTTCCTGCATAGTAGTAGTTAGTAAATAAAAACGATCAAGCACTTCTTCCAGAGACTCACCGGGTTTTTGCAGAAAATTCTCATAATCCATTCGAAGTTCTTGAGCTTTGCATTTCTTGAGTTCAGTGACTTCTTCGTGGGTAGCTTGAAGGAGTGTCCATATCTCGTTTGCGGACTTACAGTGATTAACTCTTCTTTGTTCTAGGATGGACAGGCAAATGTAGATTGCACGGGATGCTTATCGATTTAGCTCATACCTTTTGCGATCTGCAGCAGTCCATGTGGATCGATCTGGATTGACTGCGAGATCTCCTCCAGTGACTATCTCCCATAGTTCAGAGTTGACTGACTCAATGTGTTGTTCGATCTCATTTTTCCAATGATCGTAGTTTGTGGAGGTGAGTCTGGGGTGCTCGAAGTGCATTTTGTTGTTTTGATTGGCGAAGAGATCTGCCATTGCTCGTTGATTGACTGTCAGCCTAAGCAAGGCTCTAATACCACGTGTAGGATCGGGTGGCTAACTCAAACCAACTAAAGGTGTGAGTCTAAGAGTTGGTTTGACTCAATCGGTCTTTAAAGGTAAGAAACACTTTGGGACGTAGAGGCACTCAATCAAACTGGTTAAACTAAGTGTGTGGAAGACTTGAAGAAACTGAAACGGATTAATGCTTGAAAGATAGACAGACTCTGTGAAGCTTAACGAGATACACAAATAAGCTATTTTATTCTCTGGTCAAAATAGAACAACTTACAAATGCCCACTAAGTAGAAGAGATCTACTTAGCGTATTTTCACTCACTCACCCAATACACTTTCTGGTCAGAACAGTGGTTAGTGTAGCAAAACTAGGATCTTCCTAGGTAGAGTCTATCTAGATGCACTAATTGATTTGGTACGTATTCTCTCTCTGACTTACAAAGACAATTTCTCTCTCTCTCTCTAAGCTCTGGAATGTTTCTCAATGAAAGCGCAAATGAAACTAGCTATTACAATGCTTATTTATACTGGCATTAGAAGCAACAGGTCGAGGGAGTTAGTTCCGAAATTGTCGGAACTAACTTAGTGGGCAACGTCCTCAGGTGGTCTTCTGACTTGGGCCGCGAACTTCAGATGCGACTGGGGTGGTTGGATGACCGTTGGAGCGTTGAAAGATTCACGAGTCCGTTCCTTAGTTTTTGCAACAGCATGGAAGAGTCTGTGATGGTTCCTTAGTTGCGCGGACTCTCTTGTAGTAGCTCGTTCTTTGTGTTTGGCCGAGGATGATTGACTCTGTCGAGGTGATAGGCTATCTCTGCAACACTTTGATGTCTCAACAGTTGGGGTGTTACAGTCATGCTCATAAGATCTACAAGATCATTTGGGTCATCGTCCGGTAAGTGTTCTTCGTTTTCATCATCAGTAGAAGTGGATCCTTCTCCTCCTCCATTTACTTCGTCAAGACTGGCTAAGTTGTTTGAGGTGGGTTTGTTCAGTATCGCTAAGTTGTTTGAGGTGGGTTTGTTCAGCATCACGTAGTTATGCAACGCGAAACACGCACTAACAATCCGACTTTGGTCATCGACATTGTAAGGTGGTACCATAGCCAGAATCTGCCATTTTTTCTTCAACACTTCATAGTATCTCTCAATGACACTCCTTAACGACGAGTGCGCTCTATTGAAGTACTCCTTTCGGGTCGTAGGTGGAGCTCCTCTGAATTGAGTGGGGTGGTATGTGTTACTATAGTATGGTGCCGTCACACCATTACAATTTGTGTATCCCTTATCACGTAAGTAGTATTTTCCTGCAAAGCATAATTTTTTGTTACTCGTCATTAACGCAAACGTATTATTGATAGTCTAGTAAGTCACAAGTATCATACCTGGTGGTGGTTCAGGGAAGCACATGTCGAGGTCAGATCGTGCTTCGTGAAGGACACGTGCATCATTCATCGATCCCTCACATCCTGTAAGCACAAACGTGAATAACATGTTGAAGTCACACACCCTGAGCACGTTCATTGTTGGGATACCGCTCCTACCACGATACTCCAACTGCAGCGGTCCTGGAATAACGACATTAATGTGCGTACCATCCAACGCTTCAATGGCGTCCTGTATAATTAATACACACGAACTTATAACACCTAATTTAAAATTTGAGTCAAAAGCACATACTATCAAGAGGCGAGGAATTCGATACCTTAAACTACAGGTCGTAACAAGAGTCCTCAGCAAGCTTTGGATGAATCGTAGCCCATTCCTAACGATTAGACTTTACGTAGTCAAGGCCGAACGCCCACATCAAACCGAATACCCGCTTAAAGTGGTGGCTAACAGTCTCTAGACTCAGGCTGAATCTCACACGCGCGTCTCTGTTTGACGCTTTGTGTCCCAGTATGTACAAGAACATCATAATGTCAACCTGAATGATGATGTGTTTTGTGTGCTTCAGCCCATACCTTACTTCCATTAGCTCGCACAAACGGAACGAATTCTTATCCATCCTTAACGCGTTATGAATTCTTTTTGGATTGCTCTTAAGTAGTGCATTCACCCACATTTCTCTGTTAAATTCATTGTCATGCAGAGGAATAGGTAAAGGAATGTTGTGTCAGTGTGATGTGAGTAGTAATGTGCCCGCATCAATCATGTTTCATGCATCTGGGTGAAACCCCTTAATTGCAGTTACAAATTGCAAGGGCGCTTGTGGATGTTCATTATACGGTCAATGAAGTCTTGGTCAGCCATGATCACTGAAAAAGATTTCCATAATTTACTATAGCAAAAAAACAATAATAATGCATAATCTAATTCATTAAGGAATGTAAAATAACAGTCAACATACATGAGGTAGGCGCCAAAACTACATATACATTTAGTTATATAATACAAGTTCCTAAAATGGTGCGCATTTGTGAAAAAAAAACTAGTACTGCAGCAGATCTAGTTCTGGGAAAAACAAAGTCCATCATCTACAGAAGAATACAACTAAAACAACTTGATATAGTTCTACAGACAAACACAATCCATCGTCTACAAAATACTAGTAACAGATAGCTAAGACCTAGAAGAGCGGTAACTTCCCACAACAGAATGGATGTACGATAGAGTCGCTTTGTTTCCTCCCTGCTCCAGCACGCTCTTTAACAAGTTCCTCTCGCTCTGGATCTCCATGGCAGCTATGGCATCTGCAAGCAAGGCATCATCATTCCTCACCTCTGGTATACTGAATAAAGCTGTCAGGGCTTGATTCTCAGTCCACTGCTCGGTTTGTCTAGCCATAGCTTGTTGTGTTATCGTCTCCAGCAAATGATTTGATTTATCAAGCACGACACGAGTAGCTGGTATGCCCTCAGCAATGGCGTCCAACTGCATCGCATGTCGGTCCTTCTTGCTAACCCTTTTCTTCTTCTCACAGTCGGTAGAATCACTAGAATCAGATGACCTCTTTCCTAGAAGAGACGAGTGAGTTGGTCCAGTAGGGGTAGAAGTAGGTGTTGAAGAATTCATGTCATCATAAGGTGCCATAGGGACGAAATCATCATCCAAGTTGATCGCCCCCATGTTGTTGATGAAGGACTGGCTGTCGTGGTGAAAAGAAGGCCGATAACCATCGAGTTCTCCTTCAGTATCGCCAACGTTTGATGTGGGAAGAGGAGTGGTCATGCTGAACTTCTTTTTTGCCTTTGGCTCACCGTCACCAAATACTAGCTTGAGGTAGTCCTCTTCCTTAGGGTTAAATCCCCAAGTCCTGAAGTGCTTGAACAAGCTATCCTCCTATAAAATAAAAACTATTAGTCATGTTCAAATGAAAACAAAACTTTTAACAATGTTGATTAATGTTTTTTATGTACCGCTATCTTGGCGTCCCACCACTCATCATCAGCATAAATGGTACGCTTGATAGCACACCACCCAATGCTTGTAGTACCTTTACCCTTTTGCTTTTTCCAATCCGACCACTGTTTCTCTAGTCCATCCCTCTTGGACTTGAAATTGGTATAAGTGTAGTCCGTCTTGAAAACTTTATTGAATTCCTCCTCAACCGTGGACCATCGGACGTTTTTGTTGATTACTTCGCCATTTCGCCCAAGGGAGTGCATGTTGCGTCTGCCCATAAGTGCAATCAAGAAATTACTTCACTCATTATCCCACGTGACATTGCTTCAACTGCTTTCACCCTCAACTTTTTCCTTTCCCTTCTTTCCCTTAGCTATTTTTTGTGTTGTTCAATGGCCATCTATAATTAGATAAAATTGAAATTTAATTTAGTAATTGTGTATTAAATCAATTACCTATGTCTGTTGGTCAATTAAACTTGAACAATTTAAATTTTAACACGTGCGGAACGTGTCATTAGAAATTTTATTAATTTCGAAACACAACTGTAAGTAATACAACATTATAATAACGAATGTACATTTACTAAGTTTGAATTTGTACAACAAATCAATAAAGTTGTTCTATTAATATCCACTACAATCCTAATTGATAGTTGTCCGCCACTGCACCATCATTGTTGCGTCCTCTCTTCAGATCGGTAGAGTGCTCTCGATGTCGTTTGTTTTCTTCGTCTCGTCACCGGGCGTCAACTGATCACAAATGATTTTGTTCTGCCAATTAAGCTCGGAGTAAGTTTGTCCTCGTCATCGCTTATTTTGTTATTCAGGACTATTCAGCTCAGAGTGTAATTGCCCTTATCATCGCTGAGCAGACAAGTGTAGACTACCATCTCACACTTGTGAAGTCAAGGTACAACTTCATCTATAACTACGACGACTACCACAATAGGTCTACCTTTATGTGTTATCTGTTTTTATCACCGTTTTCATAAACAGGCCAAGATCGTTCAGGTAGATCCTAAAATGGGGTGACCGTTATAGGTTAATCCGCTCATAACTAACACAAATGATGGGTTCATACACTTGTCCACATTTATATGGGCAATTTTTTAATCTCAACATGTTATTCAGTTCCTGAATATAGCACCGACTAATTAGAACAGGTTCGAACCAAGTAAGCCAAATGAACCAATAAAAGTGTTCCAACCAGGTGAAATCAACCAGAATTTGAACCACATCAGTCACATGCAGCCAAATCAAGCAAATTTGTTCACATGGACATTTTTGTTCAATGGACATTTTATATGTCAACACGGGTATTTTGTTCGTGAGCAACATCAAAACGTATGGGTATGGCAAAGCAATTCCAGTAATAGCATCAGAAGCTACTCAAATTTCAGGTGTCAAATACAATTCCAGTTTAGATGGCAAAGGCTTCGTTCAGTAAGGAAAAGCAATTCCAGCAATAGCATCATAAGCTACTCAAATAACATACACTTTCAGTTCAGATGGCCTTCGTTCGGCAAGGTAAATCAATTCCAGTAATAGCATTAGAAGGTACTCGAATCTCAGATAACAAATGCAATTCCAGTTTAGATGGCTATGTTCGATTAGGCAAATCAATTCCAGTGATAACAACGGAAGCTATAACAAATCTCCGGTAACAAATAAATATCCAGTCGTGCTATCCAATACTCACAATGAGATGAAGGTCAAATTCCCAAACCCAATTGAGATACAAGCATCAACTAGAAAGCCGCGAAGCATATTAACACACCAAAATATCAGGATTTCAGAGGGAGCAGGTACCTTAGTGAAGGTCAATATTCAAACAAATCGGGAAAATGAACAACAGGGACAACACATCAACCAGGAAGGTGAGCTCAGATGAAGCGGAAACGAATCAGTATGCAACAATCCCCTAAACGCTTAATCAGACACCAAATCGACAACATAGTGGGTATAAACCCTAGAAATTATGAAGTAGGATGAAATCATCGTCTCCACAAAGAGACTTACCAAGAGAAGCCCTTGAACGAAGCTCGACAAAAAGGGGAGAAGAGGAGCAACAGAAGTCCTCCAATGGTCGAACAAAAATTGGGGGAGAAGGAGCTCAGAGAAGAGGAAGAATAAAGAAGAAAACCTTACCTTACTAACCTGCCGTGGATGTAATTCAAGAATGAAGATATACACAGAAAAGCGAGAATGAAGAAGAACAAAGAGAAGGAAAAAACCAACCCGTGCAAATGTGGGATACCTCAACAAATAGAGGCGAGCTCAAAGATCAACATAGCAATGTTGACATCGAAGCTCAACCGAGAATGCAGAATGAAGAAGAATGGTGAAGGAAAAAAAAGATGGGAGTTTCTTCACAGAGAGAAAAGCGGACGTAAAAAAACCCTAGGTGAAACATCGCTCACCGAACAATCAAGGGGCTGCTTTGGCATTTTTGCCAAAAATGCCACATCAGCAAATGCTAGAGACATGACACATAGCCAAAGATAGCTACATTTACTGTACAACCAACAATAAAAACGTGTACAACGAATAAGGAAAACCTGTACAATAAACAATTATACTGAAAATACTATTTTTATACATGTACAATATTTGTTATATAAATGTACATGTTTTATATGTGTAATGTACATGTTTCTTCTACTACATGTACATGTATTATAGCTATCTTTGATTATATTTGGGTGTAGCCAAGACATGTTGGCCACAAAAAGATAGCTTAGAACGAAGCCTAGTCAAATTCTGTTTCCTAAAATAGTATTAAGTAGTTATGTAATACGTTAGTGAGTAGCTTAATTATAGATAGAACTTGGTGCCTCACATGATTATTTAACTCTGTAAAAATCTTCTCAATAAATGCACATAAGTGTTTTCTCCTTTACAGTAGTTAGTAGTTTATGCTAACAAGCTAAAAACAAATTATGCAACAAGTCGAACAAAGAAAGTAAGAAAAGTCAATTCCACATCAAGAGTGAGCGTATATCCCTGATAACCTCCCTTCTTGACATTTCATTACTGCAGATCGAACGTAGGCGTCCTACACACACGCAACTGATGAAATCAGGGTGGGAAACGCATTAGTGCGTCGTCATCTGACAAAATGGTGCTACAACCATCAATGCTCACACGAAACCAGTGAGCTCAGACAGTGTCATCAACTATCTTATTTTGAAAGTGATTCATCTATTCAAATAAAAATGAACCATCTTTACAAAATTACACAAGATAATAGAGATTATGAGAAAGGAATACATACAATGCCAAAACCCTCGTTAAGAGTAGGCAATTGACTTCATATCTGTAGTGTACTCACCTTCTCAACACCCATCAATCAGTTCCTGGAGCATGGTACATGATAGCTTTAGGGTATCAACCCAGAAAGATTCAAGTTGACCTGTTATATTAACGTGTGTAACACAAACTAATATGTCCAACTCGGCCATGCTAAAACTCCAGGACATCAGCCATCCAAGTTATGATGATCTCCCAAATCCCACCCCACCCAGCTTTCCTTTTTCTTAAACCCTCGACTCTTTCAGGAGTAGGAAGTCCAGTTCTGTCCTCGTATTTCTTCTCTAATGCCTGCACAAGCACAGAAAGAGATAAAAACGCAATAACCATTAGACTTCAACACCGCGGTGCAAAGGTGATTCACACTAACACAAATCCGAATGCAAGTATTAACCACGGGATAGACTAAGTATTTATTCATACTTAAGCTAGCCAATCTTATTAATGTGTTTTTTTTTTCTTTTAGCGCTAAACAACAATCAAACTGAACTATAACAGAACGACAGAAACATCTTCATGCAGAAAGAGTTCCCAAAGTGAAAGTTACAAGGCTTCTCTTGTCTGCTTTCTTTCTTCCTATCTATTTGTTCTCTGAACGTGTCTCTCATTTTGAGTGGACCACTTCGGACTTAAAATCAATATCAAGATACAAGCATGCATGTTGAGCTCTCAATTGATCACAAAAAGATGAGTGAGGCGTACCTGCAAGTCTGCACGTATACCATCAAGAGCTTCTTCAGTCATCCTCTCAAAGAAAAGGATTCCCTGCAGGTCAGATACTATATCAGTAATGGGCACTTGACGAGACTAATGAAGACACGTACAACTACTCATAAACTAATCCACAGAATAAAATTTCCATTAGCTCTGAGCAAGCTAGTAGAAGTTTATGTGTCCACTGGTATAGAAACTTCAAGTATAACTGATGGAGATGCAGGATCAACTACAAAACTTCAAATTTAGTACCTCCAGATGGTCGAATTCATGCTGGAATACTCGAGCAGGGAGACCAGACAAGTTGATACTAAACCTTGCACCTGTCACATCCCTCGCATCAACTCTCACAGATACAGGTCTCTGTTCAACATATTGTAAGAAAGTCGATTGAGTATTCATTAAATAGTTCAAGTGGTTCTGCTAACTAGCCTAAATAAGCTACAAACTACAGATGAAAACGAGGAAAGCAAAATTCCTAGAAGTGACATCAGCAGCTACACAAAGGAATAAGGATGAAGCACCTCAACATCAGCATATATACCCGAAATGACAGACAACCTTCATTGAAGATAGTCGTCTTTTGTGAAGATTTGTTCACTCTCGGATTAATAAGAACAATTTCCTCCCCTTCTCCACGTTCACCGACAGGATTAAAGACCATCAGCTGAACGTTAATTCCTACTTGAGGAGCCGAAAGACCAATGCCATCAGTTCTGAAAGCAAAAGGCGATCACATTGGTGAGTATGAGGCATTTCTAAACTTTAACCCTTCAAGGCACATAGTAACCCTATGCACTTCCAAAGTTCTATTTCTGCAGGTTTTGTGCAGAAAATATTCAGATGAACCAGACTAGTAAAGCCAGTTATAGACAAAACAACTCACTTATACATAACATCGAACATCTCATCGGTCAATTTCTTGAGGTCATCGCCAAACGTATTAATGGGCTTGTTCTTGGCCCTAAGCAAAGGGTCAGGGTACTCCACAATCTTCAACGGCGGTTCGAATTTCAATTCATCAGCTACATATAAAATGTTTCTACCCCTCAGTTCACCATAACTTGTGTTAAATTCTTCAAACCAATGAATAATCCTGGTCGGGACAGAAACGAGATAACTCTTTCTACATGCTATGTAACTGAAAAATGGAAATCGCACTCACGTGAAGCAAATATCTCCTGCTTGAATGACGGACCTCGTTTCGGCAAGGCAAGACTGGTGGCGGAGCGACGAAGCTCACTAAATTGGGAGAGTTGTCTAGAATAAGGCGAAAGCTTAGTGGGTGAGGAGGAGGTGGCGGAGCAGAGGAGGCGGGAAAGGAAGTAGGGAGTGACCGGGAGGTTGATGGACGGGGACATGGATGTTCGATGGAGTAGCTGGAGACGAGTAATATGAGACATGACTGATGAATTCTCCCGGGAATGATGATTATTTCACGGCCGAGAGGCGACAGCCAGAGACTAGGCCCGCTTACCAAGCGGATTGCGATTGTGTTCGTTGTGGAAGAAGGCTCTATAATTTGCGATAAAAGACATCCGTTTGGGGTTGGGGTTGGGTGAACCCTCACCCAATCTAATCTGTCACTAGTTTTTTTTATTTTTAACTTCTAATATTTATATTTGTTCAATAATAAATAATATATCAATGTCAATAACATACTCTAAATATAGAGTATTAATTAAAAAAATTCAAATAATCTCAATGTAAAACAAAAATAGGTCTTCACATTTCACCTATATTTTTGAAATATTCTTAATAAAACCACTCTAACAACTCTTCTCACGGGCTTCAAATTCAAAAATATTCCCATCAAGAATCTCATCTCCTATTCAAAATTAACAAGACAATGAGCTGTGATTAATAATATATAAAAAGGATACCTAGAAGTACAAGCATGCATTGTAAAAGTGGAGAGGTGTATATAAAAAAATTGGCCAACTATTCGGATCAAGGAGACTCAAGACATAAATGCATATGAGAAATTTATGCATAAATTTTAATCTCATCTTGTATTTCTATGAAATTATTATCATTGAGATTCCTTAATGCACTTTGTGCCGGCAACAATAGCTCGAGTGTACAAACCACATTCATCCAAGATGAAATAGGGCATATGCTAATCTGACATTAAAGTCGTTTATATTCAACTGAACATACTTATCAAGTGAGTAAACTAAATGGCAGTACGCATATTATCAGGCATGAGTAGATCCATCGAAGTTAATTTAGGACGACGACGCTAATTCCCTCATGAGCCATGGACCTAACTTTGAAATTGGATACGGAAAACATGTATGCCCAAACGCAATAATCGGATTGGCTATATTAACTACAACTTCTTTATGAACAAATATGAACTACAACTTTAAGTGCGCATTAGGAGTATTCGAAATTCTTATTTAACACAGAAAATAATGGAAACCCTCGTCAATTAACCATTCAATGCAAGAGCATGAACAAATACCTAGCATTTAAGAACATTGGGAATAAAACACCCAAAAATTAAACTGAATGTAGCCAATACATACAAAAAAACAGAGTTTAGCAGAGCATGCCACTTCCACAAAACTGAATCTAGATTCTTTTCTTAATGATCAATGGCAGACACCCAAAGAAACCGGGTAAATATAGAAGATAACAAACCATAATTGAAGATCATCGTCACATTCCCCTTGGTGTTCCTACGTAGATTTATCTCGCACAATGATTTATCTTTGCGGAGGCTCAGACACACAATAAGAGAATGAGTAGACACATGAGAAGAGAATGAGCGAGAATGAGCGAGAATGAAGATAATCTAGTGCAAAAATAACCCAGTGATTTATTTCTGTAGAGGTGCAGGCAGAGTAGAAGAGAATGAGCATATATGTTCCTTGTTCACTAATAAGTTGTGAAAATATGTAATTATAAGGTTTATATTCACGTGCATTTAAAGGGTTATAACCTATCTTCACCACTTTATAGAGAATTTTGGTGATTATTAGGGAACTTATGCATTTTAGATACAATTTAAATAAAAGCGCATTGGAGCATGTTTTGGAGAACAAAAAAAGCTACTTGGATGCGCAGATCAAGTCTTGATCGCTCAAAAATCACAGCACAAACATGAAGCAATTTGGAGCTTAAATGAAGAAGATAGGCCCTGGAGAAGACCTGTTCGAACATGTGTCTGGGATTGCGATGACCGGACAAGTCCCGAAAGTTGATCAAGACCAGTATGGACATGCGTTCGGACTAGCTATGTCCGTACAAGCCTTGAAAGTTTTCAAAATCTGTCCGGACTTGCATGTTCGAACAAAGCTCAAGAGTTGTTTCAATCTTCATTATCCCCATCTGGACATGTGTCTGGACTTGCGTGTCTAAACATATCCCGATATTTGTCTTTATCTACATTAGCGGCATTTAGATGCGCACGGGATTAGAATAAATAAAACGCGAGAACGAGAATTCATTCCTTATTCTCACACAGACAGACAGACGTGACTCCATCCCCTAACCCAAGCACGAGGGAAGAGACATCAGAATAGCAAAGAAGAGAAAAAGAAGAGAGAGGAAGAAGAAGAAAAAGGGGGGGGGGGGGGCTCCACCTCCATTGAAGCTTCCAACCTCCACTATGGCTATTTCTTATTCTCTTGTTGTTTCTCCCTTCTCCATGTTTGAGTAAACCCCATTAATGCTCTAGGATGGGGATTGACCCATAAATGCTCCAATGTTGCTTATATACGCTACCTCATTTAACATGGTTGTTTTGTCTTCATTAATGCTTCATTAATATCTTGGATTGATCACCCATTGCATTTATTGTGGTTCCTCACAAAATTAGGATTGAGTTACAAATTGGGAGATGAACCCTAACTTTTATTTCTCTAGAATTAGAAGTAAAACTTTAGGGCTATTGTTAGAAGCTTAAAATAAATGTTATCTAATGATGCTAGCCTTCTTTGAATTAAGAGGTGGTAATATTTGATTAGTCCAAGATTTGAAGAATCTTTACCTAAGCTCTAATAGACAATTAAATTAAGGTATGTTTATGAGTATAATTGAGCATTTTAGGTGATTTACCACTATCCTAGGGTACTCCTCCATCCAATCCATCAAAACACCTTTTAGTTTAGTTATTTGGTCTTGCATTTCACTTTACCAAACAATCAAGTTTACCGCCGGCTAAGCCTCATTTACCGCTCTTTATTTCAATTACTAGGGTACTGAAGCTTGGGAATTAGAAACTGATTTCCATGTGGATATGACCTTGTTGTACTGTAGTAATTTGGGTGCACTTGCTAGTGTTTTTCTTAGGTTAATATTGTTATAGTAGTTTCCCAAAATGTTTTTGTTGTTGTTGTCTTAAGTTAAGTTCCTTATGTTTTGATGATAGCAAACCAGTGTTGTTTATCTGACATGTTTGTCTAAAGTGTGAAGTTTAGGTAAACATGTGAAAGAGTGGCTTAGCACGCAAGGTTGAAAACACACTCCATTCGTAACTAGTGCCCAACCAGTTGAGCACCTGTCTACAAAAGCTCCAGTAGAGCTCCTAGTACACATGGAACTCTAGTACAACACAACAATTACTCTCAGCATCAGACATGATCAAAACACAAGATATATCAATCAGGAACAAGTGAACCAACAACACACGCATCCACATAGAAGTTGGCAAAGTTCACGACAAAGTCTAGCTGAAGATAGAACAATTATGAAAAAGATAACAAGACAAGAATTGAGCTATAAAGAGGCATTAATTATATGGAATTAATGAAGCCATCAAACTAGGTAAGTGGTACCGACCACTTGAGCTCTTGCCTCCAACGTGTCTAACCAGTGAGTAACACGTGTCATGGTTGCGCTTATAATCATATTGGAGATCAGCCTATATTGTGCAGAGCTATTTTGTTGGGAACAAGAGGCAGACGACTCCTAGAGTATAGCTCACAATAGACTGGTTGTTATAAGCTAACCAGCTTATGTATATATATTTAATGTAAAGCCGCATTGAATAAAAAGGAGACACAATGAAAAGAAGAGCAACAAGTGTAAACGTGAGTCATACATTGTGTATCTAAGTGTGTGTGATTACTTTTTTTTGATAGTTAATTGCCAATCGGCTATATTTGCAACATGATAGTAAATCGATACAACACTATACCGTCGGAGTATATTGTCTAACTCCTTACGGTGACCGCCAGAGGCCTTGTTAAAACCTCACTGGGCAAAACCCAAAGGGAAAAATCCCAGCAAGGAAAAAGAGTACCTCAATACGGTCTTTAAATAAACTACACCACGTTCAGTGTCAAGTGCCCACACACCCATCCATACATAGGTAACAATATGTATAAAAATAAATAACCGGTACATCCACTCTCTTTTGTTGCTATCATCTTCACAAACCTCAAACTTCCCGGTCATTTCCTTGTGGCATGGTGGCAATTCCTCAGCTATATAATGAGACAGACAAACCTCATGACATCTGAGATAACAAATGAGTGCAGGTCAGATTTCAGGTACTCTCCCTCAATAACCAGACATGAAGAAACCACCATGCTGCTACTCCTCTTCACAAACTGCTGCTGTCCTGTCCAAGAAACCTGTAGATCTTGGAACCATGTTGCTCCCCACAAATACAGAATATATGTTGCCTCGAACAACTGCACAACTTGGTCCAGAAAGTTATCAAAACAGACCCACTTTGTTGTATCTCATTTTACAACCTGCTGCTGTCCACTCATTTCTATAACAATTTCTCAAGCTGCTAGAATAGTGCTCAAGCACCAGAAAATCCGAAGTCCACTACTGCTGCCAACCACTTCAATATCCCTCACCCAAATCACCTCCCCGAGCTATCTAAAACATTCAAAACAGATACTAAGTTGCTATGAGCTATAAACATCTCACACCCCACTGATAGTTGTGGCCACCACCCTTTTGTCCACTCCCACGTCTCCCGTTTAATGCTTCTGGCTTGGATAGGCAGTTAGCTTTGAGGACTGATTTTACCAGCACCAACCGACCTGCCTTGGATAGGCAGTTAGCTTTCCAGCTCGCAAGCTTTGATTCAATCTTCCGAATAACTGGATCCCACATTACCTCTCTCCTTGGGTTCGCTCCAAGCGGGCACCCCAAGTACTTTGTGGGTAACTCCCCAATTTTACAACCCAATGTCTGCTCAACTCGATTCAAGTCTTCGTCGCTTGCATTTATACAATATGCAGCCGCCAGATTAATCTCTAGTCTAGGGCTGTCCAAACGGTTCGGTTATTTCGGTTATAACCGAAAACCGAATTTTTTTCAGTTTTTTTTAACCGTTTTTCATAACCGTTTTTTTAAATTTCGGTTTTCGGTTAACCGAATTTTATTTCGGTTCGGTTTTCGGTTATTGTAGAGAATATTTCGGTTAACCGAATAACCGAAATATTTTATAAAATAAAATTTAAATATAAAAATATTAATGAAATTATAAATTTTCTTTTAAAAATTTCGGTTACCGAATTTATTACGGTTAACCATAGCTAATTCGGTTTTCGGTTCGGTTTTCGGTCATTAAATTAAAAAAAATCGGTTTTCGGTTAATTCGGTTTCGGTTAATTCGGTTATTGACTTAAATTTCGGTTAATTCGGTTATACCGAAATAACCGAAAACTGAATTTTTTTTCAAAATTCGGTTTTCGGTTAACCGAATTAACCGAATGGACACCCCTACTCTAGTCCACTCATCTCCGAGAAAGCAATAATAATACGATGTATCTCCACTATTTCTGCATAATTAGGCTCCAAGAATAACAACGTGTCATCAGCAAATTGTAGATGAGTGAAGCGTACCTTATCAACCCCGATACACAACCATGAAAACGATTTGACTCCACCGCCCTCGCAATCATCCAATTCATCCCTTCTACAGCTAGCACAAATAAGAGTGGAGACAGCGGATCCCCTTGCTTTAGGCCCCTCTTCGGTTTGAATGGGGCAGCGGGAGAGCCATTTATTAACACCGAGATTTGCACTGTCTCTATACATTCTTTGATCCAACTCCGCCACTTAGGCTGAAAGCCAAACTTCAGGAGCATCAAATCAATGAAACTCCACGAAATACAGTCATAGGCTTTCCGAAAATCCAGTTTAAGGAGTACTCCTTTGCGCTTCCTTTTTAGCCAGCTAATAATCTCGTTTGCCATAAATGGTCCATCCAATATCTGTCTACCCTCAATAAATGCAGTTTGGGTTTCTCCAATCAGCTGTGGGAAAATGGTACTCAATCTTTTAGCCATGATCTTGGCTATGACTTTATACACGCACCCAATCATGCTTATAGGTCTGAAATCATCAAGTCTTGCTACTTCAGGCTTCTTTGGGATAAGAGTTATCCAAGTTGTGTTTAATCCCTTCTCGAGCTTGCCGGATACAAAGAAACCACGCACATCATGTGCAAAGTCTGCCCCTATGAACTCCCACATTTCTTTAATAAACTTTAAATTGTAACCATCGAAACCAGGGGCCTTCGAACCATCACGTAACCACATCGTTTTCCTGATCTAGGACAGGGTGGGGACCTGCTCCAACATATAAGAATCAGCTTGACAGATTCTCGGTCTTGAATTCGGTGGGGGGCCTAGCCCATGCTCCAGTTGAACATCATAAATGTTCTTGAAATACTGCATCACCACCTTTTATGTCCTGTGGCCTAGTAATAATCTGCTCATTCATGTCAAGGGAGGTGATTTGCTTCAATTTTCTATTGATAGTAGCCCTCCTGTGGAAATAAGAGGTGTTTCTATCAAGATTACGGATCGTTTTATCCCTAGACTGCTGTCTCTAGTGAATTTCCTGCCTCCTCAAAGCTATGCTCAAATGAGCCAAGATCGAGGTCCTCCTAATCTCATAATTAAGACCTTGCATTCCGTTTTTTGCTTGGTCATCCAGCACTCTCAGCTCATTAGATAGCTTCTCAACAGACAGTTTGATGTCCCCAAATACCTCCTTATTCCATATTTTTAAAGAATTTTTTAGAAGTTTCAATGTCCTCTGCGTTGAACCCCCCTCAAGTTTCCTCCACTCAGCGGCTACAAATTCTTTGAATTGCGGGTGCTCCAACCATGCGTCCATTGACCTGAATTGTTTAGGACCCCAGTTGATGCACCCCAACTGCAACACCAACAACTTGTGGTCCGAAGCCACCCACTCACCAGATTTCAGCCTTATATCCTGGAAACAAGCCAGCCATTCATCAGAGACAAGTATTCGATCTATTCTACTGAAATTGGCTGCCTGACTCCCCTTCCACGTAAACTTTGCATCGACTAGTGGGATCTCCACCAGCTCCATCTCATCAATCCACTCATTGAGGTACTGACTTCCCCTAGGTAATGGCCTGGAACCCCCATTGAGTCTGTCATGTTAGTTTCTGATCTCGTTGAAGTCTCCCATCACTAGAATTGGAGAGGATTCCCCCATGCGGTAGGCCAAAATTTCCTGTAGCACAACTCTTCGATCTTCCTCATTACATGGAGCATACAATATAAGGACTCTCCCTTCAAAATTAGATTCCGTCAATTTCAAATGCAACAATATCCACCGCTCACCCTTCATAACATTGTTGACCTCAATTTGACCTTCATCCCATAATACCAGTAAACCCCCTGGCCTACCCTGTGCGCATACTTCGTCCCACCCAAAGTTTCTTCTCCCGCCCCAGAAACTATGAGCTTTCTTTGCTGTAGAGTTTCCATGCTGTGTTTCAACCAGCCATAAGAGACTGATTTTATTCTGTCGCACATCTTGCCGTATGATTCTCTCTTTGCCTGGGGGGCCTAACCCACGAATATTCTGCACCCCCAAGACCACCATCTACTCTAGGCGTCGGCGGGACTTGCTGCAGCCGCTGCCGCAAACATGCTAATCTTGTTACGGAGGTTGCGCATCCCTTTCTCTCGGTCCCGCACTTCACAACCTAACTCCTCAGCCGCTTTCAAGCATACTTTCGCTTCCTGATTGACATCTACTATTTTCCCGAGACTATCTCTACTATTTGGAAGTTGAGTGTCAGCTACTCGGCTGCATGGAGTATCATGGACCAATCCTCCACCGATAGATTCAGCCCAGCTGGGTTTGTTACCGCTAGGCTTAGGGGGCTGGCCCACTGTTGGCCCTCCACACCTTGGGCTTGGGTGATATATAAATCCTGCACGAGGCCAACATCCACCGCCTCAATAACCGCTTCTCTTATCCCTTCTTTATCCACAATAACAGCCAGAGAGCTTTTTGCCAGCTCATTATTATTGTCAGTTTCTTCTCTCTCAGCATATACCCCCATTACTCCCTTACTCACCTGACACATCTCAGCGTGAGAATGTTCCACTTCTCCAACATTTTCTAAAATATTACCCGATTCCGTCTGAGAATTTGATACGATTTCCACCCATGTTCTTTTCACCTCTTCAGGGCTTGAGGCATTTTTGGCTGTTTCCTCATTATTCTTTTCAAGACTCCCACTATGCTCCCTATTTCTACTAAACTGCACATTAATGTCGCCTGCCTGCAGGCTCATGGGACTTGTTATGGCTATAGCATTGTTGATTGTTTGACTTCCTCTTATTCCCCTCGGCGATTTGAATTATTTCTGGTACCGGCAAGAAATCAGCTCTTACACCCATAAAGTTTTCCTCTGTGATCGTCACCGGAAACTCCATCCCATTAACTAAAATTCGGATTGCCTTATTGATAAATAACATGGTGGACGTTTCCACCATCACTCTTGCTTTAATATTAGCCAAAACTTCCGGTCCCTCTTCATCATACTTGATTACTTCCCCAACTAAGGACGCAACCTTTGTGACGTTATCAGTGTTCCAAGCATGGATGGGGATGCCTCTAATGTTGATCCAAGTTCTCCTACTTTCCACTTGATCCATCGGTCTCCACTTCCTCACCTCCATTATTGTCCCATATTGTACCGAACCTATATTCTGCATCACTTTCTCCAGATCTTCATAGAGGTCGAAGACAGCCAGGAATTTAGTTTTTGAAAAAGCTAATAAACCCGCTAGAGCCGGTCATTTTTGTTTGAAGAACTCGATGCCTTCCTTTGCATGCATCCACTCTCTGAGTGTTACCACCAAACATATCTCCAAGCTATTCCTCATCACTTTATCCACTTCCAGCTCGAGTTGCAGCCTAGCGTTCCCATGGTGCGCACCACCCCTGCTTTGGACCTGGCTATACGTTCCAGCCTAAGGAACTTTGCCCGATATGCCATAGGGGCTGCTCTGTGTAACAACTTTAGTCCTACCCCTAAACTGGTCTCTCCAACCTTGAAACTCCATATGAGCTTTCATATAGACTCCACTAATGGCTTTCCCATTAAGTTTCTTTAATTATTTTGTCTGCATCGGTCGTGTTCCTCACATCCACAAATGTAAATGCATGTGGGTTGTGCCTACATGGTCACCTGGACAGGAAAATCCTGTTCACCTTACCTCTCATTTGCATCATACTTCTCAAGGTTGTTTATGAGATTCCTTTGGCGATATTATCTACAAAGACCGTGCAACCCACCTTCTGTTCTTCTGCCCTTCTCAAAGCTATCGGTGTTCCCAGCATCTCTCCCGCACTCACACGCCTCCAATACCACCTACTTTTGTCACGCCCCCTGTTCCACCTCCGCCACTGTGGGGGAGGGTTTGGCCCCGAGCTCGATGGCTAGCCCTGGTATTCATGGACGACACTTCCTCTCACTAAGCAACGACCAATTTTTGGAGGGCAAATGTTTGGATTGTAACAGATGTGTTGTTGCTGGCAGGCTATGTGGGCAGGGATGTGTATGGTGTGTACAGTTTCTGGTAGGTATGAGGGTGGGGGTGTGTGTGACGGCTTGTACTGATGGTATCGGTGGAGTATCGTGGTTTTAGAGGTGGTTGCATGGTGGACGGCTATTGAGAGAGAGGAAGGGAAGAGGGGTGGAGAGAGGAGGGAGTGCATAGCGATTAAGAAGCAATTGGAGTGTCTTTTCCAAGTGTGTGTGATTACTAGGGAGTATGTGAGCGAAGTCGAACTAGGTAATCAACTTAATACCTTAGGTATTTGGTAGACTAACTAGTCGGGGAATGGTTGGGAAATTGTAGGCCTACTATCAGGAAGGGTAGAGGACTTTGGTGATAAGTCCTAAACTGTCCCGGAGTCCGTAGGTTGGGCGAAGGGAGATTGAGTGAATTTCTAGAGTGTAAATTCTCAATCGAATAAGAGTATTCAGTTTTGTGTTATCGCGCCTCTTCTTAACTATCAAATCGCTTGATCAATACTAAACGTGTCAACAGCACGTCCACGATAGGTCAAGGACGTATCCGGAGCACTAACTAGTTTCAATTGGTATCAGAGTAGGTCTCTTCTAGAAAGTAACTACTTTGGAAGACAATCAATGTCTCATTTTACCCTATTAGCATCAGAAGAAGGTTCCGCTCCAAACCGACCACCGCTCTTCAACGCAAAAAACTACACCTACTGGAAGAACAAGATGAGATTTCTCATCAAGTATGACGATCCAAGAATGTGGAGGGTAATATCACAAGGAGAATATACCTTCCTTGATGCTCAAGAAACAAACATATCTGTTGACAACATGACAGACGATCAGACCAAAAGGTTGTTATTCAATGCACAAGCTGTAAGAATCCTTCATTGTGCATTATTACATGAGCAATATTCTAAGGTATCCTCTACTAAGACTGCCAAAGAGATTTGGGAAATATTGGAAGTTACCTATGAAGGGAATGATGAAATCAAGAAAACCCGCATTGAGCTCTTACTTACTTATTGGAAGCTATTTACGACAGAAGAAAAGGAAATCATTTCTGAAATTCATACTAGGTTTACCAAGCTAATCAACGAGATGCTTGTGCTTGGTAGAACTATTTCAAATGAGGACCAGTTTCGAAAATTTCTCAGATCACTTCCTGCCTCTTTTGATAGCAAAGTCAATGCTATGCAAGAAGTCAATTATCTCTCAAAGATGTCCCTGGAAGACATGTTGGGATCGTTGATGACATTTGAACTCAAGTTGCAAGAAAGAAATTCAGAAAGCTTAAAAAGGGAAAAGGCAAGGGTATATCCCTCCAAGTAGCTAAAAATGAAAATCTGAATCAGAAGAAGAAGATGATGATGAAATGGTCCTGTATACCAAATGGTATTTATGAAAATTCTTTAAGGACAACATGGGAAGAGGAAAAGATTCCAATGAATCAGATGATCACCAAAGGAAAATAATGACAAATGCTTTAGATGTTCAAAACGGGAACATCACATTAAGGATTGCCCACAACGACCCCCAGTGGACAACGTGTTATACCCAAAATTTCAACCCCCTCGGAGTAGTCTCTAAGGCATACATGTTACAAAGGGCAAAATGGTCAAAATGCACCAATGCGGGATTTTCCAAGGACATTCTCAAGATTTTCTATTTTCATATGACTTGTTCACTATCTCCAAACACTTTGAAATACCATATTCATCATGAAAGGTATTTCATAATTTGTGGATAATTTTTATTTTGGGAATTTAGCTTTTAATTCATATTATAAGCTAATTTCTTTAATAATTAACACATAAAATAACCTCAAAATAGAAATAAAAGGTTTCCAAATATTAAAATAAAATTGTTACATGGTTAGCATGACTACATACAGTCATAAGCCTGAAAATATGTTATTTGGAACCTTAGCCCAAAAGTCAAAAGAGAAATTCAAACATTCTTACAATTTTCTCTCTCCTTTGGAAAATACCCAAATAAATTCCAAATGTCATAAAATTTTAACACAAGATATAGGATGATTTTTAGAGACTAAAACCGCTGGAATTTCGTAATTTCAACTTTCCAATCGTAGTTATGAATATTGGAAGTTCCAGATTGTAAGATTTTTATCTAATCAGTTATTTTTTTGAAATAACCCGATTCTAACTCTCAAAATTCCTAAAAATGGACTTTATCTTTGGTTAAAATTTCAGAATTTTTATCGACCTATAGCATATTTTAAAAAATCAGCTTCTCTTAGAGCACAAAATTAGGGTTTTAGATAAAATTTTGTTCTATTAATTTGGCCATGCTCTATCTATAAAAGGACCTTCCAAAAATGACCCAGGGTAGAGGAGAACATTCCCAAAGTCAGAATACACATCCGTCGACCTTCTCCCCACGTTTTTGCACTTCCAAGCCTCAAATTAATGCCGAAACTCTGCTGAAAATACAGAACCAAATCATGGTTAACGGCACAAGGAAGAAGGAGTCAGAAGCTCGGGTCGAATTCAATCTGGAACTGGTCCCGATGAGGCACTGAAAGTTTCCCGACGTGAAGAATCATAGTGACCTCGAAGGTAAAACAGGTGGGAATTTCACTTTTCTAACTCCCCACGAATTTATTCACCCCCTCTCAAAATTTGGGTTCAAACAGACTGTTTTAGGCTTCTGAATTGTTATTCGTTTTTTTCTGTCTTGTTACTTGTTCAATAAGTTTCAACTTTAATTCGTATTCAAATTGAAAACTTTCTGTCATTAACGTGTTAAGAATCTTTTAGGCTATCTACCCATAAAATTTGAGCTAAAAACACCATCAGGAACCACCAGAACGCCACCGTCCGAGGGTAGTCCGTGCCTGCGGACTTCACGTCCGGGGTCCTGGACAGCATGTCCGTGGCCACGGACACCCCCGGACCGTGGCGGGAATTTATTTTTCAAACATTCTAGGTTTTCAAACTATGTATGGGCCTACGGACACCCTGTCCGTGGCCCCGAACTTTTCAATTTTTTGCTTTCTTGCAAATTTGACTTTTCTGCATATTTAAGTTAACAAGGGTCCGTGGCCTCGGACATTAAATCTGTGGCTATGAACTGAAACAAAATTTAACCTAATTCTGCCTCTGAAACCCTAGTTTAGGTAATTTTAATTTTCACTTTAATTTCAGTAAAAAATATCAAAAATACAAAAACAAATCAGAAATATGCTCTCTTTGGTAAAACAAACTCGTAAAAAGCCGTAAACAACCTCAGTAGAGGAAAAACAACCTAGGAGGGGCAATGAAAGAAATTTAAACCCTAAATAAGTCGAATACCAAGCCCCTGAATCCGAACTCTACCTTTCCTAATTTACCCAACGTTAAAATTAGGTGGCGACTTATAGTAGGTTCCAGTGAGCTAACTTAAGACTTAGTAATTAATGTTTTATGACATAGTTATTAAGTTTAGGTTATAAGTGGACCTAGAACCCGACCAAATCCTAATCAACTTGAATCAACATAGGATAGGGTTCAAAAATTGAGGCTCATAGAATGGCGACTCTACTGGGGACAAACTTTTAATTTTAAACTTGTTTAATTTTAAGAAAGAGGGCTTAACTCGAAATTGTTTATTTATGGCTTTTATTACGTTGTTTGTTTACTTTCGTGTGCAATTTAAATTTCTGTATATGCATGATATGAGAGCGAGGGTCCACACAAGCCGATTTCACCCCGGGACCCGCTTGAGGGTCCCCTGTCGGGAACTCACACCTTTTTAGGTGATGTGAATAAGTGGGGGAAAAGAGAAGAATGTCGTCTAACCACATCCCCTTAATACCTGGGCTTTAGCCCTAAGCATTTTCTTAGCAGTGCCCTTACCTAGCCTTGTTTGATCATTCAAAGACCCGACCGTAGACGCACACCTTTAGGTGATGTGAAAAGAGTGGGGAAGCCCAAAGAGAATAGCGTGCAAGCCCTATTCTTTTGTGTTGACTTGGGCCCACGCCCTAAGCATCTCTCCAGATTGATCCATACCCATTGGTCCAAATCGTCTAGTGAGGACATATTGAACTTGTGTGAAACCTTGTTTTCTTGTATTATCCACCCACTACCAGCCTAGAAATTGATAGGAACTTTTCCTACACCAACTCAGCTCAACCCGAATTCGCGGCTTTATTGTTTGCAGCCCAAAGGCCCTATTTGGTATAATATGTGAGACATTTGGGCTTTGGCCCAAAAGTTTAGACTTAGGTGATTTCTCTCTTTCTGCCCAATTTGAATTATCAATTTTGTTCGAGGCCCATGAAAAACACATCCACCTAAAGTAATCCATGATACATGAAAATCCATCAGGCCTTTCCATCTCAAGGCCCATTCTAGTCTAGGAAGACTTTTCACTCGGGCTTTGGCCCAAAATCCTAGATCTAGGTGTCATCTTTTAGGCCCAATCAGAATTACTCGGCCCAAATTCCAATTCACATCTAGAACATAATTTGAGAAGTCATTCTAGTTCACGTTCCTCATTCCTAGCCCAAACACATTCTCGCCCAAGTACCACAGTCATAACTCATTCCATCTGGGCTCATAGACCAATTCATAGTTTTGGCCCATGAGCTTCGCTCTCAATCTAGAATTTTGGCCCATAGCATAAAACATTTGAATTCAAGATAGTTTGCATAACTCATTCAGTCTAGTTTCTAGCCTCATGGCCCAACAAGAACAACAAACGAATCTTAGACTTCAAGGTGTCTCTCTCGGCCTAGTGGCCCATTCACAGTCCATGTGCCTTCCTTCAGCCCGTTTACTCCAATTCCAGATTAAGGGTACTCAGGGCCACACATATGTTCTAGTCTAGGAATCACTCTAGCCCATGCACCTCACTCTCAGTTTGGAAAAGATTCAGGCCCAGGTACCTCCTATATAATCCATAGGCATTCCTAGTTCTAACATTTTACAGAGCCTACTAAGAGTCCAAGAAGAAGATGATCACAGTCATCTTAGCGACATCTCGGCGGTCAAGAGCTCGAGTCTTCAACATGCCGACATCAGATGGCTCAGCAGGGTTCGAATTCAATAGAAAGTTTAGGGTTCCCATGCATTCTACTGCATAACCTGCCATTACACTCTGTGGAGGGTGATTTTTCGGTATGAGGGGGGGGGGGGGTCTATCTAAATATGGTTCTAGCTGAGAAGTCTAGATCCTAAAAAATGCCATTCTGTGGAGGGTGAAAACCCGTTACTCTGGCATCCCTCAAATACCTACTAAATCGTCCGTCTTTCCCAGAAAGCATAAAGGGGAGTGTGAGTGAACACTACACCCGCTCTCAATGGGCCCCACGTGGACTTATGCCTCTATAAGGCGGAATTGACTAGATTCGCCACCTAGTTTGACCTAAAGAACTAGGAAAGGAGGAGAAGGGGGGGTTCTAGGAACCATTGATTGACTCTGAATTTGTTGCTTATGGATAGGACTTAGCTGGTCGCGTCAGAGATTCTATTGTGGGTTCGTACTGGGTTACACCCCTTAGAAGTGGCAACGACCACGACTTCGGATTGGTGCCCGAGGAAACCTCGGTCTCCAATTGTCGGGATTTCCCTCTTTCAAAACCTTTTAGAGAGATTCATTTAAAAGCCAAAGGATAGGATTAAAAGAGGAGTGAGGAAAGGATGAGTTCGAAAAGTTAAGAATAGGCTGGTCTTGGAGTTGGTTTGATTGGAGTGTGAGAGGTTTTAATTGTTCTGAGAGATTTGAGGTTATTTCGGGCCTTCACGGAATTAATAGGATGATAGGAGTTTTGAGGAGCAAAAGAGTCATTATATTTTGGAGTCAAGGGGTGTTCGGATCATTTGCTGGAGTTAAGGAGTTTTTGGTCATTTTGTAGAGCCTGGGGGTATTTTGGTCATTTTGTAGAGCTGGGGGTATTTTAGTCATTTTGTAGAGCTGAGGGGTATTTTAGTCATTTTGTGAAGTTGAGAGGTGTTCGGATTCTTTGGTGGAATTGAGGAGTATTTCGTGTTCATAAAGTTTGGATTTTTGAATGGTCAAAATTTTTGAGGTGGACAGGAAGTCGAAAGTGTTGATGGAGTGTGAAGGAGGATGTTTGGTTCACAGGTGTTCGGGTTTTGAAGATGTTTCAGGTTTAAGATGACTAAGGTTGTTCGGGAGTATTCGGGAATTGGAGATCCTATGTGACTTAGAGTTGGTTCAGAGAAGGATTGAGGAGTGTTCATGGGTCCTAGAGCTCTAATGGAAATGTTGGATTGGTTTATTCAGAATTGTCTCTCTTAAAGTTCTTAAGACCGAAAAATCATTTTTTTGTTGTGAAAGGGCGGATAATCCCGAGGGATTACCCTATGTGCCCCCTCGAACACTACACTTAATTAATGGTAAGTGCCGAGGCTCGAAAGATGGGACAATGAATTTATGTCGAAAAATAGGATTTAGAGAGAAGTATCATGAATGGGATACTCTCGGTCAAACCCTAATAACGTCTCTAACTCCCGAGTTTAAAAACGTTAAAAACCGAAAACATTGAAATCGAGCGGAAGGGAGTTAGTTGATTCTAAAATCCCGACTACAACTAGGAAGGTTGTTACTTCCCTAGCACCCCGCCTTGTAAAAATGCAGGCTGCAATTAGGGGAGGTTTGTCACCCTAATGCCCCGCCTAAAGAGATCCAGACTGCGACAAGGAGGTTATAACCTTAGTGCCCCGCCTCGGATTTTTATCTTGGGAAGGAAGGCAAGTGATGTTCTAACAATGGAGGAAATGCTTTGAAGGGGTTAGATATTTCTTGCTCCCCGAAAACAAATTATTTGGATTTGAAAACTAAGTTAGAAAACTTTGAAAGTTGTTCGGAATTCTCGGCGAGAAGAAACACTGATTTGAGAAATGTTTTTAGGAGAAAACTTTCTGTATATGTGAGAAGAACTTTCTGCATTTGAGAAGAGTTTTCTGTGATGTGAGAAGAGTTTTTCCTTTTTAAATTCCACAAAATGGTTTTTGAAAACTTGATGAGACTTTAATAAAAAGATTGTTTTGAAATTCTTTTGGGTTTTTAGATTTTGAAAGGAATTTACAAGTGAGTGTGGATTGGATGAAATGTATTTGGGTTTGAGTTGAATTGAGCTTGATGAAATAGGTTCGGTTTGGATTGAGGTTCAGGCTTGAACTAGATTGAATTTTGAGTTGGGTCAAGGTCAATGTTTTGGTCAAGGTCAACATTTTGGTCAAGGTCAACTTTTTTGGTCAAGGTCAATTTTTTGGTCAAGGTCAACGTTTTTGGTCAAGGTCGACGTTTTTGGTTAAGGTTTGACATTTGTGGACTTGGGCCAAGCTTTGGGGTTGGGCTTTTTTGACTTGTGTGGACTTGGTTTGACTTGTGTGGACTTGGGTCAACTTTGGTTTATGGACTTGGGTAATGGGCCGGGTTTATGGATTTGGGCCAGATTTATGGACTTGGGCTGGATTGGGTCAATGGGCTGAGTTGGGTTGATGGGCCGAGATAGGGTTTGGGTCATGGGCTTTGGGCCAAGTGTGGGTATTTGGGCCGAGATTGTTTTGGGTCATGGGCTTTGGACCAAGTGTGGGCATTTGGGCCGAGATTGGGTTTGGGTCATGGTCTTTGGGCCAAGTGTGGGTATTTGGGCCGAGACTGTTTTGGGCCAAGGATTGGACTTGGTTTGTGGGCCGAGGTTGTGTTTGGGTCATGGACTTTGGGCCAAGTGTGGGTATTTGGGCCGAGATTGGGTTTGGGTCATGGTCTTTGGGCCAAGTGTGGGTATTTGGGCCGAGATTGGGTTTGGGTCATGGTCTTTGGGCCAAGTGTGGGTATTTGGGCCGAGACTGTTTTGGGCCAAGGATTGGACTTGGTTTGTGGGCCGAGGTTGTGTTTGGGTCATGGACTTTGGGCCAAGTGCGGATATTTGGGCCAAATTGGGTGATGGGCCGGGTTTGAGGAGTAGTGGGCCAGGCTTCGGTTTCAGGCCTTGGGCTTCGGGTTTGGGTTTTTGGGCTCGGGCCAGACTGGGCCGAATTTGGGCTTTGGGCCTTGGGTTTCGGTTTTTGGCCTTGGGCTTCGGTTTTTGGCCTTAGGCTTTGGGCCAGGTTGAGGGTTGGATTTGGGCCGAGAAGTGGGTAATACGTAGCCAGGCCAAAATGTGATATGGGTGTAGCCTAAATCAGAATTGGATTGAGAGGTTGAGTTGGGTTAGGGGGTGATTATGAAATTGAGCCAATTTTCCTTTGGGCTTTGAGAATGAATTTCCAATAAATGGGCCGAGTGAGAGTCCAACTGAAACTAAAGGCTAAGGACTCAAGACGTGTCTGGATGAAAATTAATTGTATTTACAAAAAGATTGGATTTTTGTTGATTGTACATTTTATTCTGAAATTAGGGGATGATTTGGAAAGTTTTAAGGAAAACGGGTATTCCTCAAATGGACCGTGTCTAGGACCCGTATGCATTGAGGATACCCAAAACCTAGAGCTTTTCTAAAATGGGCCTCAAAGGTCCACAAAGAGGGCAACCTAATGGGCTTTCTAAGGTCACCTGTTTCAGCCCGTCGGGCTGTTTATGAACTGGGCTTGAAACGAAATTAAATTTGGGCCAAGGGTTACCCGGGCCCAAACAGGTCCAGCCCATCAAGATATAACAGAAATGTGGACATGAACTTTTAAAAGCTAAGGGACTGTGCAAATAACGCATATACAAACATGGAGTTTAAAAGCGATTAAGGTGGACCTTATGCATGAATTTCGAAAGCCACCTAAACAAATTATGTACACATAAAAGGGGTTCAGAAACTATACACGCAGAAATAAATCCTCAAAGCTGCTGAGTGCCAAGTCAGATTTATTTAACCCTAGACTCTCAATAGCGCACCAACAAAATGAACCATAATGTGTGGGTTGCTAGTCAATTGTTATCCTCACACTATTCTTATCTTTCAATGATCAAGCATAGGTCAAAAATAAGAGAAAAAAAGTCCGAGATGTGTAAAATATAGAGGGGGGGGGGGGGTATATACAACAGAAATAACAAATTAAACTAGGAAAAAGTTATCAGATTAATACCAAACATTACTTAGTCCAGGCTAAACAGATCCTACAAACCGACAGAAAATGAGGATCCTAAATGTGGGTTTCTAATTCATTGTTACTTCTCCCTATTGTGTATCTTTCAGTGGCCATATAAGGGTTCACAAGCAAGAGAGCTAAACCAACAGGAATAGGGAGGTATGCAGAAAACAAAGCGTAGCATATAAAACTGGAACGAGCTCTGAAATGAACAATCAACTAAACTCCACTTAGTCTAGGCTAATCTGAAACAAGTAAACAGGCTCGCATGGATTTGGTGTAACCAAACTAGGAATGCAGTGTAGCTTCTTTTCCCAAATAAGAAACAAAGAACAACTTCAACAGAGAACAGACATGGGTTTCAACATACAAACATGCATCAATCATCATATTTGACAGATTTTCAGTTCAGGGTGAAATACCAGGAATGGAGATACGGACTCCCTGCAAGACAATAAACACAAAAATTGAAACAGAAGCAAAACAGCAACAACAGAAAGTTAGTCTACACATTTTTGAACAAAATTCTGATGGGCACAAAGGAAGGTTTAGAGATACAGACTTCACTTATGTAGATCAGAACCGCATGAAGTTTGGGTGCGTTTTCCCCTGGGTCGTAAGCTTACACACCAACCCCATCCAGAAACACTTTAATAGTAGAGGAGTATATTTACCAAGGAGAAGATATACAAACGAGCGGTTCAAAAGGTAGGTTATCAACATTTCTACTCAAACCGAGAACAGATAGACAACCGGACAGATTCTTCTCTGATAACGAGAAGAAAGTTCGCTTCGGTGAGTGACAGTAGCACAACAACGGATCTGGTACTCAAATGACACATACGAGGCAGAAGGGAAGAAAACCATAGCCAGAGAATACATTTACCCCTCTAATATCAAAACACAATTTGATAACAGATTAAAACCCAGCTCGGGTTCCGCAGAGATCAACAAGGCAAGAGACGATGGAACTGGTATCGCGCCCGACTGAAATTCATGGCTGATTTTTCATGAAGGAAGTAGTAGAACATCCGGTATTTCAGAAAGGGTTTAAGCACAAAAGAAAAGGAAACACCATCTCCTGCGACTTTTGAACCCATGAACTCATTGTTTGAGGTCTGGTATTCATCGAGCCCATTGGCAAATCAAAACGACGAAAATTCAAAAGAGTGTTCGGCTTGTACCAAAAAAGAAAATCACAAAAACCAAACCTATGATAGAGGCTTGGTGTTTGTTCGGAGCCAGCGTACAGAAACCGAATTATGAACACGAGTTATTAAAAAGCCGAAAGGGGGAATGGGGCTGGGAATATGGGGGATGGTATCGACATCGGAAAATCGTTTCTGGAAAACCCATGCCTCGCCAGTTCCTTCTAGCCAATGTCGAAATGGATCAATCGACAAGTTCGATGAACAAGTGGAAAACCAGAAAAAACAACGACAGAGAAACCCATATCTGAAGGGGAGATGAAACCCAGAAGACGCTTTCTCTTTAGAACCGAAGCTTACCTACTTACTCGTTGAGTCGAATACGAAGGAGGGTTAGGGTGAGATTTCTGATGGACAATGATGTGCGGAGTGTCGATTGAGGAGCTTTTCGGGGTGATTCACGATGGGAGAACCAAAGGGAGATCGAAGATTGAAGGAGAAAAAAGTTTGTGGGTTTTCTCCTCGTTCTTCAAACTCGAACTAGGAATATCAAAGTAAACAGAGCATGAGACAATTAGAATAAAAATCGGGATCAATGCCGGATTTTTTAAAACGTGCCTCTACTGTGAGGTTTTAAGATTGTTTTATAATGGGAGGGTATACAGATGTCAAGCTAGGGTTTCATTTGGGCTGGATTTTGATTTTGGGTCCCTTGGGTTATATCTGGGTTGACTAAAAGGGAGAATGGGACCGGAACAGATAACAACAAAAAGAGATGGCGAGAATACTACTACCGAGTTTCGAACTCGGATTCTCCCTGTTCAACCACTGTACTTCGCCCAACTACACCAGGACAGAATTCGGTATACTTATGCGAGAATATATTACCTAAACCCTAATCAAAGCTGAGAGGAAAATAAAGAGCAACAACGCCCATGCCAGGATTCGAACGCAAGACTCGTGGGTTATACGACTAGGACCTTAACCGGTTACGCTATGTCGGATTTCAGTATATTCTTGGGAGAAATAATACAAGAGCTCTAAATTCGACTGGATAACTCTTTCTAAAATGCGACGAATCCAGCAGGAAGTATATACAATAGAATGGGATGGTTAATCTAATGACATGAAAGAATGGAATACAATTGAAAATAAGGTTCAAAAACATAATGGGATATAAATAAAAGAATAGCATATGTACATGAAACAATGAAAATTAATGCTCGAAACGAAGATAAAACACTCAAAGTAAATATAAAATAATGGTAGTAGAGGGACACACAAAATAATAAAAATAGTGATGATAAAACGGAGAAAGTCAAAAGAAATAACAAATAATAATAAAGTATAAATCGATCGAACACGTAAAATAATACATGGTAAAATCAAAAACCGTGAAATGTTTTAAAAAGCAACAAAATGTGTATACGAAATGAAGTCAGTTAAAAACAGATTTCAACAAAAAGCTCGTGCTCCTTTTCCATAGGAATGTGAGATTTAAATGTCGGTAAAAAGAAATTCCTTTGGTCGAAAACGGGGACGACCGCCTTGTTTCTAGAAGCATGTTAATTTTTGTATTTTTGTTTCAATATAAACGGGTGAGAATTTTTGGTGTCTACAGATGGCTCCCCTTAATTCAATTTTGCAAGACCTTGCAGAATTGGATCAAGGTTGACGGGGCGCCAAAAATTCTCACTGTGGTCTAGTGGTGCATTGAGATGCGACCGTGAGTGTGTGAATACGATTGGAAGTACGAGGACTTATGACGAGCTTCAGTTAGACCTCTTGACATCTAACCCTAGGACTTACGATGAGCCTAGGATACTAACAATCCGACTTGGTTTTAGGGTGCACGAGGGCTTAGGAGTGCCTCAACTGGATCTCTTGATATCCAGTCCTAGGGCTTATGACGGGCCTAGAATGCGATTGAGAGTACGAGGACTTAGGAGTGCCTCAACTAGACCTCTTGATATCTAGCTATAGGACTTATAACAAGCCTATAATACCAACAACCCGATTTGATTTAAGGAGCATGAGGGCTTAGGAGTGCCTCAACTGGACCTCTTGATATCCAGTCCAAGGGCTTATGACGGGCCTAGAATGCGATTGAAAGTACGAGGACTTAGGAGTGCCTCTACTAGACCTCTTGATATCTAGCTATAGGACTTATGAAGAGCCTATAATACCAACAACCCGATTTGATTTAAGGTGCACGAGGGCTTAGGAGTGCCTCAACTGGACCTCTTGATATCCAGTCCTAGGGCTTATGACGGGCCTAGAATGCGATTGAAAGTACGAGGACTTAGGGGTGCCTCAACTAGACCTCTTGATATCTAGCTATAGGACTTATGACGAGCCTATAATACCAACAACCCGATTTGATTTAAGGTGCACGAGGGCTTAGGAGTGCCTCAACTGGACCTCTTGATATCCAGTCCTAGAGCTTATGACGGGCCTAGAATGCGATTGAAAGTACGAGGACTTAGGAGTGCCTCAACTAGACCTCTTGATATCTAGCTATAGGACTCATGACGAGCCTATAATACTTTGATGGAGTTGTACGAAACTCACCGTGGTGAAAGGTTGATCTGAAGATGACTTTGATTGTGGATTGATTTGGGATTGGATGCTTTTCGGTTGCTCCTGTGAGGGATGTGATAGATGTTGCCCTGGGCTTTACCAATGTGGGACTCATGTTTCGATTTTGCTTTGCCAGTCTCGCCCGATGTGCACTGTAGTTTCAGGATCCAGTAGAACTCTTGGCTCCAGAGTTTGAGATGGCTCCGATTTGATATGTGATTCCCTTGTGAGCAACGACTCTGGGATGGTTGATGGGTTCGGGTTCGATATGATCTGAGGGCTCCGGTATGATCGGATGGCTCCATTGCGATTGGGTGGCTCCCTATACTGCCCTGAGATGACTCCGGTGTGGCCCCGGGATGATTTTCTTGATTGAGGCGAATTCCTCCATAGAGTGATGGCGATGACCTCGTGGTTCGAGGGGAGGAGGGTTTTTATTTGGGACGGGGTCGCACCCTGAGAGGGTTGCCTACGTACTCAACTCCCTGTTGAGATCAGACCTTACGTAGTTCATAATTCTTACGAGCGAGGAGTTCGGTGGTGAGGGGGGATGTCTTGCGGGGCATTTTCTTTGAACAGCGCCCGAAGACTTTTGATCCTTTGTTTTGATGGCTGTGCGGTCTCCGAGAATTGCTGTCGTGCCGGTTGGTGAAGGAGACAGGCTCTGTGCTGTGGCTTCCCCTTCTAAAAGAGCATACTCATTTTTCCTTTCCGTGGTGTAGGATATTATGTCCGAACTGATGGATGCAAATCTATTCTACATGCATTTTTTTTGAATTGGATATGATTGAATGCAACGAGGATGTCGTGTCAAGGTGAGCTCAGCCAAGAATTCTAGTTAAGTCAGATTAGTCATTTCTGAGCCACTTCTTTCTTGAAAAATCTTCCCGAAAGAGGTCTCTCGGGATCTCTTATACCTTTCTGTTTCCTTTCTTAAGGTCAGTTAGGCTTTCTTTAATCGGGGTGATGAACACTCGTTTTTCTCTACCTTCCTGATCTCTTTGACACTCGTTTGTGCACGATTGTATTGACAAGATCGGACGCGTTGTGGCCTTTCATGTTTCAAATTTGGTACTTTTCGAATCAAGCAAATATCATCTCTAAGTCGGAGGTCTTTCGATGGGTTATAACGGGGCTGCAGGGTATGTCATGTGGGACTGGAGGATTTGTTTGAGGATTGTGTAGCTTTGGTGCAACGGAGGATATGCTTCACCTTCGCCATGGATGGAGTGATTTTGGACTCTTTTCGCATTTGTGCGGATTATTATGTGTTCTCATTTTTGATTTGGCACTTTCTTTGAGTAATCTATTTGCATTTCTTCATATTTGATGTTTCTGGTCTCGTCTATTTATCAAGTGTGGAGATATCGAATGGTGTGAGACTTTCATTTCCTCTCTTTACTACTTTGAGCGTTTTGTGCTCCGCTTCTCTCGCTTTCATCCTCTTTGGGTATCTCTTTCAAGCTTTCCTCCATGCTTTAAATGGTGGGGAAGGAACCATGGCTCCAGCTCTTTTATCCTCCTTTGCAGGGGTGAATGGTTGCGTGATGTGGGGTGGTATATTGTGGAGCTGTTTTCGAAAAGATTCTCAATGAAAGGCTCAGCGGGGTTCACTAAGGGATCGTTTTCAGGGTCAATAAGGCTTTTGGCCTTGTGGAGGATTTCTTCGATCCTAGGTGCCTCGTGATCCCTATTGACAGATAATTGTTTCCTCTACTATTCCCAAATTTTGACATGAATGGTAACGCGCTTTTCTCATCAATATTTAATTCCGTGAAGGGGAATCCTCACCCGGTGCTTTGAAATTTAAATGCATCAAATACTCTGGGTTTTGCACGCTTTGTGTTTCTCTCATGCACTCAACTCTCACGGGAGGTTAGAGATCCTTTCAAGACCTCTTCGGGGAAAATGATACAAGAGTTTGGCGGCCTTTGATGACTTATGTGACTTTCCTAGAATTAAAGATCGAGATGCACCTCGACACTAGGGATATGCAAATGCAAATTCAATTAAGCTAAACCTAATGCAGATGATAATGATAACTTTTATGTGGATGCGTTTTTTTTTTGGATATTTTGTATGGATGCGTTTTTTTTATGGATGCATTTTTGTGGATGCATTTTTTGGATTTTTGAATGGATGTGTGTGGTTTTTTTTTGGATTTTTATGACGGTTCAGACATAATATCGTTTCAGCCGGTCAAGATTGACAAGGCTTTGAAATTCTTCTCCATCCAAATCCGTTAGTAATACAACACCATGAGGGGTTATCTCTTTGACCAGATAAGGGCCCACCCAGTTCGGCCTAAACTTCCCTCGTGGGTCTGGCAATCCTTTCTCAGCTCTTTTAACGAGATGCCCACTGGATGTTTCGTTCTTGACCCTTTTGTTGAACGCTCTAGCCATTCTCTTTTGTAACCCTGGATGTGATATAATGCCTGTAGGCGTTTTCATCAAGAAGAGCAAACTGTCATAGCGTTGTTGTAACCAGTCACTTTCAGCAATTTTCAGTTCGTTAGTGACCCGAAGAGTGGAATTTCAAGCTCGATTGGCAAACACATTCTGACCCATACACCAAGGAATACGGGGTGGCTCCAGTTGCAGTTCTGACAGTAGTGCGGTAACCCCAGAGAGCGTAGTGTAGCTTTTCTGGCCAATCTCTGTACGTTTCAACCATTTTTGCCAGTGCACTCTTTACGGCTTTGTTGGCGGCTCGACTGCTCCGTTGGTCTGAGGTCGGTATGGGATGATCTGTGGTAACGGATGTTGTATTTTTCCATGACCCGGATAGTGTCTCGTCGAATTGGGACCGTTGTCTGACACAACTCTGATGGAACCCCGTATCGGCATATGATGTCTCGCTCAATGAACTGGGACTTGCTTTGATCCGATGTTCGCGAACGACCGTGCCTCTACCCATTTGCTGAAATAGTCTATCGCTACAAGGATGTAGCGGTGTCCATTTGAAGCTTTGGGGTGGATTTCTCCAATGATGTCGATTCCCCATATAGAGAACGGCCAAGGAGCCGCCATGGCTGTCAGGGGTAGAGGAGGCAGGTGTTGCAAGTTAGCATGGGTCTGACACTTGGCGCACTTTTTCACGAATTCGTGACAATCGGCTTCCATTGTTGTCCAGTAGTACCCTAGTCTGAGGATTTTCGGGATAGGGAATGTCCTCCAGCATGGGTCCCGCATACTCCCTCGTGGGTCCTGACGATCTTATCAGCCTCTTTTCGGGTCACACACAAGTGTTGGACTCCATTCGGCATTCTCTTGTAGACCCTGGTTCCGCAGACCACATACTGATTTGACATTCTTCTTAGCGCGATGCGGTCCTGCTTAGTGGCTTCTGGCGGATACTCTCCTCTTCTAAGGAAATTCTCGATGTCCACAAACCACTCATCCTCGACTTCCCCTGTCTCGATGGCTCCAATCTCAAACGAGGGTGCATTAGTCATGGTTATCCACAAGGGGAAGTATAGTGAACCGGTTGGTACCTGGACCACTGAAGCCAAGGAGGCTAAAGAGTCAGCAAAGATGTTCTGGCTCCGGTTCACGTGCTTGAAAGTCACATTTTGAAAGCATGTGATCAAGTGTGAAAGGTAGTCATGGTAGGGGATCAATCGTTCTTCTCTGATCTCCCAAGTCTGGTTGACTTGCGAAATAACGAGGTTAGAGTCGCCAAAGACCTCTAACTCCTCCACTTGCAATTCTAATGCCATTTCCAGTCCCAGGATGCAGGCTTCGTATTCCGCCATGTTGTTAGTGACCGGATAATCGATTTTTACTGCAGCTGGAAGTAGATCCCCTTCCGGATGGATCAACAAGATCCCCACTCCTTTACCCTTATGGTTGACGGCACCATCAAAGTACAACCTCCAACAGGTTTTCCGTAATGTCATGATTTGTTCATCCGGGAAATCGTCATTTCCGAAGAACTCAGATGCTACAGGGCATTCTGCTAGATGCTCGGCTATGGCACTCCCTTTGATTGACTTCTGAATTTTAAAAGTGATATCGAACTCAGACAACAGTAGGGACCATCTGGATAAGCGGCCGTCGAGAATTGGCTTTTCCAGTAGGTACTTTTAGGGTTCATGCGTGCTAGATGACCTCTTGCCCTAACAAGTAGTGCCTTAGCTTCTTCGTAGCCCAGACCAAAGCAGCACAGAATTTGTGAATGTCAGAGTATCGTGTTTCTGCATCGACCCATTTCTTGCTGATATGGTAGATCGATTTTTCACGCGGTGGGGATCCTTGTTCCTGGGCTAGCATGGCGCCCATGGATGTTTCCCGGCTGTCAGGTAAAGAATCATTGGCTTACCCTCCTGGGGCGGTACCAAGACGGGCGGGTTCTGCAAATAGGTTTTGATCTTCTCAAAGGCTTCCTGACACTGTTCATTCCAGACTTTAGATGCGTCTTTCTTCAACAGACGGAAGATAGGCTCACAGGTCTCAGTTAGTTGCATGATGAATCTTCTGATGTATTGGACTCTGCCTAAGAAACCTCTGATTTCTTTTTCGGTCTTCGGAGGAGACATTTCTTGAATGGCCTTTATCTTTTCTGGGTCTACCTCGATTCCATGGGTGGTGATCATGAAGCCCAAAAGCTTTCCCCCGATCACTCCGAATGTACATTTCTCGGGGTTTAGCTTCATTTGGTACTTCCGCATCCGATCAAAGAACTTTCTCAGGTTCAACAAGTGATCCTCCCGTTGGGCAGCTTTGACGATCATGTCGTCTACATATACCTCTACTTCTTTATGAATCATGTCATGCAACAAGGTAGTGGCAGCTCTTTGATACGTGGCTCCGACATTTTTCAAGCCAAAGGGCATGTTCACGTAGCAAAAGGTTCCCCACTGTGTAATAAAAGACATTTTTCCTTGGTCTTCTACGGCCATCCGGATCTGGTTGTAACCTGAAAACCCATCCATGAATGACAGTAGCGCATGTTGGGCAGTATTATCAACAAGGATATCGATGTGGGGTAAGGGAAAGCTGTCTTTGGGGCTGGCCTCGTTTAAGTCCCGAAAGTCAATACACACTCGCACCTTTCCATTTTTCTTTGGGACAGCTACGATATTGGCTAGCCAATTGGGGTAATTGACGACCCGAATAAAGCCAACACGTAACAACTTTTCAACTTCTTCTTTCACTTTCAGTTGATGCTCGGGTTTCATTCTTCTTAAACGTTGTTTCTTAGGTTTGGCATTAGGGTACAACGGTATTCGGTGTTGGACAATGTCGGGGTCAATCCCCGGCATGTCTGCATAGCTCCAAGCAAAAACATCGACATATTCAATTAGTAGGGAAGTCAAGTCACGTTTTTCCGTTTCACTCAGACCCAAACCGACTTGTAAAGTTTTGGGGTTATCAGGTGTTCCGATGTTTATTGCTACAGTGTCCTCTACAATCTGAGTGTGGGTGGAATATTGTTCTGTGGGAGGCATATTCTCCTCGTCATATTCTTCTTCTTCAGCCTCATAGTTTTGCATTGAATCAAGTGACAAAAGAGATGAATTTTCTGAATAAACTGAACTTTCATTAATATTCGAAGAGCTGGGTAACTCAGTGATTGTTAGAAAATTGCCACCATTTTTACAGCGGAAAATAAATGGTGGCTCCCCCTCCCTTTCTTCTTCATCGTAATTAAGACAGACATCACTCTCATCATCAGAACTATGAGAACTATTGCTATCACTACTGCTATCACTATCGACTAGACTGATTGAGTATGGCTCCTGGGAAGTCAGCTCCTCTCTCTTATGATAGACGACAAGACACGCTCCATGGCCATCTACCGAGGGTGCGGGGTCCTTGATGACTGGTCTGGTCGTGACACTGCTCTCCGTTGCATCCTTGGGCATTCCTTGGTTGCATCCCTTGTCGCCATGGTCTTCAAGGCATGAGTAGAGGGGAAGTAAAGTGGTCGTCGACCAGCTCTCCCACTCCATTGTCTCCTGACTTCCCTGAGCTTGAACTGCTTTCTGCTTATCACAACTCACAGATACACATGGTTCAAGGTTAACTGGTAAGAAAAAATCTATGGGGATTCTTACATGTGAATCTGTCAACATCATACCTGGCATTTCTGTGAATCCTAACCCGGCTCCTCGGCCTCCAGCATATGGTGCTAACGGCTCTACCATGCCCTGTAGCTCCTTTCCTAATCCATTCCCCTGTTTGTAGCCCATCCGAGACATCATGTGCTGTGATGCGGGCTATAGACACTAGGGTCGAAGTAGAGAGGAGTGATGAAAGAAGTTTGACTTACCTGCTGCGCCGGTTTCGCCACTGTGAACCCCCCAAGGGTTAGCTCCTGTTGACCTGGCGCTTTGATCTCGAACAGTTGGGATTCATTCCTTGCCTCTCCTAGCACCTCCACGATCCGCCCTCCATGCTTAAACTTGAGCTTTTGGTGGACTACTGAGGGCACACCCTTGATTTGGTCAATGAAATTCCGGCCCAACAGTAAGTTGAAGGTGGAAGAAATATCAATGACCATCACTTCGATAGAGAAGGAGGCATCCTCGATTAGGATTGGCAGGGTGATCATCCCCAACACTTTTTTGTGGCTGTTATCGTATGCGCTTAAAGTCATCTCCACAGGTTTGAGATCGTTATACCCCATGTGTCGAGCAACACGCAGCGGGCAGACATTTACTTCAGCACCGTCATCGATGAGTGTCTTGGGGACATTGAAACCCCCAGCTTTTAGATATGTAAAGGGCTCGTCCAGACTGGCGGGAGATTTCCTCATCGTGAAGGTGATTGCCATAGCAGGGGTCTGGGTCAAGTGGGCTACGATGGTGTCTACACTGACCGTTTGTTTCTTATCCATTTTAAGATGTCGGGCCACTACATTCTTGTGTTCCTCTGACATGGTCAACAAGGACCAGATTGTGATGGGATGCTGTGCTCTTCAACTTCTTGAGCAATTCTTCTTCTCCAGCCAATTTGTTTTCCGATTCACTCAAAGTGAGATCATGCACTTTCTGGGGTAATGACACGGCCTCTTCAGCAAGATCGACTGGCTTGTAGTGTTTTCCTGAACGGGTAAGATGGTGAGTCTGACTTAGATCTTCATCTTTGATCAAAAGAGGTGCCCTGATCGGGGTTACCGCAGGCGGACCATCATCTTCGTTGGTGATCAGGATGACATTGCACTCAGAGATTCTCTTTCCTTGCCTTTCGGCAACCTTCTGTCGGCACCAAGCTTCTACCACCTCCAATGCTTTCATAGTGTTGTAGAGCTCTCGTGCTTCAAAATTCAGCCCCACGAGTAACTCAAGGTTCTTTTCCATTTGCCGCCCTACTATCAGCAGGGTGATGATAGACACCCTTCCTTGTCCTACTAGACGCTCGACTGTCGCACGTATCTCATGCGTCATTGCTAGATATTCATGCATTTGCGGTTGAATATCATGCTGGATTTCTGGACGATGAACTCGGAAGGCGTCTAGCTCCGGAGATAGCACGATGAGAGGGGGTGTGCTCTGGTTGCCCGGCTCAGAGGAATTCTCAATGGCATGGATCCTTATGATTCTGCCAACATCTGATTCTTCTTCTCCTTCTCCTATCAGGCTCAACATATTCACATGCCTGGGGATAAAGTTGTTCTGAGTGTTCGTATTAGTTTTCGGGAATTCCACCTCCCCTGCATCGATCAAGTCCTGGATGGCATGCCGCAAGGCCCGGCAATTATCAGTACCATGTCCCTTGATCATGTGGTATTCGCAGAAACTGGCAAGGTTGGTTCCCATCTGGGTAACTACTGGTTTGGGTTTCGGGTGTCCCAGCAAAAACCCACTTTTCTTCAACTTTTCATAGGCTTTGTCCATTGGCATTCCTAAGCTGGTGTAATTCCTTCTGGGTTGAGTTTGGTAGCTACTTGGCGGTGGAGTTGCAGAGTAGTTTGAGGTTGACCCACTAACTTGGGCTTGAAACACTGGTGGTTGGGATTGACTGGTTGATGGAGTAGGAACAAACTTACTGCCCGTGTCCGTCTTGGGCTGCTTGTTTTGGTAGTTCGACTGTCGAGGAAATGATCCCTGGAAATTTAGGCCTTTCAACTTTCCAGCTAGAGTTAGCTCTTCTGCGGCCGTGGCAGCTGCTTTCAGGTGTTTGAAATCACAAATCCCCAGGGATTTGAGGTGATCCGAGTAAGGATTTTCTAGACAATAAATGATGATTCTGATTTGCTCATCTTCACTGGGGCGGTCTAACATCTGACCCGCCTTCTCTCTCCACCTAGTGATGAATTCCATCACTGTCTCGTGGTTTCTTGGTCTCATAGTCTCTAGGTCTCTCCGGGTGACCCCTAGGTGAGTATTATAACTGTACTGCTCCACAAAAGCTTGGTAGACCTCTTCCAACTTTTTCCCCGAGAAGTCCGTTCTTGATACCCAAGTTTGGGCTGACCCTTCAAGATAACTGGGGAAACAGATTATCTTTATCTCATCATCTAGCCCATACATAGTCATGACCCGGTCGAACTGGGCGAGATGGTGCCTAGGGTCCCCTTTCCCGGAGTATTTAGAGATTTCAGGCAGTTTTAAATTCTCGGGCAACTTGGAGTTTGGCTTCAGTTGAAAATGTCGAAAACCCAACATCTTGGCTCTCTCCCCAAGCTGCATCTCTGCTAGTAGCTCTTCTTTCAGGGATTTCTTCATTTGACTGAGGTCAAATGGAAGGTGCTCGGCAGGTGGGGCTTGGTTGTAACCATGAATCAAATGGTTAGACGGTTGTGGTAACAGTTGGGTCTGGGGAATTGCTTCCTCAAAACGGACAACATGTCCGGGGTGGTGTACTGGTATTGATTGAGTTGGATGGGGTCAGGGTGTGGTGAGTTGGGATGAATGAATTCTGGTTGTTTGGCTTGATATAGATGGGCTGTTTGGACAGTGGCTCCAGCGGGTGGGAACGGTGGTAGTCTGGGGAAGGTGGTTGGTACTGTAGGGACCGTGGTCATGATTGGAGGTGGCATGGGTGCTCCTGAGAGTAGGTCAGCCGTTTGAAACGTTGTGGTCACTGGGTGGATGATGGTACGTCCCTTCCCTGTGGTTGGTTGTGGCATGGTGGTGTTGAACATAGGGTTTTGATTGCTCCAGACTCGGTTGGGGTGTGGGGAGGAGTCCTCAATATAATCTTCATCAGGGTCAGTAAAGTATGGATCTTTTCCCTTGGCTAACATCTCTTGGCGCAATTGCTCTTCTAGCCTTTCAATATCCTGCTTCAGCATGTTCTGGTTCTTTGTTGACTGTTCTAGCATACGGTAGAGAACACTTGGATCAGGAAGACGTAAGCCACCGCCGCTAGCTCCTACGACTGCACTTGCCTCAACAGCCGAGATGGTTGGGGCACCTTCTGAGGCAGTTGGATTAATCAGATTTGGATCCATAGTCTCTGATGAAGTTTCGGTTGCGGTATCGCTAGCCAACCTACCTCGGGAATCTCTTTTCCACAGTCGAGTAATGTTGATAAAGCTGGACGAAAACTCCTTACACTTTGCTGTTCTGGTTGGTTTCTGCGATACCGGGGAATATGGAATACGTGGAAGATGTCAGTATGAATGTAACTTAAAAAGGTGAGAGAGGGAGAGGTGAAAAGGAGGTCATCCCCGATGTTGGTGAAACGAGGTATTTCAATAATTAAATCCTTTTGTAAAATGATAAAGCGGAAAAGGCGCACAAGCCGATTTCCATTTCCAAGAATAAACGCCATACTATTTCATTGCTCAATCGCGATTGCATATGTCGGGGAAAATGGGGGTTACATCCGAGTTCATAGGGGAAAACATAATGTTAGATAATATTACATAGCCGAACTCCACGATAAGGGGGAAGGGGAGTTACATCCAAATTCAAAAGAGGGGAAAACTACATCCGAATAGTCAAATTTGGATTACATAGCCGAACTCCATAATAAAGGGGAAGGGGAATTACATCCAAATTTAAAAGAGGGGAAAACTACATCCGAATAGTCAAATTTTGATTACATAGCCGAACTCCATAATAAGGGGGAAGGGGAGTTACATCCAAATTCAAAAGGGTGAACTTCTACTAGTAACGGGTGATAGCATAGGAGATCAACCGATAGTCTTCTGCCGCTTGCACTCCTCTTTCTCCCTCTTTCTTTCCTGACGGGTAGTGGGAATCGGTTGCAGGTCCTCCACAATCGGCAGTCGTGGATCTTGGGTGACTGCTGAGTGGTGCGGGTCATAAGCACTTTTTATCATCCGATCGACGCGCATAGTCAACCATGTTTGATACTCTTTGCTCAAACCAAAGTACTTAATCTTGAAGATGGCCCACTTCATTCCGGAGTTATAAATCCCAGCAATGTAGTTGATGCTACTATCTGTGTACCGACGATCTACCAAGACATTGCTTCTGGCTCCAGGTACGGTCTGCTCCCGGCCGAATTGGCGCATCGCTCTGAAGGGAAAGATAGTGATAAACCTTTCTAGGCCTAGCAATGTCAGCCCATCCTCCTGATGAGCTGATTGAACAGTCCCCCCTTGAACATCCCAGTCAGGCAAAATCCAATTAATCTGCCAATCATAACAACGGTCCATAAAGTAAGCTTTCCATCCCGCTTCAGGCTTTTGTGCTCGCTTCCGGGCAGTCGGGAAAGTGTCTATATTCACCACTTTATACACCTCCACCTTCTTCATTAGCCCAAGGTGATCGAACAACCATATTTGGAGAAGGAGCGGACTCCCTAAGAAGAAGGTTTCCAAGGCTCCGGACTCCTTCCAGCGGTCCAAAGCTCTCACCATCTCGGCCACGACCACCGTCCCGATACTTTTTCCTTCTTCTAAGGCCTTCAGCAGGTAGATTACTCGTGGGTTGATCCTCAAGTCTCTTTGTCGAAACAGATAAAGCCCCATGATGCAGAGGTCAAGCACTCGCCTTTTGGTGCTTTTGGGATAGTATGGTTGGTAGAATTGTTGTAGGAGATCTCGCAGGCGTATGCTCATGCTATCGAAACTTTCAACCTCTTCAATCCTTACCCCCAAGAAACCGGCTGCAAACTTTGGTGTGTGCGATCGCTCGATGGGGATGGTGGGCATCTTTTGATGGGGTTTGATTTTAAGCAGCGCGTCCATCTCAGCAGGCAGGATAACCAACTCCTGAAGGTTGAAGCGGTACAGGTGGTCTGTCGAATCCCAATAAGTGACTGACTCGAATAAAGCTTCATAGTCGATGGCCACTCTACACATTCTAGCAAGCCCTGCTAGTAATGGCTCGTCAGGTCCTTTCATCTGAGCACTAGTCCCTGAGTTCCTTGGCAAAGGTTGATTCCTGATGACGCCCCACTTGTTAGGGGGTCATTGGAGGTTGTCCTTCACTGGGTCTTTCCTCTGCCCTGCTTCTGTTCACTTTCCTAGGGCACTTCTTCTCTCCAGGCACTGGCACTAGTCTGTTCATCATTTTGTCCTGCAAAAAAGAGGAAATAAAATGGAAAAGAAGGGGAGAGAATATGATAAGTAAGAGTCGGGGGAACGATTAAGCAATTACTAGTATGACCCGTTTATCCTTGGAAATGGAAATTAGTTTTGAAAACTAATTTTGAGAGAGGGTTTGAAAAGTCATTTTGAAAGCAGTTTTGCTAAAATCGGTTTTTGAAAAGGTTTTGAATATCGGTTTTGATTTTGAAGTAAAGGAGTTTGGGTTTCAAAACTCTTGAATGGTAGCAAGTAAAACAGCTTTGACACAAGTGAGAATTCCGAACGTTTTAAAATAGATTGGTTCGAGAAAATGGTTTGCACACATGTATTGCGTATAGTAAATCGTGGCTATGTTTGATGTGGAGCTGAGTGCGAATGATTGGGATAATCACCTTCCAGACTAGCCACACGAGTCACGGCCGGTGATTATCACAACATACTCACTTTTGGAAAACTTGGGGAAGCACTGCATGGGAATAGGTCTCCCATCGTCTGCACGGTCAGGTGTGTCTAGAGTCCAAATTATTCACTGACTACGTTGTGCCATGTATGGGTATCCGGTAAATACGGGATCCTCTATGGACGTGTAGCGTGACATTGGGCTTTAGAGACACCCATGGTGCAGCGGAATCATGGAGAACTGAGCCCATGCAATCTTCAGGGTAAGGCAAAGGGTGGTTAGACAGATGGCATACAAGGGGGTGACTACCCATAAGCCCATCTTAGACACCGGATAAGGCAGCTGGACACTGAAGGCTCATGGCTCACTATATGCTGGTTTAGACTCGGGTAATGGAGGATATTTTGGATCATGAGCTTCAAGGCGTTGGTCTTGGACCGTATTACCTCATGGGTTAACTCCTTCTAGGAAGGACCTAGCTCATGGGGAATCAACCGTGGACCGGTTGGGATCCCGTGACTCGTGGACAAATCGGGTGACACAGAGGAATGCATGTCCTATGCTACCCGATGCAACAATGGGTTGACTCCTTCTAGGAAGGCCCCATTTACAAAAGCAATAAATATTATGTCATGCATGAAGAGCAGTAAACATAAAACAGTAAACACACAAAGTGAAGCATGCAAATGGTAAAGCACACATGTGGCACTCAAGGCTAATCTCGAACTCTGAACTCTCATCTTAACTATCCTCGTAAACACACTCTAAGTGTGGAGTGGAGTAGTCCTAGTGGCTCTGAAATGAATCTCTTGAAGGTTTTGAAAGAAACTGGGGTATCCCGACAATTTTGAATGGAGTTCAGTCTTCCTTGAGTTTGAGAAAAACTTACTCAAGTTTTCCCCAGCAGAGTCGCCATTCTATGGAGGGTGATTTTTCGGTATGAGGGGGGGGGGGGTCTATCTAAATATGGTTCTAGCTGAGAAGTCTAGATCCTAAAAAATGCCATTCCGTGGAGGGTGAAAACCCGTTACTCTGGCATCCCTCAAATACCTACTAAATCGTCCGTCTTTCCTAGAAAGCATAAAGGGGAGTGTGAGTGAACACTACACCCGCTCTCAATGGGCCCCATGCGGACTTATGCCTCTATAAGGCGGAATTGACTAGAGTCGCCACCTAGTTTGACCTAAAGAACTAGGAAAGGAGGAGAAGGGGGGTTCTAGGAACCATTGATTGACTCTGAATTTGTTGCTTATGGATAGGACTTAGCTGGTCGCATCAGAGATTCTATTGTGGGTTCGTACTGGGTTACACCCCTTAGAAGTGGCAACAACCACGACTTCGGATTGGTGCCCGAGGAAACCTCGGTCTCCAATTGTCGGGATTGCCCTCTTTCAAAACCTTTTAAAGAGATTCATTTAAAAGCCAAAGGATAGGATTAAAAGAGGAGTGAGGAAAGGATGAGTTCGAAAAGTTAAGAATAGGCTGGTCTTGGAGTTGGTTTGATTGGAGTGTGAGAGGTTTTAATTGTTCTAAGAGATTTGAGGTTGTTTCGGGCCTTCACGGAATTAATAGGATGATAGGAGTTTTGAGGAGCAAAAGAGTCATTATATTTTGGAGTCAAGGGGTGTTCGGATCATTTGCTGGAGTTAAGGAGTTTTTGGTCATTTTGTAGAGCCTGGGGGTATTTTGGTCATTTTGTAGAGCTGGGGGTATTTTAGTCATTTTGTAGAGCTGAGGGGTATTTTAGTCATTTTGTGAAGTTGAGAGGTGTTCGGATTCTTTGGTGGAATTGAGGAGTATTTCGTGTTCATAAAGTTTGGATTTTTGAATGGTCAAAATTTTTGAGGTGGACAGGAAGTCGAAAGTGTTGATGGAGTGTGAAGGAGGATGTTTGGTTCATAGGTGTTCGGGTTTTGAAGATGTTTCAGGTTTAAGATGACTAAGGTTGTTCGGGAGTATTCGGGAATTGGAGATCCTATGTGACTTAGATTTGGTTCAGAGAAGGATTGAGGAGTGTTCATGGGTCCTAGAGCTCTAATGGAAATGTTGGATTGGTTTATTCAGAATTGTCTCTCTTAAAGTTCTTAAGACCGAAAAATCATTTTTTTGTTGTAAAAGGGCAGATAATCCCGAGGGATTACCCTATGTACCCCCTCGAACACGACACTTAATTAATGGTAAGTGCTGAGGCTCGAAAGATGGGGCAATGAATTTATGTCAAAAAATAGGATTTAGAGAGAAGTATCATGAATGGGATACTCTCGGTCAAACCCTAATAACGTCTCTAACTCCCGAGTTTAAAAACGTTAAAAACCGAAAACATTGAAATCGAGCGGAAGGGAGTTAGTTGATTCTAAAATCCCGGCTGCAACTAGGAAGGTTGTTACTTCCCTAGCACCCCGCCTTGTAAAAATCCAGGCTGCAATTATGGGAGGCTTGTCACCCTAATGCCCCGCCTAAAGAGATCCAGACTGCGACAAGGGAAGGTTATAACCCCAGTGCCCCGCCTCGGATTTTTATCTTGGGAAGGAAGGCAAGTGATGTTCTAACCATGGAGGAAATGCTTTGAAGGGGTTAGATATTTCTTGCTCCCCGAAAACAAATTATTTGGATTTGAAAACTAAGTTAGAAAACTTTGAAAGTTGTTCGGAATTCTCGGCGAAGAAACACTGATTTTGAGAAATATTTTTAGGAGAAAACTTTCTGTATATGTGAGAAGAACTTTCTGCATTTGAGAAGAGTTTTCTGTGATGTGAGAAGAGTTTTTCCTTTTTAAATTCCACAAAATGGTTTCTTTGAAAACTTGATGAGACTTTAATAAAAAGATTGTTTTGAAATTCTTTTTGGGTTTTTAGATTTTGAAAGGAATTTACAAGTGAGTGTGGATTGGATGAAATGTATTTGGGTTTGAGTTGAATTGAGCTTGATGAAATAGGTTCGGTTTGGATTGAGGTTCAGGCTTGAACTAGATTGAATTTTGAGTTGGGTCAAAGTAGGGTCAAGGTCAACGTTTTTGGTCAAGGTCAACGTTTTTGGTCAAGGTCAACATTTTTGGTCAAGGTCAACGTTTTTTGGTCAAGGTCAACGTTTTTTGGTCAAGGTCAACGTTTTTGGTCAAGGTTGACGTTTTTGGTTAAGGTTTGACATTTGTGGACTTGGGCCAACTTTGGGGTTGGGCTTGTTTTGACTTGTGTGGACTTGGTTTGACTTGTGTAGACTTGGGTCAACTTTGGTTTATGGACTTGGGTAATGGGCCGGGTTTATGGATTTGGGCCAGATTTATGGACTTGGGCTGGATTGGGTCAATGGGACGAGTTGGGTTGATGGGCCGAGATAGGGTTTGGGTCATGGGCTTTGGGCCAAGTGTGGGTATTTGGGCCGAGATTGTTTTGGGTCATGGGCTTGGGACCAAGTGTGGGCATTTGGGCTGAGATTGGGTTTGGGTCATGGTCTTTGGGCCAAGTGTGGGTATTTGGGCCGAGACTATTTTGGGCCAAGGATTGGACTTGGTTGTGGGCCGAGGTTGTGTTTGGGTCATGGACTTTGGGCCAAGTGTGGGTATTTGGGCCGAGATTGGGTTTGGGTCATGGTCTTTAGGCCAAGTGTGGGTATTTGGGCCGAGATTGGGTTTGGGTCATGGTCTTTGGGCCAAGTGTGGGTATTTGGGCCGAGACTGTTTTGGGTCAAGGATTGGACTTGGTTTGTGGGCCGAGGTTGTGTTTGGGCCATGGACTTTGGGCCAAGTGCGGATATTTGGGCCAAATTGGGTGATGGGCCGGGTTTGAGGAGTAGTGGGTCAGGCTTCGGTTTCGGGCCTTGGGCTTCGGGTTTGGGTTTTTGGGCTCGGGCCAGACTGGGCCGAATTTGGGCTTTGGGCCTTGGGTTTCGGTTTTTGGCCTTGGGCTTCGGTTTTTGGCCTTAGGCTTTGGGCCAGGTTGAGGGTTGGATTTGGGCCGAGAAGTGGGTAATACGTAGCCAGGCCAAAATGTGATATGGGTGTAGCCTAAATCAGAATTGGATTGAGAGGTTGAGTTGGGTTAGGGGGTGATTATGAAATTGAGCCAATTTTCCTTTGGGCTTTGGGAATGAATTTCCAATAAATGGGCCGAGTGAGAGTCCAACTGAAACTAAAGGCTAAGGACTCAAGACGTGTCTGGATGAAAATTAATTGTATTTACAAAAAGATTGGATTTTTGTTGATTGTACATTTTATTATGAAATTAGGGGATGATTTGGAAAGTTTTAAGGAAAACAGGTATTCCTCAAATGGACCGTGTCTAGGACCCGTATGCATTGAGGATACCCAAAACCTAGAGCTTTTCTAAAATGGGCCTCAAAGGTCCACAAAGAGGGAAACCTAATGGGCTTTCTAAGGTCACCTATTTCAGCCCGTCGGGCTGTTTATGAACTGGGCCTGAAACGAAATTAAATTTGGGCCAAGGGTTACCCGGGCCCAAATAGGTCCAGCCCATCAAGATATAACAGAAATGTGGACATGAACTTTTAAAAGCTAAGGGACTGTGCAAATAACGCATATACAAACATGGAGTTTAAAAGCAATTAAGGTGGACCTTATGCATGAATTTCGAAAGCCACCTAAACAAATTATGTACACATAAAAGGGGTTCAGAAACTATACACGCAGAAACAAATCCTCAAAGCTGCTGAGTGCCAAGTCAGATTTATTTAACCCTAGACTCTCAATAGCGCACCAACAAAATGAACCCTAATGTGTGGGTTGCTAGTCAATTGTTATCCTCACACTATTCTTATCTTTCAATGATCAAGCATAGGTCAAAAATAAGAGAAAAAAAGTCCGAGAGGTGTAAAATATAGAGGGGGGGGGGTATATACAACAGAAATAACAAATTAAACTAGGAAAAAGTTATCAGATTAATACCAAACATTACTTAGTCCAGGCTAAACAGATCCTACAAACCGACAGAAAATGAGGATCCTAAATGTGGGTTTCTAATTCATTGTTACTTCTCCCTATTGTGTATCTTTCAGTGGCCATGTAAGGGTTCACAAGCAAGAGAGCTAAACCAACAGGAATAGGGAGGTATGCAGAAAACAAAGCGTAGCATATAAAACTGGAACGAGCTCTGAAATGAACAATCAACTAAACTCCACTTAGTCTAGGCTAATCTGAAACAAGTAAACAGGCTCGCATGGATTTGGTGTAACCAAACTAGGAATGCAGTGTAGCTTCTTTTCCCAAATAAGAAACAGAGAACAACTTCAACAGAGAACAAACATGGGTTTCAACATACAAGCATGCATCAATCATCATATTTGACAAATTTTCAGTTCAGGGTGAAATACCAGGAATGGAGATACGGACTCCCTGCAAGACAATAAACACAAAAATTGAAACAGAAGCAAAACAGCAACAACAGAAAGTTAGTCTACACATTTTTGAACAAAATTCTGATGGGCACAAAGGAAGGTTTAGAGATACAGACTTCACTTATGTAGATAGAACCGCATGAAGTTTGGGTGCGTTTTCCCCTGGGTCATAAGCTTACACACCAACCCCATCCAGAAACACTTTAATAGCAGAGGAGTATATTTACCAAGGAGAAGATATACAAACGAGCGGTTCAAAAGGTAGGTTATCAACATTTCTACTCAAACCGAGAACAGATAGACAACCGGACAGATTCTTCTCTGATAACCAGAAGAAAGTTCGCTTCGGTGAGTGACAGTAACACAACAACGGATCTGGTACTCAAATGACACATACGAGGCAGAAGGGAAGAAAACCATAGCCAGAGAATACATTTACCCCTCTAATATCAAAACACAATTTGATAACAGATTAAAACCCAGCTCGGGTTCCGCAGAGATCAACAAGGCAAGAGACGATGGAACTGGTATCGCGCCCGACTGAAATTCATGGCTGATTTTTCATGAAGGAAGTAGTAGAACATCCGGTATTTCAGAAAGGGTTTAAGCACAAAAGAAAAGGAAACACCATCTCCTGCGACTTTTGAACCCATGAACTCATTGTTTGAGGTCTGGTATTCATCGAGCCCATTGGCAAATCAAAATGACAAAAATTCAAAAGAGTGTTCGGCTTGTACCAAAAAAGAAAATCACAATAACCAAACCTATGATAGAGGCTTGGTGTTTGTTCAGAGCCAGCGTACAGAAACCGAATTATGAACACGAGTTATTAAAAAGCCGAAAGGGGGAATGGGGCTGGGAATATGGGGGCTGGTATCGACATCGGAAAATCGTTTCCGGAAAACCCATGCCTCGCCAGTTCCTTCTAGCCAGTGTTGAAATGGCTCAATCGACAAGTTCGGTGAACAAGTGGAAAACCAGAAAAAAACAACGACAGAGAAACCCATATCCGAAGGGGAGATGAAACCCAGAAGACGCTTTCTCTTCAGAACCGAAGCTTACCTACTTACTCGTTGAGTCGAATACGAAGGAGGGTTAGGGCGAGATTTCTGATGGACAACGATGTGCGGAGTGTCGATTGAGGAGCTTTTCGGGGTGATTCACGACGGGAGAACCAAAGGGAGATCGAAGATTGAAGGAGAAAAAAGTTTCTGGGTTTTCTCCTCGTTCTTCAAACTCGAACTGGGAATATCAAAGTAAACAGAGCATGAGACAATCAGAATAAAAATCGGGATCAATGCCGGCTTTTTTAAAACGTGCCTCTACTGTGAGGTTTTAAGATTGTTTTATAATGGGAGGGTATACAGATGTCAAGCTAGGGTTTCATTTGGGCTGGATTTTGATTTTGGGTCCCTTGGGTTATATCTGGGCCGACTAAAAGGGAGAATGGGACCGGAACAGATAACAACAAAAAGAGATGGCGAGAATACTACTACCGAATTTTGAACTTGGATTCTCCCTGTTCAACCACTGTACTTCGCCCAACTACACCATGACAGAATTCAGTATACTTATGCGAGAATATATTACCTAAACCCTAATCAAAGCTGAGAGGAAAATAAAGAGCAACAACGCCCATGCCAGGATTCGAACGCAAGACTCATGGGTTATACGACTAGGACCTTAACCGGTTACGCTATGTCGGATTTCATTATATTCTTGGGAGAAATAATACAAGAGCTCTAAATTCGACTAGATAACTCTTTCTAAAATGCGACGAATCCAGCAGGAAGTATATACAATAGAATGAGATGGTTAATCTAATGACATGAAAGAATGGAATACAATTGAAAATAAGGTTCAAAAACATAATGGGATATAAATAAAAGAATAGCATATGTACATGAAACAATGAAAATTAATGCTCGAAACGAAGATAAAACACTCAAAGTAAATATAAAATAATGGTAGTAGAGGGACACACAAAATAATAAAAATAGTGACGATAAAACGGAGAAAGTCAAAAGAAATAACAAATAATAATAAAGTATAAATCGATCGAACACGTAAAATAATACATGGTAAAATCAAAAACCGTGAAATGTTTTAAAAAGCAACAAAATATGTATATGAAATGAAGTCAGTTAAAAACAGATTTCAACTAAAAGCTCGTGCTCCTTTTCCATAGGAATGTGAGGTTTAAATGTCGGTAAAAAGAAATTCCTTTGGTCGAAAACGGGGACGACCGCCTTGTTTCTAGAAGCATGTTAATTTTTGTATTTTTGTTTTAATATAAACGGGTGAGAATTTTTGGTGTCTACACACTCATCTTTCAAATGCATCACTCATAGTTTTCAAAGAATGATTGTTTTCAAACCACTAATAAAAAGCATCGACTTTGTTAAATCATCAGCTTTCTCATGTTACAAATAAATAACTTTTTCAAGTCTAAATGGTAAAAAAAGATTTTGCTTCACTCAAGTTTCTTTTGAGAAGATGGTTCATGAAATAATCATTTTCTGACAATGGAATGCAAAGACTTGTATTTTGTTTCCAAAAATTTGAACATGCTTTTCCAAACCCCACAACTTTTCCTAAGACATCCAAACAACCCACAAAGTGGTTTCAAATCCACATCTTTTAAGTTGTTTTCATAAACCCCAAATCAGTAATGGGGGCAATTTGAGTTTAGGTTTGCCATCTTTCATTTAAATGTATGAACAAGTCTCTGAGTGAAAAATTCGCGAGAGTGTCTTGAGCGGAAAAACCATGAGTGAACGAGCATGTCATTTTTACATGACTTTGGTGAAACCACATTCAAAGGTAAGGTAAACGGCATAAATCCGACCGAAGGAGATACTTTGTAAATTTACGCTTAGACCTGTGAAAAGTAATAGAGAATGGATACACAACTATCAGGAATGACGAAGCACCTAGGTACAACACCACACAGTCAAAAAGTTTATGAACCCTGAAATTAAACCCTAGGCACGCCGCTGAGCCTTTCATATATCCCTTTTCGATATTACAAAGCTCCACAAAACAAGCCAGCCCGTGATGAAGAACCGACCCGGTGACCAAAGGAAGCGAGGAGCCTGACTCTCAGATAACGCTTTCATCAGTCCAAAAAGCAAAGCCGCTACCAGCATGATGAAGCGATCCATAAAAGGTCCCTGAGTGACACATGATCCAAAGAGCTCACATCAAAATAGTTCTCAGAGCTCAAAACCGGGAGACACAAGAACCCCGAAGGTAAAGTAAAAAGGGTTAAGAAAGGGGCAAACCTGAAACGCCTCGAAGAAATCCGAATGACAAAAAAAGGAGAGAAATGGTGTAAAGGACGACTTCAAAAGTTCCAAGTCCAAAGCTCGAAAACAAAGTCAACATGAAGCAGCCAAACAACTTCAAGACTAGGAAGGCCGAATCCAAGAGAAGACACAAGTTGCAGCTTTGTTCACCCCTTTAAGCTCCACATACCTCAAATCTCCCTCTATGTTCCCATTGTATTTCATCATACCCCATGACCACGTTATAAACATTAAAGACTTCCGAATCGATAGTTGTGTATCTAATCACGTGAAAGTAACAGATCAAATGCGTAAATCTATCAAATATCAAATTCAATGGTCTAGAAATTTTGACTGAAAACAAGAAACGAGTGCAAACACCAAACACATCGAGTGTAGGTTAGGAAGTACCACATCAAAACATAAGCCTTGACCTCGTGAGGACAAGACTCGTTCACACATTTAATTGAAGAAAATACTGGGGGCAATCGATTGAAGCTTAGATTGCCCTAAGGAAAAATACTGGGGGCAATGGTTGGTTCCAATAATTGCGAGTGAAACAGGCTAGCGCTCCTGATGCGTCCCCGATCGATCATGGACGTATCGTAGACTCAATCTAAACTTTGTTGGTTAAGGAAAGACACGAGATAAACTTAAACTGGAAACTCCATTTCGATTAAGAATTTACACACAAGAAATTCACTCAATCTCCCTCGCCCCACACATGGACTCCGGGACAGTTTAGGACTTTACCCCAAAGTCCTCTACCCTCTCCTAACAGTCGGCCTACGGTTCCCCAACCGCTCCCTGACTGATCAGTATACCAATTACAAAGTGTTGACACACAACACCAGTCCTAACCCACTCACTAACTCTCTAGCCCTTACACACTTAAGTCTGAATCACTCTTGCTCAGATAATCTCTATGTTTTTCTCTATTGTTCAGGCTTGCTTACATATGAAATAAGTGCAAGTATATATACGGTTAGTTAAGATGTAACTACCATCCTATAAGTCCCTAGACTCTAGGAGTCTACTACAACTCCTATAATTCACATAACAACCATACTAGACTTGTAGAGAGTCTTCAACTTGATCTGAAGATGTTTGGACTACGTGTCGCCTTATGGTTGGTCACGTCGGTGGCAGCTCTCTCGATTGGTCAAGCACCACTTGTGTGCCCCACTTGTCTGGCTCATTAGTGCTCATAAATGCTCTCTTAGATATCATTATAGCTATGTAATCCTTCTGATTAATAGCCCTTGACTTATCTTGTTCTCTTGCACATTAATGAGTTGTGTTCTTGTCGTGTGCTAGTTGATTATGTCGGTACATGTGTCTGTATGAATATGCCAATCCTCTTGCAGTCTTTTGTCACTAATTTTCTTCTTAAGCATGAGAGATATCTTCGTGCGGTGCCTGACTTGTTGTACGTGCTAGAAGTTCTAGCGTGAGCTCTCCTAGACTGGTGCCCGACTGGTTGGGCACATGTCGTGAACCGAGTGCGCTAGCAACCTTACATGTGAAGCCACTCTTTTGCCTGTATATCTGAATCATAGAGGTTGACAAACATGTTAAATACACAACACAAGGTTTGTTATCATCAAAACTAAAGGATCTTGTGTCACAACCCTAAAACCGGCCTAGTTCTAAGGTATAGACACACCGCATGCTAATAAATGACTAGGAGCACCCAAGGCTTCCAAAATTCAGATTACTGATATTGTTCAATAACTATAAATGAATAATCAAAATCGAACACTAATAAAGCCCAATACCCATAGGCCGAATAAATCAAAGTATCCAAACATAAGGTCAGATAAATAAGGTCGTAAGAAATAAGTCAAAATAATAGGAGACCAAAGCTGAATTGGAATGGCAGATAAGAGAAAAGGACCTCCAGCTGGTTAATCCTTAATCTGCAAAATGTTGAAGTGGAAATGGATGAGAAACCACACGCTTAGTAAGAAACAAAAGTCAACAAAATGAGCAACGCTCAAAACGTTTTTACTGAACATAATTATACATATATATGTATAAAAAAACACGGGAGCTGAAACCGGAATCAAATCACACTGAAACAGAGCAGAATCTTATACAAATCAGAACATTTCAGAAACAGAGTTTTAAAGGGACCCTAGTTCAGAGCATACATAATAGGTCCGAAGACCTTAGATAACAGAATGGGTCAGAAGACCCCAGATAACAGAATGAGTCCGTCGACTCCAGATAAAGAATGAGTCTGTCAACTCCAGATAACATAACGGGAGATGCCCGTGATACAGATACAGAAAGACGTCCTACGCAGCGCGCTACAGGATAACTCGACACAGTCATCCACGGCTCAGAAAGCAATAAACTAGGTCCCAAAACAAATATACAGAATCTGACCAAAACCTGAATCAAAACAGTTGTATGTATATAAAGTACATATACACAATATATCGCATATTGCCACTAAAATCATATTCGCGATATATATATACATATATATATTTTAAAGTTAAGAGATATTGAACTTAAGTGTCCCAGAAACACAAAATCATATATGATTATTAAAATAATCAAAGATGATAACCACCATTGGCGTATAGAGGTCATCGGCTTCATTTAAATACAAGGACCATGACATAATATAATAACGTATATATATATATAATTCGAAAAGAGTTTTAATTAGTAGATATGAATTTTAGGCATTTTGTCTTTTTTTTGAACTTTTCGAATATATTCTATACAATACAGAAGATAAAAGGATATGCTCAAGAGAATAGCCCGATTTTTACAGTTCCGCATCAAAAAGTACCCTTTCTACTTCCGGAAAGCTAAGATGCAACTTGGGTTGACTTATAGTGCGACTTGTCAGATATATTGGGTCATATATATATGGGATTTTCCCGTTCTCCGTTCCGATCAGGACAAGTGGGTTGGTTCGTTTCGTCCTCCTATCTACCTACGCAATTTTCTGTCTTCGTTCGTGATCATGTTGGGCGAAAGGTAGTTGTAGAGGAGCGGATATGAAACGGCGATCCCCCCCTTTCCATTGAAGTAGGGGGGCCTCCTTCCCCACCATTCCGGCCTAAACGTCATAGGGATTTTACCAATGCTGAAGGTAGCTTGCTTACCTGTTTACTTATCACATGATGAAAATTTTAGTTTGTAAAGAAAAGGGAAAAAACCATTCGGATCAAATACTCAAAAGACATCCTCGTCAACATCATTTACAGCCAACTAAGCTGCGTTTAAACATGTTTAAACACAGCTTATAATTATCAAACCAGAATAGGCACATACGTAAATATGTATACACTAAAATGATAATCTTAAGGGTGATAATAAAATCGGCTACACACGTGTATATGAGAAACCATATTCACATATTCATCTCAGAATGCATCAAACAATAAGTGCACTATCGTTTATAGCCAGTCGAAATCTGAAACTGCTGAAATTATAAGAAATTATATGGTTGGGGTGAACGCACACAAATAATAACAGTTTATCACCTACCTGACAATCCTAGATCACTGTTAACTACTCTTTGAAATCGGTGTTGCGGATCCTTCCCTGAACTAACTGGATCTTTGAGACTGCGGGAATAATTCTATAAATATAACGGATGTCAAAACCGAGAAACTATCCATCAGAATCTGAACCCTGACAACACAATAACCGAATAAATTCGTACCAGTAAATCTCGATTGCTGAACTGGTGAAGATACCACATTTATTAATCCTACTAAGCCAAAATCTGAGAGCCGCGAACACTGGACATATTCAATGCTTGTCAAGCGAGTTAGACAAAATCAATGGAACACGACATCACATTGATCACAGTTGAGATTTGCATACAACTTTTGTATGCTTCTATAATGAAAAAAAAGTGGCGGTAATTACCCACTCAAAGGCAAAGCAGCACTACACCAATCCGATTAACAAATAGAGGAGATGAGTCGAACGGCGCTCATGTAACACCCCTCATCTTAATCACGTAATAATCTCCCTCGTAGCAATAAATAAAACGTCTTACAGCGGAAGAATAAATGATAACAACAATACTCACTCAGGTGTCACCGGCCATCACTCGCCCATGCGAGCAACGAAGCCTAACTATATCCAACTTCCAACATAAACAAACTGCTAACCGCCGTGATAACGAGATAATTCCTATACATCATACTAAGTCCATACTCATAAATATCGACAAGTGAGTGTCTACCCAATCCTGAATATACATTTTCTTACCATAATACAACTCCATGTGCGGTAATTAAAATAAACTCTAAGTACCATGTTCCCGCCCTTCGGCTTCGGCGATGATCAACAACCTGCATATGGTGTGGTATCAGCGATAGACGCTGAGTATGCCGGGCCTGGACCCTATTGGTCACTTAGTCATTTTAACCATCTTTTTATTAGATTGGTTTCATGCTTTACCATTTTACAGTTATAATCAATACTGTAATACACATGTATAATATACATAATCCTCCATCCAAATATTCATAAATATTCAACCATCCATCCAATCCAAACATTCATTTAATACCACAAACCACAATTGTATATCGAACGTATCGAATAATTCCAGTGTAATGTACAATGTACAATCGCTGTAGCGTACAGTTTCCATAGTTAATAATGTACAATGTACATTCGTCGTGGCGTACAGTTTTCATATTTAATTTACCTTAGCCTTGTAGGCTCCATCCAACCATGTTTAATTAATACCAGTAGGGCGTCATGTTAAGACAACCCGATAACCTCACCATGGACAGTAGTCCTCCCGTACACACAAAGGTGCTCATTTCATCAGAGGTCCGGAGGCCCCTGACTATTCTCTTATGTCTCGTAAGACATCCATAGAAAAGGCCGTAGCCACCTGACCCACGATCCAAATAGGGCTCGTATGGGTATAACCTGGAGCGGAACCCGATCGGGTACCCCTCAGTGATCACAACTGCGCAACCAAGTAGTTCGTAAACTACCGGGATTCCTCACCTCAACTCATACCATCTCTCTCTCATAATGTTTAAGATATGCTCTTAGTCTTATGGAGAATAATTATTAATTAGCTGCCCAATGGGTCTCACGTATACCTAGAAGTAATCTAGGTCATATTCATGTTCGAGATCCATGCTCTAGAGACCGACAATGTCGTGACTCGTTCCTAAGTGTTTTACTTAGGTTGCCATATACTTAATATTAATACTATGGTATTATATCAAGTAACCGTCATGTTATCACATTAACGTATATGTATGTTTATATAAGTCAATCTATAGTCGACGTAGTGTTAGTCCCGTAGGATGCTCGTGCATAAATAATTAATGCAGTAGCACACAATCACATACATGTATCCAAAACACTTAACACACAAGTGATATTAACCAAATCCGAGCCCAAGGAGTTTCCTTAGGACAACTCGGATCAAACCCCTTTACATACCGTTCACCAAGACCTAGGATGCGCAGTGTAGTCCACTAGCTCGTCAAGCGTCCTTGTCTGAAGTATGATCTAAACGGTATTAAAACTATAAGTCAGTCTCCATGACTAACTACATCCGGTATTTCTGAATAACAAGTAACCCCGACAGTTCATCCCCGAATTTCTAAAGTTATTCATTACGGGTTTATCTAAACTGGTCGGCTTTGTTACTAAAACTCGTATGTCAAAATATTTCGACTGTTAAGTTTAGTTCGTTATATTTCTTTAATCTTATCCACCGCTAAACTTAGGTACATAACCTATAGTTTCATGTATGCATGCATTATTATATTATATCGTATTATTTTCCCACCATCCATTATAATACATTGTATTATATACTCCATTATCTTCGCAAATTATATTTGCATTCAAAACTCATAACTTATAGTTTGTAACTATTTTTTTTAATAACCACCACCATTATATTATATGGTTTCCAACCATAATATATATCCATCCTAATATACATTATCCTTGTATATGTATATATTTACCATATAGGTAAGTTTCATGAGTTATAAAACTCTTATATTATATGTCACATTTTATCATCTTATATTAGATGATTATTCCCATTAGTTGTATTTATTTATACAACTTATATTAAGATTATTATCCTAATATTATGTAACATTTTATGTTGTATATTTACAACTCCTAAGGTTTATTCAATAAATACCTTAGTTTATAAATCTCATTTATTTATAGTTTGTCACATTATTTAATGTGAGTATCCTTACTTATATTAATCCCCCTTAAACCATATAATTGTTATAACATTTATAACATTATAGACCATAGTCTAAAATTCATTTTCCAACCTTTAATATTTCGGTACAGCCCTTGAATTTATTTAAATTCTATTTTGACCACATAACATTATGTAATGTTATACCATATACTAATATCATTTGATATGATATTTTTATGTCCTTTAACTTATAACCTATAGTTTTTATACAAAACTATTATATATTGCCGCATAGGCATATATATTAAACCATATTCTTTTCCATAAACCATAGTTTCCTTTATTTACAAAATCACCCCATTATTTATACCATGTTATATATACCATTTAATATAACATTTCTAACTTATAAAATAGTATATCCTATGGTTATTTTATTTAATAACCGAACAGACCTCAATATATATTTTATATTGCCATTAGGCCCAATTTATAACATATAGTTTTATCATATCATTAAAACTATATATTATACACATATCTTAATAAATACTCTTATATTATTCTAAAAATCACCAATTTTCACCAAAGGGTTATAATTACCCTTATTAACCCATATACTTTCGGTATTTGCTATACCACCACATATATTTCTCCAAAGTGTCATAAGGACATAATAACCATATATTATACATATATAGTTTATTTTAATTCCAAAATCAACCCAATAAATTCCTAAAAATTCCTAATAGCCCATGGGTGTTTATAATACCATTTTACACCCTTAACTTTCGGAAATAACATATATACCACATATGTTATAAAATTGTTACAATAAAATACTTATCTTATTATAAAACCTTAAATAAGTTATCTAACTTATTTAATTTGGTCAAAACCTACCATATGGTCAAGGTTGACCACCTTAATATTTCCTTGACCATTAATCTCCACAAATTACGGTTTATACCCATATCTTTTCATAAATTACCATTTAACCCCAAAATTTTATATAATCTAATAATTTTTATTTAAACTCATTTAAACCTCCAATTTTCGGCTATATCCTTTTATAGCCCCCAATTTTAATTTAATTTCACCTAAGACCCCAATTCCTTGCGGTAATAATTATATATCACCTAAACTTAAATAAAAGCTTATAAATGCATAAATAAAATGGCCTAAAGTACATGGCCTTATTACAAACATTAGCTTATAAAATGAATTACACATAAATGCCCATAAAAGCCTTAAACTCTCGGCCTTACACCAATATTTTCAATAATTACCAATTTTCCACATAATGTCTTAAATTTGACAATTATGCTAATTAATTAGTTATAAAATTTACTAAACCATTCCTTAATCACCTAAGGTCAAAATAAGACCTTAATAATACCATTCACTCACGGCACATTTATATAAATATGTATAAACACATATTAATATACCAAGTGTAAGTTTAAGTGATTTATACCTTGTTTTTGCCAAGCTAAGGCCTTGCTTGGCCACGGCTGTATGGAGATAATATTTCCACAGCTTAGTTTACATGTTTTCAAACAGCAATTAAGGCATGATTAGTCTCCAAGCAAGATCTAACCATAAGAAGTGTTTAATGTCAATTTTCAAGGTAAATTTTACCTTAGAATAACAAGGCAAACACAAGTGACTTTGGCCTGTTTTAACAGTAGGCAAAGATCATCAAAAGAGATACTAAAACCAAGCTTTAAACTGGTATAACTCAGATTAGAAGATGGCTAATTTTTACCTTGTTTAAAGTGCCTAAAATGGTGTTTTTGGCTTGGATCTGGCTATACCTTGAAGCTATTGATATACCAACTGAATAAGTATGTTAAGATGAAGATTTTAAGCTTAGAAACAAAGTTTTATAACCGGATTTGAAGGGAATCAAAAGATATGTGCTTAAAGCACATTTTTATACCTTAAGAACAAGATTAGCTTTCTCCACCTTCTTCCCTTGTTAATGCCGAGATACACCCTCCATTTAACCTCCAAAACAGCCTAAGAACATTGATGGAAATGGTTGATGCTTTGCTCCATGGAAAGAGGAAAGAATTGTGAAGAAAATGATCATAAAATAGCTTAATAAGCTTACCTATGTCAATTGTTGTTCTTCTATGTTCTTAGTGTGTTAGCCACGGTTTGGAGAAGCAAAAGAGAGGTTTGGAGAGGCTGCTGTCGGCTGGGGTGAAGGCAAATGAAGATAAGTAAGCTAATTTGCCTTATAAGTTAAGTTTATATTAATTAATGGAATAGTAATGGTGATTCACCAAATTGATTAGATATTTTGTGTTAATGCTGAATGAGCTGTCTTCCCAGCTGCTTGGCTGCCGACCTCACAAGGGATAAGATGGTCATTCATTGACCATTGACCATACTTAGTCAATATTGCTTAAAAATGCACTATTTGGGTTACTATTCATACTAAATTGCCCATTTTGATTTTATTTTCCAAAATTTGATTTAGACTTTATAATATAGTCTATCAAGTCAAATTAATGATATAAATGATATACTCCAGTCTTTAAAATGACAAAAAGTCATTATCTTATAGCTCATACACAAAAACGTGCTTTAAGGTGTTTTAGTGCACATTTTGTGTCAGAGGGTGTTTCTGAGCTTAGTTTTCTTTTAGAACAGTTTTGTTGTGTTTCTTACATGATATTTGATCATGGTATCCAATTTTATATCATTTAGAGGTCATTAGACCTTTAAGGTTTTCTTAGAGCACATTTTTGCCCTACTTGACCTTGAAGCATGAAAATGCTTGTTCTTTGTGTTGGGGTGTTGTCCAATGATTGTAGTGTGTTCCTTAATGTGTTAATATGCTTAGGACAAATTTTTAGGTCCTAAGAAGTTCATTTGGGTATTTATTTACCCTAAACAGTCAAAGGGTGCAACATCCTGCTTTGTGCTGACCACTGTTGTTCTCAGTTGACTGTTAAGGCATGTTTAGGCCTTAATCAATGTGATTAGATATTTAATCCATATTTTATTAGTTTGGGGTATTTCAATCTACCCCCCTTAAAAAGACTTCGTCCCGAAGTCGCTTAATCGAATTGGTAAGTATATAAATGTATAACTACCCATTAATCTCATACTGTATATCTATGTGATATATCATTTACACACATCGTATTGCGCTTATACAGCACATAGCCATCACTTTGTGGCGTTAATTCAATCATATATGGATATAGGTGATCCTCCAGCACCATTATTTCCTATCAATTCTACAAACCCTGACAACCTCCCCGAGGTGTCCATAACATACCATCGTTCCACATTCCATATCTAATGATTCATTTCGTATCTAGGCGATACCATATGTAATCATTCTACAAAGCAATATAAATACATATATCACAAGTAGCATAAGAAAAGTACTACACTTATGGGTGTAAATACAACATTCAAACAGGTATCTCATAAGATACATACATATAAGTGCACACCACACACAAACAAACCAAACAACGTACGCCCCGCGTACCAAACATAACCAACAAAACCTCGTGTGCCCCGCACACCACCAATTCACTGTATGCCATGCATACGAAACAAACAATAAACAAACCTCGTATGCCCCGCATACCACAAAACTTAGTGCACACACGTGCACAGCCAAGAGGCTCTACCCCCCTTAAAAAGGGTTACACCCCCGTATCCCACAAGTATACAACAGCCGCTTAACAAGGAGCGTTGGATACTTGGCTCTCAAAGAGTTCTCCACCGCGTGGATTATCCTCATATCAGAGAGACGGGTATGACTCTAGCCCTTCTGGGCTCCACAATACATAAAGGGTGAGGCACAGATTTGTTTGTGCTCTCTCTCAAGTTCGTTCTAATGGGCCCACTCGCTCCGTATTGAGGTGCAGACCCATGAACATAGGCTCAGTTTGCCTTTTCCATTGCTGTGTATCCTCTCATTTGGATCACTAGCATATATGCGTGTGTCTTCTCTCACTGATATTCAGCTTGAGGTATAATATGACATTGGCTATTGTTAGTACTTAGTGCTCTTTGCACTTGTCTTTGTAATACTAAGACGTACCAGCCTACATGTCCACGTAGATGATGATTGTCATCCGTGTCTCCTGGTGGTTTTGTTCCGGAGTAACACACTGTTGTAGTTCTTTTATACACACTCGTGTTGATATCCATTACATCTTCCTATATTCCCACTAGATTAATAACTGCACAAGTGCAATACCAAAACACTCAGTCATACAGAGTGCAGAGGCGTAAACTCTCAGCAGCTAATATCTAATGAGTCAAACAGATAAGATGCGCGAATTATCATGTGAGTGGTACATTCCAAGTCCATTGTTCCTTGCTTAAGGTATCTGCTAGTATTTTAGCTTTGTCTCCAATCATTGCGTAGTCACGCATTTATGTTCACAACATTTGGTAGATTTCCTCTGGATTGCAAGAATTTGCTTGATCCTTATGAGGATTCTACATCTTATTCGTCCCTAATGGTTTTTCATATCTCTTTCCTTTGGTTTCCTGTCCTTGAACGGTTTCCTTGTCTTCACTGTATACTGTCTACTGCTCTGTGTGTTGAAAGTTCTTGATTTTTTTCCTAGCCCATTTGTTTAACTGCGGCTCTTCTCGTCCATCTTCGAGGTAATCTGTCTTACTGTCCGTAGTACGGAGTTGACTACTTTTCGTGTTCCTAACACTACTTGTCTACTTGCATGGGGTACCGTACTGATACATTACTACTTACCCGACTAACTCATAAATAAGTCTGTCAGGCCCACATGCTCCTATCGGAGTGCAGTCGTCCCATGTCTCGTTTAATAAACTGGTAATGTCTGTCACACGGGTATTGTGAAGTATTCTGTTGTCAATCTCCCTTTTGATGGATATCCCCCTTTTTTTCCTTTTCTCTTCTTTTTCTTTTTTTTTATTCATGTTATCGGTTATCTTGTTGTAAGTGCTATTGCCCTAGTGGCATCAGTGATAGTTCGTGCCATAAGCCATAACGTCGGCTTGTAAGTGAAATCTGTGCTATATTTAGCAAACTTGGTTCTCGTAGTTCGATCTCATTGAGTACAACACATATTCCTTCCCTCCCTGTTTATCATGATCATATCTCATCCATAGTTCATATTTGTTCCCTCATCCGTTTAATTGGATGTATTGCAGATTGCTTAATAGCTTGAGCAACTTGGCTCTCCACTTCCCAATCATCCTCACTGACGGTGGTGCATCTACAAAGGGTATGCTTGTCCATAAGGACTAAACATTCATCACTGGTAGTGATTAGCATTAAATGCGGGTATACACTGATGGTATTTGGCTAATAAGCCCTGTCTGAAAATTTGTAACACCTCTACCGTTAATACCATAATTACCGTCCAATCTCCTCGTACTTCCAGAATCACGCAGCGGGTACATACTTACACACGGTGGGTGATACAATGCCACTAGTCACCCACGTGACTAACAAAGCTACTACTACATACAGCATCGGTCTGATGGGCCGGAATCCCGAGTACTACACATATACAATACATACTCCGTTTACTAATCACGTACTACTATGCTCCATTCAACACATTACTCCATTACAATACCATGCGATACAAAGTACATAACCGAGTTTACTAAGTTCCAAATACAAATACAATACTCCTTCTAAGTTCATATATACTCATCAAGAGTCTACGACTACCCATTCCTCACAACTACATACAAGGCTCCACGCCTTTTACGATTCTCTACTAACTACAGTTCATCCTAGCTATCCAAGTGTAGTCGCCGGTCTTGCAAACAAGAGATTTGATCTACTAAAAACTAAATAAATTAATCTAGAAATTAATAAATCAAAAAGTCTTCGGGTTGCAAATAATCCCGGTCACTGCAGTATAGAAAACGTAGCAACCAGGTATCGAATCCGCGGGACTTGAAGAAAGTAAGTCTAGTCCTAAGAAAACTGGAAATTCAGGGGGTTGTTCTTGTTTTGGGAATCAAATAAGAAAGAAGAAAATAAATTAAAATAAAACGGGTAAAGTTATATGGATGAGTGGAACTCCGGGTTCAAGTTATTTTTCACTAGTCGGATTATGTGAACTTCTACAAATCGATAAGAGATATGGATTGGCTAATTCTTCAATTTCTTTCCAAAATTAAATCATAATCTCAGGAAAGCTCATCTAGCAGAACACACAAGGTCTAATCCAGAACCTAGCAAAATACGCATAGATGGATGAAGCTTAAAGAATTACGATGCACCTGAGGGAAAATATAATCAATCCGATCTAATTTTACACACGCTAACAGATTAATTTGACCTTCTTGTTAATCACCGACCTGATCATAACAAGATTCGTAAGGCTTTTTAAGAAATTCGCGAGATTAATTAAAAAGCACAACATTTGCATTAATCTGAAACAATCCAAAAATAAAATCTCAAATCATAATTGTAGATGTACTTGTAAAACGAACTAGCTACAAATAACCATCACCCGGAGTAAATCCTTCCTAGCCTAGCATGTTACAAAAAGAGTATAGAGAGATAGAGAAGAATTAATCTGGTGTAGAAGATTCCTCTGTTTATCTCGCTATCCAGATCTGCAATTTACTGGGCTGGAGGTTGAAGATGATGGAGGAGGAGAAGAACTCTCGCGGCTGCTTGCGTTCTTCTCGGCGTGAGAAAAAGAAATAAAAACTAAACCTAAAGCTAAAAAATAGAACTGAAGTGATGTTGTGTGGATGAATGGATGAGTGGATGAGTGGATGTCTTGATCTCTCCAAAGTCTTCCATATTTATAAGTCTAATTGAAGACTCTTTGTCTGCTCCTTGATGACTCATTTTAATTTCCTTCGGTTTCGCGAAGTAAATGAAGGCCCTTCAGTTGATTCAGAATTTAAGTTACTCTTTTCAATTTACTTCCGTCATCAATAAGTTATGGAAAACTCTAGAGTTACTATCTTCAACTAACTCCCTTCATCAATAACCTTTGGAGTTACTTTCTTTTATATTTCCAATCTCCCCCCTTCTTCTTCTCAATCCTTTCACGGCAGTCTCGTAAATATATATATAAATATATCGCACCAGACACAACTTTGATAGGGTCCAAATTCTTCATATGAGCTTCGATTTGTTCCCCATTTGCGGCATTGGAAAGCTCGTGAGGAGAACTATGCATTTTCACCATCATTTTCTGCTTTAAACATATAAATTGGCATCAGTTCTTGCCCAAAGTAAGAATCAGGAAACACATAGGATAAGTGTGAGAAAGCACCCAAAATGTTGCATAAATTAAGAATTTAGCACTAATAAAACCATGCTGGTTTCACACTTATCAAATCACCCCACACTTAGCCTTTTGCTTGTCCTCAAGCAAAACTCTCAAGCACAAGTAATGCCAAGCTATTGGAACTCAACAGGAAAGGAAGAGCATAGAAGAAAGGAATTGCTAGCTTTACCATTCAAGGGGGCAATTCAAATTATTCAAACAATTCATTCTTTTAAGAAAACATGAAGTCTGTAACACCCCAACTACTAACAGCACACTTAATATCATATCGCAGCGGAATTCTCAACTCATAACAGCACTTAACTCATTGGTGTTACACGCCGTTAGCCACCCACGTGGCTAACAAGGCTAACATACATACATTGTACCGGCCTGATGGACTAAACTCCCGAGCAACTACACGTAAATCCCGTTCCATGTCCAACAAACATTATACACTTACATTACAACTGTACAGAGTATCTTCCAACTAACACCGATACAATTTCGGTCTTACTACACCTACAATACATGCTCAATTTGAATGTCTACCCATGTACAACGACTACCCATCCTACTCTCGAACGGTTTCCAGCTCCCTTGTACCTGTAAAGTAATGGGAGCCCCCAAAGGGGGTCAGCACCTTTGCTGGTATGGTAATCCCGCAGCCCGCATGCTACCGGGCCACGCACAACTAATTGTCGTCTTAGCATGCGATTGATTTTATTTCAAACATGCACAACTCACATACATATCATGCTTATAAGCAAACATCCATTAATAGGACGCATACACAAGGTTAGCACACACAACATAACAACACACTTTACTTAACAACATACACAACTTAATTCCACTCTTCTTAGAGAACATAAACTTTACTTAGGGAGTGCCGGGGTGATATAAGCCCACACACAACATACATACATTTTTTCTTTACTTGAGTGGCGGCCTCATATAGGACCGATCACAACATACATAATTTCCCCCTAACTCCAATAGTGATGAGGTAGGTAAGCCTTGGTTAAGCTTGTGGTGGTTGTAATTCCAGGAGGAAGAACAACCGTAACATAACAAAGAGGGAGTCGAAGCAAACTTAGGCATCGACACCCTACCAACATTATACATAATTTCCCTCCTAGCCCGATATGGAGGTCGGGTAGGTAAGCTTTGGCTAAGCTAGTGGGAGGTCGAAATCCAATGAAGGAAAACAACCCTAACATACCAGGATGGGAGTTAATTCTCATATATGTATTAACTCCCAAACAACACGCGTGACCGGAACGACCGGATTCCTCACCATACATAACATATACTTATTAGTTAAAGGTTCCTTTATGGAACTTGTCACATACATACATCACATAGTTTTACTAACTCGGTTAAACACGTAGGGGAAATCGTATCCCATTTCAACAACACGGATAACAGTATCAAACAACAACATATTACACAAGTCACATACATCACACTTTAATCACAACATACACTAACGCACGGATAGCCGTAGTTAGAACATTCCCATGGGTTGGGACATTTATTCCGAATACCGATCTCTTATGTGAACCTAAGGTCGGTTAACTATTATTTAACACATAATTAAAGTTAAACGGTATCGGAACTAATTACGCCACAATAATGAATTACTATAAACTCATTTCATGCTTTATCTTGCAAGGTGGCAAACACACAGAAAAGCACATTGGCATACAAGCCGGTGTAATCCGGTAGGACACAGGTTGCAAGAAAACCATACCTGTCACCGTAGGGGATTACTTTACCGAGTGTTCTCACGCTCCTTGGTTCACGCTTGTTCCACTGATAATGTTCCAACATTGTTATTAATACTATACTCTTATGATACGCAAATAACTACTACTCCCATACTTACCCTGTTATTCCGGTATGCTTAATGTTCTTATACTCACAACTTATTTACTTACTTTCATATTTGTTTCCCTCGAGTTTTATGTTTCATTGGTATCTTACACATTTATTGTTTAAACAGGAGGGATAACATAGATAGGAGTAAAGTAGATGAAGAGAGGAACGCGTGGGCGCAAACGGATCCAAAATCGGAGTTGAAACGAAGAAGATATAGCATTTCGAAGTTAGCCTCCTGGACCCGTCCGACCCAGAACCGTTCCGTCCGACCCATACACCTCTGGGTCGGACCATTCCAGTAGTTTTTGGTCCCGGGGTCTGTTCCCGTCCGACCCACCGTCCTCCCCAAGCTCTGGGTCGGACGGTTGCAGAATGTGCTGCAGACCTTGTTTTAAAACCGTTTTTCTACACTTTCTGGACTCCAAATTCACCCCAATTTTTTTCTACTTACTCCACAATCTTTCCACATGTTTCCTACATGTTTAAACACTTTAAAACATGCATTAAACCTCTCCAAATTATTGGTTAAACCCTTACTCCAATCCTTGCTCAAATTCACAAACATCAATTCTTACATTTTTGCACTTTGCACACTAGTACACTTCTAACTTCCTCATGCTAGTTTCCTACCTCCTACCAACTCACTTAATAACCATTCCAAATCCTTTATAACCATTTGCAATAACTATACACAAGTTCTTCATTCATCTCCAAGGTTATGCACACCAACTTTCTTCCTAAAATTCAAGGTACCCATACACTGTTTTGCTACAGATTTTTGTATCACTTCACACCATTCTCCAACTACCATTTCAAGGCTATTAAACCACTCTACTCAACACTACAAACATCAAGGTTCTCCCATTCACCAAGCCATCATCAACACACTCATTTTCTATCGAAATTTCGCCATAACCTCCCCCGTAAACTTAACATGTTTCCACACATCAATTCCACCATTTTAACAATGACCACCTCAATGTACATAACTTCGAAAGCTTGGCTCTTAGGCCCTTAAACAACATTAAATTTAAACACTGAATTTCCTCATAATAATAGCAACACCTGCACTACACTCAACATTTATATTTACACCAAAACAACAAAATTTCCTTAAAACACCACATAAGCTTAAGGTGAGTTATTTATCTTGGATTTTCTTCCAAAACTTTCCCATCCCAAGTTCTACAATAATCAAATAAGCATTAAGGTGAGTTTCTTACCTTAATCTCACAAATTCTCCTTTCCTTTACCAATCTCCTCTTTCTCCCTCTCTTGATCCAAATCGGCCAAATGGGAATGGAGTTTCCAAACTCCATCCCAACATTCAAAACACAAAAATGGATTCAATTAACCATTTAAACCCTTAGGAGAAGTTAAATCAATTTAAGGGTTAAAACACAAGGTTAGGGTTTACCTTTTTGGAACCTTTTTAAGAGAGACTTTCACCCTTGAATCAAAAGGGACATCCCACCACCATTGGAGGGTTGAAATGAAGCTCAAAAACAAGAGAAAAACAAGGTGAGAAAGAGGGCAAAATCGGCCACCATGGAAAGTGGAGAGAGAATGACTTTTTCTTGAAGATTTTTACCTTAAGATGAAGAGGAGACTCCAAGCTACCCATTGGTGCCATTTTCTCTTCAAATGGGAAAAACCCATGGAGATGAAGTTTATCGTTTTTGGATTTTGAAAAGAGAGAAATGTAGAGGATGATGAGAGGAGTTCAAATATGTAATTGATTTTCGATTTGGAGCTTAAATGGAGCTTAGGCATGAAGAGGAAGTGAGCTAGCCATGGGAGCTCTTGTTGCAGCTCAAAATCGCTGGAGGTAGGAGAAGAAGGAAGGGGCTCACGATGGAAAAAAGGAAATGAAGGAGAGAGAAGAGGGAAAAGTAAAATAAGGAGGAAAGAGAAGATAAAGTGTATTTTTTTTTTACTTTTCTTTCCTTCTTTTTTTCTTTCTTTCTTTCTATTTTATTGTGTGTGAGGGGAGGCTTTTGACTAGTCAAAACCGGCCCCCTTAATATATACCAGCTGGAGCGGTTTTCGGTTTTTACAGAAAACGCTCGTTTATTTACCCGGTTTTAGCACTATTCACTAACCGGGCCTGTTTTCCGGAATTTTCTCGTCTATTTAATTTTAATGGTTATTATTCTCCCATTAATGTTTATTTATAGTTATATGATCAACTATAATTTATACGGGGTCCTTTGACTGTTTAAAGTCACGTTTTCGGTTTTCCTCGAAAAACGTGCTTTAAACTCCGTTAGCGCTTTAACGCATTATTTGGATCCGTTTTTCTTCCGGAAATTTTCCCACATATTCTTAGTATGTAATTAGGGTATAAAAATATATTTATAACCCTAGTGAAGGTTATATACCTCCTAAAATAATTAAAACGCGTTTTCACGTTTTGTGACTTTTACGCATTTTATTTTTCTTTTTGGTTTTTATTTCTTCACCAATGATCTTAAGGACTTAATTAGCCTTAGAGAATAATAATCACATATTTAATTAACATATTAAGGTTTGGGGTATTTCAATCTACCCCCCTTAAAAGAACTTCGTCCTCGAAGTTCACACTTCCCAAGCATCATTTGAATTAGAACACGGGGATTACTTGCAACATAAACTTTCATAACAAACATACTTTACATCACGACCTCGGACTTAACGGTCCGGGTAACACATCCGTACATACATAACATGACATAACATACTTACATAGTATCCTCGGACTTAACGGTCCGGGTACCTTAACAACATTTGCACATACTTAACAACCCTTAGACTCTTGGTCTGGGTAACATAACAACATTTAGACTCGTAGGTCTTGATAACATAACATTTTCGGAACTTAACCACATTAGGACTCAAGGTCCAAAATAATAATTATTACACCTACCACACAACATGTCATAGCATGTATATCAACCAGAAATTCCTTTTCCATCTCTTCATGGGTTCGAGACCCATGTTGAGTACATATACACTGTGATCCCGCAGAACCCGGTCGCGATGGACACTCTGGTCCCCGTTCCTTTGGGAGATCAAAACCATTGCATACATCTTTAAAATATACTTCCCATGTCACCGGTCCGAAGACAAAGGCTCATACGTCCTCAGCTCGTGAGCAAGTAATACGAAAATACTCTATATGAGGTTAAGTAGAATGAAATCCTTTATTGGAAAATACCAATTGAAAATCCTTTTTACAAGGTCAAGTAAAAGTAGTCCTTCCTTTGAAAATACTACTTAAGAATCTTAGAGATATTAATTGAAGTCTTGAAAATACCAATTGAAAATTTGAAACCCAATTTAAAATTCTTTTGAAAACTCAATACAACTCCAAGTCCAATTATTGCTAACAACATCTTATTCTTAATGTGATTATTTATGACCACTTATAGGGAGTTTTAAGAATCATCCAACCCTGATGTGATCAGCATCGGTGTTGAACTATCTTTCCACCCCAATTTGTGTTCGGCTTCCCTTGATCTCATGATAACCAAGTTTCACCTCCCACTTCAATTTCAAACAACGACTAATTCAAACATATACCATTTTCTATCTTTTAATCCATCTAGTCATAATCATTACATCTCCAAGGGATAGAACTCCGTCTATCAATCATCATCCAGATTCCACTTAATCCAAGTTACCTAGGGAATTTAATTCTCACTAGGTTCTATGTTGGTGTGATACCTCTTCATAAATCACCCTACTGTATATATATATATATGTATACTTTTATCAAAATACAATACACGGTTTTACATTTAGTATTATATGAACATACATAGTCGGGGTTTTAGTTCCCCCCCGGGAGTTTATTACTCCCTTACACTTGTGCTCTCACACATAACAGTTAACAAGGTACATACATTTATCACAATGGTATTCGCATCTTTTGTGCGCAATTACCACAATTAAACCATGAATGAATGCGCATGTTCATATTATATACGCACCAATCATCAAAACAAATTATTTTGTGCTATGCACAACATAGTTCACGTACACTTGTACAGTAAAACACCCTAAACGGTTTTGCGCTCTACCCCCCTTAAAAGGGATTACGCCCACGTAATCAATCACTTAATCACTGGTTCAAACGTTCTACCGTCGTGAAGTGTTTTATCTCCACGCGGTTTATTGTACAATGTGTTCTGGTTTGAGGATCTTAGCCGTATTGGCGGTTTAGTCCCTAACCAAAAATCCTCCTTAGAGCTTATTTAATTCATAACCAGTTTCGATTCTGGCCTGTGAAACTTCTAGGCGTTAATAATTAGCCATTCATTCATATTCACAACGCACGTCCAACACTTGAATCGCTAGCTCACTAGTTTCTGCTGCGCGACTCTTGATAATTTAGAGCTTAGTTTGCCTCATACATTATTCCTACTGTATTGTACATTCCTGATTATCACCTTTATCTTGGTAATAACGGTTTCTCAACCGACGCGTGGTATTTCTTACCGTGAGCGAATTCGGTGAGTTACAAAACTTACTATCCACTTCCATGATAATTTACTGTATTCCACAATGACTTACTTGATTTCTTCCGACTTACTGTCGGTTACGTTTGAGCTACTACCAGTTGTGTAGTACTCTGTCGGTTATTCCCAACACTTGAGGTATATTCTATACCGATATTTAATAATTGTGTTACTGTAGTCACTTATGTCAACCAAGTACCTTTGATTGGTACGACCGTGCTTTGCTTATGCATCGGTTTTATCACATCACAAGTCTTGTCTTTCTATCACGTTTAACATTTCTCAAACTTCCTAGCTACCTCACTCGATCATCACTGCACGAGAGCAATACCAAAACACTTAGTCATACAGAGTGCAGAGGCGTAAACTCTTGGCGGTAAATCTCTTATGAGATAGCAAGAGGAATTCATACTGTGTTCCTTATCACGTAGCATCAACTACTGGCGTATTGCTCAGTCTGTGTATCATCACTTATCTGTATGTTCATTGAGTTTGACTCATAACGGGTCCTATTCACCACATTATTATTTAGCAATACTTATACAACGGTCGCTTACTGCGCACCGTGCTCTTACTCATTGTATAACATTAACTTGCACTGCATCCGCTATTACATTAGCTTCCGCCGTTACACTATGTTTCGCCACTTAGTTGGCCGACTGCTGAGCACGCTATTGTTTTTGACTCTTTATGCTCCTTGAACGTTGTTCATTACGCATTTAGCATCACACACCTATGGTGGTTGCTATTAGACTTATTACTCTTGCAACTGGTGCAACACTTCCTTTTGTATAATTCCTACTCACATCATTCTTGGGTAATAGCAACATAGTCAACTCTTAACATATTCCCTGAACTTAGTTCACATAACTACCGCTGTTGCGGTTTCACATATCACGAGGTATCCCCACTTAAAGCAGTGGTTCGTTATCCGCTTTACTTACTTGTATTACATAAACTTCTATGATCAATAACATTTTCTTAACACATTCTACTTGTGGCTCATAAGCCTTATTGCCTCGAGCTTTGCTCTTTGTAGGCTATCCACACACATTTACTTTTCGAACAATATCTGCATTGAGCTCCGTGACAAGGTCGTTGTTCCTTTCATGGTATGCTCCTTCAAGGATGTCAGACTTCGTCCTGACGACTTATGTTTAAACTGGGTGTTAGTTTCAACCCTTGCGTTTCTGTCATGTTATCTCATTCAACCACTGTTGACCCAAACACCCCTTTTGAGGACAGCTCCTGGGTGTTACTAGGTCATGCCATTACATCTGGCTTGTACTTATGAGCACGTTTAATTAACTACATTGTCTTACTTCTTGGCTGGTTAATTATCCTCTCCAGTGACATTGTTATCCCTCTGACAGTCTAAGTGATCATCCTGGGAGTCTCATCCCGACCATTGCACATTAACATATCCATAGTAGGCATCTGCCCCACCACACGTAGGCTGGGTACCTACTCCAGCTATTATGTTCATCTATCCGGATTCTTAAGACATATTCCACGTCTTTACTTACTAACCAGTGCACTTCGCACTTGTTCACCTTTAAACATTTCCTTAAAATAAACTTACTAATTCCTTTGGTCTTCCTTAACTTAACCGGGTTCCTTTACTTCAACCATTCGATGGTACTCCATTGCTCTTGCTTGACTTTTACTTCGGACCGTAGTATGGAGTCGACTACTTCCCGTGTTCCAGGCTCCACTCGTATACATACGTGGGGTATCCTACTGATACATTGCTGCTTACCTGACTAACCATAAGTAGGTCTGTCAGGCCCACAAGCTCCTATCGGAGTGCGGTCGTCCCACATTACAGTTGGTATACTCGTAGTGTCCGTCACACGCCTAGGTGAAGTATTCTGTTGTCAACTCCTCTTATATTATCCTATGATAATATGCATTCCATGCTTCCCGAACTTAATCAAGGGAAGTGTATCCACTGTTGTATTATTATGAACTCACTCCATTCCCTCGGGTTGTTACCCTTGGGTTTACCGGTTTCCATCCGGTTGTTTAAAAGTAACCGGGTAAAACTTACCTACCATGTGACACTGAGGCCCGCGTAGGTCTTCTGGTTTGGTTTTAAGAAAAGAAGAATTGAAATAAAATGGGTTTGAAAGAAAATCTGGTTTTGAAAAGAGTTTGAAAGAAAATGATTTTAGGTTTAAAGAAAAAATTTCCGTGGTTTTACAACGTTTCTTGCCTTATCCAAGTCTAGCTTCCTGCTGACTGGTGTGTTTCCAAGCACTGAGGTCAGGCTAATAAGCCCTTCCACGGTTATGATAATCCCACTTAACTTCATGGTGCTTTACTGAGTACTTTGTAGTTGCTAAAAAAAATCTCCCACACAACCTTGTTGTAGCAGCACTTGCCATGGCAAGTGCGCCATGCTAACTGGTTATCGGTTCAATACACACTGGTTGCGGTGTTGTTTTCATCCGCACTAACATCAATGGCCTAGTTGGCCCTTACTTGATCTCACAGTCTTAACAATAAATCCTCTGGACACTTCTCACTGTCCTCACATGACAACCATTAACTAGGGTGTTTCCCACTCTGGGAGACCCCTTCTACTTAGTATTGTATCCTCCTCGTACTACGTTGTAGTTCCTTGATCGGTTGCTATACCGTCGGTGTATTAGTAACTTGTAGTCCCGTAGACATTCGTCTCGGGTTTCATTACCTCGCTCCTTGCCTGTTGCACGCTTGGTGCGTTGCAAGCTGGTTGTCCTCGACTGCTCCGCATGTCGACCCAGGGTGCTGGAAATTCCATTCTCTTGTGCATAAGATTCTTCACTTTTCGCTAACAAGAGCGGTTAATATTGTTAAAATGGAGATCGTCTTCGGGATTCACACCTTTCGGGATCTACCGTGTGACAGGTTCTCCGTACTTATAAGGATACTTAGTAACAGCCAGATCGGGTATTCCCGAGTAAGAGAGGACTTTCATCTCTCTGGCGTTCTTTTTCCAAGTTATAAAATAGGGTTTGTGGAGGGCGGGATGGATACTGTAGGTATCCAGTACACACTGGTATTTCCCTAACTAGCGTACTTCTCACGCTATCACTCAACCCTTAACCCAAAGTACTAAACTCTTAACTCGGTACTTCCTAAGCTCGGTATTTCAGTCATCAGAGCGATACTTCGCTCTGATACCACTTTTTGTAACACCCCAACTACTAACAGCACACTTAATATCATATCGCAGCGGAATTCTCAACTCATAACAGCACTTAACTCATTGGTGTTACACGCCGTTAGCCACCCACGTGGCTAACAAGGCTAACATACATACATTGTACCGGCCTGATGGACTAAACTCCCGAGCAACTACACGTAAATCCCGTTCCATGTCCAACAAACATTATACACTTACATTACAACTGTACCGAGTATCTTCCAACTAACGCCGATACAATTTCGGTCTTACTACACCTACAATACATGCTCAATTTGAATGTCTACCCATGTACAACGACTACCCGTCCTACTCTCAAACGGTTTCCAGCTCCCTTGTACCTGTAAAGTAATGGGAGCCCCCAAAGGGGGTCAGCACCTTTGCTGGTATGGTAATCCCGCAGCCCGCATGCTACCGGGCCACGCACAACTAATTGTCGTCTTAGCATGCGATTGATTTTATTTCAAACATGCACAACTCACATACATATCATGCTTATAAGCAAACATCCATTAATAGGACGCATACACAAGGTTAGCACACACAACATAACAACACACTTTACTTAACAACATACACAACTTAATTCCACTCTTCTTAGAGAACATAAACTTTACTTAGGGAGTGCCGGGGTGATATAAGCCCACACACAACATACATACATTTTCTTTACTTGAGTGGCGGCCTCATATAGGACCGATCACAACATACATAATTTCCCCCTAACTCCAATAGTGATGAGGTAGGTAAGCCTTGGTTAAGCTTGTGGGTGGTTGTAATTCCAGGAGGAAGAACAACCGTAACATAACAAAGAGGGAGTCGAAGCAAACTTAGGCATCGACACCCTACCAACATTATACATAATTTCCCTCCTAGCCCGATATGGAGGTCGGGTAGGTAAGCTTTGGCTAAGCTAGTGGGAGGTCGAAATCCAATGAAGGAAAACAACCCTAACATACCAGGATGGGAGTTAATTCTCATATATGTATTAACTCCCAAACAACACGCGTGACCGGAACGACCGGATTCCTCACCATACATAACATATACTTATTAGTTAAAGGTTCCTTTATGGAACTTGTCACATACATACATCACATAGTTTTACTAACTCGGTTAAACACGTAGGGGAAATCGTATCCCATTTCAACAACACGGATAACAGTATCAAACAACAACATATTACACAAGTCACATACATCACACTTTAATCACAACATACACTAACGCACGGATAGCCGTAGTTAGAACATTCCCATGGGTTGGGACGTTTATTCCGAATACCGATCTCTTATGTGAACCTAAGGTCGGTTAACTATTATTTAACACATAATTAAAGTTAAACGGTATCGGAACTAATTACGCCACAATAATGAATTACTATAAACTCATTTCATGCTTTATCTTGCAAGGTGGCAAACACACAGAAAAGCACATTGGCATACAAGCCGGTGTAATCCGGTAGGACACAGGTTGCAAGAAAACCATACCTGTCACCGTAGGGGATTACTTTACCGAGTGTTCTCACGCTCCTTGGTTCACGCTTGTTCCACTGATAATGTTCCAACATTGTTATTAATACTATACTCTTATGATACGCAAATAACTACTACTCCCATACTTACCCTGTTATTCCGGTATGCTTAATGTTCTTATACTCACAACTTATTTACTTACTTTCATATTTGTTTCCCTCGAGTTTTATGTTTCATTGGTATCTTACACATTTATTGTTTAAACAGGAGGGATAACATAGATAGGAGTAAAGTAGATGAAGAGAGGAACGCGTGGGCGCAAACGGATCCAAAATCGGAGTTGAAACGAAGAAGATATAGCATTTCGAAGTTAGCCTCCTGGACCCGTCCGACCCAAACCGTTCCGTCCGACCCATACACCTCTGGGTCGGACCATTCCAGTAGTTTTTGGTCCCGGGGTCTGTTCCCGTCCGACCCACCGTCCTCCCCAAGCTCTGGGTCGGACGGTTGCAGAATGTGCTGCAGACCTTGTTTTAAAACCGTTTTTCTACACTTTCTGGACTCCAAATTCACCCCAATTTTTTTCTACTTACTCCACAATCTTTCCACATGTTTCCTACATGTTTAAACACTTTAAAACATGCATTAAACCTCTCCAAATTATTGGTTAAACCCTTACTCCAATCCTTGCTCAAATTCACAAACATCAATTCTTACATTTTTGCACTTTGCACACTAGTACACTTCTAACTTCCTCATGCTAGTTTCCTACCTCCTACCAACTCACTTAATAACCATTCCAAATCCTTTATAACCATTTGCAATAACTATACACAAGTTCTTCATTCATCTCCAAGGTTATGCACACCAACTTTCTTCCTAAAATTCAAGGTACCCATACACTGTTTTGCTACAGATTTTTGTATCACTTCACACCATTCTCCAACTACCATTTCAAGGCTATTAAACCACTCTACTCAACACTACAAACATCAAGGTTCTCCCATTCACCAAGCCATCATCAACACACTCATTTTCTATCGAAATTTCGCCATAACCTCCCCCGTAAACTTAACATGTTTCCACACATCAATTCCACCATTTTAACAATGACCACCTCAATGTACATAACTTCGAAAGCTTGGCTCTTAGGCCCTTAAACAACATTAAATTTAAACACTGAATTTCCTCATAATAATAGCAACACCTGCACTACACTCAACATTTATATTTACACCAAAACAACAAAATTTCCTTAAAACACCACATAAGCTTAAGGTGAGTTATTTATCTTGGATTTTCTTCCAAAACTTTCCCATCCCAAGTTCTACAATAATCAAATAAGCATTAAGGTGAGTTTCTTACCTTAATCTCACAAATTCTCCTTTCCTTTACCAATCTCCTCTTTCTCCCTCTCTTGATCCAAATCGGCCAAATGGGAATGGAGTTTCCAAACTCCATCCCAACATTCAATAAACACAAAAATGGATTCAATTAACCATTTAAACCCTTAGGAGAAGTTAAATCAATTTAAGGGTTAAAACACAAGGTTAGGGTTTACCTTTTTGGAACCTTTTTAAGAGAGACTTTCACCCTTGAATCAAAAGGGACATCCCACCACCATTGGAGGGTTGAAATGAAGCTCAAAAAAAGAGAAAAACAAGGTGAGAAAGAGGGCAAAATCGGCCACCATGGAAAGTGGAGAGAGAATGACTTTTTCTTGAAGATTTTTACCTTAAGATGAAGAGGAGACTCCAAGCTACCCATTGGTGCCATTTTCTCTTCAAATGGGAAAAACCCATGGAGATGAAGTTTATCGTTTTTGGATTTTGAAAAGAGAGAAATGTAGAGGATGATGAGAGGAGTTCAAATATGTAATTGATTTTCGATTTGGAGCTTAAATGGAGCTTAGGCATGAAGAGGAAGTGAGCTAGCCATGGGAGCTCTTGTTGCAGCTCAAAATCGCTGGAGGTAGGAGAAGAAGGAAGGGGCTCACGATGGAAAAAAGGAAATGAAGGAGAGAGAAGAGGGAAAAGTAAAATAAGGAGGAAAGAGAAGATAAAGTGTATTTTTTTTTACTTTTCTTTCCTTCTTTCTTTTTCTTTCTTTCTTTCTATTTTATTGTGTGTGAGGGGAGGCTTTTGACTAGTCAAAACCGGCCCCCTTAATATATACCAGCTGGAGCGGTTTTCGGTTTTTACAGAAAACGCTCGTTTATTTACCCGGTTTTAGCACTATTCACTAACCGGGCCTGTTTTCCGGAATTTTCTCGTCTATTTAATTTTAATGGTTATTATTCTCCCATTAATGTTTATTTATAGTTATATGATCAACTATAATTTATACGGGGTCCTTTGACTGTTTAAAGTCACGTTTTCGGTTTTCCTCGAAAAACGTGCTTTAAACTCCGTTAGCGCTTTAACGCATTATTTGGATCCGTTTTTCTTCCGGAAATTTTCCCACATATTCTTAGTATGTAATTAGGGTATAAAAATATATTTATAACCCTAGTGAAGGTTATATACCTCCTAAAATAATTAAAACGCGTTTTCACGTTTTGTGACTTTTACGCATTTTATTTTTCTTTTTGGTTTTTATTTCTTCACCAATGATCTTAAGGACTTAATTAGCCTTAGAGAATAATAATCACATATTTAATTAACATATTAAGGTTTGGGGTATTTCAAAGTCATTCAAAGCTAACAAACGAGAAACAAACCCATAAGAACCTAGCCCTTAACCTTGAGCCAATCCACCTTTTTCCTTCACAAACCACATAATTGACAAGGGGCATGAAGTAAGATCATATTCCAGCGTACCTTTCAATGCCACATACTCTTGATCCATAAGAGAGAATAATCTATATTCAGCATAACATTTGCATAAATATTTTCAATTGAAGCGCTTTCACTTTCTTTCACCACAGACTTTTCTCTCCACCCATGTAGCGGCTTTGGGTCAACTATCCCAGATCATAAGGACCTTGGGTAGCTAGGTGATAAAGCACCCCAAAGGACTTAATAACTAAGTGGGCGAGGCCTGATTTTGGATCAGAATTAAAATTAGCATGCTTAGGATCAGCGGAGTACCTTGCCTTGTTCTTTTTCAACCATTCTAATCCAGTTCATTCCAAGGCTCAAGGCTAAGAACAAAGTTCAGATGGAGAATATTCTCGTTTGTTTAAGCATTTCTAGAACAAAGACTTCAATTCAGCAATTAAAAACCAGAAAATTTCAAAATTTTGCACCCCAAGATCAGCTAACCAAGTATACTTCCTCTATGACTTCCTTCCAAGTTGAGCAACCACAACTTAATTTTAAAAAATGCAAGAGAAAAGAGCTCAAAGACGCACAAAAAACAAGCGGCGAAGGAGCTTACCCCACCCCACACTTAGAGTGAAGCAATGTCCTCATTGCGTAGGAAGAATTAACATTGCACAAGAAATCCAACAGGGAAACAAAATCGCACACAACAGTTCAGAGGGGAGCATGAAAAATTGTTAAGAGAAGAAAATGTAAGAATACTCCCCAGAGTCCGCTCAGGGTGTGTAGCAAGGCCAACCCCACACTTAAGTTCAGCTAAGCGCTGAAGTAAGCAAGCTGATAATATTGTCTGCAAAGCCAGAAGAACTCAAGTGGAACCAAACAAAACCATCAGTAGAAAAATAAGAGCCAAGGCTCTTGCAGTAAGCATTGCACCCGCCAACACACCCCAAACTAAAAAAAAGAGTAAAATAAACAACTAAACTAAGAAAGTGAAAAGAGATACAAACCGGTGGGTTGCCTCCCACCAAGCTGCCCGGAGTTAGAGTCTCTGGCTAGACTCTCACTTCGTCATCCCGGGTCAAAAATAAAAGTTGACAATAACGTCAACGGGAGAAAGAAGTGGACAACAATCAGTAGTAAACCACCTGGATCAAAACAAAATGTTACCTTGACAGATAAAGGATAAAAATAAATGCTCCACAAAACCTGGTGTTTGAGAAAGTATTGCAAGTAACGGGTCTCAAGCAGAAGACCAGGTGATGATTGTTGTTTTTCCTCAAATTGAAGGATGTAAACATCCTTCTTCCGTGTGTGAGGCTCAAAGAGACCGTGGTAATGGCAAAGTGGTGGTGGCTCGCCCCTTTCAAATTCAAGGATGTCAACATCCTTTTCGTTTAGGACCAAGGGTGGTGATGGAGGGCGACTTGATATTTCAACAGGTTGCTCCACTACATTGTTCAAGATTGAATCCTGTTGTCGAAGAGTGATTTTGTGTAGGTAGTGTGGTTGATCCTCTAACCACAACTGATATTGTACTTCGAGACAGTCATCGAACTCGTGAGGTCCCCCACAATTTGAGCAATATATATCCTGTGAATAGGATGATTCGTGTTCGAATTGCTCCTCAACTCGCCTCATCTCTTCAATTTCGGGGCAATCTTCGAACTCGTGATTTCCCCCACACTGCGAGCAACACAAATCAGAGGAAAACAGATCAAAAGAACCAGAAGACTCTGCTCCACTGCCCAAACAGGAGTCTGTTCCATAGAATGCCCCAGCCTTTTGTTGGCTAACTGTCTATAAAGGTCAGATGTCTCATCGTACGATCTTTTCAGTTCAACCAACAACTTGTACAACTCACTTGCCATTGCTTCATCGATTCCGATGTTTGCCATTGCTAGAAATAACTAAGAACAAAATAAACTAATAATAAAAATGGAACAAAACAAAAATACTTTAAACCAGGAATATAATAAAATAGAATAGAATTAAAAAAACAAAGAACAAAATAAAATAAAGATAAAATAGACTAGAAAAAAATAAAGATAAAACAAAACAAATTAACTAAAATTAATTAAATAAAAACAAAACAAGGTAAACTATCAACGGAAATAATAACAAAATAAACTGAGCATGAAATAGCACAAAATTAAAGAAAACAACTAAAACAAAATTTGATAAAATAAATTAAATATAAACAAAGTAAGAAACACAAGTAAAATTAGAACTAAGATAAAAATAAGAAAGAAAAAAACAAAATAATTGAAACAAAAAAAAGTAAATAAATTAAAAATATAAACAAAACAAAATTTTAAATTATAACTAAATTAAAACAAGAAAGAAGTAAATTACCAAAAAAAAGTTATATTGCTAAAAACAAAATAAACTAAACGTAAATAACAAAATAACTAGAAATAAAATAAAACTAAGAGATAAAAAAACAAATAGAAATAAAACAAAACAAAAAAAAATAGATGACCACCAAAGTTAAAGACTAAACAAATGTCAAGTCCCCGGCAACGGCGCCAATTTGCAAAATAGGAAAATTTAATCTACTAAAAAGCTAAGAAATAAACCTAAAAATTAATAAATCAAAAAGTCTTCGGGTTGCAAATAATCCCGGTCACTGCAGTATAGAAAACGTAGCAACCAGGTATCGAATCCGCGGGACTTGAAGAAAGTAAGTCTAGTCCTAAGAAAACTGGAAATTCAGGGGGTTGTTCTTGTATTGGGAATCAAATAAGAAAGAAGAAAATAAATTAAAATAAAACGGGTAAAGTTATATGGATGAGTGGAACTCCGGGTTCAAGTTATTTTTCACTAGTCGGATTATGTGAACTTCTACAAATTGATAAGAGATATGGATTGGCTCATTCTTCAATTTCTTTCCAAAATTAAATCATAATCTCAGGAAAGCTCATCTAGCAGAACACACAAGGTCTAATCCAGAACCTAGCAAAATACGCATAGATGGATGAAGCTTAAAGAATTACGATGCACCTGAGGGAAAATATAATCAATCCGATCTAATTTTCCACAGGCTAACAGATTAATTTGACCTTCTTGTTAATCACTGACCTGATCATAACAAGATTCGTAAGGCTTTTTAAGAAATTCGTGAGATTAATTAAAAAGCACAACATTTGCATTAATCTGAAACAATCCAAAAATAAAATCTCAAATCATAATTGTAGATGTACTTGTAAAACGAACTAGCTACAAATAACCATCACCCGGAGTAAATCCTTCCTAGCCTAGCATGTTACGAAAAGAGTATAGAGAGACAGAGAAGAATTAATCTGGTGTAGAAGATTCCTCTGTTTGTCTCGCTATCCAGATCTGCAATTTACTGGGCAGGAGGTTGAAGATGATGGTGGAGGAGAAGAACTCTCGCGGCTGCTTGCGTTCTTCTCGGCGTGAGAAAAAGAAATAAAAACTAAACCTAAAGCTAAAAAATAGAACTGAAGTGATGTTGTGTGGATGAATGGATGAGTGGATGTCTTGATCTCTCCAAAGTCTTCCATATTTATAAGTCTAATTGAAGACTCTTTGTTTGCTCCTTGATGACTCATTTTAATTTCCTTCGGTTTCGCGAAGTAAATGAAGGCCCTTCAGTTGATTCAGAATTTAAGTTACTCTTTTCAATTTACTTCCATCATCAATAAGTTATGGAAAACTCTAGAGTTACTATCTTCAACTAACTCCCTTCATCAATAACCTTTGAAGTTACTTTCTTTTATATTTCCAATCTCCCCCCTTCTTCTTCTCAATCCTTTCACGACAGTCTCGTAAATATATATATAAATATATCGCACCAGACACAACTTTGATAGGGTCCAAATTCTTCATATGAGCTTCGATTTGTTCCCCATTTGCGGCATTGGAAAGCTCGTGAGGAGAACTATGCATTTTCACCATCATTTTCTGCTTTAAACATATAAATTGGCATCAGTTCTTGCCCAAAGTAAGAATCAGGAAACGCACAGGAATAAGTGTGAGAAAGCACCCAAAATGTTGCATAAATTAAGAATTTAGCACTAATAAAACCATGCTGGTTTCACACTTATCAGGTCTCTTACCGTGATCATGTCTGCTTCCGGTACCTGCGCACTAAAAACGTTCCCCCTAGGGGGTCAGCTTACGCTGAATATGATAACCGCATACCCCGCGTACTAGCGAGGGTACGCCGACCATTTGGTCGAATACATGTAATTCATTTTACAATACATACATACATACATGCTTTCATTCAAGATACTACAATACTACACAAGGCATACATACATACGCACAATACAATACATGCTTGGAAGACAATACAAGTCAACCAGCACTTACTTACCATCTTCCAGAATACACATACACAATATGTACTCACTACATACTCAATACGCAATACGGAGATACACTTCTCCATTTCACACGTAAGGCTTGTTAGCTTCTTTACACACCCGGGTTAATCGGGTGTTCAATACTCATTTACTCAAGGTCAATGACTTACAATAGTCAAGACCGATACTCATACAATACTTACTTCTTACTTACTTACTCAAGTCAAGTCGGTATGACCTCCGGGCAGGGATTACTACATCCCACCACCGGGCTTTAGGGTGGCCCACTAATCCAGGATGCTACCCATTCAAGGGATTTGGTCCATGGAAAAGATTACAACCAGGATTCGGATCCAACCTCTTGTGTTTCCTTATCCTCACGTGTGGCCGAAACTATATCGGACTTCTACTCATTCAATTTACTCATTACTCATGTTAGCAGTTAGATTGTTAGGAATTAGTAGAAGTCAGTACTTCACTTCCATACATCCATATAATACACAAGTACACATTACTTACAATACTCTTCATTTCCATTCATACATTTCATGAATTATACAAACTAAATGTTCAAGAAGATACACAAGAACAAACTAGTTCAAACACAGTTAAGTGCAATATAAGTCCGATTTGTGCATTTATCTTATTGGTGGTCACATAAGCACACAAATCGGGGTAACCAGGTTAGGATACAGAGCATGAAGAAATCATACCTTTCCGTTGATTTACTCTAGCGGGTGTTCCCTTGTCCCTTTGGTTCACATTTGTTTCTCGAATCTTACTCTCGAATCAATGACTACATGCCAAATGATTCCATTAATACTAAGCTTTACAATACATGCTTAATTACTATGCCCGTACTTACCCCGTTATCCCGTTGTTTCGGTTTAACTTAATGTTCTTATACTTACAATTTCCTTAATTTGTTTTCTTACTCATTTACTTATTTCCTTACCATTACTACCTCATTAATGGCGTACCACTACATTCATATGCATATATGTGTGTAGGCATATATATATATACGTACATATGACTACCATAGTCATATAATAAAACATACAGTTTTTTTTTGTTTTGACTCGACCGACCTTACCCAGGGTCGGACCCAAGGTCGGTCGAAGTCAGTAAGTTTCGTTAAGGCAAAATTCCAGGCTCGACCGACCTTGCAAGTCCGGTCCCAAGGTCAGTCCATTCCAGTGAGTTACTTACGTGAAAATTTCAAGCTCGACCGACCTTGCAATCCGGTCCCAAGGTCGGTCTGTTCCAGTATGTTCTGGGTTTGAATTTTCTGGACTCGACCAACCTTGCCCAAGTTCGGTCCCAAGGTCGGTCCATTCCAGTAGACCTCTGGCCTTCTCAATTTACGACTCGACCGACCTTGTAAGTTCGGTCCCCAAGGTCGGTCAAAGTCAGAAGACTTCCCATCTGTGTATTTTTAAGGCGCGACCGACCTTGCGGGTTCGGTCCCAAGGTCGGTCCGGCCCAGTACTTCAGTTTTAAAATCTGTTTTCAGTTCTATAATTTGCCCATTGCTTCCCCAATCTTCCTACATGTAATCTCACATGTTTAGACACTACTAAGGCCCTCCAAATTGCCTTAGTTCATCCCCCAAATTCCTTACTCATTTCTAAATCCACATACACAATTTCTCCTCACTTCCTTTCAACATTTACAATGATTTTCTTTCCTCTTATGCTACAGGTTTTCATTCCAACTTCTACCATTCAATACTCCTACTACCAATACCATTACTAGCATCCTCATTACATTATCTTTTCATCCTAGTTCTTCCCATTACCTAAATCCTTTTTAATTTGTTTCCGAGGTATTAAACACTCACCTCAAATTCTCCAAATACACTTAATTCCTCCTAGTTTCTCCAATGCATTCCTAGCATTCTTTGCTACAGATTTTGCATCCTTATATCCTCATACTACAACTACCATTCCATGGTTACCAAATATCTCTACTAACTCCAATACATACCTTAGTTCTCCCATACACCAAGTCATCCATAAATGCACATATTCCTACCAAAATTTTGCCATAGTTCATCTACTTTTCTTACTTAGCCACACAAGCCCATTCTCACCAAGTTCATTCCTAAAACTAGCCACACCCATACAAGGGTCCTACCAGCAATCAATACAATATAAATTCACCAATACTTCCTCAATCCACAATACTAATACTCATACACAATTATTTGGCTCTAAGGCCTACAATCCACATACTTGCTCACAAATACTTAAACTTCCACAACTACAATACTAATACAATAGTTTAGGTTCTTTTATTTGTTTACTCATTCCCATTACTCTAATGCATTAAATTTAGCCTTCAAGAAAAAGCTCTTACCTTAAGCTCTTATTTCCTCTTTCCTTTTCCACCTCTTCTCCTCTCTTCCTTGTACAATTCGGTCACATGGGGGATGGAGTTGCCAAACTCCATTCCCATCACCCAAAGCACACATAAACAAGTGTAATTAAAATACTAACCCTTAATTTAATGCTAGTTCATTGAAATGCTTAAAGCAAGTTTCTAGGGTTTACCTTTGGGGTGTGTTAGGAGGGGTTTTAGCCCTTGGTTCAAGAAGTAGAATCTACCACCATTGCAAGGTGAAATTGATGCTCAAAAGAGAGAGAAAATAAGGCATAACACTGGGCAAAAATCGGTTACCAAAGGAAGATGGAGGAAACTTGAACCTTTTGTGGAGATTTTTGCCTTGTTGGAAAGAGGAGACTCCAAGCTCCATAATGGTGTGCTTTTCTCTTCAAATGGGGAAAACCCATGGAGATGAAACTCATCCTTTTTGAATTTTGAAAAGAGGGAATGATGGAGGAGGTTGAGGGGATTACAAATATGTGATCATTTTTGAGTTTGGAGCTTACATGAGGGTGGAGCATGAGGATGAAGAAGGGAAGCCATTAGAGCTTCTTGTGGAGCTCCCAAAATCGCAGCAGCCAGAAGAGAGAGGAAGAGAAATCGGTGCGGAGGAAGGAGAGAGATGAGAGTAGAGAAATGAGTGAGGTGAGAGAGTGTTATTTACCTTTTTGTACTTTTACTTTTTGCTTTATGATTTACTCATTTAGCTAGCTAGTATGTGAGTGTGTGAGGGAATTAATTATCTCAAAAAACTGGCCCCCACATGTATTACTAGCTGGAGCGTTTTTCGTCTTTTACCGAAAACGCTCGTTATTTTACCCGGTTTCGGTACTATTCACTAACCGGGCCCGTTTTCCGGAATTTTCTCGTTTAAATATTTTTATTGATTATTAAGCTTCCGTAAATGTTTAATAATTGTTATTTAAATATTTATAATTTTTACGGGTCCGTTTGACCACTTAAAGTCACGTTTTCGGATTCTCTCGAAAGACGTGCTCTAAAGCTCTCTTAGCATTTTAATTCATTATTTGGATCCGTTTTCTTCGGGAGTTGTTCCCATACACTATTTAGCTCTTATTAAACCTTTAGAATCCATATAATATGCTAACCGAGGTCTCATACCTCCTATGGTTATTTAACGCTTATTTAGCGTTTTTCGCTTTTTAAGTGTAACGCCCCTATTAACTATAAATACAGCGGAAATAAAACTCTAAGGCGATTACAGACCATCGGGTTCCAAACACCCGGCACCAACCTCACCAATTACAACCATTACAACTAACTAAGTTACGGTCTGAACTTCGAGAAAACTTAACATAACATAACAGTAATAAAATACATTCACTCTCCATAAACCTAATCCCATCCCAATCACTCATGCTCTTCGTGGCCACCTGTAAATCAATTTGTACCTGCAAGATGAAACCAAGCAGCCCACCCCGAGAGGGGTGAGTCAGTTCCCTGGAATGGAACTGGTACTATTCTCCAAACACAAACTTATAAAACATAACTCTACAAAATAAACAGTAACATGAAAACAAACTCTTAAAAGTAAAACAGAGATAATGCACTCCAAAACAATCAAGTTAAAGAGAAAAGAAAACGAGACAAAGATAGAGATAGAGAACTTCCAAACCAAGTCATCCACTTAAGTAGTCACACCACATAGTTAGCAAGCATCCATTGTTGATGTTAGAACCAATTCTGGTTAAGAAGTGAAAGACTTAAGTAGTCACAAAGGACCAGGAGTGACATTAATATCCATAACCAGTGGTAGACAGTTTATGTCTCCACCATTTCAGAAGATGATTCCCATAAACAAAATATACTCAAGAGTGGAATAAACCAATTGGGAGAGATGGCCCCACCGCCAGTCAGTTGCCACAAGGGCGAGGTAAACAGACCTCCGCTGTCAGTTGCCACAAAGGGCGAGGTAAACAGACCTCCGCTGTCAGTTGCCACAAAGGGCGAGGTATAGCAGACCTCCGCTGCCACCGACCCGTTCTCAGTCATCGGTGAAAAGTGTGTGCACCACTTAATATAAATAATCCATACTCAGTACCAAGATTAACATTTCCCATATTCCCATTAGATTATTAACTGCACAAGAGCAATACCAAAACACTCAGTCCTACAGAGTGCAGAGGCGTAAACCCTCAACAATTAATACCCAATAGAAAGAATCCATTCCCAATTAGGCTGATCAAACTCGACTCATGGATGAAACAATACCCATAGTCCAAAGGAAGAATTTACCAATACCAGATACTTTCCTATATTCCCAGTTACCCCACTAGATCATTAACTACACCAGAGCAATTCCAAAACACTCAGTCCTACAGAGTGCAGAAGCGTAAACCCTAGGCAGTTAATATCTAGTGAAACAACTAGATAGGAGGAACCAATAACCAAGGAAGTTTCACATACAGGCTCAGTTAGTCACAGCAAGCTCAGTTAGTCACCCAAACAGTTTCCTTTTGAAATCAATTCAAGATCAGTTGGTGTTCCAAAACATTTCATAAAGTCCATCAGCAAAAGTATCGAGTACGAGAAATCGTACAGAACATTCCATAAGTTCCAAAACACAACAATCTGAGTACGAGAAATCATACAAAACATTCTATAAAGTCCAAAACACAACAAGCTGAGTACGAGAAATCGTACCTGGGTAATGTTGTAGCAGTTCTAATCAACTTGCGCAAACAATCAACAGTACTCTGAAGAATATTAAAGGTAATCCATCATCAACCACTCGTAGCCTATGTTACGCTCAAATAAACTCCTTACTCTTATTTCAAAGTCTCAATTATCCTTTAAGCCCTCACTTAAATGTTATGTATAATCTTTGACTTGTCGAGAACGATGTATTACTCAAGGTTGTAAGACCAAGGAATGTATTTTATCAACACTAGTTAATTGTTCCACCCTTATCCACTTTACCCATACTTAACCTTAATTCCCACATTAAAGACCCTAATAACATAAGGGCATTATACGTTATTCAATCAAGTCTTAGAATTTCAATAACAATTCTTAAGCACAATACTTTTACTCTTACTTTAGGACATACATCGTGTTATGACCAATGATGGGTTTATCTTAGAATACTATACTATTATTTCACAATTTATTGACTGTGTATCTTTATCAATATCTACTAGATAATCCATTATAACTAAGTCTTCCCCCTTAACTTAATTAAGATCTACATCCCGCATACTGAAATCGTAGTGTTGTAGATGCATTTTAGTATAACTTATTTGAGCTACTAAACTCAATTATCTTAATTATCTTTAGTTCAGAATGGCCTTTAACTACAACCATCTATTAATCTTGTCATAAGTTGTTAAATTACTTTTCATCTTGAAATAACCATATTATAGTTAACTCAAACTTATCGAACTCTCACATTTAGTATCCACAAGGTATATTATTTACTTAACCATAACTTTATAATAAGGTGTCTTAAGATAACCTTTTATGTATCCTTACTTACATTTAATTCCCTAACTGTTTTACTTTTACACACATTCTCTCTATAGACCATGTATAATCCTTTTATATTAAACTTCGTTAAACTCAAGTCTTAAATACATTTTATATTGTTTACAAAACCTAAAGTTTCAAAAGAATAACTTAATAAATCAATTCCCTTTATTGTATTTAGGATGAACATTATATCTTAGCATGAGGTAGAATTTATCAAAGAATTAAATTCCGGTTCGTAAGTGAAATTGTCAATTACTTAATAAGATAATATATTCTGAACAATCTCCATACCTTATATTCAAATGACACATTAATATTTCTAGTGTCAAAAGGTAAATCAATATAATCTCTTATGTAACCTAATTTCATCTAATTAAGGTTTTAAAGATTTTAAGTATCTAATTTCAATTTACAAACCTCCTTATAAATTCTAACTACTAAATACATTACTTAACTATAAACTCACATCCTGAATATTGGGTGTTAAATGTATTTATATGGCTTAACTAGTTGTAAGAAACTCAAGGATTATATTTAGATTAAATTCCTAATCATAGTTTAATGTAGTTTTATATCATAATCCCTTTTAATGATTTTATCTTAAAATATTAAGTTATTACTCAATACTATAAATATTAAGAAATAATTAAATCTAGACTTATTATCCTCTTCACATTTAGATGTAAAAGTAACTCATTTATTTTATTATTGTTTATATAATAAGAACATTTAAATGTAAAAGTATTTCATTCATTTTATTATTAATTTATAATAAGATCTATTTGTGTAACGCTTTATGTAAACCAATTCCAAATATTCCTAAATTTCAACTTATTAATTTCTTAACCAAATTATAGATTTACATTGTGGTCATTGACTAAATATACACGTATATTTGAATACTGTTTATATAAATCTTAGAAATTCAAAGATAACTAAAAACTCAACCTATAACCATAAATTAATACCACCTCATATAATCTTCTTTTATTAGTATCATGTAGAGGTTTAGTTTAACTCATTAATTCCTTCATATCCTATTTTCTATAAGGTATTTTATTCCTTTTATTTATTTATTTATCGTATATTATATATATATCCTTCCTATTATATTTCTCACAAGGAATGTTATTTCCTTTATCTATTTTATTGTATTTATATTATATATATATATATATATATATATATATACATATACCTACATATATTAAGATTTATCCAGAACATTCTTTAAGAAATTCTATTGTATTTAATTATATCTAATATCTTTAGACATATCCAAAACTGATTTATGGTTTATAAAATAAAGTATTTCCCTTAGTTTTAGTTAAACATATTAGCTTCCATATCATATATAATAAATAAAATGTAGTTTAGTTAAATTCCTTGATTTAATATAAGTTTTATTTCTCTCATATAAATATATATAAATACATGTAACAATTTTTACTTCACTTAAAGTTAATACCCAAAATATTTATAAACATACTGTATTAAATGTTAATTAGTCTTATTATATTTTCCCCAACCTATAAAGTTCATTAATCAACTATACTTTAATTTTTGATTACATTAAAAACTATATATTATAAGTTATTCTTATGAAAAACTCACAAACACAATTTTTAAAACCTTTTCCCGTTGCCCAAAAATTCCCAAACTTAATATACAGTAACTATAACATTTTAAACATATTATAAATTTTTATTTCATAAAAATATCTTTTTAATTTAGCCAAATAATTCCAGAAAACCCGAAAATTGCAAAAATCATAACTTATGTTTAAAAACTCCAAAACCATAATAATTTACATCAAAATAAACTAGAATAAATAAGGAATCTATGGTTAAAATTTCAAGTCAAAATACCTTCGGGAAGGTATTTAAACTAATTCAACAAGTTAGGGTTATTTACTGAAATTTATAAAAACTTAATCTGAAACGTTTTAATCTCAGCCGTCCAAATCTCTTAACTAGGATCCGACGGATACTGAACGCCCAGTTCTTCCCGATTTCCCCTTGATACCCGAGTACTAATTCACGTTTTTCTCACAATCTAGAACCAAATCGAGTGATTCTTGTTTCTATGGATTCGTAATCAAATTTCGGTTCTATTGGTACCGGTTTCCCCAATTATAATGCAGTATTCATCGAATTCGATTCTGGATTTATATTCGAATAGAGTTCTAAGGGTTTCGAATTCGATTCTTACAAATTCACTCAATCTATTGCGTAATTGATACAATTGAAACGTGTTTTTGACCGATAATGTAACCTAGTTTAGCATGGTAGAAGGAATTTGAAGGAAACTTACAAGAGTTGTGCGAATTGAGTGATTTCGGATTCGAAAATCTGGAAAAGTTCGAACTTGAATGTTTTCGAGGAGCTCACTTTGCAGATCTATAAGTTAAGTTCTAGATCGAATTAGGCCATGTTCTTGGGCTCATTAGAAAGAAGAAACATAGCCCTACACAATGATAGCAAGAACTAATCCTAACTCGTATCACACAAAAAGAAATCGAAGTCGAAAATCACGAGTTTACCTCTCTGTTCGGTATTATTTTATGTGCTGGCAAGACCGAAACTTTAGGCCTCTATATCTCCCAACTGGTTACGAATTGGACTTGGGCATAAACACGAAAGTTGTAGAGGGATTAGAGATCTTTACAACGAGCTAAAGAAATCGAATTTTGGTTGATTAACGAAGAAGTTATGATCGACGCAAGTTACCTGAAAACGAAGGAAATTCTGGAATTCTGGAAACAGTCTCGCAAGGTGGCTACTTTGGCTCGATTTCCGATTGACTCAGAAGGATCTAGGGTTCGTATGAGTAATGGTTGGAAAGGGAATTGTAGGAGAAGAGAGTGGTGAAGACGGCATGGAAAAATATTGAGTTATGTGAAAGTTATAGCCGTCTAAAGTTAGGGCTAGGAAGTGAAATCGGTTACGAAAATCAGGGAAGGAAATCGGCTAAGTGTGGGCGACCCATTACAGAGTGACACGTGGCACTTCTTAAAATTTTGATTCAAACTTCAATCTAGCATAACTTTGGCTAGGATGATCCGTTTTTGACGTTCTTTTTATCGATTTTCATGGTTTTTCATAACCTATTTATTGGTATAGCTTTCATGACCTGGTTTGACCATTCTCAAAAGTCAACTCTAGCAAGGCTTAATAAGCTTTAAGGTTTCTAGAATTTATATGACTTTTATATTTCAAAACAATGTTCCAACACTTCCTAAAATCTTTATAATATATTTGGAGTGTTTAATAATTTTCCCAAGATTTATTGACTTATAAATCTATTATTAAATTCATAATACTAATAATATATATAATAATTAGAGAAAACCCCTAAATAAATTTCACAACCCCATAATATAATTAATACTCATAATTCCATATAATAATTTATATCCTCATTCCATATAATAATTTAATACTTAATAATATTATTAAAGGTTTAATAAAAGAAATCCCCTAAATTAATTTAAATTAATTTAGGGGTATTTCATTAAGCGTTTCTTTACTTCTTTTGGATTTATTTTTCCTTACCAATACTACTTGAGCATTATTAGGCTCTTAAATACGGATTAGAATTATCTTAATCACTATATTTAAGTTTGGGGTATTTCAATCTACCCCCCTTAAGAACTTTGTCCTCAAAGTTGCTCAAGGTTATAGGATTACGATACTTGCTCGTTCATACTTGTCTATGTCAACCGTCATACATTCTTCCTCCTTACAATTCCTAAATCCACTACTCAAGATTTCTACTTTCCATACCTTACCAATGTACAATAGTTACTCAAATCCACATTACTACCGGCCATCCTGTTCCTCATTACAAAATTTAAACATACATACAGTGCAAAGCTATCCCCAAGCAATGCAATACACATTACAATCCCGCAGGCACTCAGGTCATCTAGACACAGGACTCCTCTATGTCCCGCTTCCCTTGGAATAATACAATATGATACACTACCTCCTCGGTATACGCTTCTCACAAATCCTTCATCACCAGGCTAAGAAAATCCTTTCGAAACTACTACTTAGAATTTTCTAAAACACACAAACTCCAAATTCCAATTTATATTCCTTGCTTCTATCCTAGGTGTGATTCTTGTGACCACTTGAGGGAGCTTCAAGAATCATTCGACCCTGATGTGATCAGCATCAGTGTGAACTATCTTTCCACCCCAATTTGTGTTCAGTTTCCCTCGATCTGATCAGGATCAAGTTCGACTTCCCACATCAGTTTCAAACAACCAGATAATTCAATCATTTCAATTTATACGTTTTTACTCTTTCTAGTGATAATTACCAATTCATACACTCCAAAGGATGGAATTCAGTCCATCAATCATTCTCAATCTACTTCCCAAATACTTTCCTCGGAATTCAATGCCTAAGTGCTCATTTCATCAATCTTCTCTACTTCCTTCCATTACTCTCTATTATCTCTACTATTATAAATAGGGAATACAATACTTATGAAATTTGGCTGTCCTCTATTTAATTCCAATAGCATACTTACGAATACACCACCCATGGGCTACATTCCTCTACTACTCATAATCAATCCGTACTACTTCTTTAAGGTTACAATACTTGTGGAGCTCCGTCCACTACTCATTCTCAATTGTATCAAAGCAATCACCTAGGGAACTCACTTTCCTCTAGGTTCTACATCGGTTTTATAACGACTCATGCATCGTAATGCCATGTCTAACTTCAAATAGACACACACTACAGGAATTATCATTTCCCCAAGAGTTACTCTACTCTTCTTTACTAATACTTTTACACTGGGGTTACAAGATGGGTATATTCATCCTATGGTATTCGTATCTCTTGTGCCTAATTACCACAGTTACAATATGAATGAATACGTATGTTTATTTAACATAAGTACCAATCATTAAATCAATTCTCATTTGTGCTATGCACATTATAGTTACGTGTTTTATATGTGATACTTACATTAAGCGGTTTTCGCTCTACCTCCCTTAAAAGGGATTACGCCCACGTAATCTCCCAAATGTTAATATTAACATTGGTTTACTCAATTTGGGCAATCTGAAGCGTTTAGCTTCACTACAATATACTATACAATATGCTCTGGTCAAAGGGTCTTAACCATACCAATGGTTTGGTCTTTGCACCGAGGATTTTTATATGAGTTTATTTAACTCATAATCAATTCGGTTCTAGCCTATCTTGCCTCAAGGCAGCGATAGCCATTCTTTCATACTTACTAGGTGTATTACATTTCCTGGCTAGGGCCCACTAGCTTCTGCTGCGCGACCCTGATAACTTGGGTTACTCACCCTTCATGTTATCCTCAATGTGCTATACGTCACCTTTTTATCCCTCTATTGTGGGAATAAGGTTTACTAACAGTGTGGTATTCTTTTACCGCTGTTTGAACTCAATGAGTTTTAGATTGTAACCAGCCCTCTGGTAATCTATTATACATACTATTCGTACTCCCACGATTATTCACTAAGTTTCTCCGGCTTGTTGTCGGGCGAGGTTAAGTCACTACCTAGTTGTAGTGCTTCCTCTGTTGTCACTAGCTTCTGAATTATACCAGTTCTTCTAGTTCAGTACAAGTGTTCTTTGCTTGTATGACCTTGCATTCTCAATGCGTCAGTCCAAGTGACTTCCTTCAGTCTTCTTTCACCTTTTATTCCAATGGAACTCACATCTTGTGATTGTTAGTGTGTTCTACACTCTTCGTGCTTCTTGGCCTTAGGCCGCACAGTCTGTTGCTAAGCTTGCTTAACTGGCTTATGCCATGTTTGTGGTGAAAAGAAAGATTTACTACGGTTTACATTCTCCATGTTCCTAGCCATCCCATTAGATCATTAGCTGCACAAGTGCAATACCAAAACACTCAGTCATACAGAGTGCAGAGGCGTAAACGCTTGACAGTAAGTCACTTATGTGATAGGAAGGAATATTTCTGTCTGTCTTCTCATACTTGTACTCCGTGTCATTATCTAACTACTTCCTCATAGCGGTCGCTTGTTGCGCACCGTATTCTTACTCATTATACAATATCTTTCTTATTGATTGTGTTACTGTGGTAGCTCGTCTTTACTCATTACTATTGTCATTGGCACCATTTCCTTATGGCATGAGCATTGAGGGTTTCCTCTATTCGTGTGTATGACGGTTGTCAAACATACCGCAATGTGATTATTTCCCAATGTGGAGATGTTTCATTTCAACTTAGGTTTCATGTGTAGGTTAGCTTACCTCACGTTCTATCCTCATTTATGATACAATTTACCAAGTATCTTGGTTGATAATGGATGAAGTAATTTACCGGGTTACAAGCTCTCTTGAGCGTTGGTCATTCATGATGTGCAATGTGCACTCACATCGATTGTTTTTGACAATTACTGTCCTCCCAAAGCTGAGCATTGGTTATAGGCTCTAGCTATGCAGTATTACTTTGGTACGTACATCACCAGGACGTCCCGAGAAACTTCAAGGGTTTTCTGTCCCGTTCTATCATTGGTAAATGAAGTTCTGGTTGAGAGGCTTGTTGCCACTCATAGGTCTCATGACAAGATTTACCAATTAGGTGTTTCCACAATGGTTGATCACGTATGTGGGTGCATATGGAGTATACTTGCTCCTTAAGTCGTGATGGTTTGGAAATCTCATTTCCTTATTCCATCGCCTCTTGGCAATATCTACAAGCGTAGACTTTACTGTTATAATAGATGGAAGCCTTTCTAAGGGTTCACATCTTCACCACATTGGTGGTCTTCGGTTAACGAGGGGTACCTTCCCTTGGGTTCTCGTAGTGTCCAAGTGTGGACTAGGCCAATGTTAGCATTATCACGATTCTTATGCCTCAGTGCTACCATTGCTACAGAAGGCATGCAGGTAATTAAAGGCTTGTCAACTGTATACTAGACTGATGCTCTAGTGACAGTGACACTGAGTTGGCCATTACTACAAGCCACTCAGGATGTTGGGTTTGAATTGATGGTCCAGTTGTTGATTTCTTTGTCGTATGAGACAATATCTCTTGCAAGTCTTGTCATCAAATGGTGTGGGTTATGCAACCGTTAAGGTTTACCCAACATAGTTGGTTGATGGCTTTTAAGCCTTATTGCTGCAAGCTATGCTCTTTGCAAGCTGCTTATACATGTTTCCACTCCCTGTATACCTCATAGGATGGAGGTACTGTTGGGCTCCATGGTAAGTCGTGACATCACACTTCCGTTCGTGGGAGACCCTTTAGGCAATTTGGTGTTAATCCGAGCCTTCTGGTAATTTAGGGCATTTCCTGTTAAGTGAAATCCCTTCGGTGTTCTAACCGAGTGTTCATTCTAGCTCCCATGGTCTTATCACGATGCTTTGTTAGACTATTGTTAACTCAGACACCCTTCAAGGATCACTCCTGGGTGTTGTTGGTAATGCCGTTACATCCGGCTAATGTTCCCAATACGTTGTACCCACTGTACCGTCTTGTGGTATCGTATTTTGAGTTATCCCTTTTTGGGTTACAACGTCACCCGTTCTTGGGTAGACTGTTTATACTTGCTCCTAGTGCTTAAGACTAGGTTTTAAAAAAAATCCTCTCTAGTGATGGATTACGCTCCTTGGTAGTCGTGGCAATTGTTCTTAGGATTCTTGTCCCGTTCATTGAACATTGTGATGTTCGCATTAGGCATTTGCCTTACGGTGTTCAGGCTGGGTATACTTCCTAACTGTCATGTGTTTTCCTGATGTCTTCGAGACATATCCAATGTCTATACTTATTAGTTTGTGCTTTCTGCACGTCTAATTCTTATTCCGTATCCTTAGATGGATTCTCCGAGTTCTTTTGCTGACTCCTTAGTTGAGTTCCTCCTCCTTGATCGTCTGGAGTTCCAGTTGTTCTGGTTTAAACTTACTTATGGTCCGTAGAGCGGAGTTGACTACTTCCCGTGTTTCATACACTACATGTATACATACGTGGGGTACCGTGTTGATACGCTACCACTTACCCAACTATCTGTCAGGCCCACAAGCTCCTACGGAGTGCGGTTGTCCCACATCCCGTAATTGGGTACACTCGTAGTGTTCGTCACACGCCTAGGTGAAGCATTCTATTGTGAACTCCTCTTGTATCATTCTATGATACTCACCGCAATTATGTAGGTTTGGTTTTAAAATCCAAGGTTTAAAGAAGGATTGTGGTTCTGAAAGAAAAATTTTTGGTCTGAAATGATAGTTCGGTGTTAAAAGATGTTCTTCATGGCATAGCCATGCTTGAGGTCTTGACCAAGTCCAGCTTGTTGCTGACTGGTATGTCCTTAATACAATGGTCAGGCCACTAGGCCTTTCCAGGGTTTCATACTTCTAGTTGTTAGGATGTGTGATCCTGTAGTTGTTTCATTACGGTCACCATACATTACTATGTACTTGTGACGTGTTAGTGTTCCTTTACATATTCATGTTCTTACTGCACTTGCCGTGGCAAGTGCGTGGTACTGGTGGTTTTTGGGTAATCCTATACCGGTCACGGTATGGTTTCCACTTGTATTTGATAGTCTTGTTGACTCTTCCTTGATCCACTGATCATTTACTTAGGTCATTCGATCTTCTTAATAGCTGCTCAGTGAACTTGACATGGTTGTCATTGATCGGGGTACTTCTCCAATCCTTGGAGATTCCCGTTCGTTTGTTCTGGGTTTTTCCTTGTGGCTCGTTCCCACACATTTGTTGTGGTTACTGGGCCTTAGTTGTTTAGGCACTACGGTTGTAGTTGCATCAGATTACCTCTTGTGAATGTTCCTGTAGCTTTCTGAGCTATGTTGGCCAGGCATTGTAACCTTATTAGCGTTATAGTTTTGGAGTTAGCCCCTCCTGACTATGTCCCTAGTCAGCTGGTATACCTTTGGTGGTATTATCTAGCTATTAATGTTCCATAGACTTGTGTCTTGGGTTCCATTACTACTCCTTTTCCCATTTTGTTGCACGGTTAGTGCTTCTTTTCCTGCTACTGGTTGACTAGCCAGGTTTCGTGACTGCTAAGCATGTCGCCCCATGCTGTTGTAAGTTGTAGCCTCCTTGTAGTTGGAGTGCTCATTTCACCGCTATTAAGTGCGGGTATTATTGTTCAACCGGGATCCATCTCCGGGACTTCCAGTTCTTGGAATCTACTACGTGTAGGTTCTTGTTTACCGTATGGTGGTTTACAACTGTCAGATCGGGTTTCCCCGAGTATGAGAGGTCTTTCCTTCTCTCTGGCGTTCTTTCCCAAGTCATACAATGGGGATGCGGTGGGCGGGACTGGTATTGTAGGTATCCGGTACTCACCGGTAGTCCCTATCTAGCATGTCTCTAATGCTAACACTCAGCTCTTAGCCCTAAGCTTCTAGTTCCTAACTCGGTATTTCCTAAACTCGGTACTTCCAGTCATCAGAGCGATACTTTGCTCTGATACCACTTTTTGTAACACCCCTACCGTTAATACCATCATTACCGTCCAATCTCCTCGTACTTCCAGAATCACGCAGCGGGTACATACTTACACACGGTGGGTGATACAATGCCGCTAGTCACCCACGTGACTAACAAAGCTACTACTACTACTACATACAACATCGGTCTGATGGGCCGGAATCCCGAGTACTACACATATACAATACATACTCCGTTTACTAATCACGTACTACTATGCTCCATTCAACACATTACTCCATTACAATGCCATGCGATACAAAGTACATAACCGAGTTTACTAAGTTCCAAATACAAATACAATACTCCTTCTAAGTTCATATATACTCATCAAGAGTCTACGACTACCCATTCCTCACAACTACATACAAGGCTCCACGCCTTTTACGATTCTCTACTAACTACAATTCATCCTAGCTATCCAAGTGTAGTCGCCGGTCTCTTACCGTGATCATGTCTGCTTCCGGTACCTGCGCATTAAAAACGTTCCCCCTGGGGGGTCAGCTTACGCTGAATATGATAACCGCATACCCCGCGTACTAGCGAGGGTACGCCGACCATTTGGTCGAATACATGCAATTCATTTTACAATACATACATACATACATGCTTTCATTCAAGATACTACAATACTACACAAGGTATACATACATACGCACAGTACAATACATGCTTGGAAGACAATACAAGTCAACCAGCACTTACTTACCATCTTCCAGAATACACATACACAATACGTACTCACTACATACTCAATGCGCAATACGGAGATACACTTCTCCATTTCACATGTAAGGCTTGTTAGCTTCTTTACACACCCGGGTTAATCGGGTGTTCAATACTCATTTACTCAAGGTCAATGACTTACAATAGTCAAGACCGATACTCATACAATACTTACTTCTTACTTACTTACTCAAGTCAAGTCGGTATGACCTTCGGGCAGGGATTACTACATCCTACCACCGGGCTTTAGGGTGGCCCACTAATCCAGGATGCTACCCATTCAAGGGATTTGGTCCATGGAAAAGATTACAACCATGATTCAGATCCAACCTCTTGTGTTTCCTTATCCTCACGCGTGGCCGAAACTATATCGGACTTCTACTCATTCCATTTACTCATTACTCATGTTAGGAGTTAGATTGTTAGGAATTAGTAGAAGTCAGTACTTCACTTCCATACATCCATACAATACACAAGTACACATTACTTACACGTACTCTTCATTTCCATTCATACATTTCATGAATTATACAAACTAAATGTTCAAGAAGATACACAAGAACAAACTAGTTCAAACACAGTTAAGTGCAATATAAGTCCGATTTGTGCATTTATCTTATTGGTGGTCACATAAGCACACAAATCGGGGTAACCAGGTTAGGATACAGAGCATGAAGAAATCATACCTTTCACCGTTGATTTACTCTAGCGGGCGTTCCCTTGTCCCTTTGGTTCACATTTGTTTCTCGAATCTTACTCTCGAATCAATGACTACATGCCAAATGATTCCATTAATACTAAGCTTTACAATACATGCTTAATTACTACGCCCGTACTTACCCCGTTATCCCGTTGTTTCGGTTTAACTTAATGTTCTTATACTTACAATTTCCTTAATTTGTTTTCTTACTCATTTACTTATTTCCCTACCATTACTACCTCATTAATGGCGTACCACTACATTCATATGCATATATGTGTATAGGCATATATATATACATACATATGACTACCATAGTCATATAATAAAAAATACAATTTTTTTTTTGTTTTGACTCGACCAACCTTACCCAGGGTCGGACCCAAGGTCGGTCGAAGTCAGTAAGTTTCGTTAAGGCAAAATTCCAGGCTCGACCGACCTTGCAAGTCCGGTCCCAAGGTCAGTCCATTCTAGTGAGTTACTTACGTGAAAATTTCAAGCCCGACCGACCTTGCAAGTCCGGTCCCAAGGTCGGTCTGTTCCAGTATGTTCTGGGTTCAAATTTTCTAGACTCGACCGACCTTGCCCAAGTTCGGTCCCAAGGTCGGTCCATTCCAGTAGACCTCTGGCCTTCTCAATTTACGACTCGACCGACCTTGTAAGTTCGGTCCCCAAGGTCGGTCGAAGTCAGAATACTTCCCGTCTGTGTATTTTTAAGGCACGACCGACCTTGCGGGTTCGGTCCCAAGGTCGGTCCGGCCCAGTACTTCAGTTTTAAAATCTGTTTTCAGTTCTATAATTTGCCCATTGCTTCCCCAATCTTCCTACATGTAATCTCACATGTTTAGACACTACTAAGGCCCTCTAAATTGCCTTAGTTCATCCCCCAATTTCCTTACTCATTTCTAAATCCATATACACAATTTCTCCTCACTTCCTTTCAACATTTACAATAGTTTTCTTTCCTCTTATGCTACAGGTTTTCATTCCAACTTCTACCATTCAATACTCCTACTACCAATACCATTACTAGCATCCTCATTACATTATCTTTTCATCCTAGTTCTTCCCATTACCTAAATCCTTTTTAATTTGTTTCCGAGGTATTAAACACTCACCTCAAATTCTCCAAATACACTTAATTCCTCCTAGTTTCTCCAATGCATTCCTAGCATTCTTTGCTACAGATTTTGTATCCTTATATCCTCATACTACAACTACCATTCCATGGTTACCAAATATCTCTACTAACTCCAATACATACCTTAGTTCTCCCATACACCATGTCATCCATAAATGCACATATTCCTACCAAAATTTTGCCATAGTTCATCTACTTTTCTTACTTAGCCACACAAGCCCATTCTCACCAAGTTCATTTCTAAAACTAGCCACACCCATACAAGGGTCCTACCAGCAATCAATACAATATAAATTCACCAATACTTCCTCAATCCACAATACTAATACTCATACACAATTATTTGGCTCTAAGGCCTACAATCCACATACTTGCTCACAAATACTTAAACTTCCACAACTACAATACTAATACAATAGTTTAGGTTCTTTTATTTGTTTACTCATTCCCATTACTCTAATGCATTAAACTTAGCCTTCAAGAAAGAGCTCTTACCTTAAGCTCTTATTTCCTCTTTCCTTTTCCACCTCTTCTCCTCTCTTCCTTGTACAATTCGGTCACATGGGGGATGGAGTTGCCAAACTCCATTCCCATCACCCAAAGCACACATAAACAAGTGTAATCAAAATACTAACCCTTAATTTAATGCTAGTTCATTGAAATGCTTAAAGCAAGTTTCTAGGGTTTACCTTTGGGGTGTGTTAGGAGGGGTTTTAGCCCTTGGTTCAAGAAGGAGAATCTACCACCATTGCAAGGTGAAATTGATGCTCAAAATAGAGAGAGAAAACAAGGCATTACAATGGGCAAAAATCGGTTACCAAAGGAAGATGGAGGAAACTTGAACCTTTTGTGGAGATTTTTGCCTTGTTGGAAAGAGGAGACTCCAAGCTCCATAATGGTCTGCTTTTCTCTTCAAATGGGGAAAACCCATGGAGATGAAACTCATCCTTTTTGAATTTTGAAAAGAGGGAATGATAGAGGAGGATGAGGGGATTACAAATATGTGATCATTTTTGAGTTTGGAGCTTACACGAGGGTGGAGCATGAGGATGAAGAAGGGAAGCCATTAGAGCTTCTTGTGGAGCTCCCAAAATCGCAGCAGCCAGAAGAGAGAGGGAGGGAGAAATTGGTGAGGAGGAAGGAGAGAGATGAGAGAGTAGAGAAATGAGTGAGGTGAGAGAGTGTTATTTACCTTTTTGTACTTTTACTTTTTGCTTTATGATTGACTCATTTAGCTAGCTAGTATGTGAGTGTGTGAGGGAATTAATTAACTCATAAAAACCGGCCCCCACATGTATTACTAGCTGGAGCGTTTTTCGTCTTTTACCGAAAACGCTCGTTATTTTACCCGGTTTCGGTACTATTCACTATCCGGGCCCGTTTTCCGGAATTTTCTCGTTTAATTATTTTTATAGATTATTAAGCTTCCGTAAATGCTTAATAATTGTTATTTAATTATTTATAATTTTTACGGGTCCGTTTGACCACTTAAAGTCACGTTTTCGGGTTCTCTCGAAAGACGTGCTCTAAAGCTCTCTTAGCGTTTTAATTCATTATTTGGATCCGTTTTCTTCGGGAGTTATTCCCATACACTATTTAGGTCTTATTAAACATTTAGAATCCATATAATACGCTAACCGAGGTCTCATACCTCCTATGGTTATTTAACGCTTATTTAGCGTTTTTCACTTTTTAAGCGTTTCTTTACTTCTTTTGGATTTATTTTTCCTTACCAATACTACTTGAGCATTATTAGGCTCTTAAATACGGATTAGAATTATCTTAATCACTATATTTAAGTTTGGGGTATTTCAAAATTCCCAAACAATTAAACTGGTGTGGTTCACAATCACAGTGGCTGTGTAGTTTTCTCCAGTTGCATAGGTTTCTAATCTTGAGGTTTGTATGAAAAATATGAAAATAATTTTTTTTTATACATAATAAAAAGATTAAAAAGTAGTAGTTGCAGTTGCAATAGCAGCAGTAGCAGCACTTGCTCTGTCAAGTGCGCAAGGCAGATGGAAATTTCAGTGGTTCGACTGTCATAGCGCTTGCAATAGCAAGTGCGCCATACAGATGGAAATTCTGGTTCAGTAATTACCGGTCTCATTGACTCTGTGTCGTTGAGTATGGGCTACATGATAATGTAAGCATTAACATCCTGTTCATATATATAATCCATCAAGGTTCCAAGGTTACTCGCATCGAGTCCACAAAACTAGTCCCAAAAAGTCATACACAAAAGGCAAGTGGTCAATGACACACTCCCACATACTTATACATATCTCTGTTTTACATCCACGATCAGTACACAACATAATAAGCAAAATTCTTCCACCAGCGGTGTCATGGAGTCAGGGTACTCATGCCCTATCTACTCCCTTGCCTCTCTAGGCTCCAGCATCAGTAGATGTCTGGCCATCCTGACCGGCTCGTGGTACTCCAGATCCTCCAGCTGAGGTCTTCTGAGTATACCTTGGTGGCCTGTAGTTACGGCTCTCAGGGTTCATCCAGCACTCGAACTCCCGGTGGCCCTCTTTCTTGCAGCACCGACACTCAACTTTGCGGCCTTCGCAGTCGACCCCAGGATGGTCCTTCCCACAACGCTTACAATAGAAATGGCGCTGGGGCTGTCTGGTGCCTAATGGTAGCATTTAGTTTAAGTCAATATCTGATGATATAAAGGTTAAAGTCACAATTGAATTTAGAGGTAGGTGTTCTCACCCTTAGGAGGCGCAGATCTCAAAGGCTGAGCATCAATAGCTGGGCCTGTCAACCTAAGGACGGGCTCTTTCCCTTTAGCTCCCTGGTGACCCTACTGCCCTTTCTTTTGAAAGAATTTCCCATTTAAGGTTTCGGGTCAGCATTCATAAGGTATTTAATATGGTAAGTAATTTAGAATGGGATAAGTCCTTACTTTCCCTTCTTCTGGCTATCGCCTGGAGATGCTCCTCCACCCTCAGACTCTCCCTCAGGGTTCTTCCTCTTCTTAGCCCCGAGAGTCTCTTCCCGAGTCTGGAGCATTAGCTCCGTCCTCGAGGCAGCATCGTAACACTCCTGGAATCTCATTGGTAAGTTGTCATAAAATTAAACGGTACTGTAGTAAGTATAGAATTCATGGCTTTCATGCTAATACCTGGATGGTAGTGTAGAGGGTAGCACCCATCGCCATCTGGATGCGAAACAACAATCCCCCCGGAACTTCTCGACCTTAACGGTCTCTGAGTAATCAACACCGGGGATGAAGTCCAGCAGACCAATAAATCGAGCGTAGTACTCATCCACGGTCAGTCCTCCCTGGGATAATGTCTCGAACTCATGACACTTCTTCTACTTAAGATGAGCTGGGTAGTACTTCCCCCTCAGCAACTCGACAAAGGCAGCCCACGAAAAGTTGGGCGTAGCCAGGTGATGGTCCTTGACCAACCTCCACCAAGTGCTGGCTGCATCCTTCAGATGGAAAGCAGCAATGACAACCTTCTGGTTGGCAGGTACTTGTAAAGCTTCGTAGGCCTTCTCATGTTCAACGATGAAACGCTCCAAAGCTACGGGGTCTGGCTCCCCAGAATATGTAGGTGGTCGGGTCTCTGTAACTGACTTCAGCCAGTTCGTTTCCCTGGGCTGTGGCGGGTGGCCTGGTGCTCCTCCAATTTGAGTACCCAGCTATGCAAGAACAGCAGCAATTGTCTCTGCAACTCCTGGATTCGCGGGGTCACCGCCTCCACCTCTACAGTACCACGCCCTCTAGTTCCCCCAGACATCTGTAGTACAGTATGTCACATAAATACTCGGTAATTTACCGTACACAACCAATAGATATTGAATTGCCTTTAAGGCTAATCTATCACGCAATTTGCGTTACTAGACACAATATCTTGTAAGACGAATCGTCTCGTACCTCACAAACGTTTCCCGTAATTTCCCAAGTCCTAAGCTCACTGTCTTAACCTATTTCTCATCATCAGAGCGGTACTCCGCTCTGATACCACTTTTGTAACACCCCTCATCTTAATCACGTAATAATCTCTCTCGTAGCAATAAATAAAACGTCTTACAACGGAAGAATAAATAATAACAATAATACTCACTTGGGTGTCACCGGCCATCACTCGCCCATGTGAGCAACGAAGCCTAACTATATCCAACTTCCAACATAAACAAACTGCTAACCGCCGTGATAACGAGATAATTCTTATACATCATACTAAGTCCATACTCATAAATATCGACAAGTGAGTGTCTACCCAATCCTGAATATACATTTTCTTACCATAATACAACTCCATGTGCGGTAATTAAAATAAACTCTAATTACCCTGTTCCCGCCCTTCGGCTTCGGCGATGATCAACAACCTGCATATGGTGTAGTATCAGCGATAGACGCTGAGTATGCCGGGCCTGGACCCTATTGGTCACTTAGTCATTTTAACCATCTTTTTATTTGATTGGTTTCATGCTTTAATTCTTTACAGTTATAATCAATACTGTAATACACATGTATAATACATAATCCTCCATCCAAATATTCATAAATATTCAACCATCCATCCAATCCAAACATTCATTTAATACCACAAACCACAATTGTATATCGAACGTATCGAATAATTCTAGTGTAATGTACAATGTACAATCGCCGTAGCGTACAATTTCCATAGTTAATAATGTACAATGTACATTCGCCGTGGCGTACAGTTTTCATATTTAACTTACCTTAGCCTTCTAGGCTCCATCCAACCATGTTTAATTAATACCAGTAGGGCGTCATGTTAAGACAACCCGATAACCTCACCATGGATAGTAGTCCTCCCGTACACACAAAGGTGCTCATTTCGCCAGAGGTCCGGAGGCCCCTGACTATTCTCTTATGTCTCATAAGACGTCCATAGAAAAGGCCGTAGCCACCTGACCCACGATCCAAATAGGGCTCGTATGGGTATAACCTGGAGCAGAACCCGATCGGGTACCCCTCAGTGATCACAACTGCGCAACCAAGTAGTTCGTAAACTACCGGGATTCCTCACCTCAACTCATACCATCTCTCTCTCATAATGTTTAAGATATGTTCTTAGTCTTATGGAGAATAATTATTAATTAGCTTCCCAATGGGTCTCACGCATACCTAGAAGTAATCTAGGTCATATTCATGTTCGAGATCCATGCTCTAGAGACCGACAATGTCGTGACTCGTTCCTAAGTGTTTTACTTAGGTTGCCATATATATCAAGTAACCGTCATGTTATCACATTAACGTATATGTATGTTTATATAAGTCGATCTATAGTCGACGTAGTGTTAGTCCCGTAGGACGCTCGTGCATAAATAATTAATGCAGTAGCACACAATCACATACATGTATCCAAAACACTTAACACACAAGTGATATCAACCAAATCCGAGCCCAAGGAGTTTCCTTAGGACAACTCGGATCAAACCCCTTTACATACCGTTCACCAAGACCTAGGATGCGCAGTGTAGTCCACTAGCTCGTCAAGCGTCCTTGTCTGAAGTATGATCTAAATGGTATTAAAACTATAAGTCTGTCTCCATGTCTAACTACATCCGGTATTTCCGAATAACAAGTAACCCCGACAGTTCATCCCCGAATTTCTGCAGTTATTCGTTACGGGTTTATCTAAACCGGTCGGCTTTGTTACTAAAACTCGTATGTCAAAATATTTCGACTGTTAAGTTTAGTTCGTTATATTTCTTTAATCTTATCCACCGCTAAACTTAGGTACATAACCTATAGTTGCATGTATGCATGCATTATTATTTCTTTAATCTTATTTAATAACCGAACAGACCTCAATATATATTTTATATTGCCATTAGGCCCAATTTATAACATATAGTTTTATCATATCATTAAAACTATATATTATACACATATTTTAATAAATACTCTTATATTATTCTAAAAATCACCAATTTTCACCAAAGGGTTATAATTACCCTTATTAACCCATATACTTTCGGTATTTGCTATACCACCACATATATTTCTCCAAAGTGTCATAATGACATAATAACCATATATTATACATATATAGTTTATTTTAATTCCAAAATCAACCCAATAAATTCCTAAAAATTTCTAATAGCCCATGGGTGTTTATAATACCATTTTACACCCTTAACTTTCGGAAATAACATATATACCACATATGTTATAAAATTGTTACAATAAAATACTTATCTTATTATAAAACCTTAAATAAGTTATCTAACTTATTTAATTTGGTCAAAACCTACCATATGGTCAAGGTTGACCACCTTAATATTTCCTTGACCATTAATCTCCAAAATTACAGTTTATACCCATATCATTTCAGAAATTACCATTTAACCCCAAAACTTTATATAATCTTATAATTTTTATTTAAACTCATTTAAACCTCCAATTTTCGGCTATATCCTTTTATAGCCCCCAATTTTATTTAATTTCACCTAAGACCCCAATTCCTTGCGGTAATAATTATATATCACCTAAACTTAAATAAAAGCTTATAAATGCATAAATAAAATGGCCTAAAGTACATGGCCTTATTACAAACATTAGCTTATGAAATGAATTACACATAAATGCCCATAAAAGCCTTAAACTCTCGGCCTTACTCCAATATTTTCAATAATTACCAATTTTCCACATAATATCTTAAATTTGACAATTTTGCTAATTAATTAGTTATAAAATTTACTAAACCATTCCTTAATCACCTAAGGTCAAAATAAGACCTTAATAATACCATTCACTCACGACACATTTATATAAATATGTATAAACACATATTAATATACCAAGTGCAGGTTTAAGTGATTTATACCTTGTTTTGCCAAGCTAAGGCCTTGTTTGGCCACGGCTGTATGGAGATAATATTTCCACAGCTTAGTTGACATGTTTTCAAACAGCAATTAAGGCATGATTAGTCTCCAAGCAAGATCTAACCATAAGAAGTGTTTAATGTCAAGTTTCAAGGTAAAATTTACCTTAGAATAACAAGGCAAACACAAGTGACTTCGGCCTGTTTTAACAGTAGGCAAAGATCATCAAAAGAGCTACTAAAACCAAGCTTTAAACTGGTATAACTCAGATTAGAAGATGGCTAATTTTTACCTTGTTTAAAGTGCCTAAAATGGTGTTTTTGGCTTGGATCTGGCTATACCTTGAAGCTCTTGATATACCAACTGAATAAGTATGTTAATATGAAGATTATAAGCTTATAAACAAAGTTTCATAACCGGATTTGAAGGGAATCAAAAGATATGTGCTTAAAGTACATTTTTATACCTTAAGAACAAGATTAGCTTTCTCCACCTTCTTTTCTTGTTAATGCCGAGATACACCCTCCATTTAACCTCCAAAACAACCTAAGAACATTGATGGAAATGGTTGATGCTTTGCTCCATGGAAAGAGGAAAGAATTGTGAAGAAAATGATCATAAAATAGCTTAATAAGCTTACCTATGTCAATTGTTGTTCTTCTATGTTCTTGGTGTGTTAGCCACGGTTTGGAGAAGCAAAAGAGAGGTTTGGAGAGGCTGCTGTCGGCTGGGGTGAAGGCAAATGAAGAAAAGTAAGCTAATTTGCCTTATAAGTTAAGTTTATATTAATTAATGGAATATTAATGGTGATTCACCAAATTGATTAGATATTTTGTGTTAATGCTGAATGAGCTGTCTTCCCAGCTGCTTGGGTGCCGACCTCACAAGGGATAAGATGGTCATTCATTGACCATTGACCATACTTAGTCAATATTGCTTAAAAATGCACTATTTGGGTTACTATTCATACTAAATTGCCCATTTGATTTTTTTTTCCAAACTTTGATTTAGAATTTATAATATAGTCTATCAAGTCAAATTAATGATATAAATGATATACTCCAGTCTTTAAAATGACAAAAAGTCATTATCTTAGAGCTCATACACAAAAACGTGCTTTAAGGTGTTTTAGTGCACATTTTGTGTCACAGGGTGTTTCTGAGCTTAGTTTTCTTTGAGAACAGTTTTTTTGTGTTCCTTACATGATATTTGATCATGGTATCCAATTTTATATCATATAGAGGTCATTAGACCTTTAAGGTTTTCTTAGAGCACATTTTTGCCCTACTTGACCTTGAAGCATGAAAATGCTTGTTCTTTGTGTTGGAGTGTTGTCCAACGATTGTAGTGTGTTCCTTAATGTGTTAATATGCTTAGGACAATTTTTTAGGTCCTAAGAAGTTCATTTGGGTATTTATTTACCCTAAACAGTCAAAGGGTGCAACATCTTGCTTTGTGTTGACCACTGTTGTTCTCAGTTGACTTTTAAGGCATTTTTAGGCCTTAATCAATGTGATTAGATATTTAATCCATATTTTATTAGTTTGGGGTATTTCAGCTCAGGTTGGAATAAATAAGAAAATGATCGGCTTTAGGGTTTAGGCTCTTTTATTGACCTAATAATAATGGGCCATCAAATTAATTTGTTATCCTCCTTATAATAAAATATACTAATAATCTTTATCTTCTGATTATATATATTAGACATATATATATAATCTTTATATATTTTCTGGTCGTTACAACCTTCCCCCCTTAAAAAAATTTCGTCCTCGAAATTCGACGTACCTTAATTTTCCAAGAGGTGGGGATACTTGGTCCTCATTTCTTCCTCCTGTTCCCACGTGGCTTCACGCTCTGAGCGATTGGCCCACAAAAATTTCACTAACAGGAATGATCTTCTTTGAAGCTTTTGCACATCGTATGCTAATATCGTGAGTGGCACCTCTTCAAAAGATAAGTCATAACGTAGCTGCAATGGCTCGTACCGAATCATATGCGATGGATCAGCAACATACTTCCGAAGCATCGACACATGAAAAAATATTATGCACACCGGACAATACTGGCGGCAAGGCCAAGCGATAAGCTACTTCACCAATTCTTTCAAGAATCTCAAAAGGGCCTATAAACCGTGGGCTCAGCTTCCCACTCTTTCCAAACCTCATAACCCTCTTACTGGAGATACTATTAAGAACACATGGTCCCCAATCTGAAATTCCAAAGGCCTTACTAATGTCCGCGTAACTCTTCTGTCTACCCTGAGCTACTCAAACACTCCCAACTTTTCTGAATCTTATTAATTGCTACCTGAACAACTTCAGGTCCCAAAAGTTTCCGCTCCTTCAGATCATCCCAACAGATAGGAGATCTACACTTCCTCCCATAAAGAGCCTCAAAAGGTGCTATACCAATACTAGATTGGTAGCTATTATTGTAAGAGAACTCAATTAAAGTCAAATGATCATCCCAATTACCCTTGAAATCCAACACACAAGCCCGGAGCATATCCTCTAAAATCTGATTAGTTCTTTCTGTCTGACCGTCCGTTTGAGGATGATATGCTGAACTGAAAGCTAGCTTGGTTCCCAACGCCTTATGCAAGCTGTCCCAAAAGCGGGATACAAATCAGGGATCTTTATCTGATATAATAGTTGCAGGAACTCCATGCAACCAGACTATCTCATCAATGTAAAACTTAGTCAATCTCTCCAAACTAAAAGTATTCTTAATGGGCAAGAAATGTGCACTCTTAGTGAGACGGTCCACAATCACCCACAGTGCATTATTACCCTTCAGAGTTCGAGGAAGGCCAACTATGAAATCCATACCAATGCTTTCCCACTTATACTCAGGGATCGACAATGGTTGAAGAAGTCCCGTAGGTCTCTGATGTTCAGCTTTAACCTGCTGGCAGGTCTGACATCTCAGAAATTTCCTTCTTCAGATACTGAAAAGCCTGCATTGCCGAATGACTAGAGGAGAATAGGGAACATCATTCCCGACGAAGACTAGACAAGGCTTATTCGGCTCCTCGAAAATCACCTTCTTGGAAGAACAATCTATGGAGGCATGATGAGAAGAAAGTCAGTCCATTCCCAAGATCACGTCAAAGCAACTCATCCTCTGGGGAATGAGATCAGCTAGCATTACTCTATCCTTCACTACAAGAGGACAACCTCTAGACACCAAACTTAACACAACAGGAGAGGTCCTTTCTAAAGGACTAGTCACATATAAATCCACATCAAGAGGCTCAAGAGATAGCTTAAGTTCATCCACCAAATCAGAGGAAATAAAAGATTGTGAAGCACCTGAATCAAATAAACAAAAGACAGGCCAAGATAGTACTTCAAGAATACCTGAAATGACCTTCTCCGCATCTCGATCATACTCCCCTAACAAAGCAAACACCCCGGCCTGAGCTTGGGGCTTCTTATGATCTATCCTCCCCTTGGATCCAGATACCGAGCAATCACTTTTACCACCAGAATTATTTCGGTTCTTATCATACTGCGGGCACTCTGCAATGCGATGCTCTAGAGACCCACACTTAAAACATGCTCCAGTTTTCTTGTAACACTCCCTACCAGGATGGGACTTGCCACAAGTATCACACTTTAGGCCTGAGGCAAAGGTCTTACGATCTTCAAAATTTTGCTTCTTCTGCGAGGGGGTATAGTCCTTCTTGCCAGAGTCACCCGGTCTGTGCTACCTCTTTTGATCCTTGATCACTAACTGCTTAAACTTCAGCTCGCTCTCAACCACCAGAGCTAGATCGGCTACGTCTCTGAAAGTTTTATGCCGAAAGGGAGCTACTACAGCTCTAATGTCTGATCTGAGACCGCTCTCAAACTTTCGTGCCTTGCGGTTCTCGTCTATCTCCGGAACAAACTTGGACAGTGAAATGAACTTGCGCATGTACTCTACCACCGTCATGTCTCTCCCCTGTCTAAGCCTCCCGTAATCCATGATCTTTTGGTCGCGATACTCACCCGGATATAATTGTTTGTTGAAGCGCTCAACGAATTGCTCCCATGACCATGGATGAGGAAAGTGATTCTCCACGGTCTTCCACCATTCTTTGCCCTCAGCTTGAAACATAAATGCTGCAAAATCAACTTTTTGCTCCTCACTGGAGCCCATAACCTTCAAAAGATCTTTGATAGCGGTAATCCAATGACTCGCCTCCTGCGGATCGCCACTCCCATCGAAAGAAGAAGGTTTCAATTTCATGAACTCTTGCAAAGCTTTAACATTGCTACTGCTACTCGCAGCTCCAGAACTTGACCCACTCACATTTCCAATGCTCTGCAACACTTGGGTCACAACTTACTGCACGATGGCAGCGATGTCGATTTGTGGAGTTTCCCCTTGAGCAGAATTCCCGACGTTCCTACGTGGTGACATTCTGAGAAACAAAATCCTTTAACCATTAGCCACTTCTCTTGTAAACAATCATCGAAACACAGTTAGACAAACATAACCCGTTTTTTCTCCCAATAAAATCTAACCTGACTCTGATACCACTAAATGTCATAACCCTAAAATCGGCTTAGTTCTAAGGTATAGACACGCCGCGTGCTAATAAATGACTAGGAGCACGCAAGGCTTCCAAAATTTAGATTACTGATATTGTTCAATAACTATAAATGAATAATCAAAATCGAACACTAATAAAGCCTAATACCCATAGGCCGAATAAATCAAATTATCTAATAATAAGGTCTGATAAATAAGGTCGTAAGAAATAAGTCAAAATAGTAGGAGACTAAAGCTGAACTGGACTGGTAAATAAGAGCAAAGGACCTCCAGCTGGTTAATCCTTAATCTGCAAAATGTTGAAGTGGAAAGGGATGAAGAAACCACACGCTCAGCAAGCAACAAACGTCAACGAAATGAGCAACGCTCAAAACGTTTTTACTAAACATAATTATACATATATATATGTATCAAAATATTAATAACACGGGAGCTGAACTGGAATTCAAATCACACTGAAGCAGAGCAGAATCTTATGCAAATCAGAACATTTCAGAAATAGAGTTTTAAAGGGACCCTAGTCCAGAGCATACAGAATAGGTCCGAAGACCTCATATAATAGAATGGGTCAGAAGACCCCAGATAACAGAATGAGTCTATCGACTCCAGATAACAGAATGAGTCCGTCGACTCCAGATAACAGAACGGGGGATGCCCGTGATACAAATACAGAAGGATGTCCTACGCATCACGCTACGGGATAACTCGACCCAGTCATCCACGGCTCAGAAAGCAATAAGCTAGGTCCCAAAACAAATATACATAATCCTGACCAAAACTTGAATCAAAACAGTTATATGTATATAAAGTACATATACACAATATATCGCATATTGCCGCTAAAACCATATTCACTATGGCGGCATTGGCTACTGGCGAGTGAAACAACTAAAAGCTGGGTATACCTGCTTTTGGATAAATGCAGGTATGGTTAACTAATAGTTAACTGCCACCTATACCATAGTTTACTTTTTATAAGGTCCAACTCTAATTAAAATATGACACATGTGTTGTACTTTTTGCAGAATAAGATTAATGTGATGATCGCACTAAAAGAACGGAGCCTATATGTATAATATATAAATATTAAGAGATATTGAACTTAAGTGTCCCAGAAACACAAAATCATATATGATTATTAAGATAATCAAAGATGATAACCACCATTGGCGTATAGAGGTCATCGACTACATTTAAATACGAGGACCATGACATAATATAATAACGTATATATATAATTCGAAAGGAGTTTCAATTAGTAGATATGCTGTTTACTTATCACATGTAGAAAATTTTAGTTTGTAAAGAAAAGGGAAAAAAACCATTCGGATCAAATACTCAAAAGTCATCCTCGTCAAAATCATTTACAGCCAACTAAGCTGCTTTTAAACATAGTATTTGAATACTCAAAGATGGCTACATATGGTTGTAGCTAAGACTCATTGACTTAACCTCGATTTGATGATTGTGATCTTAAGTGATATAATATATATATTATGATATTCAAAACCTGGATTTAAGTCGTAATCATTGATGCAACGGCTACTATATGATTTCAATATTGTTTTGCTTGATATAGTCAATTGCTATCCGTAAGCACTTACGCTGGATTTGATGATCTAAATAATTTAATTAAATTATTTCAATAGTTTACCCCTTATCAATTGCGTATACACTGTTATGTATTCGAATTATAGTTTGATATTGGATATGCATTTAACTACTGTTTTATAAAATAAGTATTATGATCGTATATATTATTGTATACTTTGTCAAGAGCACAAGTAAGATTGTTCCCTTTATACTGTCTAATCGTATATTTTGCTATTTGACTATATCTACATATTTTTATGTATATGGATTATATATCGTTGAGGGAAAATTACATCCCCCACCCATGGGGTTTAGCGAAATTACACGATGCACCCATGTGTTTGGGAAATTACTTTCCCTACCCACCACGTTTACACCGTTTTTCATCCGTCAACCAAAGTCCAGTTTACATTCATACTTGTCACATGGCGTGCCCTGATTGGTCCCTCACTGAACCGGTTTATTTTGTTAAATAAACCAAACCGGTTTGGTCTGTTCCTTCTCCTTCCTTTCAATCCCGATTCATTTACCCTTTCCTTCAATTATCGACTCGTCGTTCTTCTCATTCCCTTCAATTCTCGACTCGTCGATCTGGTAACCCTAAACTTCTCGACTGGTAGCCCTAAGCCCCAAATCTTCAGCATATTACGCCTGAAGTTTGGCTTGCACTTTGTCTATCGTTGACTCTTTTGGTCGATTCGGTGCCTGGCATTCTCCTTCTCTTCTCTTCTCGACTTGTCGACTGGTAACCCTAATCCCGAAAACTTGTCTATCTTTGCTAATCCCGGACATTGTTCGTGAGGTTTTGCCTACACTTTGACTGTCGTTGGCTTGTTTGGCTGATTCGCTTCCTGGTATTCTCATTCTTCGATTTGTTGTGCTGTGTTTGAATTGTTTACGCCCTGGTGTTCTCCTTCTTTGTTTTCAATTGAGAACGGCTTCTGTTGGAGATCTTGGCTGGGAGTTTTTGGTAACTGATCTGCGCTTATTATGAAGCTTTCCCTGTCGAGCATTCCCTGTAGATGCCCTATTGATTTCTAGCTAGGGGAATTTTTTTGATAGTGTTGGCGCACTAAATCTGTTGCCTTTGTTCTGATAGACAATATCATGGCACTGAATCTGTTGGTTTTGATGTGTAAAAAGCCCTTGGCAGTGGTGTATCTATGATTTACTAGATGAACCTGTTTTGAAGCGGTTTTTTTATCAGTCTGCTAAGTGATCAGTGGTAGCAGCATTGTCAAATTCCTTATTGCTCCTGCCCACTTGTGATGCTGGTTATCTGAATTGCTCTATTAGAATGTTTATCTGGTTTTTCTACTAACACCACTGCCATAACAACAATGATGAAGGGCATTATGTTTCTGATGTGTTTCTGATACAATGAAGACGTGTATCTGGTTTGACTTCTTCTGTAAAAAGCCCCTTGACAATGGTGTAGCTATGATTTACTAGATGAACCTAATGTTGAAGCGGTTTTTTGTACTAGTCAGATAAGTGATCAGTGGTAGCGGCATTATGAAATCCCTTGTTGCTCCTGCCCACTTGTGATGTTGGTTATCTGAATTGCTCCATTAGGATGTTTATCTGGTTTTTGTACTAACACCACTGCTATAACAGCGATGATGATAGGGCATTGTGCTGAGTCTGAGCTGCTTTTCATATGGTTATTTATCTCTGAAATGTATATGTAGATTTATAATAGGTAACTCTCCTGTAATATGTCATCCTCCAGCAGTAGAAACAGTGAAAGTTTGTTTACATTTGAGAATGTGAAGTGTAAGTGCAAAAAGAATGCGAAGATGTTTGTTGCTTTCACATCTGACAATGGAGGAAAGTTATTTTACAAATGTGATTGCCCTAATCCGGTGTTCAAGTGGTGGCATGAAGCAGAGTTGAACAGACATCTCCTGAACAACAACAATTACGGTGAAGAGGTGAACCAACGCTTTCGTAATGGTGATCTGCAAAGGAATAGTGAAGAAATTCATGCATTAACAATGGAGTTAAGATATCTGAAGCTGTGTGTTCTGCGCAACAGTTATGGATTTGAAACTGGAATGACTAGGGGTGGGCTTATTTTGTATGTTCTTGTTGTAGTGGCTGCATTGTTGGTTGTGAAGATGATTTAGTTTGTTGGTGTAATATTACTAAGATGATAGTTTGTTGTAGTGGCTGCATTGTTCTACGCAACAGTTTGTAAGATGATTTAGTTTGTTGTAGTGGCTGCATTGTTCTACGCAACAATTTGTAAGATGATATTATGCACTTGGTGCAAGCCAGCTATTATATAAGAATGTATTCTGGTGTATTATGTCTCTTTATCATTCCACTGTCATTTACAGATGTTAAATATAGACAACAACGAATAATCTGCAATGGTTAGAATGCACACATAATTTCAAACCTAAATGCAATCAGAAAGATACCAAAGAGTTTTAAAACTCAGTGCACTCGACTATTACATTCTTCATAACTCTTACAGTAACAAGACAAAAGTGAACCAGCAAAAGAGGTTCTGGCTGCAGTAACTGTTACAGCAGTAAACACTCCCACTAATACTAATGTTACAACAACACAAAAAGACCAAAAGCTATTTCAACTAGCATTACAGCAGCAATTGCAATAACGGCTACAACAGTACACACTCCCACTAATACTCCAATGTGCATTTGCAATAACTATTTCAGCAGCCAAAATAACAACCAAAATACATCAGCCAAAATAACAACCAAAGTATGAGCCAAAATACAGTTTGTAACTCCAACTAACAACCAAAATACATCAAACATCCTCTACTTCAGCAGCCAAAATACATCAACCCCGAATACTCGAACTAACACATACAACCATCTTGTAACTCTGCTTGTGCATTGTTGATCCCGCCAGCTGCAACCAGATCCGAATAACAAAAACTACGTCAAAGTGCTCCACAAAAGAGGATAACTAGAAAAGAAAGGAAATGACGTGTGGTTATTACTCTACCTTCACTAAGACTGCAGGCGTCTTTTGGATGATCTCACCGGCACACTAGGACTCTTTCTCTTTCTTCTTTTCTGCTGTGTTTGCCTTCCTCTTGATGTCCCCTCTGCATGCTGTGTGACATCTGGTGTGGCACCATTTCCATCCCCACCCTTAGATAATGCAACTAGGCCATCACCCTGCCCTGTCGATCTATTTGTCTACGCATTACAAGTCCTTGAGTTATGCCCTCTGTTGTGCAAAATAATGTTGAAACTATCTTGCTAACTATGGGCAGTGAACCCAATCATTGTAGTACAACAAGGGCGTATCCACAGGGACTTCGTAACTATCTAGCTAATTATAAGCTTAGTAAATGTGCAAGAGGATATATACAAAAATGCATAAATATAAATTATGGGTTTTGGGTTTTTGGGTTGTAATTGGAGAAATAAAGAAAAGCAATAAACACTAAACTAACTATCTAGGATAGGTGTAGCCCGGGATGGATATTTGCACCCGTCCTCCCCTTACTACCGATTGTCGAACCTCGAACTCATAGCTAAACCACGGGAATGCTTAATTAATTAGCAACCTAATCTAGGCCTACTAATCCTAACCAATTTAATCGAGACTTCTCATTCAGCTAAGCCCCGGGTCAATCGATAGCACTAAGCTCAAGTTCCACTAAGGTTGCAATGTAGTCTAATCTCAAAATTATCGAAATCAGAGTACACCGTTTTAGTCTCTAACAGTTTAGGATTCTATCTCTGAATACCATTTTGATAGAATCCCACAATAATGCTAAACTAATCGGTAGGCCAAACCAACCAATTTAACACATAGAAGACAAATTGAGCAAAACCCTTAACAAATCCCCAAATCATGAGCAACAAGTTTAGAAGTCATAAACACTCAATAATCATCTTCATTAAGCTCAAAGACTAAAATAAAACATAAAAATAAGTTCAAGATTCAACAATGGAGGTTTTAGGGATTTTGGGGCAAAATCCCCATCCCAAGCTACAAGGAAACTACACAACCATTAAAGCACAAAAGAGAGAGAAGGGAGAAGAAATAGCCATGGGAGATTGAGGAAGAGCTTCAATGGAGGTGAGCCTTCTCCTCCTTCTTCTCTTCTTCTTCTTCCTTCCCTTTCTTCTTCTTCTTCCCTCTTTTCTCTTGTTTTTCCGTCGTTTCTCCGTTCTGTGTGGAATACCCCTCTTTCCTCTTCTTTTCCCCTTTTAAAATCTGATTTCTGGGCAAATTTTACGACCGACCGAACTTGCAAGTTCGGTCCTAGGGTTGGTTGATTCCAGTAGCTTGCAAAAACACGAATCTGGGCAAAATTTCGACCCGACCGACCTTGCAAGGTCGGTCCTAAGGTCGGTCGGAGTCAGGCTAACTTCAAAACACTGTATCTTCTTCGTTTTAACTCCGATTTTGGATCCGTTTGCGCCCACGCGTTCCTCTCTTCGTCTACTTTACTCCTAGCTATGTTACTCCTCCTGTTTAAACAATAAATGTGTAAAACACCAATGAAACACAAGACTAGAGGAAAACAAGCTAGAGTGGAGAAATGAGCATGAAAAGTGTTGATTAAACATATGAAATACACCCCTAAAACATGCTGATTTGGACACTCATCACACCCCCACACTTACCTTTTTGCTTGTCCTCAAGCAAAACCAAGCACCCATGCAAGTAAGGAATGCTCAAGACTAACAAACACTAACATGAATTGTAGGATAAAAGAAGAAGCAAAAAGTGATTAAAACCTTTGAGGAGTGTGAACCATCTCTTAGTGGTGGCATGGGTGTGCTTAGGGCAAAACAAAATCTAGAGTTTTGGGGTATGATCCGAAGTGCTTTAAAGTTCTAATGATTAGGTGACTTGGAGAGCTTTTACCATGTCCAACTTCTCTCAAGAATGGGCATTGAGAAGAAAACAAAAGGAAAAATAGATTTATGCATTTGTTTCACTTTTGCATAAGAGATGAGGAGATAAAATTTTGGCATCAAGCCTTTGCATTTAAGAACACTCAACTCTCATTGTTGGTTAACAATGGCGTCTCACAAGTCCCTTGATGAATTTTCACAAAGAAGCACCCCTTAGCAATCCCTAAGAAAGAAGACAGAAGGAACCCCAAAGCAATAAAAATCCAACCATATAAGATCACTTGGCCACACCGCATGTAAAATGCTCCTCAAAAGCAATCAAAATGAAAAATTTAAGCATTTATCCCATAATTCATAACAGTATTTGTTCTTAATGAGAACAACTCACAACACAAGGGTCCAAGTTTTTTTATTTTGGACAATCGCAAGATAAGCAGAGAGATCTAACATTTAAGCACGCAATTCGCCGAAAAAGTCACTCCCCCACACTTAACTTGAACAATGTCCCCATTGTTCACCAATCAAAACCGGGGAAGGTTCCAGAAGACCTTTGCGGGAAGCAGACAAAAGGAAAATCACACGGGACACAAACAAACAGTATAGCACAGAAGCTATCCCCAAATTTGCAGAGTCAAAATTAGAGAATAGAGCACGAAAACTAAAAGGAACTAGTACTCCCCTGAGATTGTTATTGCTATCAGTTTGTAGAACTCCCCCACACTTGAGCTTCAGTCTCAAGTAGCGTAGCTTGGTTGCGGTGTGGAATTGAAATTGCACCCGCATAAAACACTAGAAGCAACCAAACTACAACTGGAGTTAAGGGTTAGCAAAAACAAAACCAAAGGAGAACGAAAACAAAAACGGGAAATTAAAATAGTGGAGTCGTTGTGGGCAAATATTAAAGGAAGGGTGAAACGAGTACTCCCCGATAAGATGCGGATGGAAGATAGGGTGCCCGCACAATTGCTAGTGGGAGGGGTCGTTGAGGTGCTACCTTCAATCGTTGGAGATGAAGGTCCTCTTGGAAAATTTCGCCAGAGGTTCCTTTGTAAGTGTTCCTAATTCCATCCCTTTTTCAGAGGGGCTTACCTGTTGCCAAAATATTCACAACACAAACGCCACCAATTGGGCGTAAAAGGGCAAGTCCAAAGAATGCCAAAATAGCCCATTATTGAAAATAATGCAAAATCTAAACTAACAGAATTTAAAAGACAAGATACGAAGTGAAATCCGGGTTGCCTCCCGGTAAGCGGCCCTTATTTAAGGTCTTTGGCTAGACCATACCACCGTGAAGTCATCCGGGATCGAATATGAACGTGGAAGTCGGCTTCAACGGGTGGGTTGGGCGGGCATCATCTAGCAATGAAGAACGACCCGGATCAAAAGGAAATGTGGCCTCAACACTTAGGATGTGAAAGTGTAAACTCCACCGATCGTTCATCAGGTGGAAGTGTTGAGGTGGGTGATCCTTGGTACGAGGATCAAACTGTGGTGGAGCCTCCTCTTCAAATTCAAGGATGTAAACATCCTTATCTTCAGTGAGCGGTGCAGGTGATAAGTGTGAAATATATCTACTTTTAGGGCTATAATTCTTCTATTTTTACAACAATTCATGTTGTATTTCTCACTTATCGTATGTTTTTCCTTATATTTATGTTTTGATGTGAATTGATGCATTTTATGTGTCAAATGTAGAAAAAAGTATTGAAAATGCAGAGATTATTTCTTAAGGATTCCATCGCAACAAACAAGGAGTAAATCAGAGCTAAAATAAAGAATCTGGCATACCACACGTGGGATTTCATGAACCATATGATTGCTACATCATTGCAATCATTGGCAGCACAATTTCCATTGCAATCATTGGTGGCTGATTATGACGGATTAATCATTAGCTGAAGTCAAACATGGTTGCTGCAAATTCTTCCGTCATTCACTAATGACTTGTTGCTGATCACCAACTTTAATGATTCATGCATATCATTAGTCATTCACGTACAAGACACCACTTTCTTTATAATTTGGTGGATGCGCTCTCATATACCAACAGAAGAGAAGGAATAAACTCTTGCACACTCACGACAATTGAAGATTAACGCTGCACATGGTTATTTTGAAACACAGCACTTTTGATTGTGAGATAAGTTATCAGTGACGGTATTCTGCTGACGACAAATGACGAGAATATTAATTCACAAACATTGGCGGCTACTATATAATGAAGAGACTAGGGTTGATAGCAGGGGGCTTCCACACCGAAGACGGCGCTCTGCGCCTCTGAAATTTCTCTTCAATCCACCAGAGCCGCACTCCCTGAACTTCACACCGCCACTCTGCAACCCTGCATCCGCTGCTCGTGTCCTCGATCATCCCTCGCCATCCTTACCACATCACGCCCACCTACCATCATCGGCCATACATCATTCAACATCACCACGTCGAGACCGAGGCGAGGCGCAACACGGCAGCAGCAGTTGAATAGAATTCAAACGGAACCGAGAGTCAACCGGTCAACACCGAGAATTATTAGTAAATGGCAGTGAAATTCTGGAACTCATCTCAGTTATAGCCTGTTATTTGTTATATGTTATTTTTAGTTGCTATTTATGTTACGAACTATGAGTGAGTAGTTTTATTTAGCTTCCCGGGTTGGGGAAGCGAGTTCTTTTCATAGAATTCATGTTATGTAAATTTGTCACTGTTATTATAGTTTTGCAATAGTTTGATTCCTGTCCTTAATGCGCTTAGATTTTCTGGCCAATTTTCTAAGTGATTTTTTGTAGAGCTTATATCAAAATGTGGTGCTGAGATTAAGTTCTAGACATAGGAAATCAAACCAGATTAATGACTAGAAGCATGACTTGCCTATAGGTTAATCTGTCTCTAATAGGAATTGTGTTTATTGCAATTAACTTGAATTTAACTTGGGCATGGTTTGCGGCTTGTTATTTCAGTTAGTTAGGGTTCATTGTACAAGGACCGGTCAACGAACTAATTATAATTCCTGAGCTTATTGCATAAAACAGTGAAATTGTTATTAATTGAATTCGACGAAATAGACGAGTGGAATAACCCGGGGAGCGTTTTTAATTCATTAGATTTTTAAACCGACATTTGCTTTGTTTATTTTATCGTTTTGTTATTTTTTATTTTGTGTTCGTTATTTGTTTTGAATTAATTGAAAACCTGAAAAAGTGACAATTTCCCGTTTCTTAGTTTAATTTAGTTTCTCAGTTAGATTAATAATTTGTCAGTTAATTGTACGAGGTCCCTGAGTTCGACAACCCACTTAATCACTATACCCGCAAAACGATAGGTACACTGCCTAGGTAGAGATAGTAACATATTTCTGCTAACAAGTTTTTGGCGCCGTTGCCGGGGACCTCTGGCACGGTTAATTGACATTTTTATTTATTTAATTGAGATTTTTTTCTAGTTTATCTTCTTTTATTTTCAGATTATTCTGGTTGATTTCTTTTTTTTAGTTAACTTGTTACGTATCCAAAATTTTTTTTTTCTCGTTTCGAATTCGATTTCCCTACTTCTTACGTTTTGTCATTTAAATTTGTTTACTTTTGTCGTAGGACTAGATTAGGATCAACTTTACGTATTTATGTTTTAAATTTGATCTTGCTTTACGTTTTTGTTGGCTGACTTTTTTTTTCATTTTATTTAATTAGTTTTTGATTTTGGTTATTAGCTGATTTTCTTTTTATTGGAATTTTATTTTTGTTTATCTTTGTTATTTTGTTTAGTTAATTTTGTTTTTGTGTTTCTTTTCTATTTTACTTTTTATTTTTGTTTTTGTTTTTGTAGTCAAAGATGGAGGATAACATGGATGAGTTGAGGAGAGTGTTGACACAGTTCGAAACGACCGTTGCAATAATGAACATAGAGCAGAATTTGAACAGGTATAATCAGTCGGGTACTCGAAGTTACAACCAGTTCAGGCGACAAGATTATTACCAGCCACAACAATCATCTTATCGACAGCCTTATTGGTGGGAAGGTGAGCAGACTAGAATGCAGATGGAGGAACAACAGTTCTACACTTATCAGGAGCCTCCTAAGGAGGATACGAGCAGGATAGAGAGTATGCTGGAGGAGCTCCTAGAGCAAAGAAAAGCTACTAATGCTAAATTGGCTGAAATTGAATCTAGGTATGATGCTAAGTTTGCAGAGCAGGCAGCCAGATATGCTGAACAGGCCTCCATTAATCAGAATTTGAAGAGACAGATGAGCCATCTTGCAGAGCAGCTAGAACAGGAGCAAGTGGAATTCTCCCATAGCCAAAGTTATTCGGACCTAGTTGACCAATCTCAAGTAGAGACTTTGATGGGTGAAGACCATTCCAAGGCTATAATTTCTGAAGCTGAGGAGGAGTCTGATGAAGAGGTTGAGCGACATGCTGAAGAGTTCTATTGCCCTCCCTCCCCAACCTCGACTCAACTCGACTATCCAGGGGATGAACATATTTTGTCTGAGCCAGTCTGCGAGCTAGAAGAGGATTTTCCTATGGAGCCTCACCAACCGGTGGAGGATATTTGTATCCTCGAATCTGAGGAAGAAGCGCCACCAATTGATCTGCAATTTCAACCTTGCCTCCAGGAGCCTCAACAAAAGGAGGAGGACGTTTATGTCCTCGAATTTGAGGAAAAAGAGTCATTCACACCTGGTCTTCTGACTGAGCAGCGTTACCGGCAGTATCTCCTCAAACATCAGGTTTTTGGGAGTATTTATTTTCCTATTTTATTTGCCGAAACAACGCTTTGTTTTGATCCAGGTGGTTTACTTTTAATTACTGCCTATTTTGTTTTCCTGGCAAAGATGTTGTCTACTTTTATTTTTGATCCAGGATAACGAAGTGGGAGTCTAGCCAAAGACTATAAAGACGGGCAGCTTATTGGGAGGCAACCCAGTTGTTAAATTTATATTTTATTTTTGTTTTATTTTCTTAGGTTTATTTTGTTTTTCTTTTATTTAGATGTGGAAATGGCGCCTGTGCTTTATTGCAACGCTTTAAGCGTTTTTATGTAGTTTGAGTGTGTGCAGGTGAAATTTTTATTATGGTGTTTGATGTTCTCCAAGGCTGGACACTTGCTTGGACGCAAGTGTGAGGAACGATGCTACCCCCCTTGTTCAAGCTTAAGTGTGAGGAAGGGAACCTTCCTCAATCTACGTTATCAGGGGAGTTTCAGTTTCTTTATTTTAAATGTTTGTGTTCAGCCTATCATGCTTAATGCTTATTTTATATCAGTCCATGATTGTCCTGAATGAAATTCTTCATGAGTCTGGCATATTTTGAAAGGTCTTTTCTTGATTTTATTTTTGAACAATGAGGACATTGCTCCTCTTAAGTGTGAGGAAGTAGGACATTTCCCTGAAAATATGCCAGTTGCGCTTAAATGTCATACTTGTTTTTGTTTGTCGTATTGCTTTGAAGGAATTGCTTCTTTTAAGTGCCAATAAATATTGAATCTTCAGGTTAAAATTTTTGCTGAGGTTTTGAAAACAAGCCTGATGGCCACCTCAAGAATCTTTCTGCTTTTGGCTGTTTGTATGTATAGTTTTATCCAAATTGAATCTATTTTCACTGAAATTTGGTGGATTAGCTGATTATGAAAACTGAATTAGTCTAGTTTGGGATTTTGGGAATGATGAGAAAGTTTGGTATGAAAGGATAAGGCAAGGTACTCCGCTGATCTGAATTGAAATTTATTTCTGAACCAAAACAGGCCTCTTCATTCGGTTATTAAGTCCTTGGGGTGCTTCATCACCCATCTACCTAAGGTCTTGTGATCTGGGATAGAAGGCCCAAAGCCGCTACAAGGGTGAAGAGAAAAGTCTGAGGGGATGAATTAAATATGCAAATGGCATAATAGAATGTTAAGGAAAAGGAACTTTGAAACGTTAAATGTGTAATTCGATTTTGCTTATTCTGATCATGAGTATGTGGTGTTGAAAGGTATCACGGAATAAGGTGTTACTTCACACCCCTTGTCATCCAAAGGTTAGAGGAAGAAATGGTGGAAGATCCCAGACTATTCAGTTTCAGTTTCAATAATCTAACTTCTCCATGCTTTTTAACTTCACTCTTTTTCACTGTTTGCGAAAACCTACAGCTAGTAGCAGAACTTTTCTTTTGATTGTCATTTTGCTTGTTTTCCATCGGCAGTTGTTTGATCCTGAGTTTCAATACTACGACCCTTAAGAGTAGTCATATTCTGTATTTGCTTGAGGACAAGCAAAAGCTAAGTGTGAGGAAGTTTGATAAGTGTGAAATATATCTACTTTTAGGGCTATAATTCTTCTATTTTTACAACAATTCATGTTGTATTTCTCACTTATCGTATGTTTTTCCTTATATTTATGTTTTGATGTGAATGAATGATGCATTTTATGTGTCAAATGTAGGAAAAAGTATTGAAAATGCAGAGATTATCTCTTAAGGATTCCATCGCAACAAACAAGGAGTAAATCAGAGCTAAAATAAAGAATCTGGCATACCACACGTGGGATTTCATGAACCATATGATTGCTACATCATTGCAATCATTGGCAGCACAATTTCCATTGCAATCATTGGTGGCTGATTATGACGGATTAATCATTAGCTGAAGTCAAACATGGTTGCTGCAAATTCTTCCGTCATTCACTAATGACTTGTTGCTGATCACCAACTTTAATGATTCATGCATATCATTAGTCATTCACGTACAAGACACCACTTTCTTTATAATTTGGTGGATGCGCTCTCATATACCAACAGAAGAGAAGGAATAAACTCTTGCACACTCACGACAATTGAAGATTAACGCTGCACATGGTTATTTTGAAACGCAGCACTTTTGATTGTGAGATAAGTTATCAGTGACGGTATTCTGCTGACGACAAATGACGAGAATATTAATTCACAAACATTGGCGGCTACTATATAATGAAGAGACTAGGGTTGATAGCGGGGGCTTCCACACCGAAGACGGCGCTCTGCGCCTCTGAAATTTCTCTTCAATCCACCAGAGCCGCACTCCCTGAACTTCACACCGCCACTCTGCAACCCTGCATCCGCTGCTCGTGTCCTCGATCATCCCTCGCCATCCTTACCACATCACGCCCACCTACCATCATCGGCCATACATCATTCAACATCACCACGTCGAGACCGAGGCGAGGCGCAACACGGCAGCAGCAGCAGTTGAATAGAATTCAAACGGAACCGAGAGTCAACCGGTCAACACCGAGAATTATTAGTAAATCGCAGTGAAATTCTGGAACTCATCTCAGTTATAGCCTGTTATTTGTTATATGTTATTTTTAGTTGCTATTTATGTTACGAACTATGAGTGAGTAGTTTTATTTAGCTTCCCGGGTTGGGGAAGCGAGTTCTTTTCATAGAATTCATGTTATGTAAATTTGTCATTGTTATTATAGTTTTGCAATAGTTTGATTCCTGTCCTTAATGCGCTTAGATTTTCTGGCCAATTTTCTAAGTGATTTTTTGTAGAGCTTATATCAAAATGCGGTGCTGAGATTAAGTTCTAGACATAGGAAATCAAACCAGATTAACGACTAGAAGCATGACTTGCCTATAGGTTAATCTGTCTCTAATAGGAATTGTGTTTATTGCAATTAACTTGAATTTAACTTGGGCATGGTTTGCGGCTTGTTATTTCAGTTAGTTAGGGTTCGTTGTACAAGGACCGGTCAACGAACTAATTATAATTCCTGAGCTTATTGCATAAAACAGTGAAAATTGTTATTAATTGAATTCGACGAAATAGACGAGTGGAATAACCCGGGGAGCGTTTTTAATTCATTAGATTTTTAAACCGACATTTGCTTTGTTTATTTTTATCGTTTTGTTATTTTATTATTTTGTGTTCGTTATTTGTTTTGAATTAATTGAAAACCTGAAAAAGTGACAATTTCCCGTTTTCTTAGTTTAATTTAGTTTCTCAGTTAGATTAATAATTTGTCAGTTAATTGTACGAGGTCCCTGAGTTCGACAACCCACTTAATCACTATACCCGCAAAACGATAGGTAAACTGCCTAGGTAGAGATAGTAACATATTTCTGCTACAGCAGGGTGAACTCCGGAGCGGACTTTGTCTTCAATCTTTGGTCCCGGATCAAATGGGAAGGTGGCCTCCACACTTAGCGGGTGTACGTTGAGCTTCCACCCAACTTCATTAGTGCACGGGTGGGGCCTTGATCCTTCAATGAAGATCAAAGTTAATGGGCTCCTCCTCCTCAAATTCAAGGATGTAGACATCCTCGACCTCGGGGTGAGGCTCATAGGAAGAGCCGAGGTGGACATCAACTTCAGAGGGGGATGGCTCCTTGAAGTCGGTGGTGGTACTCTCCTCTGAGGAGTCAGAGGGAGACAGTGTCTCCTCCTTCTCAAATTTGAGGATGTGAGCATCCTCGTGATCTTGATGGAGCACACGGAGAAGGCAGGGAAATATGGGTAGCTGACTTCAGAGGGAGAAAGCTCCTTGAAGTCAAAGTGGAGACTCTCTTCTGATGAAGTGTCTTCATAGTCAAGCCGGGGGTGGAGTGGTGCTGGGCTTTTAGATTCGCACAGGGGAGGAGTTGGAGAGTAGCTCAAGTCCTCAGCAGGCTGTTCCACATCATGAACTGTTTCGCTCTCAAGTCGTTGCACAATCTGATCGATCTGAGCTTGAACATTCATGTTGAAGGTATTTTGCTTCATGATAAAAGTATCTTGCATAGTCGAGTTAGGCTTGCAAGAAGAGATAAGATCAGACATGAGCTCCTCCAAACTGGGTGAATCAACCTCTACTGTGATCTCAGGACAGTGAGCGCTCTCGAGGTCTCCTCCACACTCTTGGCACACAAGCCTCCGGTAGACATATGAGTTGAGGTCCTCCATAAGAGCTCGCAATTCTGCCATTGGTGTTGGACATTGGGGGCTCTCATGGTACTCTCCGCACCTTTGGCATACACTCCATAATCGGTGTTTTGCTCGGTGTAGTCGCCATGCCAACCTTCTGCTGGGGGAGTGACAGATTGTTCGAAGGTTTCCATAAGAGCTCTCAATTCTGCCATTGTTGTTGGACATTGGGGGCTCTCATGATATTCTCCGCACCTCTGACACACATCCCATTGATTGTAGTTCTCTGCGCCATAGGAGTAACCGTACCAACCTCCTGCTTGATCGTAGTGACCATCCATCAGAATTAAGTACCTAAAAAAAGAAACAAAAATTTATACACAAAATGGGCAAATAAATGAAATGAAAATCTGCACAAAAACTAAACAGATAATAAACCAGATAGTTGGACCGAAGTCCCCGGCAACGGCGCCAAAAACTTGTTGTGCAAAATAATGTTGAAACTATCTTGCTAACTATGGGCAGTGAACCCAATCATTGTAGTACAACAAGGTCGTATCCACAGGGACTTCGTAACTATCTAGCTAATTATAAGCTTAGTAAATGTGCAAGAGGATATATACAAAAATGCATAAATATAAATTATGGGTTTTGGGTTTTTGGGTTGTAATTGGAGAAATAAAGAAAAGCAATAAACACTAAACTAACTATCTAGGATAGGTGTAGCCCGGGATGGATATTTGCACCCGTCCTCCCCTTACTACCGATTGTCGAACCTCGAACTTATAGCTAAACCACGGGAACGCTTAATTAATTAGCAACCTAATCTAGGCCTACTAATCCTAACCAATTTAATCGAGACTTCTCATTCAGCTAAGCCCCGGGTCAATCGATAGCACTAAGCTCAAGTTCCACTAAGGTTGCAATGTAGTCTAATCTCAAAATTATCGAAATCAGAGTACACCGTTTTAGTCTCTAACAGTTTAGGATTCTATCTCTGAATACCATTTTGATAGAATCCCACAATAATGCTAAACTAATCGGTAGGCCAAACCAACCAATTTAAACATAGAAGACAAATTGAGCAAAACCCTTAACAAATCCCCAAATCATGAGCAACAAGTTTAAAAGTCATAAACACTCAATAATCATCTTCATTAAGCTCAAAGACTAAAATAAAACATAAAAATAAGTTCAAGATTCAACAATGGAGGTTTTAGGGATTTTGGGGCAAAATCCCCATCCCAAGCTACAAGGAAACTACACAACCATTAAAGCACAAAAGAGAGAGAAGGGAGAAGAAATAGCCATGGGAGATTGAGGAAGAGCTTCAATGGAGGTGAGCCTTCTCCTCCTTCTTCTCTTCTTCTTCTTCCTTCCCTTTCTTCTTCTTCTTCCCTCTTTTCTCTTTTTTTTCCGTCGTTTCTCCGTTCTGTGTGGAATACCCCTCTTTCCTCTTCTTTTCCCCTTTTAAAATCTGATTTCTGGGCAAATTTTACGATCATCACCCTCTCTGTTTACACTTGGCACATGTCACATGTGTAGATCTCTTAGGGATAGGTCTGGCCTCATCTTCCTCCCTTCTTTGGTTCTTCTTCGGCCTACCAGGCAGCTTCTTAAGAAATGGTGGAGAGAGAATTTGTAGACCATCAGGTTCAGGCCATATGGAAGGATCTGTCATTGAGTACCAAGGATCTACGAACTGCTCCTTGTTCATCCTCTTCCAGTTCAAAACGGCACATGCATGTTTGCATGGGATACCAGAATGATCCCACGCCATGCAATCGCAATGTCTATCTCTAAGATTGACAATGTAGTGCCGAGTCAGCTCAGTCACTTCGAATTCGTAGTCACTGCTAGCTGTGTGTGCACACCTAGAGCCCGCTCTAGTATTTTTGTACAACATCTTCTTGGCATAGGGTGTTACCTTCCCATTCATCTTCTTAATGGATTCTCTCCTATCATTGAGCTTCTTCATTAAGGTACGCCGAAGACCTTCCAAAAGTGAGAATATTGGACTACCTCCGATTGTAGAAAGTTTACTGTTGAAGGATTCCACAAAGTGTGACGTTGTTTCGACCACTTTCACCTCTTTAGGCATATGATACTGCACCCAAAGATCATAGTCAACCTCTCTCAGATATCTGAAGGCTCCCAATGATGTTTCTTCCAACTTCTTCAGCACTTCTCTGAATGCAGATTCAATGTAACATAGCGTACAGGTGCCTACAACATATTCTCCTCCGCACCTCAGGAAGCACAGCAGCAAGAGCAGGCTCAACCCCCTGATTAACACGAGGAGTTAGTTGCACATTAATAAAATGCAATTGACATAAAACAATATTCTAGAACAAGAATTACCTTTTGCCTGTCAGAAATGACAACCCATTTTCTCCTTACTTCTTCAGGGGCAATCAACCGCAAGTTACCAAAGAAATATGTCCATGTTTCTGTGGTCTCGCTAGCAACAACGGCAAAAGCTACCGGAAATATCCCATTGTTTGCATCAAGGGACACAACACTAAGCAGCACTCCTCCATAAGGTCCCTTCAAATGGCATCCATCCATGCCAAGAAAGGGCTTACAACCCTTAAGAAATCCTTCTTTAAGGGCATTAAAACATACAAACAACTTGGAGAAAGTGGGGAGACCGTTCGCATACTCCTGATATTTCAAGTCTATCACAGATCCAGGGTTTCACTCAAGGGAAATCTTGGTATATTGGTGGAGCTTTACATAAGACTCAGCATGATTGCCCTGAAGTAATTTCATAGCGTCTCTCTTGGCTCTAAAACATTTCATGTAGTTCACCATCACCCCATACTTAGTGTGAATGAAATGCTGAATTGCACTTGGTGACATTGAACTATTTGCTCTCAGCTCAGGTAGAATCTTTCTCATGATCCACTTTGACGTAGCAGCAGGATTTTCAGACAATCTCTGACAAGTGTGTTCACCTTTGATCGTCTTAATCATGAAAGTTACATTGTCCAGTAGAAGGGAAGGATGAATTCTCCACTCACAAGTGTCAAGATTGTTGCACAAAGCTGTATATTTCCACAGGTCATTTGCTAACCTATGGAGGTCTATGCCTTCTTGGACAGCATAGTCTTCAAGTACCTCTCTAAACGTAGTTTTGTTGACGAACATCTGTCTAGGCTTCAGGTGCACTGTCCTATCCGGCGAATACTCAAACTGTGAGCCATCTCTCAAATACTGCTCATCCCTGATAACACCTTCATCCTCATCTCCTGAAAAGCAGCCACCATCCTTGATTTTTTCCAATGCCTCTACATCGACATCATCCTCATCAGCTTCATCCTTAGACGGTGGCTCACTCTCTTCTAATGAACTTAAACTCTGTTCATTCTAACAATCGTGGTCCCATGAGTCATCCGAGAAGTAAGGGGTTTGTTCATCATTCAACTCGTCATTGTTTCCCACATTTCTAACTTCTTATATGTTCTCATTAGCGGTAGGTGCAACGGGTACAAGTGCCTGGTTAGTAGCACTATTGTGGTTTGACGCTACCCTGGGGCTAGATAAAGGAGGTGTGGCTGAATGCATTGCAACTGAGGATAGTGGTACTGGTTGAAGAGTAGAAGACTTGGTAGAAGAGATTTTGGTTTGTTAGGGTATGGAGACATTTTGTCTTGACTGTTTAGAGTATGACGTAGCCGATGAAATGTGTGGAATTTGTTGGGAGCCAGCACCACCAGGTATGAGATTCAAACTTTTTTGTCTTTTCTTCTTTTTCCCTTTTCTCTCTACATTATGTTCTGCTCCAGAGGGGGTGGTGGGGGAGATGGTTGACGAGACTGAGCAGGATGTATGGGAGGAGGTACTGCAGGATGAACTTGTTCTGGTTGTAATGGTTGTGATGGTTGTGTTTGGGGCGGTGAGGTAGGACATATGATATCATGCAGATCTACATTGTCATCATAATCGTCATATCCAACATCTTCATTGTTTGGCCTAACCCTTTTGTCCTCATCTTGCTACCAACGTTTGTAGGTTGCCATTAAACTTGTCTCCTTTGACCCTTCTTCGACAGTGATCTTAATCAAATCATTTCCCTCGAACAAGGACAACATGTTAAGTAGTTGCCTATCACACCCTATCTCTATGCTCTTGTTGCTCTCAGGGTGCTTGTACATAAAAACTGGGTTCTTTGGAATCTCATTGTTGCAGTGATGCTTTAGCACATTCAAGCAATCATCAATTAGATCAATTGTAGAGTATCTGTCGGGGTCAAAAGGAAACTGATGTTTATACCCACAACCATTGTATTCCACTTCAAGAAATGTCTCCATTTCTATACAAACATAACAAGAAAACGTATTATTTAGTAAGTGTATTTAGTGACAAAGCAAAACAATCGAAGTTCACTCATAAAATGCGCCAACACTATCTGAACAAAACCAACAAATTCAGTGCGATGAGATTGTCTATCAGAACAAAACCAACAGATTCCCCCAGCAAGAAATCAATATGGCATCAACAGGAATGATTCTAAAATAGTCATAAACCAACAAATTCAGTGCGATGAGATTGTCTATCAGAACAAAACCAACAGATTCCCCCAGCTAGAAATCAATATGGCATCGGCAAGAATGTTTGAATTGGTACTACATATTTTGGAATAGGGCATCGACAGGGAAAGCTCGATAGGGAAAGCTTCAGAATAAGCGTAGATCAGTACACAAAAATCTCCCAGCCAAAATCTTCAACAGAAGCCGTTCTCAATTGAAAACGAAGAAGGAGAACACCAGGGCGTAAAGAATTCAAACACAGCACAACAAATCAAGAAGTGAAGAGAATGAGAATACCAGGCTAAAATCGTCATAAGTGTGTATATTTTGGAATAGGGCATTGACAGGGATGTTTGAATTGGGACTACATATTTTGGAATAGGGCATCGACAGGGAAAGCTTCAGAATAAGCGCAGATCAGTACACAAAAATCTCCCAGCCAAAATCTCCTGCAGAAGCTATTCTCAATTGAAAATGAAGAAGGACAACACCAGGGCGTAAACAATTCAAACACAACACAACAAATCGAGAAGTGAAGAGAAGGAGAATACCAGGCAACGAATTGTCCTCACGAGTCAACGGGAGTCAAAGTGCAAGCCAAACCAGGCGTCATCTACTGAAGTTTTAGGGCTTAGGGTTACAAGAACGACGAGTCGATAATTGAAGGAAAGGGTAGATGAATCGGGATTGAAAGGAAGGAGAAGGAACAAACCAAACCGGTCTGGTTTATTTAACAAAATAAACCGGTTCAGTGAGGGACCAATCAGGGCGCGCCATGTGGCAAGTATGGACGTAAACAGGACTTTGGTTGACGGATGAAAAACGGTGTAAACATGGTGGGTGGGGAAAGTAATTTCCCAAACCTCATGGGTGTGTCGTGTAATTTCACTAAACCCCATGGGTGGGGGATGTAATTTTCCTTATCGTTAATTTTAGATAAAAGCTTTGTGTATGGTTTTGTCAAATAGTCTGTTTTGGGACCTAGTTTATTGCTTTTTGAGCCGTGGATGACTGAGTCGAGTTATCCCGTAGCGCTCTGCATAGGACGTCCTTCTATATCTGTATCATGGGCATCCCCCGTTCAGTTATCTGGAGTTGACGGACTCATTCTGTATCTGGAGTCAACGGGTATGTTCACTTCTTCAAAGATCAGAATTGAACTAAAACAATGTCAAGCTTCCGATAGGAGTGTTGGGATAAGTGCTTTACCGGAGGCATCATCACAACTTCAAAATCTTCACCGGTGGAGATATTGTATCTTCATCGATAATAGCTTGTAATCACCATCGGCAACAACATCAAAATCTCCACTGATAACAAATTGAAGTCCTACTGGTAATATCATTCCACCGGTTATATTATCCCACCAGTAAAAAAGAGGTACCGGACCTCTATCGTTTCTTTATGAATAATCTTATTATCATTGGAAAATTCCTCACCAAACTTTTTTCATACTAGGGGATTGATCACCCCCTAGTAGCAGTATATAAAGTTTTCAAACAAAAAATTATATTGTAAAACCATTTTTTGATTCACTTAAAACCAAGACCAGAGAGTCTTGAGAAGAGAAAAGAAAGACAAATAAAGTATTCGACGATCTCACCGTCTTAAAGATGGTAGAGTGATTGTATCCAATGATCTCACCATGATGGTAGAGTGTTTTGTATCCGATGATCTCCTGTCTTTAAGGCAGTAGAGTGTTTAACCGACGATCTCACCGTCTTAAAGCCGGTAGAGTGTTAAATCGATAATCTCACCATCTGTACAATGGTAGAGTGTGTTACAAAAGTATATGATATTATCAGCAAACACTTTTGGGAAGCCCGGTCGCTCCGGGCAGCCCCAAAGACAAATGTCTTTTAATCTGTCAATATTTGAGTATGCAGGTCCAAGGGAAAAAGTAATTTAAGCAGGAATCTAATTATGAGATAATATCCCATTATTATTATCTCGGACTTCTTGAGATTATTATAGTCTTTTGGAAATGATCCTTCGGAATTCCAGATCTTTGGATTTCTTATTATGGCGCGGTCGAGGAACGGAGACCTTTTGTCTGGAGTACAAGTGGGACTTCAGCACTCCTGGAACCTGTGGGACTTCTTTGTGACCGAAAGACATGGTATTTTTTCTAGAAAGCTCTTATGTAGGCCAAAGTTTGTAAGTTAATTTCCTTTTTTAGGCAAAAGAAAAAGAACTTGTGGGACTAGGAGATATATAGTAGAAAAGAAAAGAGTACAAAGTGTAAATTTTATCTTCTTTTTATAAGTTCCACTTTTTAGTGCAAAAAAGTAGAACTTGTGGGGCTGATGTAATGGTATGAAATATAGCATGGCTAAAAGGTCACGGTGTCTACCGGAAGGATCTACCAAGTGAGTCTACCGGAAGGGTCACTCCCTAAAAGATTGCTACTGGTAGACTTGTTACCTGAAGAACTTGCTTCCAGTAGACTTGCTACCGGAGGACTTACCACGTGGAGGACTTTTACTGGTAAGATTGCTACCACAGGGGTCTACCGGTATGATTACCACCTAAAGGACCTCTACCGGTAGGATTGTTACCTGAAGAGATGGCCCAAAAGAGTTAGTCCGGTTTGGGAGCAGTGTCCTAGTCCGGAAAGACTATCCACAGAGTGACTGATGGTTACATTGACATAATGGTACCACATGTATAGGGGCTAAAAGGTAAACTTGGCCATAGAAAGTCTATAAATAGAAAATGGGGGCTCATTTGTAAAGGGGATACAAAAGTGAGAAAAGAGAGGACTCATCCAAAAAGCTCGCTAGCGTTGTAACCAAGGAAATGAATAGGAGTTCTGTCTAGAAGTGGACGTAGGCCGGATTATTGGCCGAACCACTATACATCTTGGTGTGGAAACAATGTCAGGGTGGAGCATCTCCAGTTCCATTTCACTGTTATCTAGGGTCTTCAGACCCGTTCTGTAATCTGAGGTCTTTTGACCTATTCTGTGTGCTTTGAAACTAGGGTCCCTTCAAAACTCCGTTTCTGATGATGTTCTGATCCGTATAAGATTCTGCCCTGCTTCAGTGTGATTTGAATTCCGGTTTCATCTCTTGTGTTATTATTATTTTGATACATATATATGTATAATTATGTTCAATTGTAACACCCCTACCGCTAATCACGTCATTATCTCTTAAACCGTTCAAATCATCCATACAATAGCAGCGGAATCCGTACTGCGACGGTGGGTGATACAATGTCGTTAACCACCCACGTGATTAACAAGGCCAAAATCTAATACAATATCAGTCTGATGGACCAGAACACCGAGTACTCTACACAAACCAATAGATTCCATTCCTTAACGAGTCAAATACAATCCACAATTCAATTCTATACCGAGTCTATACAATCCTTAACTTGCCGATAACATTTTGGACTTATAATACAACAATTACAATATAAATACAATTGTTAATCAGCTCTCGAACGTTAATCAGCTCCAGTGTACCTGAAAAGTAATGGGTGGCCCCAAAGGGGCTCATCACCTTTGCTGGTATGGTAGTCGTGCAACCCGCTACTACCGGGTCACACCCAACTAATTCTCGTGTAAGCATGCGATTGATTTTATTTAAATCATAACATGAAATGCAATAAACACGCATCATGCTCGCATTCACAATCAGTACTCAACGTAGAATACAATCACTAACTAACATATCAAGATTGTTAGTTTATATTAACTTACTCTAAGGCCTGGAGGATTTCTACCCCACTAATGCCTTAATTACTTTATTCATTGTCTTACCCATTCTCTTGAGATACTCTTACTCAATCTCTCTTAGGTTCATAGACACTACAAGTCTCCATCTCAATTCTCAATTCTCATTTCTCAACTATCAATACTCAATTCTCAATTCTCAATTTCAATATTCAATTCTCAATTGGATATCTTTTAAGTCATTACCCATGACCTCTGGACAGAGTCATACACAAGACTCACCACCGGGCTTTCAAATACCAGTCTTACTTCCCCGGTTTCGATCCTACCCCGGGTCTAGCATTGTGGGAAGGCTCGACAATCAAACGGAACTATACACTTAGTTCCTCAAATTCTCAAACGTCCGTATCTCTACCAGACTACTCAATTTCCTAAAGACTCCTCTCTCAGAGTTACATCGTAATCATAATGATCAGCCTAGAAGTATCTCTATCGATATCATCTAATGGCTTAGGGAATTATTTAATTTCTAGTATTCTCAGATTTAAGGGTTTCCCCAACTTTTCGAATACTTGCATGTTCGGGACAATTTCTCATACTAGGTCGGACCCTCGTATTGTGGGTCGAATATCTTTTAAAGGGGAGTTTGACGGTCCCTTATATTTATTTTATTTCTTTCAAGAGTTCATATCTTTGAAATTTCTTCATTCTCTTAATAGGGTTTCATTATATCCTTCAACTAGTAATTATTTTGTGGATTGTTTCATTTCGGTTCTCTGCCCGTTAACGGGAGTTTACTAATCCCGTACAACTCTCTCACGTTCTAGTGAGTTCATAAGTTTACATTATCGTTGTTTTCAATTCGGTAGTTTTCGTGTGTTCCACGTTTTCGTTATTTTGTGAAATGACTCTTTCTACGAGTCACTAACCAATCAATACTCATTTATGAGTCGGTCTATAACACTAACTTAGACCACACAATCATACAAGTATGGTTAGCTCACACAACATGCATCATGATATATAATAAATGCAATAAATCATTTCGTGCTTTAATCTTGTTAAGTCGGCACACAAGCAAACAACACACAAGCCGAGTGAAACTCGGTAGGACACAAGTTGCAAGAAAACCATACCTTTCACCATGGGGTTACTCTACCATGTCATCTCACGTTCCTCGGGTTTTACTCGATTCACTGATAACATTGCAAGGGGTTCTATTAATATTAAGGTAGTACGGTATGTAACAACTAATACTCCCGTAGTTAACCCCGTTACCCCGTTAATCTTAATTTTGCTCAAGTGCCCCTAAGTTTACAACTTTCTCATTCACTTCTCACACTTGTTTACTTAGGTTCTTATGTGCATATTTTTCTCACCATAATTACTCTCCCAATGGTTTACTACTAATGCCACATTTTTTTTATTTGACCCGACCGACCCTACCAAGGTCGGTCCCAGGGTCGGTCGAAGTCAGTAGGTTACGGGTTGGAAAAATTCAACTCGACCGACCCTACGAAGGTCGGTCCTAAGGTCAGTCGAAGTTATAAGACTCCGGGTTTGAAAATTTCAGCTCGACCGACCCTCCCAAGGTCGGTCCTTGGGTCGGTCGAAGCCAGTACCATTTTCCCAAGGTGTTTAACTACTCACTTTGAACTCTAAACTTACCTTAATTCTTACCCAATCTTTTCCTAATCATTCCACATGTTTCCTAACATGTTTTAGCACTCTAATCATTCTCTACACCTCCTTAAACCATGGTCCAAACCTTTACCTCAATTCTACAATTTTCATTTCACATTTTTGCACTTATGCACACTAGTGCATTACCAAACTCTCTTGGTGTTTCACAACCTTCTTCAACCATTACCAATTCTCTTGTTGGCTATAACCATTCATTCCTAGCCCATGGCATTTCATTACTCAAGTTTAAACCCTCATTTCCAAAGTTACACCCACATACTAGACCTTTTCTAGAAATTCCAAACAATAAAACAATGTTTTGCTACAGATTTTTGTACTACTCTTTCTAGTTCTCCAACTACCATTTCAAGATGGCTAACTAACCAAATCAATCACCATTTGTTCCTAGTTTCTCCAATTTACAAAGTCACCTAAAAACACTCAATTTCTACTGAAATTTCGCCATAACTTCGTTACTAAGCTAACATGCCCAAATGCAATATCTTCATCACCTATTTCAATACCAACTAGCCATATCCATAATG